>OY735227.1:9085429-9537929 GCA_963457665.1 Thysanoteuthis rhombus | reverse complement strand
TCCCCAGTAAAAACCTGGGGGGTTCAAGAAACAAAAAACCTTTTTTTTCTAAGACATAAGCAGCAAATGATAACATTTTCATCCCTCTAGCTCTATTGGTGCAGCCTGTACAAAGAATACATATATAGTCAGGCAGACAAACTTGAAAAATTAAACCTATGGTGACAGTTTCGGTTGATGTTTCTAAAGAAAGTTTTTAAAAAAATTAATCTTTAAGTCTTTCCTATGAAATGTATTTCAGAAGACAATATTTCTACGCCAGACATTCTGAGAAATCAGAAAATAGATTTTATAAGATTACTGCGATCTTCCAAGTTCCGTTTGGACAATTGAACTCTTCAATGTTGTTGATGCTGTTTACCAGTCCCCCTCGCTCTATAGCTGAAGAATGTTTGAAAATGGATTAGCTGAAACGTTGCGGTAACAACAACAGCATAAAGAGGGAATTCAAAAGCTTGGAATGTTGATGACTCTTCTCACAGATATAGATAGTATAATTGATTTATAGATAACAGGTTCTAAAGGTGCCAAATGCCACGACATTTGTGGCAACACATTCTCCATAGTGACAGCAGGAATAGCTCGAGTTGTCAGTTGAGAAAAAAAAATGACTTATTTTGCTCACTTTTTTTTTGAAAGAGGAAGTTGAAAAATGAAAGAATGACGTCACTTTAAAGTCAATGTAAAGTTAAAATAAACATTATTTTTTTTAGTTCACATTTTTTTTAATTTTCTCTGTTGACAAATAAATTATTCATTCATATATATATTATATATTATATAGAATTACTGCAATTTTTTATTCTGCTTAATGGCTAACAGAGTTTTCTTTTTCTTAGTTTCATTTCTTTCCTACTGTTGCACATTATAATTCCTCACAGAGTTACCATTTGTAGATGTTGATATTTTCTCTATAGCCTGTAACATGGGAAGAATTCCAGATCTGCCATAGTTTTGTCCTTTGATTTTCCAACTAGAAGCTGGAGTTGACTTTCTTTCCAACCATTACATCAAGAACAATCCTCATCTTATTTAGTGGAGTAAACTCTTGACTCTTTGTCTGTCCAGTTGCGTTAAACCAAACCGATACGTAAAATTATCATTTACCGACTGTGATTTGAAAAAAATCTTACATATCAACCAAGATTCATGTTATAAATATGCAAGGAAGAAGAAGTAGTATTGGAGTTCAGACTAGTTTCAGCCTGAACTTTCCTTCCACACAAGGGAAGAGCATGGATAATTGGTATGAAATCTCAACTCAAAGCAAAATCATTATTGATCACTAAGAGAATTCTCTGTTCACAAGAAAACTATGATAGCAACTCAATTAAATCAAGTTGTAGGATTGCACTCAGGAATCTATGCCAGGGGATTGGAATATTTAAGCTTATTCACTTTTCCTTTTCTGTTTTGATGATAGCAAATTGAAGTGGGATAGCTGTGACCGATAAGTACAATGGTATAAAAGTACTTCTTCATTCGGTCAACAACTAACAAGTCTTAACAAGTATCAACATTGAAACAGAAGAGTTATCAAGTACAAATCAGTGATCATCTTCATCAACTGAAACTGACAAGGGAGAGGAAAGGTGTGAACATGTGTGATTCTTTTAGAGAAGTCCAGCTCTACTTGATCTGGTTGGTTGATCTATAGAGAATCAAGTCCATGCCACGCATGGAAGCTGAACCTCACAATAGGAGGTCTCCTAGGAGATGAGGATTTCAAACAGAATATATGGTAGGTGCTGGGGGGTAAGGGCTCTAGATGGAGTTTTTATTTATTCAAATGGTACCCAACTACTGTGGCCTTGCATCAAACCAAACCATATATGAACGGTGTTCAGTCTAGTTTGAAACAAAGCCACAAAAGTGAGGGAGTAGAGAGGAACTGATTACAAGACTAATGGTCAGCATAATAAGCTTGTTAGCCATTACAACACCAATTGTGGAACTAGGGATTTCATGAAATTACTGAAACATTTAGGGATTTCATGAAATTACTGAAACATTCAGGGATTTCAGGAAATTACTGAAACATTCAGGGATTTCACAAAGTCACTCATTTCACAATCTTAATGTAATATTATAACATTTTTAGAATTGCTTTACAAATGTAGAACTAACTTTAACATACAAAAGATAATAGGAAAAAAAAGGTAACAAGTCTGGTTAGTCACTCAATAGGAACTGTTATGTGACCATCATATTTCAGCAGCATGCCTTGTTGGGGATGATTGATTAAAAAATTAGAAAAAGGGGTGATCAATGAATAAGTTACTTCTCCTGCATTTTATTAGGCAGTGATTAATAAAAAATCATGAATTAAAAATTTTTTAAAAAAGCGTGAATAAGCATTGGACAATAACTAAGGGACTAATTTAGCATAAATTTATAATGAAAATTGTACCCCCTACTAGAAACCCATGGGGGGGGGGTCAAAAAACAAAAAGAAACATTTTTCCTAGACATAATAAGTAGTATATATTTAAATTTTCAGTCCTCTAGCTCCATTTGTGTTGCATGTATGTATGATATATATGCATAGCAAGCAAGCCAGATCAACTTGAAAACCAAAGAAACCTATGTTGACAGTTTCCAATATGCATTAGGCAATAATGATACACATAAGAGAAAATGTGGGAGAATTTTCAAAATAAATAAACGTGTATAAATTTTGAAATAAATGTGACAGAAGTCAATTTGAAAATTAAATTTCGAAGTTGAACGACAACACTAAACGTAGAGAAAATAATTTCCTTAAAAGCCATCTTCTAGAAATGAATCCATGTCAACTATATTTATGCTCCATTTCCTGATAATCTGGAAAAGTGATTTCTGGGGAAACATTTCTTTGGAAAGATGAATCTTAAAAAAGAATAGAGAAAACAACAAGGGGAAAGATAAGATGAAAGAAAATCCGAAAGAGGAAAAAGTGGAAGGCAAGAGGACATGGGGAGTTGAAATAAAAGGTGATGATGATGATGGATGGGAATACACCTAAGGATTTTTATTTGGGAGGAGGGGGTGCAGGTCTCCAATTTACCAATGAAGTGGGGATGCAAGCCTCCAATTTACTAACAAAGTCCGTGCACAGACACCTCATTTTAGGGAAAAAGTAGCAGTGCAGGTCCAAAAATTTGCAGATAAAGAGGATGTGAAGATCTTCAATATGCTGACCAAGTGAGCATGCTGGCTTCCAATTTACAGGCTGTTTAAGGGGAGAAATTTACAGACGGAAAATACAATGGGAGAGGTGGGGGTGACACACCCACTCCACTCCGGTGTGCCGCCTGGAATGTAGATGAAGACAGAAAAATCAAAGTATCATAATTCAGTAACAGCAAGTTTGAAGGGAGATCAAATCTCTTTATTTGGTCACATCTGTAAGAGCATTTATTTATTCACAAGAAGAGCTAAAAGAAGACAGAAATCAGGTTAGGGTCACTAGAGTGTTTGAAGCAGAAAATCAATCACGCAATAACACAAAGAGATCATTGCATCTTTGTAGGATTTGGAATCTAACAGAAAACTTCTGCCTAAAACAAAAACAAAATGGAAGCAGGTAAATAATTGATTTTTTTCTAGAAACCGTCAACTAAAACTCAACATCAACATAGGTTTCTTCAGTTTTCAAGTTGGTCTGTCTGTATCACACAGGCTGCACAGATAGAGCTAGAGGGCTGAAAATTTAGACATTTACTCTTGATTATGCCTAGAAAAAAAAAATGTTCTATTTGTTTTTTGAAAATTCTCTTCCTAAATAGGATTTTCGTTTTTGATTTGGGAGGTTCAATTTACAATGTCAGTTTATGTTAAATTGATCACTTAGTTCATGTTCAGTAGCATTTGCACTTGTTTCTTTTCAAAAATTAATACATTTTAGAGATCACTGGCTTACAAAAGGGGGGGGAAGTAACATTCATTGATCACCCCTTTTTCCAACTGATCACCTCCAACACGGCATCCTGCCAAAATACGTCAGTCATGTGATGGTCTCTATTGGGTGACTAACCAGACCTGCATTTCCATATCATTCTCTTTGAATTCTGATCAAGATGAGGCATGATGCACACAAGTGATAAATATTGACTGGAAATTATGATGGATGGATGGAGGTCGAATTTGAGAAAAGGCCAAAGAGAAATGAGAAATTGTTCAGTCAGTCAATTTTATCAAGGCATAACACTTGCATTGATCTTTTGTGTTGAGCTGAATGCAAATATGTGCACTGGAGGGTTGGGTGTTATGTGTGCGCACCTTAGATATGGATAAATAAATAAAACAAAAAACAAAAATACTCAAATCAATATCAGATGGAAGCGAAGAGTAACACGAAAGCAAGTTCTTTACATTCACAAAATCAGATTTCTCTACAAATAAAGTTCGGTCTTTTTATTCTCAGATCTTTTCAACCGAATCTGGTTCTTTTATCAAACTCGAATCCAAGTCTGGGGTTGACTTTGTTTTTCTATTGTAACAAGAACAGGAACAGCAAAAACAATCTTCATCAAATCTGAAGTAGTAAAAATTAACATTCCCGACCATGATTTGTCAAACATATATACTAAATTTTTTCTTAGAAATACGCAAGAGCTTATTTCATTCTAATAAATGAATACACTTACGAAATTAACATTTCCCTACCATGATTTGAAATCGCAACTAAGTGATTAGCAGCCAGCTCTCTTATCAACTGAGCCAAACTGACAAGACTTACATATCTACAAAAGTGTATGTAAAAGATATGCAAGGGCTTATTTCATTCTATTGAATAAATACAGCTAAAGTAAAAAAAATATTTTTTATAGCTTTTCATTTATGATAATTACAATACAAAAGTTGCAGTAATCATCTTCAGTCAGAATTGAAAGAGGAGAGTATGTTGGCCCTGCACCAGCCAGGCTTTGGTTTGATTGTGTTACTGGGGGCGGGGGGTGCTTATGAGGTAATTCTAATCCATGAGAAAATTTCAAATCAAAGTATATTAAGAATTTATTTCAAGTGTTACAATCATTTCTGAGAGGGTGGGTATTCAGCTAAGGGGGACATGGCAGATGCTGACGGATCCCTATCATTCTGCAACAGAGCAGATTTCAGATCCATCTCAATAATCTGGATATAACATCAGTTCTATTCGAGCTGGAAAAGACATTTTTCTTTAAAATTACCTTGAACCTCTTTATCCATAGGTATCACAGATTTTATAAAATGCTGATTTTTCAACTTTGCTTTAAAATGAAGTATTTGTTAGATGAATGTAAGAAGAGAAAGAAAGCTTCATAAACATTGTCCTCATATTTATTTGCCCACCAGGCTGTTGCTGCTCTAACCGATGTAAACCCACAAATTTCTTAGGTTATCAATTTGAGCAAAAATATGACTGAATGCAATCATTTGATTCTTGCCATCAAATTTATATTCCATATAAATAAAATAAAAAATTAAAGAAACAAGTCTGGTTAGTCACTCAATAGAAACAGTCAAGCAATCAAAGTCTTTTAGTGGCATACCATGTTGAGGGTAATTAATTAGAAAAATTGAAATAGGGAGGGTGATCAACGAATCAGTCACTTCTCTTGTCTTTTGTTGGGCAGTGATCATCTAAAGTTGTCTGAATTTTCATAGAACAAGCAGACACAAACTAGGGATAAATTCAGCATAAACTTACATTGCCAACTGAAGTAAAAAGGTAGGGGGGGTCTTTTCTAAACATAATGAGGAGTAAATGCTTAAATTTTCTCTAGCTCCATAGGTGCGACCTGTATACCAAATACCTACTTAGCCAGCAAGACCGACTTGAAAAGTGAAAGAAACCTATGTTGACAGTTTTTAATTACTGGTATCTATAAAATATTTTTAATAATTTTAGTTAAATTGTCAGTGGTGTTCCTTCAGAAATTGGTTTAATGCTATCTTTTTTTTTTAGTGTCTAAATTCTTTTAAAAATCAGCCTTGGAAGTTCGAACTTAAACAAAGGCTTTCCAAAAGTAAGAGTCAAACGTGTAGTCCATGAGTCAATATAAAAATTTTTTTTAAATTTTAAAAAATCACCAATTGGTACCAACTTGGGTGGCAAAGTCTAGTAACAATTTTTGTTATTTTCCATGCATAAGGAACTTATTCTGGTATGATAGCCTTTGCAGAGTTGTAGCTACCATGACTACTCTATGACAGGTATCTGGACAACGAAAATGTCTGTCTACACGATATCCCCCACAGATCTCATTAAATATCTATAAAAGTTTGTGGATGGGTAAACAATAGGCAATAAAAGAAGTACTTAAATTTTAGGACAGATCCATGCACAATTACCTCCTTTACATCGTGGTTCACACTACACAATATTGCAAAAAATTTCATGGCTGTCCTCATGATATCTCCCAAAGTTCTCAAGGAATTTCAATTAAATTTTGCGGATTGGAAGACAATAGGCTACAAAAGAAGTGATTAAATTCTGGGGAAGATCCATACACAATTATCTACCCTACATAATTATATGTCCACACTATATAATATCACCACCATCTATCTTTCCATCTGTCCACAGGATATCTTTAAAAGTAGTCAATGATTTTGAATGAAATTTTATGGGAGGGTAGGTTTTTTCTATACCTTTATGTATATACTCTTTCCACCCAATATCACCAAAAATTCCCGACAAATTCTGATAAAATTTTGTGGAAGAGCGGATAATAAGCTATAGGAGCAGTGATTATATTTTCAAGCAGAACCATGCACAATTATTTCTCCTATGACCTTATTTACTGTCTACACCATACAATAGCTCTAAAGGTTCTCTGTCTGTCTACACAATATCTTCAGAAAATCACAATAAATTTCAATGAAATTTTGTGGAAATATGGGCAATAGACTACAGAGAAAGTGTTTGAATATTGGGGCAGATTTATCAACAGTTATCAGTCCACAGATGTTTTATTTTAAAACAAGGGTTCAATATTTGATAGCAAATATCTCAAAATATAATCCGTATGGTTTTTTTGTAAACTTTACTCAGCATGGAATTTCCTTTCCAAATATATACCGAATGCCCATATTTGATAAGAAAAAATATTCTTAGTTGGGCCCCACATTTCTGGTATAACAAATAAAATCGCACCATTGAAATTTTGTCATCTTTGATGGTACCAACATCTGGTCTGGTCTATCAACTGATGTGAGGTGATCAACTTCACCCTACCATGCTGGACCATGACTTGTTGGCAGGGGAAGAGGTGGATAAATGTCTTTCCCAAGGGCATTAGTAAAAGTGAACTCAAACTGCCTTATTTTAAACTCACCTCAGCAATCCCATTCTCTCTGCCTTTAATTGCTCGCTCACTCACACCTCCTAGTGTCTAAATAACAAAACAATAACTTCTATATTGTAAAACTACAATCTCCTTTGTAGCACAGGTTGATACTAAGACTAGTAATCAATGAATATTCACAAGTCTTCACTTCATCATAACTACCTTTGCGTACCTTTAAACTTTATGGTATTCATCATCTATTCTGATTCTTTTTAAACAAACAAAGCAAGAAAGCTGGTTTTCTCATGAACTTGAGCAAAACAAAGGTCATGTACAACAAACATGTTGGAAATAAACACAAAACGATCAAAATCGAAAAGGCTATATCTGGACAAAGTAGACGACTACATCTACCTAGGACAACGGATCACCATGGAAGAAGAATTCAAGAAAAGAATCACTCTAAGATGGCAATCCTTTGGTAGAGCAAGCTTAACCTTCCAGAACAAAAAGATCCCATTAGTCCTAAAAAGAAGAGTATACAACCAATGCATCTTCCCAATAGTCACTTTTAGAGTTGAAACATGAAACCTAATCAAGAGACTGACCCTCAAACTAAGAACCATACAACATGCACATGAGAGAATCATGCTCAATGTCACATGAAGAGACCACAAAACAGCACAGTATATAAAGGAAGAACAGGAGTCTGAGACATTATAGAATTCATTAGAAAACTTAAATAGCAATATATATAAGAATATGAGATGAGCTTCAGAAAATATTGGCTCTGCAATGCCAATGATAGAGAAGAGTGGCAAATCCTTGGGAAGGTCAGTGTCCAATGATGGATGACAAAAGACTGAAGATGATGATGAAACTTTATGGTGTTACATTTGCAAATCTGACACTATAAATTTTACAAATACACAAAAAGGAACCAATCTTAGTAACCAAGTAGGCTACTAAGGAGATTTTGGTTTCACTATTGAGCACAATTTCTTACCCAAGGGAAAATGACATCAAGATAAATGAGCATTTTGAAATTACAAGCCTCCCCACTCCAGTATAATGCAGGTGTTGGGGTCTGAGAAAGCCAACCACAAAATAACCAAGCGACAATAACAGCTAGGTGGGTATGGGTGATATTAAAGGGTGGATGATAAATGGAAGATGGCAAACATTGTCCATCATATAAAAACTGAGACTTGAACAAATGAACAAAGCTATTCTCAAATGTTTGTTTTTTATTAAAAAATACTACCAAGATATATTACAAAGTTTACCAAATTAGAGTATTTGAAACAAAAATGAAATATTGACTTGAATCCTAGGAACCCTTATAACCTGCATGAGCTCCTGAGGGGAAAAGGGTATTCATTTCATTTTTACAACAAGCTTTCAGCATGAGTCAAATATATTACTTGGGTGGTGGGATAGGAGTTGAGTCACCTCTGTCATCAAATGGTCTTATGGTATAATAAAAAATGCTCTCAACCCAAAATATCTGGCTTACAGGTTGGGGGGGGGGAATTCTGTTTTTATTTGCTTAAATAATTTAGCTCCTAAAAGGGTGGGCAATAAAACAGGTGATAATATTGGGGTCTACAGACTAACTGCACAAAACAATCTGCATGTTATCATGGTTATCTATTAGACTGTCACTGGTAACCAACTATGCTATGCGACATTTGGCTTCAAAAATTCCATACACGAGTACGTGTTCATCTATTCAGATATAACAAGATTAATTAGCTTTCTGTAACTTAACTGAAACACAAGATCAGCAGGTGAAAAAGATTTGCAAGACTTGACTTGTACAAGTGAGCTGGTTGATTAGAGGACAATACTTCCTCCCTCTTCAGCTTCAATCATTTCTGTAAGATCAATCTAAACAAAATTGTTAAGCAAAACAAAGTCAAGATCATAAAAGCATAAGAATATTAAGATCCTTGCAAGGAGATATCTGAATTTTTACAGTCACCAACTTAATCACATAATCAGAACCAAGTTGGTCTTATTGTAAGCCTGAATGCTTAGGTTATCAAAGTCAACTTTGCTAATCATAATTTATGATGTGTAGTGCAACCGGCAATAACTGTGGTGTAAAATAATTTTCTGTCTGTCTTACAAAATTACAGCTGCCCCCATCTTCTAAACACAGGAAATACAGCATATTAGGGGGGGGACGATATTATTAAACTTTTTATCTGTAGGTTTTCAATATATATATTTTCTAAAATAGAACGTAAAAATTCATAAGCATCATGGTGGTCAGTATTGGCAACACAAATTTCATTTATTCTTGATTTGAGGTTTTTGTTCAAGCGTTCAATAATGCTGACATACACCAAGGTAGACAAAAAATTTAAGAAAATAGTTACAATCCTGTATCAGGATTGAAGCATTTAAAGTTTAGCAAACAAATTCTCTCAATTTATCTCAAAACAATAAGAGTTTGATGAAAAGAAACCTCTATTGATATAACATTTTTCTAGACATGATAAAAAGTAGATGTTGAAAATTTCAGCCCTCTAGCTCCACTGGTCAGTCTGTATCCATAATACATGGCCAGTCAGGCAGACAAACTTGAAAACTAAGGAAACCTATTTTGTCAGTTTGGGGGATAGTTCCAGTTGACTGTTCCTGATAATCCTTTATGCTACAACATCAACAAAAAAAAATATTTTCAATAAATCATTGGACAAAAATCCCTGATTGAGCTTTCTGCTTATTTCCTGTGTATAGTGAAATTTGTATGTGTATATTCCTTAGCAGATAAGTAGCTTCTATCTTTTTTAGTAGCACAAATGAGTAAATTCACTTTGTTACATGGGTGTATAAGTGAGGATATGAGAAGATAATGGCTGTTTGTAATGTGTAAATTCATAGTAGGAGTAATGTATTTTACCAACTTCGAATGAAATTATATTTGGTTGAAGTTCAGTGCATGGACTTGGGTTCATAATGGCAAATTCCATTCTGAACATTTTGTGAATTCAAGAAAGATAAACTGAACAACAGACTCTAGTATGAACTTTGCTTAACATTTCTTCAGAGTGATGGGGGAGAGGAGAGAAAGAACCAGTTGTATTATTAACGTGTAATCGAAGTGTTGAGTTATGCACTGTCTTTGAGTCAAATGAACACTAAAGTTTTAGTACATTGCAGAAGGCATGTTTATAGTCTATTTTCTTCTCCACTTTGAACTGCATAGAAGGTTTTATTGAATTCACCTGGCCCCACAGCGCTTGCAGGTCATGCTGACGAGGCCAGAAAGTATCATGTACATATCTCAGTCAAATGATTGGCTCCAACAGTATTGTACTTGAAGCCATTTCCACAAGTATTCTATCTATATATTGTTATAATGGCTGGTGGCACGATAGCTTTGAATTAATAACTGGAACCTCCTCTCAGGATTTGCTGAGTCAGTTCCTTTGAGCAGATTAAGGGATGCATCCTTCCCCATTGGGAGATTGACAAGAAATAAGCATCTGTTATCATTAACAAACTGCTGAAAAGAATTACATTCTTAACTTCAAGAAGATCTGATGCAGCTCCATAATGCAAATGGTAAATAACTTGTGGGTAGGGCTGAGAGAAATCAACGGACATTAATAGACTCTGGCCTGGATGAAGTATTATAGTGAAAGATAAAGAGTATGAAGGTATTTTCATCCTAGTGAGTGGAGTGTTGGCACAATCTGCAAATGAACAACAATGCTATTATACACGCAGTTCGACAATTTGGCGTATTGGTTCCTGCAAGTTTGAGGGACTGTCTATTCCTTCAATGAATGCAGCTATTGGAGGATTCAACTAGGTATATTTGACTCCAGTTTAGTCCATTTAATCATTCAAGGCTTCTACAACTTAGTCCTTTCATCATGGATATGAAGGTGAATGTTGGCAATGATTCTAGTCTGCCTTTGGCCTTGTTTCTGGTGCTGGAATGGTCTTTTCTTTTAAATCTGTCACAGCCAGTTTCAGGCAACAGATGGTCTTCTTAGGCTGGCATCTTGATGACTGTTCACTGGGTGATATCTTTGCTTTCACTGTAAGGTTACGAGTCACTAGGCCCGGCTTTCTGGAGGTTTGTAGCCCCATCAGGATTGGTCCTTTGGTCCAAACAATAACGGATGATTGCATTAGTAAACAGGTTGCTACAAATGCAAATGCAAAGAGCCATGGCAGAGATTTCTCAAGCGAGATATTTTTCAATGCTTGAATACACTCGGCACAACTTGCTCATTCCAACCTGTGTTACTTTGTGGTCTATTTTTAGTTTAGTATAGGAGTCTCTCACACTTGAATGTATATTGCACCTGTTTTGGCCCTTGGTGTATATTGTGTGGAAGTAGATATCTGCCTTTATGCTTTTTACATGTGTAAATCGAGGGCTTACTTTGCCCATACTTAGTTCTTTCTCTTTGTTTGTCTTCTTTGTACAGTAAACACTTGCCTCTTGTAGGGCAATCCCATCTGTAGTGATCTTTACCACAAAACCTGCAATTTTTAAAATGGTCAGCCACCTTGTGAGCACTGACCTTGTCTTCCTGCGAAATACAGATTGGTTCCACCTGCTTTAAAGTTGCATCCTTAGTCTCTGGAATGTATAGGGCACCTGCAATAGTAAGACTCCCCCCACTCTTTGAGTAAAGATTTTGGGGTAGATTTCAAATGTATCCTTAATATGAACAGTTCTACTAGGATTGTTCCTTTAACTATGGAGTCATACTCACATTTTTTCATTATCTTACAGTTTTTTGAGAAAGACATAGGCAGATTCATTGGCCTCTTGGCAGTACTGCACAAGTTGATGCCTAGACAGTTGAAAATTCAATCGCAACTGAACATAAGCTCAAAACCGTTCAATATAATTATTTACGTCCTAAGCCTCCTCTCCACTAGAAACAAATATATCACTTATCTCTTGGCCTCTTTCATCAGACCAAATGAGAAGATAACTTCTTTTAACATTTTTACCAACGGCATGGAGTGGTCCATCAAAGTGGAGTCTGATTGGACATAAAAAAATTTATTTATTTCTTTGATTGATGGTTGGAGATGGTAAATGACAGGCGGCCATGGCAATAGAAATGGAGAATTCAACAAGAAATAGTTGTAGTCCATCTTACCTTATAAAGACTCATAATGGTTGAACACATGGCTTCTTTTTGTGTATGGAGGATCAATCAAACTTGACGGATATCATCACCATAAACCGTGATTTTCAAAAAAAATAAATACTTTATTGATGTTCCTCACACCAATTTCCTCATTCTGACACCATGTTATGATGACTCATACCACCAATGGCTTTCGATTAATAAGATTGTTGTTCATTTAAAACAGTGTGACCATTTTTAATATCTGAGAAGTGATATCTCTACAAAATAGGCAGAGCTCTTTATATTGAACACAGATTTACTAGTTAGTGGGATGACTATCTACCAGAAATCTATTCAATGAGTGACAGCTGACTATAGGTATCAGTGTAATGAAACCATAAATCAACAGGGCCATCCTAGGGTTCTGGTGCTCCAGATGAGCTGAACTTCAGCACTGTAAGGCCTGAGTAAGCTAGTTGTAGCTCATTTGAGAATTTTTTATGCCAATTGTTTGTCTTAGTTTCACCAGAGCAGAAAGTATTTAACTTTCAGGTATTCCTTAAAAATCTTATTTTGACTGTTTTATTCTGTTTAATTTATTGATTTTCCCCATTTTTCCATTTGAATTTGAAAAGTCCTACTGTCTCAAATACATGACAGGTGCCTCTTAGCACTTGTTACCCTGGGCAACAGCCCATGTGGTCGCTACCAAGTAAAGTTAGATTTTGAGTTTGGCTAAAGGGTCAAGGCAATCAACAATTGGAAATTACGTGACAAATGAAAGCAACACACTTGTCACTGTCGCGATATGGTAGTTTAGTTCTGACACTGAAAATAATAGTTTACATTATTGCTGTTCATAATTTGAATTTAAAATGGAAAAGGTTACAATCGCTAAATGACATAACGGGAAATACAAATTTGCAAAAACCAACTTCTTCTGACAAGAACTACTTTTCTCTTCAGTTATATTAAAATTGTTGTACCAAAAAGTTAAAAAGCTTTGTGGTATTCATCAATTTCTAATTATCTACACAAGAAAATGCAAGATAATCACATTAAAAAGGAGAACAGAATAAAAAGAATTTTTTCACTTTGAAAAATCCAATTGAAAATATTTTTCTAGAAAAGTTGATAAATCTAAATAAAATTGCAACAAGTGAAAACACAGGTAAGTCTATTTAATCACTGTCCCACCACAGCAATATGTGACACAAGGTCGGGCTTAACGTGGGAAGAAATAGTGAAAACACAGGTAATGGATGAATGTTTTATTAAGCATAAAAATTGTTTTAATGGTCTTGAACAGACTTTAATATTCAGGCATTCTTTAGAATTTAAAGAAATGAGCAAAGCAATAAATTGAAAAATATAAATAAAATGCGAAGAGCAGATGACTGAGATTATTATTCTTAGGTTTGAAAGTTTGTGGTTAGCAAATAACTGTATAAATTACTATTTGGAAAAAAAAGAATCGATATAATTAAGTTTTGAATACTCTTCAGAATCCAAACAACTGAAAAAGGGTTATGATTTGCTTTTTTGAACCTTGCAGTTCTCTGGGATATTTTTTCTTCAAGTTCACAATCCATTAGACTTAACTACAACCATCAGAAAATTTGATAGTTCAAAAAAAATTTTTTAAATGAAATAAATTTGAAAAAAAAAAAAAAAAAAAAAAAAAAAGGAAGGAAATAGTGTGAACATATCTAAAAGAATGAAAAAGGTTTTTCGTGGGAGGGGGGTATATTTACAATCTAACTATAATGCTAAAGTGGACGTTTACTTTCCGTTATTTTCACTAAGATGCAGCTTGCGTTTCGTTATGAATGATAAAATTTTTAAAAAGTAATAACACTAAAAAATATCTAGAATTCTAACTCTTTGAATAATGCTAATTTTTTTAGGATTAATGTTATTGAAGAAAGTAACCCAAATAAGGAGACGATAATTCGTGTAGGCCGTATCTCTGGGGAAAGTCAGTAAGTCGTAAGTTATAGTGGCATTGTGAATAGAACCAATCCCCTTATGAAACATTGAAAAAAACTTTTTTTTTCAAAAACTATCATATTTCCGGATGTTTACTGAGTCTAAAGGATTGAAAGCATATAAAATTGAAAAATAAAAATGAATTACTTCAGGGGAACTGCAAGGTTCATTAAAACGAATCTTTAAATAAAAAAGTTGGTTTTTCAAACTCTACCTGTGGCATTTGTCAAAAGCGCTGGGATCTCGTTTAGCCAACACCTTAACTTTATCCAATTGACCATACCAAGCAGCTTTGTGTAATTTCCCCAGGTCCTTATCCCGGACAGTATAGACAGGTCCTCCTCCTTGTTCGTTGTCTTCATGATTATTCCTTCTAGCCGACCAAGAAAGAAAACTTTCATCATTTTCAAGACTAACACTTAGGGATCTTTTCCCGCTTTTATCCTGGGACGATCGCCGACTCCCGGGCGACTTTTTACCCAGGCTCTTCACAAACTTGAGCATCTGAACAGTTAGTGTGAATCAACCACAGAGAAATTATTAACTATCACGTAATGATATAACTTTTGAAAGTCTTAGAAAACTCGGGTTTAAGCTTCGGTCTCCGCTGGTCGCCATCTTGTGATGCTATTGAAAACATTGCCTGTTGTCAAGGAGCCACTTCACCAACTTTCCGTTTTTATATGCAACATTCATTTACCCCATTTTATTACTCTGAGCAATTGGAAATTTTTGTTTATATGCTGTTGGAATAATTTTTCGAAGAATTAACGAAAAATATATTTAGCCATTCGAAAATCAGCCGAAAAAAAAGAAATGCCTGAATTTATTCCTTCAAGGGAGGCTACTCACTTAGAACTTGCGAGAGTTACTTAACTTGCATTATAATATATCTATTTCCTCGGAAAATTTGTACATTTTCCCTTAGGGAAGTTGGAAACAAGGTCCGTTTGGCGGAAGGAGTTTGGTTATCATTATCTTGAATCTAACTTAATTAATTTCATTCACTGACCCTATTGTACTTCATTGTTCCTTTCATCAAAACATCTCATTTGATAAAAACTAACTTGACAATCACCATCATTCCACAAATTCTCTATGTAATTTCTAACTAAACCCGCATTTACATTTTTATGAGGGGGAAGGATGGGAAAATCATTTCTCTACTGATTAAAATTGTTTTCCATGATGTGAATAATAGTTACTTCGTATGACCCCCCCTTCCCCCCCCCAATTCTAATATGGCAGAAAAGTTGGTTAAGTGAGCAAAAAAATATATGTGGGACGAAAAAATTAAGATAAATTTATTCAAATATAAAATTCCACACATCCCTTTCGTCATCCGACCGGTAAAAGAAGGGGTGAATTGAACGTAAAAACGGGGATCAGAAAAATTGAGACAATGCTCATTTACTCCATAGCTAAGTTAAACCAGTTTAAGAAAAGTAGTATCAACTTATTCTGACTTGAATTATAATACATAGAGGAAATCTGTTACAATTTTTTACCATTAAAAAGGTCTTTTAAAGTGATATCAAGTGAATTCCAGACTAAGAAAATTTAAATACTGCCAAGATATGACAGTTTGAATGAGAATTGAAGAAAGATAATTTGGAATCTATATATTATAAAATGATCTACATTATCTTCAGAGTGTAATTAATGAAGATGAAAAAGACTACTGAGGGTTTTCAAAGGGTTTTGGACAATTCTTTATGGCATACCTCAATAGTAGTTATTAAAATAACAGAATACAAAAATGTAAAAACTTGCTGTAACAGTCAATTATTGGACAACCATTTTTTTCTTTCTTGGAGGCTCCCCACCAGGTTTTTAAGAGGTGGTGGGTGGGGGTCAATTAGCTATATAGTTATATTCCGAATATATCCTTTTGCCCCCCCTCCATCTCTCCTGGAAAGTGGCAGTAAAATCCCATTCAACTCTTCATTCTATTATTATTTGGACTATCCTCATCTTGGTTGTTTTCCATACAACGTTTCGGCCGTTGTACTCTACGGCCTTCATCAGGTATCATCGGGTAGGTGTGGGGAAGTAACAAACCGAACCCTTTATTTAACAGACGGGGGTATATTGACCGCACTCCCTTAGCATTAGTAGTATTATTATTGTCTCACACTGATGATACCTGATGAAGGCCGTAGAGTACAACGGCCGAAACATTGTATGAAAAATAACTAAGATGAGGATAGTCCAAATAATAATCGAAATAATAATACCTCCTCCCAAAAATTCAGAGATATACTAACTTTTCATTCATTAATTAATGGGAATATGGTATCCAACTGATACATAGGCCCCAAAAAAGGTTGAGAAAAGCTTTTTTTACAAAAATTAAATTCTTTAGAAGTGGTCTGGTAGAGTACTGATGCTATTTTTCTAGTTTGTAGACAAAATAGTAAGTCCAGGAGCATTTGAACAAACAAACAAATTGATAAACCTACCAGAATAAGGCCTAAAAAAGGTTTTATAAAAATCAGAAGAATCATTTTTAGAAAGGTCTAGTGGAAGTTTTTAGACAAAAAGGTATGGCCAGGAGTAGTGGAACAAACAAACAAGCAACCAAACAAATACACAAATACACACCTACATATAAAAAAAAGATAGACCCCCCCCCCCTTTCTACCATCTTTGATGGCTACGATTGTTCAATTTGGAAATGAATTCACTTATATCGACTTAATATTTGTGTTAATTTTTGAAAAGTCCAATGAAATGAGTTCAAGCATTAGATATTTCTGAATAAATGTTTATGAAACGGGAAAAATAAGGGATTTTTTTTTACCATTTCTATATTGCAAAGCTATGATTATTTTTCAATAATTTGTATCAACAATACACCAGGAAATATGCTGGCAAAAAACTATAGTTTTGAGTAAGTTCATTAACATTTAAATTTTTCAGATGATTGAACTCTTTCTTGTTATTAGTGTTGATAACATGACGTTAAGACTAATTTATTCTAGGGCCTTCTCTAGGTGTAGCATCTGAATAGGATGGCAGTAAACAGAATTTTTTTCTTCAACTGTAGCAACATTTATAACACAGGATTCGGGTGTTTTCCTTCTCTTTTCTTATCAGGCCTGGATTTCCATACCTCGTCCCTGTGGAAAATCCACACCTTATAAAGAAAAGAGGACATCTGAATCCAACGTTATTAGCATTGCTACCATTGGAGAAAAATATTCTGTTCACCACCATCACATGCAGATAGTACACCTGGAGAAGATTGTAGAATGGATTGGTTGAAATGTTGTTTTAATAACTGAACAACATAATTCTAGACATAATCAGGAGTGGGTGTTCAGCCCTCTTCTTCCATTGGTGCAGCCTTTGTAATTATTATATCATTTATGTAAGCCTGGGAGATTTCATGAGTAAGGTAACTGGATATCCTGACTGTTGACCACAGATCTTCCTGATCCGTCACTTGTGAACGAACGGTGTTTATTGTAGTTGATTTCCTCAAGAACATTTGCCAAATTCTGGTATTTTTTTTTGCAAAATATATAAAATGAGAAAGAAGTATTGATACATATTTATTACCATTGCAAAGAAGTACCCCGTCCAGGCTTATTCCTGTCTCCATTCTTCTACATTATAATCTTTAACAAGTTTCTGCACTTAGCAACTTATTTCAGTACAATAAACCAAGGATCCATCTTTCTTTTCTCTTTTGCAATAACAAGAGAAAATTGTGTCTTGATGCAGTAAAATTTTATCTTTTAATTGGGACTCCAAGATCTCTGCTGCATCTCTTCGGAGACCAAGATTTCTTTCTAAATCATTGAGTTTATATTAAGAGAATGACTGACTGTAACTCAACGTCTGAACATATTATGACAAATCAAATATCATTATTTGCAGTATTTTTCTCTCTCTGAGTTTCTACATAATCAAAACAGGTGAAATAGGGATTGGCAGATCAGATCCATGTTGTACAGCTTTCGTAGCTGATTAAAGATTAGGATAAACAATTTCTTTCTGATTCTTTTCATTGAATCCTTAGATTTTGAAAGAACAAAAATAGCAACTATTACTATGATTTAGGGGTTTCCTACATGTCATTGAAATATCCAAATGAAGACCTGTATTTTTGCCTTCCGTCCATCATCTTAATTTTTCAACACGAACAGAACAGACGATGTTAAGGGCCCACTTTTTGTCCTGTTCTCCAAGTTTTATTCTAAAGTAGGTGTACAATGCTTTTTCAACAAAATTCTCTTCTCTAGTTTTCCACTTCAAATTTTCTACAAATTTAGCAGAAAATGATCAAGACTGTTCACACAGCCTCTGGACTCTATAACATGATTGCTAAAAATACAACAATATTTTGATTTATTTGTAAAGAAAAAAATCAATCGAAATCATTACATCTTTAATAAAAAACACTTCTTTCTGCAAATATCACTGTGATGAAAAAAACTCAATAGGAAATAATTTGCAAGCACACTAGTAACTAAATGAATCACACTGAGATATGTTTGCCGCACTCCAATAAAATGTATCAGTGGTGAGGAAAGCTCAACTGGTCCAGAAATGTTTCAACTCCATATTGCTTCTTACTTGTATGAATCATTGCTGTGTTGTATCACAGCTAAATTCTGCATTATCAATAAGATAAATGTTGCTTTAAACATTGATTTTTATATTTGAAAGTACTAATTTCAAACCTATTGTCATTGAAATAAAATATCCATACATTTAGTGCAAAATTGATACGAAGACCTATAATCAGAAACAAAAAACACATTTTTTGAAAATGATGGAGAAAAATATTCATTTTTTAATTCAGAACACACAAAATATGGAAATCGACTAAAATAATGAAAACATGTTTTTCAATGTATACCTGTGACATAAAATCGTTTAAATACCACATCGCTTATACATAGTTTGTCTATTGTGTTTGTTTTTTTGATTTTGACCAAAAGTGAAGCAAAAAGCTAAATTGCAAAAAGAAAATACTGTGACAATAATTTACAAAAAAATCAACGAAATATCTGAATGAATAAATTAATTATTCAATAAATCAAAAAGACTTGGTGTGCGTAGAATCTATCTAGGGTACATAACTCTGCAAAGACAAATTTTTCCAAGGGAAGTAATTAAAACAACATTTTGTTATCAACTTGAAATTCCCGATATTTATACCGATCATTCGCAAAGTATAGTGCAGATTATTCTTCAGCAAAAATGCAAATATTTTGCTTTAGGTACCTGATTTTCTAAAGTAACTATCCATTCTATCATTAAACTCAACCATGCTATAAAAACAGACCAAAAATGTATATTTACCAGTGAAAATAATGCAGACATATTAGAGATTTTTTTCTGTCTGTTTTTAAAAAAATCTCAAACCCCTTAAATCATCTTTTATAAAAAATAGAGACTTAATGAAAGATAAGTTCATTCCTTTTTCAATGAGAAAATTTCATTGCTTGACATGAAATTTATCGGTGCACAATTAATAAAGAATTGATATGACACTTGCATGATCTTTGGCAAAAAGGTTTTGCACTGCATTATGAAGCTAAAAAGCTTTAAATAACTTGATTTTGTGGAGTACTGTATAATTTTGTTCACTTTTCTAAAAATCTGTTTTGATAAAATTCGACAAAATAGCCACAAAAAATGAGTAAAAACTCTGAAGGTAACCTTGCCTTTTGAAAAAATGTGTTTGATAGTAAATTACTTTTAAAATATTTCAACAGTCAGTGCAAATCTTATTTTGCAGTTTAGCTATTATAGATGTGAACCAATACCACATTTGAATCAAAGAAACATTAAAGCTGTACTTTGAAACTGCAATATCTTAAATAAGAACTCAAGGCTAATAAATGCAATACAGGTCTGGTTAGTCACTCAATAAAAACCATCCTGTGAACAACCCAACATGCAATGTGGGGAGAAAAGAAATAAGTTACTTCTCTCAACTATTGTTGGGCAGTGATCACTAAGAAAGTCCAAATTTTCCAAATAAACAAGCGTGAATACGACCTGACAATTTAGCACAAACTTACATTGCAAATCGACCACTCCATGGTAAACCTATTAAATGGTGGAATTTTCAAAAAGCAAAAACATTTTTTCTAGACATAACAGACCAACTTAAAAACTGAAGCAAACCATGTGGATAGTTTCGGCTAACAGTTCCTAATAAAAGTCAAACTGACTGGCGGAAACATTTTGTTGAACCCCCACCAACACCACAAACAAGTGAAGACATTAATTGCCACATTATATTTCATCTCAAGGATTGCTAGCTTTGGCCACGAGGGAAGATAATCTGAACTTAATCCCAGACACTTATCCAACACAGGCATTCGAATAGTATTGTATTCTGACATCAAGCAAGTCTTAAGGCGGAGGTTCAGTTGAAGCCTCTTGAGACCGGTTGACTTTGGAATTCCTGACAAGTACAATCTTGATCTTTTCAAATCTAGGGTGGATAAGTACTTTATACAATGTCAGTTTTTATTTTAATTCCTTTATTGTTCTTCATTTTAGTGTTTCTGACTCTTATGAATCATTTTAAGTCTCTTATTGATTTATTGGTCTTCATTTTGAATATGTTGTGTTTTAGTGTTTACTATTTTAACATGAACCAACCATTTTAACATTTATCCACTGGTTTTGATTCTGTGGCATCAATAATTCACTTTTAACTAAACTTTTGAAGTAAATAGCAGTCAAAATACCTGGCTTTGAGTGAAGAAGAAAAAAAAAAGGATACCATGCATCTCTTTTGAAGCTCGTACACAAAAATACACCTAGAACCATTAAATTCTGCACACCTTGCAACATAAGAAACAGTCTATGTTGCAACCACCTCAAGTACACCAACACATTCACAAGCACTACCACAAAAGAGAGTTACCACATATAACACAATACTAACTGCCGCAGTAAGAACATTATATACCTTTTAGAGTGCAATAGATGTAAGTTACAGTACATAGGTAAGTCCGAGTGGCAATTTAATATTAAACTCAACAATTATAGACATAGGATTAAGTCAAAAAACAATCGTAGCCCACTTCCTGTAGAACTACACTTTCGCACACCTGACCACAATTTTGCCACTGACGCTAGCTTCACCATCATAGAAAAAATAGAAAAAACTACTCCAATTGACATAACTAAAGTTCTAGAAAAACACGAAGACATGTGGATCAACAAACTTAAAACCCTATATCCTAATGGATTAAACACTTAACTGAACAACCCTCATCACACAGAACCCTAATACACAAAACTCCTACCATTAATATCCTCACACCCACATCCAAGACACATTCAATAATAGAAGCTTCAAAGTCACCCAGACCCATAGGAAAAACTTCACCTTAGCCAGTTATAACCCCTGTCCAAATCATAGCCAACACATTTTCAATAACTTATAAGGTTGATACCTATGTAGCTCCTTGACCTCACCACCCCTCCATTTACACTACCCCTAACATACCAAAAAATCTAACTCCACATCACTCCCCAAGACCAACTGCTACTGCTTAACCAAAGACCTGATACCTTACTGGACATTCTCCCACTCAGCAGGAGGCCTCCAGTAGCCCTGACAACACAATTTACCCACAATGCATAGCTCCTGATAGTGGACTCTGGTTCCACATGGGAAATTTTAATACACACTCACACAACATACACCACTGATGAAGGGAAGAATCCCAAAACATGTATGGACAATTTACTTTTAAGGATTAATAAACCTTACCTCCAAACACCTCACTCCCGAGTCTGTCTCACTCTCTACAGTACACATTATATATATATATATATATATATATATATATATATATAATAAAAATAGATGCTAATTTCTTCTCTATTTGCCAGTGAATCTTATTGCTTGACTTACCCTCCTATCATGACATGATAATGAAGAATTGAGACATAAACCTAGGATACTAGAATTTTTAAAAAAATTACCTGATGAAATATCTGTAAGCTTCTTAGGGACAATCCATACATAAATAATCCTGTATTTTTACTGGTATATTCTAGTATATATATATATATATATATGAGAGACAGAGATAGAGAGAGAGTGAGGGAGAGAGAGAGAGAGTGCCTTAAACACAAAACACATAGAAAAACTTTATCAAATTTTATTTCTGTCTGAATCCAGTCACTTATTTCCCAATATCTTTTAATGTAATTTATGTAATTTTTTTCAGTGTTTTTTTTTTCAATTTTTTGTTGTTTTACATATACTTTGATATCATGGTACTTTATATAAATTTTCTCTTATTGGAATCATCAGTTGCTTACCTTGTAACCGTTTTGAGAATTTAAAAACAAAACAGTTATATTAACATGGCACCCCAACAGTGTGGATCAAACACCACCTTCCTTTTCAGCTATGATTTTAATGTAGAACATGTCATACGTGTAGTTGGTTATTTCATATGGTGTGTTATCATGATGTATCGTATATGGATGTTATTTTTACTACACATCATTTAATTTCTTTGAAACACAAGGCTTACATATGTAGGTAACCCAAAAACCGTATTTAACAATAAGGGAACAGTAAATATAACAACAGATATGAATCATTCATGTCCCTTTTATTGATGTTCATTCGTATATATATATTTCTATACATACCTAAATGTACCCGTGTAATGATGACAAAGCAGGACTACATATATATATATATATATATATATATATATATATACAAAAGAAATTATAATATCTATTCTTTCATATTGTTATATCAAGTTGACTGACATGTTTCAGCAAAGCACCATCTTCAGTATGTGCTGAAAGAATAAGAAAGAAAAAAGTGGGACTATGAATGCCTTGAGCTGAATATCAAATAAAAGAGTTGAAATGTTTTTCCATCCCAGTTTGACCAGGGATTTTGTGGGGAGAGAATTATTATATGAATAGGATTCAAAGCGGGATGGGAGTGGTGTGTGAATAGCTAGTACGGATAAGAGAAGTATAATGAAAAAGAGAGAGGGAGGGAGAAGGCAGGTCTATCAAAATGAGACTGAAGAATTGACCTTCAGGGGGAATATACAGGGAGATAAAAATGGGAGTCAGAAACTTCATACAATACATAAGAAAACTCAAATGGCAATGGACTGGTCATGTTGCGAGAATAGTCGAAAACCGATAGACATCACGACTCGCAACATGGATCCACCGAGATCACATGCAAAACCAGCGCCCACAGAATACAAGATGGAGAGACTAAGTTGACAAGTTCAAAAAGTATTGGCTCTGTGATGCCCATGATAGAGAGGCCTGACAAATCCCACGGAAGGTCTATGTCCAACAATGGACGATAAGAGACTGATGATGATGATGATAAAAAATCTAATGTTTACTGTATATATATATATATATATATATATATATATATATATGTGTGTGTGTGTGTGTGTGTGTGTGTGAGAAAGTATAGACGAAAAAGGAAAGAATCAAAGGATGTATGTGTTTAAGTGTAATGCAGGATGTGTAAGAGTGTCTTTAAGTACACAAAATGTGTGTAGTACATTTGGGATATAAACAAGACTTCAGGTTTTCTACGTTTGATGAAGGAATAAAAAATAAAATGAAAAACAGGAAATAGTGAATTTAAATGTGTTTTGAAAGATATTAAAATTTGGGTAGACTCTCCGTGAATATTCTTAGATGCCTTTCACATATCTCTATATATTTGGGGATGGATTATCAGGGTTTTTTTTGCTCTTAAGGAGTATTATATGTACAAATACTTCAAGCATTAGCCCTGCTATTGGAATAAATTTCATTTGAGTATATTTTTTGGAAAAGGAAAGGAGGTGGTGTTTGATCAACACAGCTGGAGTGCCATATTGATATAACTGTTTTGTTTTTAAAATTTCTGAAACAGTTACATGGTAAACAACTGATGATCCCAACAAGGTGCTGGTCAAACATATCTTCTGTTTATCGGAGTTTTCTAAGTCAGGACTCATGGCCTTAGGGTTCGGAATACATTGTATATCATCAGAAAAGACAATTATCCATATTTTTCCTGTCTCTTTGTTTCTCTGATCTCCAGGGTCTTTTATGCCTAAACTTCACATCCATAATTTGACCGTGTTTTGTTTCACAAAGCTTATTTTTTTGCATTCGCATTGCGCTACCACAGCAATCATAATTTTTTTTCATTCATAAATTCCTGATACAAACTGAATCCCTTGCCTCGAATGACAAACACGATGTTGATATATTTGCATTTCACAAACCATAACAACATTGGTTCACTCTATCAGCACAAAGGATTATTTTGGCTTTGTTGGTCAATGACCTGCAGTTCTTAGTTATTGCATTCCTTTGTCTGACTGAGAGGTGTCCGTCAGGGTAATGGGGCCAGATTGCCTGCTCCATAACAATTAAAACAGTACTCCACAATAACCTACTGCCTGTTGAATAACTCATCTGTCTGAAAAGCCATGATTTCAACAGAGGTGTCAAGTTCATCATCTTAGAAAGATATGGATAAATACATTCAAAATAGAAATATTTGGATGTTAGAGAATCATGAAGACAGAAAGATGATACACCTTAATACTCTTTCACCAAATGATCTCAATTGTAAATTGAACCAATCTAACAATTAATAATTCCTCCCAACCTTTCAATAAGAATAAATTTTACTCTTTTTCCATTGACATTAAGGCTAATCTTTCTCACAATGTCAAGTACACATTTTTCACAATAATGATGCATACATCATATCATTACATACTTCTGACTATATATACAAGTATATTTATTTATGTCTGTGTATATTTGATGATGTATATATATAATTTTTCAAATTTGAAACTTTACTTCCAGAATTGAAAAATTAAAAAATTGAAAAATCACATCTGAATTGGCAACCCTGGCTGGCTATGTATGCATGTATGGGTCATATGTACAGCCATACAAACAAAGATAGAGGGCTGAAAATTTAAGCATTTACTCTTAATTATGTTTAGAAAAATGAAAGTTTCTAGTGGGGAGGTTCAATTTATAATGTAAATTTGAACTAAATCGGTCCAGTTTGTGTCCAGCAGTGTTTATACTTGATTTCTGAAAATTCTGAATTTTTAGTGATCACTGCCCAACAAAAGATGGAAGAGAGAACCTTATTTATTGATCATCCTCAATACAGTATGCTACCAAAAGATATTGGTTACATGACGGCGTCCGTGAAGTGACTAACCAGACCTGTTTTTTTCTTAATAATTTTTTTTCAACACATTTCAGCCAGTCTATTCTCTCACCTTCCTCATATCAATGTGGCAAGCCATTAACATAATTGCATCCCCAATGGACGTTTCATATTTTATTTTAATGACCACTCTGATAGTGTAATGGTTAGTATGTCATCCTTATACACTGAAGGCCGCAGATTTGATTCCTGATATCAATGAAGAGGGTGGAAAACTAATTTATTAGAATGAATCTCCGTGTGCAGTCAACAACTAATTGAGTACGCTCTCTCTACCCTGTCATTATAGGGTGGAGGCATCCTTTTAGTGGACTTGCATCGTGCCAGGAGGTTGTTATAAAAACTTGTTAGAAAAAAGTCTTGGTCTTCATCAGACTTGGAACTTGTCAGGATTGATGAGCTGACAGAAACTGGAACTTCATCACTGACTGTGTATAAGAGTTTCAGAAGACGGACTCTTTACCTTTTACTTTTTCTACAGTATTTCTAATGTTATGGATCTCATTTTTAATTTTGAATCATTTCATTTATTTTTTGTTGCTTGCAGACAGACCAGTCAGCTGGTTTAGGGGGGTATAGGAGAAGGGGCTTTTGGTTTGTGTTATCAAACATAAGGTTGAGATCAGTTTCCTACTTTCGAGGATTGGTGGGATCAGAATGGGAGGTTCTTTACGTGATCCCCAGTTGTTCACAATGCCTGGTATTTCCAACACTCCCCCATCCAGGTTCCAACTAGGCTTGAAATTGCTTAACTTTACTGATCACAAGAGAACTGTATCTGATGCAATTTGGCCATAATTTCAATTTTTTCAATAAGAATGAGTTTTCCTCCATGATATTGTTCATTTTTTGGTCAAACTCCAGTCCAAGTCTGGAGTTGACTTTATTGTTTCTACCATAACGAGAACAACAAGAACAATCCTCACCAAATTCAGAGGAATAAAATTTGATATTCCTTTACTGTGAAGTAGTCATGTCTCTTACTGACTGAGCTAAATTGACAATTCTTACACATCAACCAAAATTTATGTTAAAAATCTACTAGGGCTTATTTTATTCTAAGAAATGAATACATTTATTAAATTAACATTCCTTCACTGTGATTTGAAATTGTGATCAAGTGGGTGGTAATCGGCTCTCTTATCAACTGAGCCAAACTGACAAGTCTTACATTTCTACAAAAGTTTATCTAAAGGACACACAAGCACTTATTTCATTTTCATTAATAAATACCTTTTTTCTAAAAAAAATTATATCTTTTATGGCTTTTTATTATTATATACACAATACAAAAGTTGCTGTAATCATCTTCAGTCGGAATAGGAGGAGGAGAGTAAGTTGGCCCTGCACCAGCCAGGCTTGTTTCTTTACGTTTTGTAGGATTGATGCATCAACAATTTTCTTAATTAATGGCTACCATATGACCTTTTCCTTTCGGAGGAAAGTTGAGCATACTCTATCAATGAGCAAAGTGATGATGGTTTTCTAGTATTCAAGAAGAAAAGAATCCAACTGGTCAACTACTTTCTTAAAGGTCGGACAATCACTGGAGAATGCCAGGCTTCTCTTTTGAAGCTGCCGTAGCAGGAGTAAATTGCATTTGAATATCGCGAAACGCCCATGTATGCTGATCCATCAAAGCATTGAAACTGCTTCTGCTTCCATGATCCCCAGAGATATATTTTGCTTTGAACTTAATGGTCACATCTTATTCTGCGCGAGTGAAATTGATGACCTACAAATTCAAAGCTATCTGACTCTGTCTGACACCCAGATCTCTTTTGATGAAAAAGCACTCAAACCCTAGGTATTATGCAAATGATAATGTTATCATGTTTGTTGATGAGGAGTTTTTGATTGTCAGGAAAAAAAAATTCTTAAAGCACAATAAAATCTATTAGATTCCTTTGAGATCTGCACTTTCTCTATGTTGAAAAATACTGAGATCAACTCTGTCAAATAAGGCCATGGATGATATTAAAGGTTAGTATTTGTTAGTATTTATGAGAAGAAATGGCATCAAACTTTTAGACAATAGTTATCATGGATCTCGTAAAAGAAGAGTTGATTCTTCTAAGCGTCCATAAAGTATGACAAAGGATAGTTTTAAATCAAAATAATGAGTAAACTTATACAGGATTGGTAAAAAGAAACTCCTTATTGTAAATTGCTAATAACTTCTTATTATTCTTATAATCATTTATTGATAGATGATAGTCAAACTAGCTTTAGTTTGGACCATACAATGGAAGAATTTGTCTGCTGTGTTAAAATTCAATGTAGATACATTTTTGGTATGGCCTTGATAGAATTTTGCTGGAAATCTGCTGGTATATTTGACATAACATATTGATTGCACTCCACCAGTTGATCCGGAGTTTGTGGTTAGGAGCGGTTCACTTCCTCCTTCACTCACCCCCTCCAGAAGGAGTTACAGGGTGTAAGGTCAGGGCTTTGTGCTGGCCATTCATTATAAAAGGGAGTTAATTCTCACTCACTCTGTAGATACTAAGCAGATACTTCACAATCAACTTTCATAAACCAAAAAATACTGCTTGTAATTGACTGTGGAGCCCTTTGATGGAGGAAGCAAATTTTGTAAAAGTTATTATAACAGATGAAATGAAAAATAATGAATTTGAAAAATTCACCTAAAAACTGGAAGTGAGGTAACTTTGATCAGGAGTTATTCCGATTGATATTGATATTTAAATTTTCTTAAATGATTTTGAGAGTTAAATTACAGTACCCTATCTATGGCTTATATTGTCCTTGTACCAAACTATAACATCATCAAAATGCACTTCAGCATTACTATTTGTATCAGTGGAACCATTGAATACCGACTTGGTTAAGCTTCGTCTAGCATGAAATTACTCTATTGCAATACCCTGTAAGGATTGAACTCAGTACGCACTGCAAGTGTTACCATTATATATTTCACTAAATTCTAATCTTGCATAAATTCTCATAGAACTTATTTTTAACTATGTGTTAAGGCGTATTCTTATTGCCAAGTCCATACTTTTTTTTTTTCAAACAATAAATAAACAGAGATTTTCAAACAGCTGAACTCGTTCTTGAAGTTTGTGTTATTAACACAACATTTAGGACAATCTACTCCATAGTCCTCTTCAGGTATACTATCCAAACGGTGGTAAACAGAAATTTTTTCTCTTCGATGGTAGCAACAATTATAATGTAGGATTTGGGTGTTTTTGGAGACATACAACAAACATTTTAGGAAATCTTTAATTATTACCAATTTGAAAGTGAAAACAAGGTTTTCTCTTTTTCATGTATCAAGAAAAAAAAGATACAACTTTACAATTTAATGTGAATTTTCATATCTAAGAAAAAATATTAGATATTTTACGTCCTGTTTATATAAGAAGAATTGAAAAATATCAACGGAATATTCCTTAATATTCTATTGAACTAGATAGGAGTTTTAGACATAAAAGTGACACTATGATTGGCCCTTTAACTTTCAAATTCATAATAGAGAAAAAAATTTTTTCAATCGAGGGGAATAACTTTTGATTGAAGTTGCTTTCCTTACCCTTCAGAGAGCTGAAAATTTGGATATTCAAAAAAAATTCCTCCCAAAATAGGTATTTAGAGGGGGGTTCAATTTACAATGTAGGTTTATGATTAATTTGTCCTTTAATTTACATCCGCAACATTCATACTTGATTTTTTAAAATTCAGACATTTTTAGTAATCACTGCCCAACAGAAGGCAAGAGAAGTAACTTCTTCATTGATCACCCGTTCTTCTAATTTTCCGATTGATCAACTCCCACACAGCATACTGCCAAAAGATGTTGGTCATTTGATGGTTTCTATTGATTGACTAACCAGACCTGTTCCCAAAATGCATCTTCCCAGTAGTCACCTATGGAGCTGAAACATGGAACCTAACCAAAAGATTGACCCTCAAACTGAGAACCATGCAACGTACACATGAGAGAATCATGCTCAGCATCTCATGGAGAGATCATATGACGACACAGTATATTAGAGAAAAAGCAGGAGTCTGCGATATCAGAGAAAACATTAGAAAACTTAAATGGTTATGGGTTACACATGTTGCAAGAATGACAACCAACTCACGGCATGGATCCCCAAAGATCATATGAGAAATTGAGGCTGATAGAAAGTAAGATGGCGTTACAAGCTAAATAAATTCAGAAACTAATGGCTCTGCAATAACCATGATAGAGAGGTCTGGGGAATCTTGGGGAAGGTCTATGTCCAATGATAGATGCAAAAAGGCTGATGATGATGATGACAAGGAAATTTCTTTTGAGTTAGCAATAGTGATTGAAAATTCTGTCATTGCAGAGCACATTAGTCAATTCTCTCATGGATAGAAAAAGTTTCAGCTGGCAACAATTCTGAGTCAAAAATAGTGGACAAAGCTTGTATGTAAAATGGATAGTTGAAGCAGTGAAGTGGCTGGTTGTTCTGTCCCAGACAAATGGTAAACAAAATTATGGACATCTAAGAAGGGGTACTGGAAACACCTGATTGAAAAACATTTGATGTTAGAGTATAACACTGAAGAGAAAGATTTGACAATAAGATATGCTAGCTCTTAAATTCATACAAGAAAATTTGATTAGTAATATGAATGGTGATAACAAATGATCAAAGTTAACTCCCTTTTAGTTTTAGGCGATTTTTTTTCAATTAATTATATCATATTCTAGCTATCATAATAATCTTACCAAACCTTATTACCATCACTGAAGAGTTCAAATAAAGCAGTTTATGACTTTAAGAGATAAAACTCAGCAGAATGGTTCCTTGTGGACAAACTGTTTCTGAGTCATATCACTATCTATATGTGAATATAATAAAAAAACATCAGTCATATGATAATGTCTATTATGCCTGAAAAGTATCTCTAGAGTCAAACATTTTAACTGAGAAAGAAGCCTGGATGCTTCTTCTATTATGACTGAAGACAATTATTCGATTTTGCATTGTATATATAATAGATAAAAAATTGTCAAAATATAATGAATTTACTTATTAGGATAAAATCAACTTGCAAATACTAAGTTAAGAGTTGTATTTTCAAAAATGTTTTTTAATCATTTGAAATTTTTTTAGCATTAACTGAGCCTGAGTTGAGTTGTGATGAAAAAAAAAATAATAAGGCGGAGGAAAGTAGTAGTTAAAAATTAATTATGATAGTTCAGTAGTAATAAAAACCTATTCATATCCATGAATTTTTTCACAGGAATCAACTAGTACATAATGATTCTTAGTAACTAACTGGCTTAAAATATAGCTAATCAGGTTTGAATTCTGAAGATGTTTCATTAAAAACCAAAACTGTTGAAATAGCTGACCAAACTTGAAAACTGAAAAAAACCTATGTATATATTGCATGTTCAGGGTCTACCAGTGGAGCTAGTTAGCTGAAAATTTAGACATCTAAACTTTTTTTTTTTTAAATTCCCCCCTGAGAGTTTTTTTGTTGGGGGAGGGTCAATTAGAAATGTGAATATATGCTGAATTGATCCCTTTCATTATGTCCAGCAGAATTTATGCTTGTTTTTAGAAAATCTTGACTTTTTTAGTGTTCACTATCCAACAAAAAGCAAGAGAAAAATGACTGTCAAAAGATGTTAATCATGTGAGAGTTTCTATTGAATAAGAAACCAATCATGTTTTATTGTTAGAAAATCTCTCGAGATGATCCAATTCTTATCATAAAAATTACTATTGCTCCTCTTCTCAGTTCATTATTTAAAAAATTTTTAAAGTGAAATATTTATTGTAAAATAATTCATTAATGAAATTACCATTAAACATATTTAGATAACAAAGACACACCCCCCCGCAAAAAAAAAAATTCCTTTTAATACAAGCATGAAATATGAATGAATTAGTTTACTGTCCAAGGAGGAATGCCAGTTGTATCCAACATTAGGGTACCTTACCTTTAGAAACTAAAAAAATGATTCACACATCTTTGAAAATTACAGTTACAACCCAGGGTGGAGAGCCTTTACAATTATAGGCTTTGATTTAGTGATTATGCAATTATTCACTCCACTCTCAAATGACAAATGAAAGAGAAATTTACTCTTAAATTCATCAAATAAGATTTGAATGTTAATATCAAGAGGAATAAATACTGATCAATATTACCTCCCTTACATCTTTAATTGAATTTTAAAAATTCACTTTTTCATTCTATCCATCATAATGATTAAACAAACTTTATTTCCGTAACTGAAGAGTTCCACTGTCTAATAGAATTGGTATTAAGGAGTCTATGAATTTAAGAGAGATTCTATGGTATGAACCTATCTATCTTTGTTCATTTTGGTCTCTTTTCTTTTGGAGTGTTACGTAATTTTGATGAAATATTTTTGCGAGTCAGGTCATTTTTCCAAAATACAAGATTTGAAAATTGGAAATTATGTAGATTATTAGGAGGGAACTTTTATTTTTCACTTTTAAGGATCAAAATTGAGAAGATTTTCTTTTCAATTTTAGGGATCAAAATCAGGGTGGAGAAAATTTCCTTTCTCTTTCAGGGGTCACATTTGAGGGAAGATTTTTTTTTCACTTTTGGAGATCAAATTTGAGAGAAAATGTTTTTCCACTTTTAGGTCTCAAAAATAAGAGGAAACATTTTCTTCCTTTCAGGGGTCTGGAGTGAAGGAGGACTTTTCTAAATTCATTTCTTTTTTAGGGATTTAAAGCAGGAGAAAACATTATTCTTATATTTGCAGTTCTCCTCCCACCCAAGGCAGCACTTGGTATTACTGTTAGTATATTCTAAAAACAAATAAAAAAAATTTACTGTTTTGAATAGTAGCTTACCCATTCTCAAATTTAAGAAGGTTTGATGAAAAAGAAAAACAGAAACACCATTTTAGGGATCTTCCAAAAATATTCCCAGAGAATTTTTTTGCTTTAGTATTCCTGACTTTCCTGAGGTATGGAAAAGGTATTAAGTTGTTAATGGCTAAGCACTGGTTGAGGCAAATATGCAGGGTGTCCATAAAGTCTTGCCTCGGTTTTTAGATTAAGTAACTTAAATCATAGAACTATTTAGTATTTATTATTTGAAGGTTCAATTTTTGAAATTTTATTTTTGATGCTATATTCTTTTATCATACTTCAACATAACTACCATTATTGTTAATGTCTTTTATGTAATAGGCTTCAAAAATGTAGGAGCTTTACATAATATTTAATGAATACTATGCATATGATTAAAGGGAAATAACTTCGAAGTGTTTTTAGGCAGACACATTTTGGAATTACCTCAAGTTTTAATAATATGTATGTTATGACGATTTGACAAAATTACCTTATTGGTGAAATCTACTCATTATTTTGCAATAAAAGTTTGATTTCACTTTGATTACATACTCCTCTGATAGTAAAAAAATAGTTGTTTTTATCCTTATTTTGATAAATTAACTTTTGATTGTAAAAAATAGTTGCTTTCATCCTAATTTTGTTAGAATGAATTTTTAATCAGATTAAAACCAAGTGTTTATCTTTTGTAAAAAAAAAGATCTGAGAATTATTATTTTGAAAGAAACTTAAAATTGAACTTTCAAAAATGTATACAGGATATATGTCTCTTTAGTATAATTTCAGTTATTGAATTTTAAAACTGGAGCAAGACTTTTCAGACACCCTTTATCCTAAGAATAATATAAATAGTCAATTTATAAACGGTGAGCAGGATCAGTAATGGATTTGTGTACAGTAACCTTTAACAGTAAACTCTGCATGTTCAGGTTAGTTAAGGAATTACAGCACACTCCATAGATATACAAGTGGTGACCTATAAACAAACAAATTAGTAGATTGTCAGAATTTTTCTTCCAGAACCCTGAAACAATTTAGAGCCGATTAGACTGTACAATGGATTCACTGGATAAAAAATGATACGATAAATAATTGACTTTTTTTAGTAGGCTTAGTTGTAGTATAGTTTTATCTGAGTAAATTATCCATGTATATTTGTGCTGTGGGTTGTGTCTCCGAAACTCTTGCTGCCACTATTACCATGCTCTTTAGGTTAGTATACCACTTTCAGTTAGTATCAAATTGTATAGATAATTGCTTTCCTTCTAAAGCCATCTTGAGTTGGGCGCAAGATGAAAGTATCCGTCTCTCAAAATCCAGCTTTAATTTTCATGATTATACCTTTTGAATTAAAGTACCCATAATAATAATAATGAAAAAGGAGAAAAACACAACAGTTTTGAATTTAAAAAAAATATATAATATAGAAAGACTGGAAGTTTTTTTATGCGAAATATATATCTTTGTCACTCAGTAATGTAAATTCAAGTGAATAAAACTTTCAAAACATGAATGGTGAGCTCTGTGTGTTGATTAATTGAATTCTTAAAATTCTTTGAAAATTTTTTTTCAAAAACAGCACTATATTATTGGATTTTACTTGAGTGTGACATTTGAATTCTATATCAGTTTTCATTTCAAAATGCATCATTCACGTTTTGAAAGTTTTTAATCACTTAGATTTACATTACTGGATAACGAATACATACATCATATAGAAAATCTTTAGGGTTATTATATTATATATTTAAAAAAAAAATTGAAAACAGTTTTTTTTTTCTTCTTTATGAAATATTAACAAACAAGGTGTTATTGATCATTCCTTATAAGAAGTTCCATATAAATAAAAGCAGTAATAATGGTGATGATATTCAAGTAGATAATATAACTGTATTGTAGACGCTAGATTATTTATGAAAGGTACATAGAGATGCAAGTGTGTAGAGTGTGTTAATTGATTTGATTGTTAATATGAGACATGCAACAAATTAGGAAACAAGCTTCTATCTTCATAAGACAATCAGGAGATGAATTTATTTACACAGTACAGATGACTTGTACATCAGTGAATACAGGTCCACAGATGATAATAAAATCAACGCGCTGGAGAGAAAAAAAAATAAAATAAAATAAACATCTGCCGGTCAGTTATGTTTACCACTGGCATGTCCCTTAAATGTCTGTCTCTTCCCCCTTTCTGGTCAGAGGGTCAGTAGGGGTTTCAGGCGGGGTATGTAAGTAAAGAATGGTGGACAGCCGATTGACCAATCGCAACCAAGTTCAATTGCCATTTGGTCTTCCCCCCCACACTTTGTTTTTAAAAAGAAATGAAAAAAAGGAGGTAAAATGAGTGGCTGAGAGGGATTGACATGAGACAGACAGTTGTAGGAGATTGGGGGTCGGGGAGACAAAGTCAGTTGAAAAGGAGTCAGTGACATTTGGGGGAGGTGTGGAAAAGTTTGAAGAAAGAAAACAAAATTTGAAAAAAAAAAAATTATAAGTTTAGAAAAATTAAAGATATATTTACATGATTATATATATATATATTATATATATAACATATATAATATATATAAATATATCAATTTAGGAGGAGGAAAAATGAATAGAAAACAATATTTTCCAACAAACTCTGATTACTTGATATAGAGAAAGAAAAAAAAAAATTAAGAACAAAAAAAAGAAAAAAAAAAAGGATGATGGCCACAATTAAATAAAAACATTGTAAAAATTATTTTAGAAATAATTTTCGTTTTATCTTTGATAGCAATTATTTTTCAACTGGAGGTTTTGATTTTTTTTCTCCCGGTACCCCTAAGAATAATTGTCCACAATCCTCTTTTACAATGGTGACATATGACGTGGCAACTGTGCCCCACATGACCTTTGAAAATCATAATGGCTGCCACATTTTGTTTGAACCAAACTTAAAGGAAAACAATGTTAAGTAGAATTCCCAAGATTGTCTGTCTGAAAATGAATAAAAGTATGCTTCCCATCATTTTTTTTTTGGTTTTTGAATTTTTCAGTCAATAATATTAACACGTCGTCCAGTGATTTCTTCTTCCCTAGAAACAGGACGAAGATTGAGGGGTGGGGAGAGAAATGTTCAATTTAAAAAAAAAAATCAGTTGTATAAAACATGGGAGCCCAAACAGACAAAAAGTGAAAAAAAAAACAACAAAAAAACAAAAAAAAAAAAAAAAAAAAACAATGATTAAATTACCTAAATGTTTTCATTATTAATATTGGGAATTTAAGAAAGAAAAAAGTGTTTTTCGTTTCGCCCTCCCACATTACAAAAACAGTTTCTTTTAGTTTGGTATTCTCTTCATACTTCAGCTGGTTTGGTTCTTTTTTTTTCTGTTGTTCTTTTTGTTTGGCGAAGAGTTGATGCTATTTCAGAGTAGACCATTTGAAAAAAAAGTAAATGAAAAAATCAAATAAAATAATAGTGTCCATTTTTGTTCTGTATGAAATACCAGATAGCATTTGTGGAAGTCACCCATATCCTACTATTTTAGCAATCATTTGAAAGAAGCACAACAATAAGTTTAGCCATTCTGGTTTTGAGTTCGTGAGGTTTGTTCAAGAAGATTTCAAGGCAGACTAGGAACAGGGTGATGTAGTAAGGAGTTAAAGATTAGAAGATCCTTCTTCCACTTCCAAAGTTAGGCTCAAACAAAACATTTTCAGTTTAAAAATTATAAAAACAATAATTAAAAAACACTTAAAGTAAATATATGATAAATAAAATATGACATACCAATTAAAATGTAATTATATATCTATCACATACAACTGTTTACAGAATAAATACAATGAATAAATTCATTTGACCCCCAAGAGACCGAGTTGCCTTCTTTAACAATTACCCTTTAGCTGTCAGTCAGTCATATTGATTACTATTACCGAACTGAACCACCTTACCCCACGATAAAATTTTACACCTATAGATAGTTATTTTAACATTTTTTTTTTTTAAAGTGGGTGGTCTATATCGAGCGGATATTGACATATTGTTTTGTGAAGTAATAGACTGAAAAAAAAAACAACAGTTAAAAAAAAGACTGGCTTAATTTGATTATTTCACAAAGAAAAAAAAAAAAGAGAACCGGATGGAGTCATTTAGCAATAGATGAATAACATCAATCATATACTTTATATATATATATATGTGTGTGTGTGTGTGTGTGATCATACATTAATATGTGTATATATGATATAGAGTAAATGTTTATCAAGCTATATATGCCATCTTGAGAAATTAAAGGATGGAGTCATTTGAAAATACCTACAAGAAAACAATTTACATTCACGCACACATACGTAGGTATATGTGTAAATGTATCTAGATGAAATGCATATATACAGATATACAATTTGTATGTCTATTTCGGATTATATTCATTTAGAATCATAAGATTAGTTCAGTTTAATATACTCGTATATATACACCGAGAAACATTAAGCGTATTCTCAGTGTATGGATGTGGATTATAATTCATCCGACAGTATTAGACCAAAGAGACAATTCTGAAAGCTGAAGTTGATGTTACAAATGAGATTTCTTCATTAAATTTAAAATTAAATTCAATTTGAGCTTTTCTGACGGAATTAGCTTGTTAAATTGAAGAGAGAAATCTCATTTGTAACCTCAACATTGGCTATCCGAATTGTCTCAATCTAACTTGTATATATTTATGTTTATCAAATTACATCTTTTATATAAACATGGATAAATTTGGGTGGCAATAACTGGTTACATTCTTGCAAACAGGCACTGCTTTACTTAAAATACAAAAACCGATCACAGTGGCCCAGTGCTTGCCTTCAGTTTGATAGGCCTTGGTTCAATCCATTGCTGAGTCATACCAAAGAAAAACTTTTAAAAACACTACTCAATACCTTTCTGCTAAGCACTCAGCACAAGGACTAGGATTGAGGAATATCTCCCCGAGGCTGAAAGGGGCTGACCAAACTTTGGAAGATCACCAAAGTTAAGCAAAGTAGAGTCTGGTCAGTACCTAGATGGATGACCAGTTGCTGTAAGCAGAACGAAACTTCGACAGGCCTAGTAAGCTTGAAGTGGGTCTTGCTAATATTTGCCCATGTGTACCTAACCGTGTGACACCCTCAATGAGGATATCAGTAGAGAACGATGAGACGTACGCAGTAATACACAAAACTATTCCTGTATTTCACATAGAGGCTCACCGCTTCAAGTATTGCGAAGTAGTGAGAAATATTCTAAGGGAACCTGACTGACTAGGATTCGTACTTCAATTTTGAATAATTGATACATTCATCTGAACGGTCAGTACTGTACTTGTAAAATCTGTGATACCCATATCATTGATATTAGCTAAAATTAAATGGATTCAAAAGTAGGAAACTTATTTAAAGCAAATTTTTAATCTGGAGTGTCAACAAGTGCTTTTTGGCTTTCTCATCCACCAGGTGCAAATAATTGTCGTACCCAAAGACCTTACTTCAAAATGAAAAGAAAGAGAAAAAATAACTGTGAATTAGAGAGAGAGAGAGAGAAAGAGAGAGAGAGAGAAAAAATAATTTTTAAAATTTTTTTCCATTTATTTTCATTGCGATAGTTTTTAATACTCGTTTCTTTTCTTTTTTTTTTGTGTATGTTGATTTTATTTATTTATTTTCATTTTTATTTTTCTTTCCAAATGTGACAAATAGCTGTGTATAAACAAAAAAAATTAAATTAAAAAAAAAGCTAAATCTTGACAAAATAAAAATGAGAAAAAAAAAAAAAACAAACTGTTTTTGCGTTGGTAAAAAAATTCAACAAGAACATTAATGTGCAATCTCTTGATGGAGAGAGAGAGAGAGAGGGGGGGAGAAAGAGAGAGAGAGAGAGAATGTGAGAGAATTTAAATCTATTCCTGAAAAGAGAAAGAAGTGGGTATAGCTGATACGATGCACTTTTGGGGGGAAAAGGGTGATTTCACGTCTACCAGGGTTCTTTTTTTTAGAGTGACAGAGGGAACACTTTGCTTATTATCAATTGATGAACATTTAAAAAGGGAAAAATAAACGCTATCTGACAAAGTGTAAATAATCCAGTTTTTATTTTATTGATTTTTATCAGATGAAATATTATAAAATCACCAAATGTTTTTTGCTACCATCTTAATTGTTGTTGCTTTTTATCAGCACTCTTGATTCATTCACTCACTGCTACAGGGAACTTAGCCTGAGTTTAGTTGCAATAAAAAGCAAAAATAATTAAGATGAAGGTAGGTAGTAAAAAAATTAATAATAATGAAGGTGTGAATAGTTTGGAAAAGAAAGATTTCTGATCGTTATGGGAATATGTCAATGTTCCAGTTGATTTCTTTTTATAGCCAGCCAACAGAAGTTAATAAATACTGTCTGATGATAATGGAACTTTGAAACATTGCCTTGCTGTAAAAACCGAAACCTAAACATAAGTGCATAAAAAAAGTATACATATTCATGGTCTCTCTCCTTTTCTCTCAACCAATAGTCATTCATTTGTAAGTATTTCAATTCAGATTTCCCCTGCTCCTGTTTCCATACATCATACCTATAAGATCTGCTCTAGAATGGAAAATAAAGAATCCATTTTAGTATTTTTAATGCAGTCACAAAAGACTGTATTTCATTACATCATAAATCTGACTGGGGTATTTTTCTTCTACAATAGATACTAAAGTCACATAATGAAAACAATATAACTAAATTAACATTTTTGAGAGTAATTATTAGATAATTGTCCTTTTATATCCAAAAGTCATGATCATTATGGAATATCAGTAGTAGTAATAAGATATCTAAATTAGTTCTATTTGATAAAAGTGAAATATTAGTTAATACAGGTGCAAGAGCATACAAATAATAACTGATCAGCTACTTAAAGGTATTTTCAGAATATACAGAATACATACATGGCTGACATTTTAGCTTCTGTAATGTAATTATACTTCAGTTTATATTTTATGCCTACGAAGCATCTACAAGCTTTTAATTGCTCGAAAAATATGACTACAAATTTAAGCATTAATATCTTCTAAATCAACTGAAGGAAAAAAAGACAAAACCTGAGAACTGGTCTAGTGTAGGTAGTAACTACCTATGCTGGTTATTTTTGAGTCATTCCTTCATGTAAAAGGAATTAGATGGGTTGATAAATATTACTAGTAACATATATAAGTAAATGAATCAAAATTATTCAAGTTATTGTTTCATTATAGATACTTCAACCCTATAACTATGCAAATAAGAGTTTTGAATTTCATATGAGAATGCACTTAAGTGCCTAAAAATTAGAGCATCTATTTATTAATCGGTAACTGTGAAATTAGGCTAGGAGAAAACATGTCAGAGAAATAGAATTTCTTAAGAGTGTGACAGCTATTACTAGGCAAAACCTTTACTGATAACGAGGCCCATATTTAGTAGTGAAAAATGTCCTCTTTACCAGGCTTTTTTTGATTTTTTCTTTCTTTCAAAGAGAAGGTCGATGATGTTTGATCCGCTGAGATAAACTGGCCCAATCACAAAAGAGCAAAAATTTACAGAAGCCTCTGAAAAAGTAAAACCACACAGAAGTTGTGGTTTATTTTTATTGTTCAAGAAAATCCAAAGGAGTAAGCTGAGATCATAAAAAAAAGAGAGGACTAAGTGTTGGTAAATTATGAATAAAGATTGTATGAAGATACAAACACATACATACACATTTGTGTACGTATATAAATATATACACATTTTGATGTCTCTACCATGAACTTATCGATGTGAAGTTATGGTAATAGTTATAGCAAATGCATAATGATATGGGTGTGGAATATGGGGCGGGGTGGGGGGCGAGAGAGGGAGGGAGAGAGAAGCAGATCACAATTGACATATTTAAAAAGAGGACAGGAGAATAATTCTCGGTCAACATGGAATCGGAACTATGCAGCGTGGGTCTTGCACAGCATCGCTATCAAAGTAAATTCAATACAAGTAACAATTTGGACATGAACTGTTTTTTTTTTCTTGTTTTCATTTTTTTTTGGTTTTTTACATTTCATTATTAACTTATAGAGTAAAATTTGTGTTGTTATTGTTCAAATTTCATAACGTGTCCCTAAGAGAAAGATAAATATAGGAAGAGGAAAACATTCCCATTTAATTATGGAAAACAAAAAAAGAAAAAGAAAAAGAAAAATAATTGAGTTTTAAATCGGCACGTTTCTGAAAATGTCATGGCTGGAAATAATAACACAGTTTCACCATTCATTTGTAATTTCTTGAATACCGTCAGGAGGGGCAACTTTGAAAATCATAATTTAATTATGATCAGGGATCCATTTCTCTATGAATTATTACTATATAAGAACAATTGCAAAAATAAGTCATAGGTAGGTCTGTGTCTATTTTTGAGAGCATTCTTCGCACGTAGTTTTATTCAAGAAAGAGAAATTGAATAATTATCTCAAACATGGTAAGCATTAAAGGCTATTCATAAAATAAACCCTTGAAAGAGTTGACGCTAACTTATCATTTAATTGCTCATGGGCCTATAGTTATTTTTTCTCCTTTATTATTTGATAAATAACTATCAAGTGATTTTACAAGAAAAGAAGTTTTCTCAGTTAAACCTGATTGTACTGTAATTTTTTTCTGAACATTATACATAGTAAAAGTGAATATTGGGCGAGATGTTAACACATTTGTTCTATGAAATTAAATCAAAGAAAATAGATAAAAAAAGGGTTTAAAGTTGTTTCACTTGACGGTATCAATACATATATGTACATATATACAAGTATGTATGAAGATATACATGGATGTATATTGCACACAAATACACGCAAGTGCGTATGTGGGTGTGCGTAAAGAGAGCGACAGGTATAATTCTGTAGAATTATGGAATGAAAAACATTTACATTAAAAAAAAGAAGATATCATCGAATGCTAGTGAAAGGGTTATTTAGTTTTAAAAAGTGCGTGCATGACTAAAACACTAGTAGATGCGGCTTCCTAATACAAAGGAGGTAGCTTTGGATTGAAACAGGGTAGGTAACTGCCTAAAACATTCCTCCTTTTTTTTTTTAGACATGAGTTGTTCCCCTTGAAGAAAAGTGAACCAGTCTATCTCAGCAGGTCACAATAGTGTGATATTGGAGCATTAATATATTAGTTCAACAACTTATATATATATATATATATATATATATATATATATATATATATATATATATATATATGAAATTCACAGCAGCAACAGGCATACAGCAGCAAATATGAAGGTATTATGAATGATAAGTGTAAAAGAATTTGAAGAAAGGCGAGAGAAAAAGAGGAAGAAGGCGAGAAAAGGGTACACTGCAGTACAAGGATTTACTTCTTGAGATTTTTTCTTGCAGCAATTTGTTTTTAAATAATTACAGCAAATTGTTAAAACTATGATCGAAAGTAAATCATAGCAAATATGATTCAAATGTCAATATCAATAATACTTGTAAGGATGATAGAAAGTGGAAAATTTGACAGTTATGTCTTATGTTACTGTATTCAGTTTCAAGTGGATAAAATGGTGTTATGGATTTGCATTTTTTTCAGCTTAGGATTTTTTTTCTCTTGATATAAAAAATATAGTCTGTAATAGATTTTTATTGGCAAGTGTAACATGTTTAATATTAGCAGTCTTTTACGTTTATTTCAAGATTAATCATCTACTGCAATGCATGAATTTTCAATGGAAAATGGTATGGCATTATCTAATATCTTCCGTTAGCATCTCTAATAACTGTAACACTAGTGAGTTATGAATTTCTAATTGAAACTGGACTGATTTCTCTTTAATCCAAACATATCAAGAATTTGGGATATACACTGGAATTATTATATATGTTCATTGAACAATAACAGATATGACATTTTAAATTCATTGAGTTAGCTATGAAAGAATTGTTTTTTTTATTGCACTTTTGAACAGATACAAATTAATAAGTATCACCATTTTTGTTCTGTTTCAGTGTTGATATCTGGTAAATGATTTGACATGATGACAATAACCAGCAGAAATTGATGAGCTTGAAAGCAAGTTTAAGCCAGAAAATGCTGATTGCTATGCTAATTCTAACCCTGAATGTTAAATATGTCCTAATTTCTTAAAATTGATTGTGAGAGAATAACAAGGAGAATTTATTTGTTTACCAATGATATTTCAAAGTACAAGTTGGACTGAGTATGTAGAAGATTTGCCCCAACCCAAACTAATCCTCTCCTTCACCTGTCTAGGTACTCATCTGGGAAGATCGAACAGACTTTTCAAAGTGCTGTTCTTCATTGACTTGGAAATATTCAAACATTTAAACTGAATTTCTTAAATCTGTTTACTTTTCATGAAAAAATAAATTCCAGTCATTCTGATGGGTAGAGGGTACTTCTTTTTTTGTACATTGATCGTTCGGCTGAGCTAAGATAATTGAAACTCAGTAATCCAATTTAGTAATGATGAAGGTATGGATTGAGTGAGTAGGGGTTTTCGTTCACCTGATTTGTGAACAGTAATACTTCATCACATGGGGAAATGAAATCAAAGATGGAGCACACTTTTAACCACTTGGGTATCGCAGAGTTTACAAGCACACAAGTGTACTTATAGCATTAAAAGTTATTTATACCATTAGAAAATTTCAGGTTTTATCGGTACATGACTTGGAGTGGTTGGGAAATATTAGCATGAATATAGAAATATGAAAAATACTGAACTTACTTACAGTACTTACTCTGACAAAAAGTAATGTGCCCCCCCCCCGCCCCCAAACATGCTTCTTCAACATTTATGAAAGCTCATCCTTCTTTCTCATTTTTCTCTCTCTTTTCATTTTGTTCTTTTAGTTCAATTTGGGTAGGTTCCTTATTATATGAAGGTTTTAATAAAGAAATACCACCCTAATCCAAAATACAAAATGCACTTAAAATTAGAAGTGTGTGTGTTTGTTCATACACACACACATGCATGCATACACACACACACACATATATATATATATATATATATATATACACATACATGTATATGTGTGTATGTATAATATGGCTGATATAAATGAATACTCATACGCAATCATTCTAACAATATACATTCACACACACAAGAAAAAAACAAGTAAATAAGCAGAAATTTAAAAAAAAAAATGTCTTGTTGTTGATTACCTGTTTTTGTTTTTGATTTTTTTTCTTATTTTTTTTCAAAATGTTTTATCGTATGATTTAAGCAGTTCACAACCAATAGTACCGTCACGGCATTGTATGTGGATGTTGTTTAAACCAGTGGAGGGGGACTGACACAGACAGAATATTTAAGGGTTTGGCAGGACAAGGACCAAGAAGGAAGGAGTGGGTAGGAAAGGAATCCAGAGTGCACATCACCACCATAACTACTTGCACCGTCACCACCAGTAGCAGATGTTTGAAAATGTAATAACAGCATAGCATCAGATACGAGGGATATAGTGGAACAGAAATCAGATAAGACAGTTGAGGCACACACTCACACTATATATATATATATATATATATATATATATATATATGCACATTTAGTCACGTGTTGGTAATGTCACTTCAGTTTGGAAGTGTTTGATGCATTTTGAAATACCAGCTTCCATGATGGAAGTGATGCTACCAACACGTATAGATATAATTCATAAGTCTTCATATACGCCATAGTGTTAAAAATGACTATTGGAAACCAATTTCGTTGTTAGAAAAAAAAAGAAAAAATATTTTATTAAATCAACGTTTTGTTGGCTTGCAACTTTTTCGGGATGCTAGCCGATGAAATACGTAGAAGTAATAGATTTTATTTGTAACAACAAATTCGATTTCCCAGAGTTATTTTCAACAACATATATTCTGTCAGATGAATCATACCTGAACTCTGATATATATACTTACATATATATCTCACATGCATACAACACACACACACTCAACTCTAATAGAAGTGGGTGCTGGCAAAACTATTGAGAGACTTGACTCAATTGTTAGACAAAATATTGTTAACCAATGAAATTATTCTGTTATTTCATTATTTTTTTAATGTTTTTGTTATTTCGATATTTATTTGACTATTACAGAATGATAGGTAACAATATCCATTACGCCAGCTCAGCACGAACCCAATCTCAAAGGATCCCATCTGGTGTTCCTCTCCCAAAATGAAGAAAATATTGGAAAAAAAAAGGGAAATTAGTAAAGAACAGGTCATTCTTGTTCTCTTAACATTGAAGAGTGAGAGCTTTGCCTTGGATGTGGATGATGTGTTTATAAACAACAAGGAAAAATATTTGTTGAAACATTGAAGAAAGAACCAACTTAAATTTTCAGACTTCAGTAGTTTTTGTTTTTTCTTTCTGTAAAAAACTTTGAAAGTTGTAATCTAAGTATTTCTTTCTAGCAGCACTCACAGCTCTGACATTTTATCTAATGCTACATTTTGTACAGATGACTCTCTGAAAAATCTCCTGACATTTCATAAAAATTTATTTTAAATGTCTTTATATATATATTTCGAGCCTGAATCGGTTTCAGATTGAGATGACCATTCATTCTTCACAAATATATTTACATAAAAGTAAAAAAGAAAAAAAAAACAACATTGAAGATTAAAAAATAATTGAAGATGATTAGAGTCATCCATTTGAAATGTAGAGTTGAAAAAATAGCAAAAGAAAAATTGGTGCCCTGAAGAAATATTTGGATTATAATAAGTCCATATTGTAAAAAAAATGCAGTGTTTAAAAGCTGTTATCGAATAAATTCTTAAAAAAAAAAAACGTGGGCATTAAAAGCAGCATTTATCACCCAAATATTCATTTTAGATAGGTCAGGCCAAAGTAAAAGTGATTCCAACATTGGTTGATGCATAATAGCAACATTAGATAAACGTTTATTCCTGATAATGAAGAAGAGGCAGGAGAAAGATTCTGGTAATAACAACTCACAACTTCGAGTTTGGGTTAGAAAGTAGATTGGGAATCCATGTAAACATCTTTTTTTGTTTTATTTTTATTAAACACAGAATAAATAAGACAAAAATCAGACAGAGGATAAAGAAAGACTTCTGTTCTACTTTGCAAGTAAAGCTGATAGGCCTATAAGCAGTTTGGGACTTGAATGCACTCATAGAGGCTTGGGTGTCGCATGAGCTATTATTGTGAATGAAATGGTTTTGAGTAATAAAAAGAAATTGGAGAGCAGTAATACACAAGGAAGTGTTTTTTGTTTCTTTCTTTTAAAACAAAGGAAGGGAAAATGAAAAAGACTTTGGATTGAAGTTAATACTATATTTAAAATACTGAATGTTTGTTCATCTGAATATCAGCAATTTCTCTAGTCTCATTGCATTTCTCTTTATCTTGTGTGAAAGATGTTATCGAGACTACAATGGAGGAAGAACATGCCAAGCAGGCTGGAAATGTTCGATGAAAAAATGAAGATGATGATAGAAGTTTATACACAGAAAAGACAAATGTAAGTGGTTGATGCTAAAGGATTTTTAATGTATGTGGTTACATAAATGTGTAGAAATATAGCAGATTCGCTGATTTTGATTAAAAAAGCAGATGATTAACAAAAATAACCAATCAAAAACATTTTATACATATAGACACTGGATATTATCAAATCATTATTCAACAAAAGTTATCTATTAAAAATATTTTTCAAAGTGTTGAATAACTCACAGATACATACTTCTCATCTGCAATTGAAGTGTCTGGTGCAAAATGTACCTGGTTTCAATTATGTTTATTTCATAGTTCATGAGGACATAAGTTCACAATTTTCCCTTAGTCCTCAATAGTAAGAAGGTAAGGACATTATTTAAAGCAGTTTTCTCTACAGTTTTCAGATAGGAATATCTAAAAATACATAAATTGAAGCTGTGGACATTTGCATCAGATTCTTTAATTGTGTAAGGATGCATATATGAGTTGAAAGTTTTATTGTAGAGAATACATTTCGTTTTAACTTCCTAGATATTGCTTTACAATAAAACTAAATAACAGCTTTTAAGATAAAGCCTTGATTTAGTTAACATTATGCAGTCGTTGTGTTAAGTTTAAATTTGGCTTATTAGATTGCTGTTATACTTTGGAGAAACTATTTTAGGTAGGAAGGCAAAAAGACAAAAAAGAAGGAAATCATTCAAAATTAAGAAAAAAATGACTTCTTTCTTTACTGAACACTTTTTAACACCTGATCGTCATCAATTCGATTTTGCTTATGGTTTCTATCTTATTTTTATGTAAGTAAAAACAAAGGGAGGGAAATACTGAAACTTTAAACAAAAGAATTGGATGGAGTATAAGACATTAAAAGACATTAAAATAAATCTTTTGTGATGGTGAGGAGTATGGTGGTGGTGGTAGTAGTGGTGATGACAGTGATGCATGATGGGAAAGGAATACATTTTTTTAATTGCACATTTGTTTGTTACCAATAAAAGAAAAAATGTCTATTCTTTCTCTTAGGGATCGAATAAAAAAAAGTTAATTTTAAGCACCCCTAAAGTAATTGGTAACTTGCTTGTACTTTTTTCTTTTTATCAGTCTACAGGCCTCTCTTAGTAGATAAGTAGAAGTATAGGACCAGAGATGGCAATAACTACACTTACTAATGAATAACTTAAAAAAAAAAAAAAAATTAAATTAAAAAAATTAGAAAATGTAAGAAAAAAATCAAACAAACAATTCCTTTTTGAAGGGAGGGGTAGCTTTTTTTTCTCCAAAGGAAGATTTCAAAAACAAACAATATTAATCAGTTGAAAAAGATTATATACAACCTTTTAAAAGATATCCACTTAGGGTATTAAGAGTAGTAGTTGTAATAGAGTTGGTGGGAGAAATCTTATTTAATACAAATTTACAATGTGTTTTTTCTTCTTTCTCTTTCCTTGTTTCTCTCTTTTTTTTCCTAAATTGTAATTCAGAAAAAGAAAGAAAAGAAAATTTTATTATTAAAACAATATTTTGTAATTTGGTGTATTGTATGCTTAGATTTTGGTAACTAATTTCATATACGACTAAATAACATTATGTTTTCTTCCCATTTTGTTTGTTTTTTTTCTTCAGTGTTTTCCTGTCTTTCTTATTTTATGGGTCTGCAGTGAAAACAAATTTCTGTACTGACACAATAAGAAAAAACAAAGCACAATTGTCATATAAGTCACCAGAGCTTTTTACCAATGGGATCAGTAGTAGCTCAAAGCCACTGATGTAAATATTAGTTCTTACTGTCATCATAGTTGTTTAAAACATTGGCAGTATATGTGGGAGCAGTAATAGAATTGGAAGAGAACAGTCGACAGTAGCTGCAAGCTAAATTGTGAAAATAAAGATAATCATAATAGTAATAATATTGGGGGCAAAAATAAAAAAAAAAATGAAAAAAAAAATGGATAAAAGAAATTTTCTTTCGCTTTTTTTTATCTATAGTTTCTTTTTTGTATCCACTTTTTGTTTGCTTTTCCAAATTAAGTGGTTTACTTTTTGTTGAAGGAGCTAGCCTGTTCAGTTTTGGTTTGTGATTATGTCTGTGGACACACCTTGAGGTTTGGTCCATCTTTATAATTTTCCTTCTTTTTTTTTTGTTAATGTTACAGGATAGGGGAAAACATTTCAATTTCTTTTTTTTTTTCTTGTAAACTGGTTTCCTCTTTTTTGTCTTTAATATTTTCTTTGTATAATAATTTGTTCACAGTTCAAAAGCACAGCAGAGTGCATGTAAGTGTGAACTTCACAACACGAGAAGAGAGTTTTGTTTTTTTTTCATTTGTTTTGAATATGATTATTTTTTTTTTAGTATGCCCTCGGGAATTGTATTTACCATTTGATTAAAATCGGTAAAATTTGTTAAGTCATAGAAATTTTTTTTTCTCATTTTTTTTTTTTTTTTTTTTCCCTTAAACATTTTTATTCCTGGGAGGAGGTGGAGAGAACCACAAACAAAATGTTTTAAAAAACAACAGGCAGACAGAGTTTAGGAGAAATCGTTTCTTTTTTTCTTTCTCCCCCAGTTTTTGATTTTTATTTAAATTTTGCAGTATTCCAAGCCCATTCCCCATCCCAGTGTCCCAACTCAGCCTTACCTTTCATATTATTGAATGCAAAGATTGCATTTAACAGTGTAAAAGCTAAGGTTCTGCAATACGCAACAGGAAACATGTTACCCATCACTGATCAACTGGCAGAATGGAGTTCGATTGGTTGTTGATAACTTTTAAAAATTAATCTAATGAGTAAATAAAATTGTTTTACGTATTGGTTTAAGTGATCTTAGTTAAAGAATGTAAAAGATATGAACGGACAGTCAAATATTACAGGTGAAGTAAAGCTAGCAATAACTGAAAGTTAAAAATTGTATATCAATTCAGTTAAAAGTATTGATGGGTATATATATATATATATATATATATATATATATATATATATATATATATATAAATAAAATGTAAAATCAGTACTAAAAATGATTATGGATCATGTAATAAAAAATCATGATATATAAGATATGAATGTGTGTGAGTCTGTATCTGTGTGTATCATAAGAGAATCATAAAAAGGTAGCATGAATTATTAAAAAAATACTAATAATCTTGAAATTTTGAAGTATTATTGTAGTTTTTTTCCATTGTTTTTTTTTTAACTAACTAATTTATCTTCTTTTTTTGTAATTTTCAAAATCTGTCTGCCTGTTCAGTATGGTACACATGTTTGAAATAGTAGGTAACAATACTTAAGGTGGAACACAAAGAAAACATTTACAGGAGTCTGTTAATAGTAGGTAGTAGTAGTAGTAGCTATATTATAGTTGACAGAATATCAAAAACAGTAGGAAAGGATGGAAGAGAGAAAGGAATAGGGGTTGGGGTGTCGATATTAAAACAGGTCCAGGATTGAAAGATTAGGATTTGAAGAAATCGTTTGTATTGCCATAAGCCCAGCTAAAAACATTTTTCTTCTTTTTTCGTCCAAATTTTTCCTGTGAATGTGGCACAAGAATGAGAATGTAATTCCAAAAGGTAAATCAAGTTTTATTGTTATAATTCTTCGAGATTTACCAGGGCATTGGTTCCCCGCCCCCCCAATTTTCTTTCTTATTCAGCAAAATTTTTTTGTCTGTCATTTCACGCATTTTGACTTGAATGGTCATTGCTGTTTCCATTTTTTGTTTCTAGTCATCAGAAGAGGTACAGGGGGCACTGCCTACATTGTCGCTGTCGGTTTATCAATCTTTCTTCAATATTTTTTTTTCAGAGAGGCCGTCAAAAAAAAAAAAAAAAAAAAAATGAAGAACAAACAAAAATAAAACAATAACCTCACTGTTGTTCCTGCAGTCTGTTTACAGACATTACTGATATGTCAGAGACACACGACAAGGAGGTTAGATGCTTTTTCAGAGAAAAAAAATTTTTTTTTTGACGGACAGACAGTCAAGACATTTTGGCAGTGCTGGGTTTTAAGGTATGCAGGATTCTTTGGTCTGATTGTGTTGTGAAATTTTATCATACAGCCCTCTGTAATCAGCAGATTGGTACTTTAATTTGGTTCATTTTTTCGTCCTTAGGATTGTACCCCATGTTTTTACGCTGGAGAAACATGTGGATTTCTCTGAATGACGGTCGTTCACTCTCCTGTCGATTCCAGCACTCACGCATGAGGTCGTAGATCTCCTTGGGGCAGTTAGGTGGTTGGGGAAGATAGACTTGACGTCCGTCATTTCGATAATAATGTCCAGCATTTTCAATCACCTGTTCATCTGTTAACGCTTCATAAGGTTGTTCTTTTGCAAACGTTAATATTTCCCAGAGTGTAACAGCAAATGACCATACGTCACTTTTAGTCGTGAACTTGCCCTAAAGGAAAAGAAGATAATACATTTTTTTAATAAAGAACTTTATATCTCCAAAGCCAAAATAGAGCATATCATAACCGAAAAACATTGTCTAAAGATTTGATTATGATAAATTTCTTGTCATAAATCTTGTAAGCTCCTCTCCAAGTAAAGATCTATATACTAGATGATTGAAAAAAAAGTGTAACTATTTTAAATATTTATGACTTCTTCATTTTGTAACCTGCACATTTCTCTTCCAGGCTTTGGTGTTGTGATTATGCTGGGTTCAAGCTGAAATGGTAAAATGCAAAGCAGAAACACAAAATAGTCAAAGTCTGGTACAAAAAAGGGCTTCTGGATGAGGTAGGGCTCTCAAGGGATCCGTGTTTGCTAATAAACATGATATACTTATCCAGCTCAAGCTGAATGTGGCTAACTACCTCAGCCAGTCACATCTGAGATCAAGAAAAGTAGGACAGAACTTAAGGGTCAGAATAAAAACCTGTCTTGACCGACATTGGGCTTATAGAGAGCATGAATTACAAGAAATTTGTATATGAATGCTGAATAAGACAATTCTATAGAGCAATTCTTTTCAGAATTATTGTTCTAAAAATGGCAAGGTATGTATTTTCATTTACTTTTCAGTTCAATGCAATATGATTGGTTTTCTTTCTCAAAATAAACATTTGAAATGGTTACACTTTTTTGAATCACTTTGTATGATACTAGAAAGTGTTTTTCCTAATTCAAGCTTGGGAGAAAACTTCTAAATAACTATGAATTCGACTTCCCATTTTGAAGTAAAAAGATTTTGTTCGGAGTTTAGAAAGCAAATGAAAACACTAGAAGTAATTACTTTGAACAAGCTCTTTGGTGGAGGAAACAAATTTTGTTAAATTTATTAAGTTGGATGGAATGAAAAAAAATGTGTATTGATATCAGATTTTTATACATATAACTCTTTACATAGACAGAGAATGGGATTTCACCATATCCAGCAAAACAATATGGGTTCCATTTAAAGAGTTTTTCAGATGATTGAACACCTTGTTGTTTGTGTTGTTAACAATGTTTTGGCCAATCCATTCTATGGCCTTCTTCAAGTGTACTATCTGAATGTGATGGCGGTGAACAGAATTTTTTTCTCCAATAATAGGAATACTTCATAGGATTCAGGTGTTTTCCTTTCCTTATCATTTCTATACCTTGTCCCTGTTGAGAGATGGAAACCACATTGGGCTGAACTCTGCAATTGTTGGACTTGTACACTTGGTTGACATGCTTATGCATGCTGCTTCTTCGATTTTTCTCAGTTTCCAAGACAAACAATAAAGAGTTCAATCGTCCGAAAAACTTTGAATGTAGATGATCCTCCCCAAAACTATAGACAACATGGGGTTTAGTTGTATAAAAGATTCATAACTAACTATGGAAGGGATGCAATTTTGATAAGTAGTTATTTCCCTGAATTTTGACCTTTGAATTTTATCATATGAAATTAAGAGTTAAAACTTAAAAATGTAAATTGATATCAGACTTTATATACATGTATATGTACATAACCCTTTACACAGACAGAAGATGGGATTTTAGCATATGCAGGAAAACAATATGAGGTTCCATTGTATAAAAGAGATAGTTAACTTACCAAGAGAATGCTTTCCCAGGCCATCCATCGGATGGGTAAAACAGCTCTTCCCTCTATCCTGTAATAGTCTGCACTGTAGAGACTCCTACTCATACCAAAGTCGGAAATCTTGATGCAGTAGTTGTGGCCCACAAGGCAATTCCTTGTGGCCAGATCACGATGGACCATATTCAGTGACTCGAGGTATTTCATCCCTGAAGCAATTTGTGATGCCATGAAGATTAAACAGCCATAACTGAAAGCAAAAACAGTAATGTATCAATAATGAAATAATGACAAAGTTATTTCCCATTTCGAGGTCAAATCTAATAGTCATATTCATTTTTATTTACTTTATTTTCCACTAGTACCGGGAGATGACGGTCAATAGCTTGGTAAATCTCTATGTCAGAAAAGCTATGGAACTTTAGTGTTTTTGTCATGCCTACAATCCAGCAACTGCAAGGTAGTCCTCTTACATTTCGGTTTTGTCTATCCATCTTATTTACTTCTGTCAACAAAGTTGAAAAGAGGTAGATGTATTTGGTCACACATCTGTTTGTTCATTCGTCTATCTATGCAATATCACCAAAAGTAGTAAATGAATTTCAATGAAATAGTGTGGAAGGGTGGGCAATTGGGTAAGAAAAAGGTGATAAAATTTTGGGGTGGATCCAAGAATTTTTTCCTGATTGAGTGATAATGTAGATGCTCAAGACTGTCCACATGATATCTCCAAAAGTTATCAATGGATTCTAATGACATTTTATGGAAGGGCAAACAATAGACTACGAGAGATCTGACCAAATTTTAGAGTGAATCCATGCACAATTATCTCCCCTACGTCATAGTTATATGTCCAAATTACATATCACTGGGAATTTCATGTTTGTCAACACAATATCTCCAAAAGTGCTCAATGAATTCCAATGATATTTTGAGGAAGGGTTGGCAATACGCTATGAAATCTTCGGGTGGATCCATGTGCAATTGCTCTCTGTGACAATGGCGTTGGCGGAGGTAAGCACTCTCTGAGTGCTTTTTTAGTTCATCCTTCTTTTACATGAGCAGCTCTCCATATTCATCAAGATGAGAAATATGCCTCCAAGTTAGTAATGAACATATGTACAATTCCCAGGGTGGGAATCATCCTCTCTCCACAAAAAATAGTCTTCCATTATTAAGAATCATTTTTGTTATTTTGACAAGTAGCTTGAGTGAAAAATCATTTTCCTGCCCAACCACCTTTAAACAGAAAATTTCTCCACATAATATAAGTACGGGATGTTTTCATCATCATTAAAAATTGAATTTTTTTCCTCCACAAGACAAAAAATATTCATCAGTATATCAATCTAATGAGACAGAGAGAGAGAGAGAGAGAGACAGAGAGATCCTTGGTCACATTTCTGTCAAGAACATGATTATATCATTCAAAATGATACTTCAAAACATATTACATTGATATGTGAAGCACCGATTCCTGTTGCATTAGAAATATTTTATACCCACCAAATAATATAATGGCATGAATGTATGCCTTGATTAATAATACCTTAAAGTCTTGGCGTTAGTTGCAGCTGCAACAGGACTTTCTGGAACATGTTCCAGAATAAATTGGTTGAGATCTCCATACTTCATGTATTCAACAATCATGCACAGAGGCTCTTCTTGGGTGCAGACTCCAAGCACACGTACAATGTTTGGGTCTTTCAGCTGAGACATAATCTTGATCTCTTTGTGGAAATCAGCTCTGCAAAAAATGAGGTTTCAAAATGTCAGAAATAGGGTTACAAATTAAAAAGAAAGACAAATGTTCACCTGAATCATGCATGATAAAAATTATATATTGGTTTCTTAATCTGGGTGTTAAGTCTGAGGTATATGTCAACTATTGCAAGAAGCTAGAGTGGTGGTTTTGAATCTTTGAAAACTCAGGGTTCCCCTGCTATAGAGGAGATATTTTGGCAGATCTCAATTTTCAACAATTAGTTTTTAGACTAATTAATGAATTATGATAGAATTACAATTTTTGACCTTTAAAAATCATTTTCATTTATAATTGAATCTGTTAATTCAGATTTAAATATGATACAGGTGGGTGTGCAATAATAGTTTTTTTGATAGCTGTGCAATGGATGAGGTTTCTCTGCCACAAAATTCGATATGTCAGTTTCATAGGAAACACTGCTGTGGACCCTCAAGCATTATTTGAAAGAACTCAGTGGCACACAAACCTCAGTTTCAAAACCTCTGAGAAAGTGCATAAATCCACCATTATAATGACATAAAACAATGTTTCTTAAACTATTTCAGTATCATTCACCCATGACTAAATTTCCTTGTTTTCATCTGATTCTTGTGTACAATTTTAAACATTGTTCATTTTGAATCATGAGCAATAAGCATAAATCAACTCATTTCTTAATCGTTATTTTACTCATGTTTTTTTCAACATCCTAAAAATATGCAAAGAAAACCTAAGAATAACAAGATAATCAAATTGAGAATTTTTCTACTTTACATAGATTTAACAAAACAACAGTTTTAAAACTTTAGAATTAGATTTTCAGAAATAATGTTTCTTGTTATTGTACAGGCTTACCACAAAAATTGATTTCTTTTTCAAGGCGAGAAAGAAATCATTTGAATAAATTTAATTGTTCATCCTTCAGGTTTCATTCAGCTTTGATTCACCCCAAGCACCTCAATAATTTAATCAACCTCGGCTGAATTATTCACCAATTTAAGAAACACTGTCATAAATGATATGCTCGGAATGTAGTATCTTGCTTTTGCCAACAATTGGTACAATCAAAAATTGTTAGACATTGGTAATCTTTGGTCATAAAGGATTTCCTATCTTCATTTTGAGGTAACTATCAATACAATTATATATATATATATATACATATATATATATATATAAAGAAAAGCAGGGTCTCATTCTTCCTTGGCATGTTAGTCAGTAAAAACTCTAGCTTTAGATGTAAGCTTTTGCTTTAGCCTCTCTGTATAGTTCCGTAATATCTTACTATAAATATTTTGCCTAATCCACAAGGTTTTCACTTATTTTTACAAAAAATAAGTAAATATGTAATTTTAATTTGATCAAAAATTATATAAAGGATATAAAATAACTATTTTTTTTATGATCAAAAGTTTCTGTAATAAAAATGAAATTGAACTTTTTTATGAAAAAAAAGAAAAAAAAAGAAAGGGAACTTTGGTATTTCGCTGATTCAGTGTCACATACACATCAAACTTTCTGTTATTAACTCGTTTCCCATGAGGAAAGTATGATGATAAATTTTCTGTTAGTCCCAGAATGTAAATGTTTTTATTCACCATTCCAACCTAAAATCAACCTGTCAATATTAAGTGAGGACCTGTTGCTTACCACAGGGAAACCATTTCCAAATATGATCTACAATATAGACATGTTTACCTTGCTCTGTCATCTGCACTGGGACGTAGCATCTTTACAGCAACTAACATTGACCGTGGGGTTGTCCTTGTCACCACAAATTCATCCCCTAGAAAATCAGTGATTCGGGCGGCTTCACACAAATGAACCTGGAAAGAAAAAGAAAAAAAAAACCCTTTGAGTATATATATTTTGGTAAAATTTACAAAATCTGAATTGTCCAGTAATGAAAGGGCAAATTCACATTCTGTCCAACTTGAAGGATTTTGTTCTTTCTTTGAATAGCGACCATTAGGAAAAAGGAGAGGGGACATTGCACCTTTAAGTGGTATTTGTTACATTAAGATAGCAAAACTAGTCATTTTGTGAAATCACTTGAAAATTCATTAATTTCAAGAAATTAAAATTTTTACAATCAGTAGCAATGAATAACTCATATAGGCCTATATTTAGTCCACCCTAGAAAATATACCTATGAAAGAAAGTGGATCAAATGTACACTCTCAAAATGATAAGAAACATGTATGGCTGATCCTTTCTCTTTAGTTCAAATTTATTATGAAAATATAAATCTAGCCCCCATATACAAAACATTACTCCCCTTAATTAATGTCCAAAAAAGCTCTCTTCACGCTCTCATCTGCCCCAACTTTCTTGGTCAATTAATTCCCTTTTTTTGTCTCTTCCTTTCCCTCTCTCTAGGGTCAATATCATTTTGCCTCCCAGCCGATTTGAACTTTACCGTTTTTTCCCCCTTGACAAATCACTGCACTAAACATTACCCATTTCATTTCAACAATGTTGAGGTATCCCTACTATGCTCAGCTACTCAATAATGTCCTCTTGTTTAGCTCAAAACACGTGTTCACTTCCACATCCCTTGTAAATGAAATGGCAGTGTATTTACAACACAACAGTTACGATTATTTGTCTTCTAATTTTCCTTACTTCAGGAAGCACACACGGGTTAAACCCCATGTGTTTTCTGTGACTTAAATAGTTTGTCTGTCCTGTTTTCCAGTGTCTGAGAATGGCCAAAAGTTGCTCACACGTAATCACAAATCCATCACCCACAACTTGGCAGTTAGACATACCCCCGATATCTGGTCTCCATAATTATTCCCTAGTTTTCTCCAAGCCTTATGGATTCAAAGCATTTCAGTTAACTCTGCTTCATCAACACATAACTACTATGACTACTTTGCAAAGAGCTCCTATCTTTCGCTTAGAAGCTATCTCCTATCTTCCTCTTCTACTTAGCTTCAAGTTTACACAGTATGCCTCTTCTATCACAGATCTAATCTCCTTCCTTGATAACCTGGTAACCTACTCCCTTCTTCACAATCAATCTTATTAATGTTTCTTTATATGCATTTCCTTCCAGCTGTATATGTATTGTTATACATGAGTCACCCTATTTGTTTGTCAAATCATTTGTATGTGTGCTTCATTACAATAACTACTTTCCCTCACTCACTATAGGAAACACCTATATCTGGTAACTCATACATGCTTTCAATGTTTTTTTTTTATTAGTAAATTTGCATTACGATGTTAATATACTTTTATTTACCCCATATTTGTAATTGTACTAAAAATGGTTGAAAGATCTGAATTTAGGCATAAATGGGTTAACATGCTTTTGATGCTAACCATTACTAGAGAAATGAACTTGATCTCCACTGGGTGCTCTACCACTGTGGCCTTGTGTCAAACCAAGTTGTATTTATACAGCAAATATTGAAACAGAATATACTTGATGTTTACAAAGTTTCCTTTAGTTTGACATACAACCACCGTAGTGGGGGCCTACAGTAGTAATGTCCAGCATCATGATCTCATTAACCATTACAACACTACTTGTGAATCTACGGATTTCAAAAAATTACTGAAATGCATAGGGATTTCATGAAAACACTAGTTTCACTTATGAATGTAACACATATATTTGACTCTAATGAAAAACATAATATCTTTACTTTCCTTTTGGAAAACTCAGCTTCTAGCTGGCCACTCTGTAGTCTAATATGATTTATTGATTGCATTTCACAGCATCCTTTCACCATCCTTCAGGATTTGTACAATCTGATAACTTGATCCCAGGCAAGAGAGTAAATGACATCATATCCTGCATTGGATAGGTCAATAAAATTAATGAACCTTCTCGACTCCACACACTTCAGCTATCTTCCTTTCCAACATGGCCACCACAAACAAGTCCCCATGAAATTATGCATCATCACTGATGATCTATGGATTATGTTGCTAGGGAAAGTTCAAATGGACTTCAGACATTTAATGGAAGCAACAACATCAAAGAGTGAGGCAAGGTTACAGTAGATTCAATTAGCTAACTCTCTTTTCCTCATCCTGTATTAGAAACTGTCAACCAAAACTGCCAATACAAGTCTCTTCAGTTTTCAAGTGATTCTTGATAGTTGGCTAAGTGAGTATGGATGTGTCATGCAAACAGGCTGCTCCAATGGGGCTAGGGGGATGGAAATTCTAACATTTACTCATTTTGACTAGAAAAAAAAAAGATTTTTTTTGTTTTTTGAAAATTCTCCCACTAAAAAGTTTTATTGGTGGTAGTGGTGGCTTAAATTTACAATATAATTTTATGCTAGGTTGGTTCCTCAGTTTCTGTCTGACTGTTCTTTTTAAAATATTCAGACTTTTTAATGAGCCAACAAAAGATTTTATTCATTGATTACACCTTTTTCCAATTTTTTAACTGATCACTCCTAACACAATATGCTGTCAAGAGACGTCGGTCATGTGACAGTTTCCAAAGAGTGACTAACCATACCTATTATTTCCCAGAAGGAACTGGGTTTCGAGAGCGTTATCCATTGCAGAATCAAGTAGACATGGAGTATAGAGATGTGTATGATATTAGAGCAGTCGCAATTTTGTTTATCTCTGGTTTTTCAACATCTGCAGCTTTTTCTTAAAAAAGTGGTCTATAAAATCCAAGAGCAAATGAATATCCAGTGATCGTTTTAAATGAGACAACAGATTCTTTTCAGACCCTCATGAAATTATTTTTTTATTATAAGACAAATCTTTAAAAATATATGAAGAAATGTTCTTTTATCATTATCAAATAAATATGCCTCTGCTCGCATCATCGTATCCAATATCCAAATAAACATTAATTCAAGTTATAAACACGTATGAGAATAAATAATTACAAGCTCATCAGTAGAGAGAAGCATTTACCAGGCACATTTAATCATTTTTACTAAATCCCTTTACATATTTCAGTTGATAACTCTCAAAATTGACCCATTACTTTATTTTCTATTCCAGATGATCTAAATTTATCCAAGTTATGCTTAAAATTATTCATACTTGTACTATTTTTTGCATAAGTAATATTTTTTAGGTTGTCTTTATTTGTTTAACACTAAGATATAGAGTGTTCATTTTCAATGATCCATCATTATATATATATATCTGTATGTAAGTATGTAGTTATCAGTGTACATGTATAGACACAGTCAGTAAAAAACTGTACTTTTTAACATTGTTTTCTAACTAAAATATACCCACTCAAAATGACGGGGTTATTCATGTATGGATTGGAACTAAAGAGCCTAGAGCTATTTTATTTGGTAATTTATTTTTAATAATTCAATTATCTTTCAAGTTTTTTCTAAAAGTCTCAACTCATCTCAAGCTATTTAAGTGTGTGATGATCAGACATGAATCTTAAGAGATTCTGTGACATAATCTTTATTATGTCATAATAGGAAGGTATATCAACCAATGAAATCATCCGATTTTACTACAACCCCCCCAAAAAAAACAAAAAAAACAAACAGAAAAATTTGCATAGAAACTCATTATATGATTAGATTTATTGACTATTTTTATTGTCACCTCAATTTAGTAGTTGCTTTTTATTGCAACTTTTACTCTGACTGATTTCCCTCTGGCAGTGAGGAAAATGCATTGGTCTGAAATGAACAATAAATCTTAGAAGCTATCTGAACACACATCCTCTCTGGGAGGCTTGATAATCATCTGACTGATCTTACCAATTGTTTACTCACTGCCAGAGGGAAATCAGCCAGAGTAATAGTTGGGATAGAAAGCAACTAATAAACCAAAACAAAGTTATGAGGTAGTGAGAAAATTTAGAAATAATGATTTATAATACTCCATCTAATGAAAAGAATTCAAAAAAGTCATCCAGTTCAACAAAATCAGCATAAGATTTCCAACAGAAATTATGAATCAACGCCACCCATATATGCTATATTGGGGGTGATCAATTAACTTGTTTGAAATTTTTTTTTTGCCTTTTGTTGAACTATGATCACTGGAAAAAGAAAAGGTCTGAATATTGAAAAAAAAAAAAAAAAAAAAAAAACATGCCCAAAGTAGTGACCAATTTAATAAACTTACACTGCATATTGAGCCCCCCTCCATTTTGGAGGGGAATTTTCCAAAAACTAACAAAAAACTTTTTCCCTTTCCATTAAGAGGAGTGTGTGTGTGTGCAAAATTTCAAGCTTCTACTGAGAACGGTTAGGGCTTGGCAAAGTCCAGATAGACAGATAATGTCAGAACACATAAATAAATTGAACCCAGCAATAGTGTTTAAACTGGTCTATTGTGGGTTGTGGTTATTACCAAAAACAGAATAACTTAGATGAATAAAAAAAGCGACTTACCTCTCCAAACTGTCCTTCACCAAGAACTTCAATAAATTTAAGGTTATCTCTGGGGAACTCTGGGACCGAGTAGTCAATACTAAGCAGCAGATCGGCATTGGGTACTGCATAGATATTGTTGCCACTGACCCCCTGCAGACTAGGAATGTTGGGCACATGCACATTGACAATGTCTGCAGCAGCGTACAGTGCTTCATAATTTGGGGGTTTGTCCAGAGTATTCCCCATGATAGGTGTACCTTTGGGTGGCCGCGGGGGGCGTGGTGGTAGGGACACTGTCAACGATGACTTGGTCACGTCAGGAACTGCATAATCACGCGAATCTGAAACGTGGAAGAGATTGGTTGCATGTCGAAGTATTGTGAGTAAAATAGAACGTTTAAAAAGATTCGATATATCAGTTACCAAAATGATTTAAGATATATTTCAACTGTGTATTGATTAAAATTTGCTTTCGGGACGAGTTGTTTGGACCATAAAAATTATTCTTTGTGTTGTTTTTACAGTTACAAGAATCCAGCCGATCCATTCTACAGCCTTCCTCAGGTGTATTTGAATGGATTTCAAGAGCATAATCCATTGTGGGATCAAACTACACATTGAGGATAGAGATTTATTTGATATCAAAGGAGTTGCAATGTCACTGATCTTTGGTTTCTCAATGTCTGGAGTTATTTTCAAAAGTGGCATTTAAAATCTACTCATAAGAAAAGGGAGTGGTTATGTATTTTACAGAAAAAGTTGTTCAACAGAAAAGTAATCATAATAGTTTATTGATTGCGACCATTTTTTACCTACATCTTAATTCTTAGTCTTTATATATATAACTTTCAATCCAGGCTGTTTATTTCTGTGGTAACAAAAACCAATACAAGAAAATGAAAAAAAGAGACTTCACTTTCATTACTGATTGTAAACCTGAACAAGGCTGCAGAATGGATAGCTTGAAACATAGTTGTAATGACAAGAGCAACAAAGAAAAAAAAAAAGAAGAGTACAATAGTCTGAACAACTCTTGGAATGATCAAATCATAAATTCTTTAAGGTACTTAAATGTTAAATTTAGTTATGCTTACACTTGCAAAAATAAGAAAATACAAAACAAAGAGAGATTATTTTGTATAAATGTTTTCAGACTTTTGTCCTGATCTAGGTTCATCTTTTGATGACAATGTATTTGTCGTTGTACCCTACAGTTCTCTTCAGGTGGATTTTTTATACTGGAGGAGTTTGGAATGCTGAGGTAGTTGCCATTGAAGTGTGAGGAAAGAATGTCCCCATTCTGCTGACTAATTCTTGGCGGAAGCAATTGTTAGACTATAGAATGGGAACATTCTATCCTCTTTGATGCCAAACACTTTCAGTTTTTGAGGGTTTACACAGCATACAACGGCTGAAATGTTATGTTCAAAAGATGAACCAAGATGAGGACAAAAGTCCAAAAACACTTATACATAATGATAACCCCTCATCTAAAACATTCAGACAGAAAGGAAGAATAGTTGAGCTTCATTTGTGTCATTTAGGCATAATTCTTCTCAACAAGCCATACAATAGAGATATAAAAATGGAATAGCAAAGATAATGTAAGAAGGTTATTGAATTAACACTCCTTTTTAGTATTCAAAAGTTGAATCATATTTGATAACGAAAATATCTGAAACAAAAACTTCCATTTTACATGATAATTATCTTAAGTTCATTTTAAACATGAATATTTAATATCATGAACATAAATTCTTATAATACAATGTTAGAAATAGAACATCTAAATGCAATAATACACAGGCTGTATCAAATTGACTCCATACATCTAACATGTAATTGCAACTTGTGACACATTATTGGATTATAGATTTGAATATTAACCGTTTTATTGTGTAATGCAAAATCTGGAAATAGTCAACACCAGAATAACATGATGAATGATTGGTTTTGGTTCAATTTTGTTTAATGGACATTTACTTCGTTTTAACTATTTTAGAAATATAGCCACAATTATTTTATGCCAGTAATATAAGTATATTATACAAATCTAGAAATGAAAGACACTAGAATAGAATAATCTATAGAATGTTTTAATATTTTCTTCCAAATATTCATGTGTTAAACTTGAACATAATTGGAAGGGAAAAAGATTTAGTCCTTGTTCCTTTCTGGACTTAAGCTCAAAACAGTTCTTAAAATATTCAAGTCAGTGATTAAAACATTTAGTTAATTCAGCAAAAATTAAACAAGTATTATGAATGGAGGCCATAAAATAGTTGCATCTTCAAAGTCAAATAAGTCAGTACAGGGGTTTAATCCCATGTATTATGTTATATGAGCACTGATCACAGATGTGTCTTGGGTAAGATAACATGTATCCCTTGGCAGTTATTCAATTGTATTCCTGAAATGCCTCCAAAAATAATGAACACTGGTTTTATTTTCCCAAAAGTATTCATATGCGCATACAAGAATAAATCATTTTTCAACATTTTAACCTCTTTAGTATAAGACCTGCAAATTGAACCATCAAATGGACACCAACAGGCCAAAAAGAGAGGAGAGCCCAAGATGAGTTGGTGACATTTAGTGGAAAGTAACTTCTGACTGGTTAACACAAGCTGAAACACCACCACCTGACTGGCTGAAAACTGTACATTGTGGAGCACCTTGACTGCCTCATCTGCTGCACGACTCTGGAACAAGTGAATCCAAGTCCAATTGTCTATTGTAGTAAAACCTCAACCACTTAGTTTCTCCATTAATAAAATCTTGTCTATATAAAATGCACACTATTCATGAAATTTTGAACCTTCAAACCACAACAATGCATTACACAATAAAAAGAAGTATTAGCTACAAGTTATCGTCTTCAAATAGCAACTTGTTCTTTAACATCAAAATTCCTACTTTGTTTATTACTGAAGAAATACAAGTTTAAAAAAACAAACTCTGACCTCATAATTTAACAATACTTTTCAAAGTAATATTGGACAGCATCGAGAGTCTTCTTGAATTTACAGAAAACAAATGTGTGAAAGGTCTTCACAAGAAAATCTATCAGCCTAAAAAGAAATCTGATGATGTATATTTTCCTGTCTGTATCACAGAGGGATGCCAGAATTATCCAGGAGGAGAAGATAATGTAAGTTTCATCTTGGAGACTCACTTAACACAGGCATCAGAATGGTGGCAAATCTGGAGACTGATGCTCAATAGCAGCCTTTTGAGGCAGGCTCACCTCAAGAGTCTGGTATTGAACCTGTGCCTCCAGATTTCCAAATTCAATGTGATGCCAATGCCTGTATTAGGTGACATAAAAACTTCAAAATTATTTGATAAAATTTAATTTACATGTTTTTTTTTGTTTGAAAATACCATCAATGTAAAAATTTTAAAGAAATGTTTAAAAATTATGAGCTCAGATAAAAAATTAAGTTAAAAGAACAAAAATTGCATAAAGACTGAAATGAGAAAACAATAATTCATACAATATCACAGACACAACATCAATATAAAATATCAATAGCAATGATGATAAACCACAATAATATACAATACAATATCAATATAAAATTATATTTATACCACAAACAAAATATCAAAAATTTAATAAAATTGATACATGACAACAGAAAAAAACAATACAGACATCATGAACATTTTCTTAAACATTTAAAAAATATATACAAGCTCAAGCTTGGCTCATAAGTATGTAAATAGAAAGAAACTTGAAACTCATGATTGAACATTGTATAAATTGATGCATTTTAGTTTTCAAAAAAATTCTTAATGATGATAGAACCTCCAGAGTGTTAACATGGCTCCCATAGGCTATCAAGAATGGCATGGATTCTTTTTTTTATATTTAGCATTCATAATTCATCCAATAAGATCTAGTTTTATTTATAATAATCACCAACCAACAATATTAGCTATTATCATGAGATGAATTTAGAAAATCTTACATTTTAATAGAAAGTATCTCTCTCCAAATGCTGGTTGTATATATTTAAATCAATTTTTCGGAAATTTTGTTTACACAGATGAAGCATTAAGTAAATATTTAACTTAATCTCATTCAAATATGGTAAACAAAGCAGAATTGCTTTGAAACTAGTATAATTCAATTATATACTTCATAACAATAAATTTATTAATGAAAATGTAATCGATCCTCAACAACGTCTAGATGCTTTCAGTGATGATTTGTTTGGACTAATATCTTCATCTTTGTTACTTTTGCAACAATATTTCAGCTGGCAGGTTCTTCACTCTTCAAATGAACGTGGCATCCAGTAACATTCAACCAAAAATAGTTAGGGAACCAATCAGGGCTGTCTGATTTGGCCAGAGGGGGGATAATCCAAGATTGATCTCAGAGACTCAACCAACACAAAGATTGTAATATAGTTGCATTCAGAAATCAAATGAGTCTGGAGACGGAGGTTCAATACCAGCCTCTTGAGGCAAGTCTAAAGATAAAGGCTCAATACCAAACTCTTCAACACTGGCTAGTATCAAGAGGCTGGTACTGAACCCCTGTCTTCAGACTCACTTGATTTCCAGATTCAATAATATTCCAATGACTGTGTTGGGTAAGTCTCTGAGATGAAGCTGGGATTTTCTCCCCTTCACAACAAATCTGGCTATCTGAAACTGATCAGCAAAAACATTTTGGTAAAAGTAACAAGAATGAAGATTTTTGTATGAATAAACTTCTACTGTAATTATTCCTGTTCAATCCAACTTCACCTTGACTCGCCAAAACCAGAATGAGTACGAACCAGTGTATCCAATGCGATTTGGCTGTAACTATAATTATAAGCAGTATCATCAATCACCATCAGATATATCGGAAGAGTCTTGATGACCCGTGAGGATGACTCACTTTCTCTCATTGAATCAGACTGAAAAAAGGAATGTATTTGCTGATCCTGATTTTTCAGAAATACCATAATATTGAGTTGGCCAAAAAGTTTATTAACTAAAATTTATTTTAAAGAATCCAAAAAGTAATTCAATGGGAGTAACTTTTGATTAAAGTTATTTCCCTAGCACTTTTTGTTAATCAAAAATATTTTTCTACAGTTCAAATCTCAAAAAAGTTCATATTCATTGAAGAATTCCACAGTGGTTACAAGTGGTGTAGGAGTCCAAAAGTTGAGAAAAAAAAAAAAAAAATTATTATTCACTGACTTATTTGGACTGGTGTGCTTATCTTGGTTGTTAATGTCACAAAATTTCAGCTGCAGTTATTTCCAGACTCCTTCACGTATCTGTTGTGCATGGTAATCTTCTCAGAATTTTGACCAGAATCCTTTATTCAATCGATTGTGGTAGATTGTTTTTGTTCTGTAGTCCATTTCAGGAAGGGAGGGATAATTCATTATCTTATAGATTCAGAATGTAAAGAGTTTTTTTAATTTTAAACAAACATTATTGAGCAACATAATTTACTGTCTTGTTTTACTATCTTCCAAGCAACTTCATATTTCCATCCTCCCACAACTTTTATCTTAATGCTATATTTGGATATTTTTAATACGTTGGCAATCTCTCACATAGTATAATATTGATTTTTCTCAAATAGTGCCTAGATTTCAACCACAACCGATCAACCGTACGATGGAGCATTGTTCTGTTACAAATTTCAAGGAGGAAATTTTGCAAACTACTATTGATACATTCTATTATTCCCAGAGCCTACTTGATAAATGGGACAAATCTTTTTTTAGTGTTTGAGTCACCTTTTAATTTTTCTTAAAATAAAAAGAAGCATAACATGCTGAAATGTTGCTAATTTTTATCCACCTTCAACGTTAAAATCAATAAACAAAAACATACCAATTATATGACAGCTATTATGATAAAATCAAAAACAATCTTTTTGAATGAAGGTAATTAAAACTAAATGCTCCAAATGCCATTTCATTATAAAAATAAAACAAACTTCTGGCCAACCCAATACTTACTTGATCTCTAATTGACAGAGTGACACACATGATTTCTCTTCTGCATGGACTAAGGCTTCTCTTTTTGTTTATACTTTATCTAATGTAGAAGCCAACACCATTGGCAAAATGTAACTAAGACTTGCATCAGTCACTCACAGACAGCCAAATATTTCATGGTCTTTGGCACAAGAAAGTGAAGAGAACAGAAGTAATTTCACAGATTACCAAACTTTTTGAAGATTAGGTGTCAGGGTTGCTAGATTTGTCCAGAAGAAGAGATATCCCAAACTTTATCTCAAAGACTCACCTAACACAGGCATCAGAATAGCATCAACTTTGGAAATCGAGTGGATCTGGATGCGGAGGTTCAATAACAGTCTCGAGATGGGGGAGGTTGGTATTGAACCTCTGCCTCGAGACTGACTTGATTTCCAAATTTAATACTATTCTGACCTCTGTGTTGGCTGAGATAAAGCTTGGATTATTTCCCCTCCCAGCCAAATCTGGTGGGCAGTGATAACATTTAATCAGTAGCAGTTCTTTCAGTTCCCCTTACAAATCTGCAGACGGAAAACAAAAATGTTATCTCATCTGTATCCTTAAAGGTGAATCAGAATTTGATCCTCTATGAGTGATTTCATTTTGTAATTCATCTCTCAATTACCTTTCATCTATCAGCCTTCATTTCTCAATTTTATAAAATTCAATTCAGTCAAAATATAAAACATAAAAAAGTCATTCTTCTAAAAAAATTTTTCTCTTTTGTTCAACACTCTTTGGATGACATATTTTCTGTATAAAACCAAATGAAAATTACAATAAAATTGAAAGATAATAAAAAACATTAATGATCTCTCTTTAAAAACAAAACAAAAATCATACATATTTCAGTTATTATTGTTCATCAAAGTGAAAATATTAATAATAGTAACAACTGCAGAAGCAAAAGTAAAAACAGCAATCTTATAGTAAAAGTAATAATAACAATAAATGTAATCATACTAATAGTGTTAGTAGAAAAAGTTTTAGTATTAACCATGATGCAAAACTTCATAGAATTGTTTGAATATCTTAGTTAAAATACACATGCTTTTGTATAGAAAACTGTGCCTGGAAAAACATTTGCTGTAAAAATAATATTTAATTAAAGTATGTACTTAAACACAAACAACTAAATCAAACCATCATCAACATTAGTTAATAAATTAGATTGATAAATAATATATTCAAAAACAAAAAAAAAGAAATGAAGGGAGAATTGCGATATCTCTAAAAAAAAAAAAAAAATATTTTAAAAATGAATAATCCCACATCTATCGATTCTACAAATGTACGTTTAAGCTATTTCAGGGGTTGAAAAAGCATGAATCACGTGGGGTTAATACAAATACAAGCGTATACTCTCTACATAAATCCTTAACACTTGTATTATGATTTTTAAAAAAACTCAATTTTGTTTTCATGGATGAAACATCAATAAGTTGATGAAATCACTCTTCTTATTTAGCAATGAATTACACTTTCATCATGAATAATTGTTTTGAAACAACTTGATTTTAATATCATTATTTTACCATATATACTAGAATAAGAGCCAAACACTGCCAGGAACAAATATGTGTATCATTCGGCCTGGACATACTAGACTAAACTCTAAATTATCATCAAAAGGAGATATATAATTAGACTTATAGTTCTAACAGAGACTGCACCTGCATGGATCTGGTACTCCCAAATTGTGACAAAATAACCAACAAAACCAGGTGGTATTGTGAGGTACTGCTTGATGTCCTGAGTTAGTAATAATGATGCTCTGACCCTGAAACCATGCCTGACCCCCATCTGATGAAGGCTTCGTTGGTAGTATTAGTTGTATGAATTTATCAATATATAGATGAAAAATATTGCAACTTATTTGAACACCGGCATACATAGTGATCATTTTGTAATTTTTACTATTTTTAAGACCTTAAACTCAATGATACAAATTTATAAATAGAAAGTATCCAGATTTACTTGCAAATTTCAGATATAATTTCAAATTGAAGAAAAAAATCAGTCAAGGATTCAGTTCCCGAGAAATGCTCTAAATTGATTTCAGGTTATTTTAACTTCAAAATTCATACTAAAAAAAGTAGATGTCAATAATCAGGGGAATAACTACTGATTCAAGTTACCTCCCTTTCAACTTTAGGTTATTTCAAAATCAATTTTTGATGTCAATTGGGAGCAGTATCAAGTGGCTTATGATATTAAGAGTTAAAACTACAGACAGTGAAAAATAATGACCACTATAATTGATATTGAATATTATCATTGTTACATAATAATTCCTGCTTTGTTTCCAATATTAGCATATTATGTTTCAGTCTTACTACACAATTACTCTGACTTTCAATTGAATCCTATTAAGTTCAACATTACAAGTACTCACTGAAGTTACAGGATTGAAAAAGATAAACAATGAACTTTCACTGGACAACTTTGAAGTTGGAATTGAAAGCTATAACAAATTAGATTAAGTGACAACAAGATTAACAAGAACCCAACATCATGATGAAAACTTGCTTCATTTCAATATTTCTGTACCAAATACATAGATCAGAAATATTAGGCTCTTCATTAGAGTAAAAAAATGATTCTATATAAAATCACACTAGGCCTTAAAATGGTTAAATCACTGACAATATAGTTATATGTCTTGTTTCTAGGTATTTGTTTCAAATTATGTATGTGTATATAAGAAAAAGTTTTATTTATTCTTTTATTAAGGTACAAAGCCTGATATGATGAATTTTGTTAATAATTTGATAGTTATTCATAACGTCTATGGAATATATATATATATATATATATATATATATATATATATATATATATGGAGAGATTGTACTGTCAGTTAATTTTCTTAATGGAATAGCAACCTGAGGGCAAAATTAGAAATTTGAATCTTCATGTTTTCTATTTTTTTTATTTCATGTGCTTCTATTATATCATTTCTCTTGAATATCTGGTCTCAACAATAGATGAATAAAATCAAATACCAAACCTTACTCATAAAAAAGTCTACATTACTCAGACTGGATATAGTGTAAGGTTGCAGATTTGGCTGGAAGGGGAGATAATCTGAGATTTATCTCAGACATTCACCCAAGACAGGCATTGGAATAACATTGAATTTGGAGGTAGTGGTTAAATACTATCCTCACGATGAAAGCTTAAATTTGGATTGCATTCACATTCATCCATTTTGTTTTCAAACTAATTTTTTTTATTCATAAAATGAGGTGTATTGGAAAATATCAGATCCGGTACAAAGAATGACTGGAAGAGTCCAAATAAATCTTATCAAACATCAGTTCAAAAACTACTCATCCCAAATTTCCATTATGAGTCAACATTTTTTTTCTTATAAAAACACACACAATTCTACAATATAAAAATAAAATTCATGCACCTAAAACACATTAAATTAAAAAAAAAATGTTGAGAATCTATTTGCATTCATACACACAGAATATTGGAATATGATGCACTCCTTGAGAAAAATGATTTTGTAACAGAAAAAAAATTATGGGTAAATTTATTAAAACCTGAATTTCCCATTTTAAAACTTAGATGACTAGTCTCCTCTAAATATTAGTAGATATCCCTTTTATATACTACCAAAAGCGTGTTTGCTCCCATTCTGGAGGCACAGATTTGCTTTTTATGAATGAAGTTGTTCTTCAAAAAGCATCAGCTCTCCATTAAAGGAGACTGAAAAGTGGCCCTTCTAAGCTTTATAACCTTTCCGAAGAATTTTAATGGTAAATTGATACCAATAAAAAGGGAAAATTATGCTTGAACAGTAATAATATGGACAATAATAATCTAAAACATAATATGGCAAAAGGCTTTACGAAACTATCTATATGCCAGCATTCAAAACTATCTCGTTTTGGTATGGTCTTCATATTACTTGTATAAGTTTCTGTTTAGAAAGAAATAAAAATATGAAAACTAAAGCATATATAAAAGCCCTGGACAAAGCCTTTGGAAAATAAATTCCTGATTATCCAAGGAAATAAGTGCACTCAAAATAATATTGATGATAACAACAATAATATTACAATGAATATGAAGATGATGATGATGATTATAACAAAATCAGCAACAATAATAATAATGATAATAATGGCTGTGATAATGATCGTACCTGAAAAAAGTCGTAATTAAGTAAATTAAAAAGAATAAAATGCATTTTCAGTGACATGTGTGCATGATATATACGAATTTGTGTGTGTGATATACTTCATCATTTCCTGCTTTTCTCTATGTTTTGAAATTATCGAGTTGTTGATTAACATAATGATCAGACTGTTACATGCTTTCAGGTACTTCTTTTGTACTTTTCAATATCTGCCAACATGGATGTAATATGTGAACATATTCTTGTGTCCTCTGGCACCAAGATCTGAAATCAAGCATTTGGCTGTGATTAATCAAGGTGGCCACAATGGCAAAGTCACAGTTACCTGGCCATGGTTATTGCAATCAACTGCTGCAAGGACAAAGAAGAGGGGAATGTAACCAAAGAAATTCACATCAATATATATCTTGTTATTATAAAAATATATATATATATCAGTATGAAATATATATTATCATAAATATATTTTTCTTTTTTGTTGAATATTCAGAAAATACATCTATTATAAGATGCAAAAAAGGCAAGAGGCTTAAGTTATGAGATTCTCGTAGAGCAGATTTGGAGTTCAGATCTGCAAGGCAGATAGAGATGCAATTCTTTATGTAACAAATACAAAAAAAGAAAAAGAAACCCAAAATCTGTAAGTAAAATTTACAAGCAATGCATAGACACCAAAAGGATTAGTACATAGCGACTGGGAATATTGTTTGAATGTATTAGTCATTTCAAGTTATTTAGTGCAAGAATATAGAAATTTTCTTATCAGGCAGCAACCGAATTTTCATAGATTTGATGTGTTGTATGCTTTGTTAGAAAGTTTTCACAGAATTCTAGTCCTGCTGTAAAGACATCAGTTCATGAACTGCATAATATTAATAATAATAATAATAATGAATAGAGACCACATATTGAAGAAATAAGATTATTATTATAAAGAGTGGAAAGAAAGAAGCACCCAGTATTAGCACAAATATTTAAAAGAAGCCATTCTAGCTACACTCAAAGAAAGACGGACATAAACAAGTCTGGATCGTGCTACGGCTACAGAAAACATAAGACATGACAGACATTCTACAATTGCAACATTCAATTCAAAAAATAATTAAAAGAACAGAAAGAAATACGCAAAAAAAAAAATAAAATGAAGAGATAAAAATGAAAATAGAGCTGGTTAGCAAAAAGCCATAACAGAAGATTTAATTCATGCAAATTGTGTGTAATTTGGTTGTCTGTGTGCTAGAGTTCATATGAAGAAATCAAAAGGAATGTATTGAAGGATAGAGAGGAAGTGTAGGTATAGTGATAGACAATGTGACAGATGTATACAAACATGTACTAGGTGTAAAAGTAAAATATGAATTGTAAACATGTTCAAAAGAATAGTGCAATTACGAAAATAACAATGAGTTTTGAAAAAGGTTTTTTTTTTCTTTTGTTTTTAAGAATAAACTAAAAAAAAAGTATGAAGGTATGATTTTAAATTTATAAGCAGGAGTTCTTTTATTTTTCGTTGAGAATTTCTCATTTGTTTTAAAGATGTTTGTTAGTTAAAAATATCAGTAAATATAAGCATTTGTTTTCAAATATAGATATTTTGAATTTGCAAACTGGAGCTGATAAGTTTGTTAACACATTTTTTTCTGTACTTGTTTTTATTAGATAAATCATTTTTGCATTGAAAGTGCCACATAACTGGTGAATATTTTGAAAACACCTCTCAAGCTGATTCATCTCAAAAGCATCAACAAGATTAATTTGAAAAACTTTAAAAACAGAAATAACAGTAATACTTTTTAAAAGAGCAAGAACAGTAAATTGAATATCTGATAAAGAGAGGTTATCTTTCATTTATAGCACTTACTACACTTCTCTGACGGAACAAAAATGTAAAAATTTTCACGGTTATTTTAAAATGTATCTATAAGAGAAGACAATCATGGAAGAAGTAAAAGATTGGGTCAGGATCTGTGGAAAAAAAGAAAATAAAAGAAATCTTGACAATTCTTCCTGCAGTTAATTATAAGGACACTTGAAAATGTGAGATTGTCGAGCGAATTCAACTTATACCTAAAATGCAGACAGACAGGTTGAGAGAATGTGTGTGCATGTAATTGTTTTTGTATACTGAGGGCATTCATGTGTGTGTGAATGGATGGAAAATTCTGATAATGCAGAAGTACAATAATGTTAGGTCTAAAAACTACACTAAATAGATTAAAAGAATAAAAAACAAGCAAAATAATTTCCAATGGCTGTGGAAGAATTTCATTTATAGAAAAAATACAATAGCAGGCAACAAGGAAAACATTTAACTAAAAAAAAAAGACTGCCTTAAAAGAAACGAGGCAGTGTAGTAGTGATAATAATAATAATAATAAAAAATAATAATAATGGACTCTGCTATAATTTGAGATGAGATGGATTCTGAACAAGCAGATATAGTTGTCTAGTGTACTGGCAGATTATGCATTTAAGTGGGGGAGAGGAGGAGTATGAAAAAGCTGGCAGGAGGCAAAGTTGGAAAATAAATACATTGGGACAATTCAGGCATTCAGAATAAGGGCAGAGATTTCTACTTGTCAAAGGGAGTTAACACTGTAGATGTTAGTGAGTACTGAATTGGAACTCTTTAGTAAGGAAAATAAAAATTGAGGAGAAAAAGGAAGATTTCTTTGTTTGTGCCCCCCATAGGGTGCTACACTTTCTATTAGTTTATCAAAAACTTTAGTTAATCAATCTGTTAATTAACTTATTTGTTGATAAAGTATTTTTCTTTTAAAGATTTGAGTAAAATCTAAGAAATAATGGAAGATAGAGAATGAATGTGTTAATATTTCAGTGACATATAGAGTTCTGAACAAGAATAAAAAAGACAAGGATTCTGTTTGAGTTAGATCTATCAACTGTAGGTACTCGCTTTACCTTCCTTTTTTTAAGGATAAATTTGCTTATATTTAAAATTTTTACAGAAAATATTACTAAATATATAATAAGTGTATTATAATAATTCTGATTATTTCAGGGTATATATAAAACTTGAATCAATCACAACAAAAACTTGGCAAAAAGGGTTGATAAATTAATCTTTTAAATTGAGCTGTTATTTCTAAATGATGAAAGCTGATAAAATTCAAGTGAATTTCATAAGTTTCAGTAATATCCAGGGTATTGCTTTTCTCTTTAAACCTCTATTTTGAGATTAATATAGACAAACTGATATCTGTAGATACTAACTCTTTTTTTAAGATTTGAAAACCTGATCATTGTGAAAATTGAAATCAAACCAAGTTACTCGGAGCAGATACATACTTGGATTTTAGAAGATTGGCATTCTTGTTGTTGCTATATTTCTTTGACCTAAAAAATCAGGGGATGGTTACTCCATGATTTAAAAAAATTAAAATTAAACAGTTGAAGAATTCTGATATTTTGATTGTCAAAATGACTTTTCTGGTTATATTATGATTGTGAATAAATTGTTTTCTTGTTTTTTTTATTGTTTTTTTTTTTTTGTTTTCTGGTCAAAATGATGTAAAAACACAAAAAAAGGTAGAAAAGAAACCAACAAAATATTGAAGAAAAATGGAGAAATTTGTGACCATTTAATAAAAATAAGTGGCATTTGGCTTTTTATTTTGCCTTGAAGGAAAAAAAGAACAGAAGAAACGGCAATGATTGAGAATAACTGAAAGAGGAGTTAGGGTTGATGAGACAATTGCTCAGGTTTGAATGGGAAAAACAAACCTTGAACAAGTGGACATCACTGTGACCTTGAGTCAGAATAAAATAAAAGGTGAGGGGGTGGGTGGGTGAAAGAAATGAAGAGGATATATAGCCATCCCAAACTGAAGTTGTGCAACATACATACAAAAAATAAATTTAAAAAATATTATCATCAGCATCATCATCATTATCTTCATTAGCAGCAGTAGCAACAGCAGCAGCGGCGGCGGCAGCCCAGCAGACATGGAAGGGAAAGTGGATGAGAGAGACAGATAAAATGGAATGAGCCAGAAGTTACAAAAAATAAAGAAAGAAAAAATAAATAAAATAAAATAAAATAAGTGATCACTTGAGGATCACTGTGGCTAGTCAACACTACTAGTTTGGACACTTGGCTTGATAGGAAACATAAGAGATAAAACAAAGAAGAGCTGCAGCAGCAACAATGGAATATGTCCCAAAAGAATGGCAAGTATTTCAACAGAAAGGGGAAAAAATGTTGTCCAGAGAATTTAAATCATTCTAAGAGAAAAACCAAAAATGAATGTTTGTCATTGGCAAGACATCAACTAAATCAATACTGTCACAAGGGAGAAAAACAAACTTAGTTGAAGAAAAAAAAAAAAAAACTTAGATGTAATAAAAACAAAAACCTGATCTATGTAAAGGAGGATGCATGAATATCACTATGAATAAATAGAGTAAGATTAATGGCTGACAAAAAGCTAATGGAATTCAAGAATAACTGAGTAAAATTATCTTAAAAATAACAAGTATTCACATTGTCATTCCTAAATAAAAATCATAGATGGACTAATACATAAATTATTTGGAGGCCAAGCAAAGAAATCACTTTCACTGGAATCGAGACAAATACCTACATCAGAAGCTGGATTAAATATCTAGCATCTTCATCACTCAGCCATAACATTTCATCACAAACCACTTCTTTGCTTGGCTTTCAGATAATTTATATTTGACATTCAAAGTCCTCAAATACAGATGGATGTCTCTGTACATACAGTAGGTCTAAAACAGTTTAAGAGAAATTTATTCAAAAAATTGAAATTTAGGTCTAGATATAGAAAAAAAAGAAAAAAAAAAGGTGTATTGGAATATATGAAAGAAAATACTTCATTAAATGGTTTTCCTAATTGTTATTTTAATTGCAGAAATATTCCAAAACATGAGAATTTTCAAACAATAATTTAAACATCACAATGCCTATCTTGGGCAAGTTCACTAAATGAATGAACTCTATTAAAAAAAATCAACCAAATGAATTTGAGCAACATCTTTAAGATCTATCTATAACTAAATTCTAAAAAATCATTAGACAATATTTTTGATGGGCTTATCCCCTGCATGGCCCATGACCAGACAGCCAATAATACAAACCAAGTTCCCAATAAAATCAACAGTACAATAATTTTTGTCCCTTTAATAAATCTCATCTTTGAATATATAACTTTCTTCAAAAGTCCTGAATTTCTAATGCATAAAACAATATTTACTAGTAATAGAGGCCACTGAGGTACTTCTAAATAATTCAGAAAAGAGGCAAAAATAATTTTATCATTGTGTTATCAAAAGTTAGGAATGGAGACCATGTTCATGATTTCAAACCACAGAGAAAATTATAAATGAGTATTAAAGAAACAATGAATTTAGTCAGGAACATTAAATTGATTAATGAAATTTACAAGTTAATGATAACTAAACTATCAATGCCTTGAAAAGGATATAAATGAATACTTATTTAAATTAGATGTGACTGACATTGTTGAAGGACCCACTGGACAGGGAATTGGCCTCAGACAAAAGAGCGACCCCATCTTCATTTCAAAGATATCTAGGAGAGACATGGAGTCACTTGTGATGAATGTTAAGAGGTCAGGGGGAGGGTACATTGCAAGTGATCATTCTTGCTGGGGGCAGGAACTATGCATTGGATCACAAAAAAGAGAGGTTGGGCTGAGACTTGCCACTGAAGTAAAGTGCACTTGCTCTAATAACGGCACCAAGACAATACTGGAGGGCAGTGCCTTTAGCTGCAGTCACCGGAACCATAACCGTCATTTCCATGTGATCCTTGACAGCCACATCAGATGCTGTTCAAGTAACACCCAGGTACAGATCTATGGCTTTGAGAGACTGACACCACCACAATCGAGATTCTTTTCACTGTTTCACAATAGCAAAATGTTACACATGGTCATTTTTCAATGTGGGGAAATAATAACCACCCAATACAACAAACAATCCTAGATAGATAATCCAGAAATTGCTTGGTTCCTTGGCCGTGTCCCTTCTCCTTCTGAATAAAGCATTCTTTGATTATATTCAAATGCCTCACTACATGCACTCATTTTTCTATTCGGATTCAGGTATGCAACATTTATACTCTTGGATACTGTGGCTTATACAAATATGTAAATAAACTTATCGTAGTGGGTATACTAAGTTCAGGATTTGTTCATACCTACATTTCTACTAATTGGATTCAATCTAATTATAGAAAAATAACAGTACTAGTTCAAGAATCAGCCTCTTTACCATAGATAATAAAAAAAGATTGAGAAAAGTTGAGTTAAATAAGTAAATGTAACAAAAATAAATAAATTTTACAACTGAACTAACAGATTCCTTATCTTGTAAATAATGTAAACTTTATTAAGATACTTTGAATGATACATATTATGTACTATTTTCAACTAGTCAGACATGGACCATTAATATAAAACACCATTTTCAGAAAGTTGAAAACTCAAGATACAGGTGTAGTGATTACATTAAAATAAAATGTAAAAGAAACAAAGAAAGCATAAAAAACACAAAAGCAGTTGATTTTATGGAAACAAATGATTTACTTTGAAAGACAGTAAAAAAATAAGGGATAGACATTTGTCTACATGTCAAAAAAGTCATTACTTATATAATCTTGAACAGTGATGGAAATAGGTTTTGGAACTGAACATGTCTAAGTTTATAGATAAGGCTGGGTTTTGTGAACTAGGTACGTGGTATGGCTGGCCTTGGGGAAATAGGTATATGATAAGGCTGTCCTTGGGGAACTAGGTACGTGGTATGGCTGTCCTTGGGGAACTAGGTACGTGGTATGGCTGGCCTTGGGGAACTAGGTACGTGGTATGGCTGGCCTTGGGGAACTAGGTACGTGGTATGGCTGGCCTTGGGGAACTAGGTACGTGGTATGGCTGGCCTTGGGGAACTAGGTACGTGGTATGGCTGGCCTTGGGGAACTAGGTACGTGGTATGGCTGGCATTGGGGAACTAGGTACGTGGTATGGCTGGCCTTGGGGAACTAGGTACGTGTTATGGCTGGCATTGGGGAACTAGGTATGTGGTATGGCTGGGTTTTGGGAACTAGGTACGTGGTATGGCTGGCTTTGGGGAACTAGATACGTGGTATGGCTGGCCTTGGGGAACTAGGTACTTGGTATGGCTAGCTTTGGGGAACTAGGTACGTGGTATGGCTGGCCTTGGGGAACTAGGTACGTGGTATGGCTGGCCTTGGGGAACTAGGTACGTGGTATGGCTGGCCTTGGGGAACTAGGTACGTGGTATGGCTGGCCTTGGGGAACTAGGTACGTGGTATGGCTGGCCTTGGGGAACTAGGTACGTGGTATGGCTGGCATTGGGGAACTAGGTACGTGGTATGGCTGGCATTGGGGAACTAGGTACGTGGTATGGCTGGCATTGGGGAACTAGGTACGTGGTATGGCTGACCTTGGGGAACTAGGTATATGGTAAGGCTGGCCTTGGGGAACTAGATATAGGGAAATATTTCTATTAGTAGACACTGAACATACAAGAACCATGAAATTGAGAAGTAGCTCTGTGTATTGCCATATTTCCAACACTGATCTTGAATAGCTAAAGGAAAATCAACTTGTTTTAAAAAAGAAAAGAGATGGGGAATTTCTTGAAATCATCAGAACAACTTGAGATTAACATATGATAGTTTATATGTATGTATGTGCATGAACATTGTGGTGTGTGTATATAGGTATAAGCCGTGCACAAACCACCACCCATGCAGTAAGACAAACCATATCCAGCAAAGAGACATCTTTAAAAAAAACTAAGTGATATCAAAAAGTGATGCCACACAGAAGCTTGGTGAAAATTTATAAAAAAGAAAACTGTTGTCTGTTTTATCTTATGCTTAAAACTCATTTGGGGAGACACCATTATTATGTGAGAAGAGATAAGCAGAAGCAAAAAAAAATTAAAATAAAATGATTGAAAAAGATACATATTTCATTTTGAAGATATTATCAGTTATCCATAGACAGAAGTGCTATAGATGTCATGGTATATATTTTCTAATGGATTTACGAAATTTAAGCAAACTGTAAAAAAAACTGATAATCTATATAAACCTATAAATTTAACACTCATGTTTATGTTATATATATATATATATATATATATATATATATATATATATATATATATATGGCTATAAATAGAAGTGCACTTAATACATATACTGTATGTTATTTATATATGGAAAAATATATAGTTATACCTTGTTTAGAGCAGTTATTTATTTCTAAAAATCTCTGTGCAGTTCAAAATACCTAGCATTCATATCCTTATACCTCTATAGTGTAATACTTGGAAAAAATAAATGCTTTTTCAGCGAAAAAAACACGAAATTCATTCTGTAATTTTAATTTCTTTGGTGCAAACTTTTTGCTCTTTTCCTCCAAGGAAAAGAGCGAGATATATAGGTTAAGAAAATGATTTGAGAAAAATGTGTTTGGACATATCAAAAAATAAATGAACAAGATCTAGTTTTGGTAAATAAATTGCCTTTCAATTTTTCTTTTTTTTTTTTTTTACATTAAAATTTTGAAAAATTAGATTTAACGATATAAATGAAATCTAATCAGCAGCTTGACATTTTAAAACTCACAAACTCTTTAGTTATGGTCCTCGGGGATGATATTTTTCAATAATATTATCGCTTAAAACCAAAACTTGAAAGTTTTGCTCTCCTTCTTACACTTTTTTCTTGAATTTATTCAATCTTTATTGTGGTGTTGTGTGGCATGGTATATATATATATATATATATATATATATATATATATATATATATATATATATATTACACTGGTCTCATGTCTGATCAGTTACTAAAGTTCTAATGCTTGCATAAGTTAAACATTATTTGCTGGTTGATAGGATCCATATTTTACAGGGTTATTTTGGGAGGGGGGGGGCTATAGATCAGAGTATTTACACCCAGTCGTACAGTTTGAATATTTGATGCAAGGCCCCCTATCCATAATACCAAGGCAGTGGAATAATTGGATATTTTTTGAAAAAAAATTGGCTGGCTAATATGGTATATGTCTTCACCAGAAAGAAACATACAATTTCTGATGGTATTGTCCTTTGAACTCAGTATGAAAAAGATCTTCTGTACTGCAATTCAATTTTACAGGTGTTCCCTATTATAATGTAGGTTCTGGGTCCAAGAAAGCCAACCCTGTTATAACTGAGCCACGATAAAATTTAGTTATTTTAGAGTGAGGTTAATATTTTGGGGTCTACTATCCACCTGCATTAAAATGCAAACTGGGTTATAATGGGAGAGGCCGGTAGTCTACAAAAATATTTACAAGGTCGACAACACAATCATTGCTACTAAGTGACTTATTACCAAACAGCAAAGAAATTGTAAAAAAAAAAAAAAAAAAAAAGTAGATAGATCTAATTTCTCAGCATACACTTATTAGGCTTATTTTATATTTTTAAGAATTTTTCTGTGACTACCTCTTTATACTTCTAAAAATTTTTTTTTCAATTTCTCTTCACTACTGATAACCTTGCACAAGTATTACACAATATGATGTAAACCGGTACATACTAATGTGATGAATGATTCAACCAAGAGTGAAGAAAATTTTAGGATGAATGAAAATAGAGAGGAGAATGAAGGTTGGAACGGAACATGAAAGATGAATGATTCAATTTACTCAGATATTCATATTTTTCTATTCTTAAAAAATGTAATGTAATCTAAGTGGTTAGTGAGCTTTTTTCTCTGATTAACTAAATGTTTGTGTCATGTAGTTAACTGGTTTTCAAAATTTAGAGAAACATTACAAAAAAATTAAAATAAACTAAAATAAAAAAAACAGACTTATATATATATATATATATATATATATATACACACACACACACACATGTAGATAAGGAGAAAGGTACTTATTTGAAAATCCTCCCCCCACCAGCATTATAAATAATAGTTCCTCTACTGCATTTCTACTGACAAATCTTACTATATGTGAGAAGCCCCCCCCCCCCCGCCCCAGGATGAAGCTCTTCAAGCCCTAAACTCTCTAGGTACACCTTTGTATTCAACATTTCATTATTTCCCAAGAATGAAAGAATAGTTTATATTTTTCTAATTGCTCGAATGCTAAGAACTTTCATTTACGATACGAATAAACATACATTTCACCAAGAACATATATTTGAAATCAAAATGGGATAATTTGATATTCGTCTTCTGATATGCAATCAGTTTTATAAGATACTTGAAAAATACGAGATGAGTAATATAAAATACAAAAGTGGTCTTATTTGCTGAAGTATGTGTAAGATGCGAATGTATATAAAATATATGAATGTTAAAATGTAATGCTTATGATCAAAAATATTGAAGGACCCTCAAGGAACCAAGCTCCCAATCTCTAGCTATACTTCTGCTTAGAGCAAATCTAAAGGAAACATTGCTTAGACATGAGTTATTGGGGGAAAAAGAAAAAAACTATCAAGCCTAGCAATCAAATCATTCAACTCAGTATTTGCCGTACATTACAACCGAGAGTGCTCCTAATTGGCCTTTTTCCTCTAACGTTAAGCCTATTTTGGCTTGGTAAGGCAAGAAATGAGGTACAATGCTAAGTATAAGTTGCAAGATTTTAGCAGAGCAAAATCCCTGATGATTTAGTAGAGGCCAATTGGAACAAGATTAAAATCACTGAAATAAGAGATGATGCTGGCTTTAAATTCTAGGAGGTTTGGGAACATATGCGCGCGCATACATATACACAAACACACTAGTTGAAGGTTTTTTTTCATATGATATGGTTTCTTTGGTTGATTTTTTCAAATAGCTATGTTAGTATGATTGGTTTGAGATAACTAGTTGAATCTTGGTACTAATCAAGTTGTGACATTTGTAGGAAATGACAACATGTCCTGCATAAATAATGTTTCTTTTTTCTTAAATGGTGTAAGCAAAAAAAAAAAATAAATAAAAAAATCAAGTTTAATTTTTGATTCTGTTTTATCTTACAGAATAGAATGATATAAAAAATACCCAAAAAACAAAATATGATGTATATAATCAGCCTTTGGACATAGTTGGACAGAGACCTTTCCCAAAATCTACCGAGCCTCTGGGATGTGGGTGTCATGGCACCACTATCTCCTGAACTTGTTCAAATCATCATGCCATCTTATTTTTTGCCAGCCACAAATTCACAAGTGAATTCTGGGGATCCACATTGTGAGTTATGATAAAACATCTTAAACATTTTGAATGAGATGATTACATAGAGTTGGCTTTCAGACACTATCCCATGACACAGACAACCTTGAAGAATTTGATTTAAGATCAAGTGCCACATACTTCCATGATTTTGTTTTTGTTTTTGCAAATCGCAAGAAATTCATACAATTTATATTCACAGTTTGGCATAATGGTGAGCAACTAAATAAACAAAATTAGTGAACTGGGTTTGTATTCTGATTATAACTCCCTATGTAATTTAATATTTATGCCTTTGGGAAAGCTATGAACTCAGTCATCACAGCTCTGATCTTCTCACCGGTATGCTTTGATGGTAAACTGAGGAAAAGGTGAAGAATAAGTACATGGAAATTTCATTCTTCCATAAATAAATGCTTTGGTAATACCATCAAAATAGTTACTATATCCTCAATCGGTATTGTCAAACAGAAGCCAGTGATAGACCATTATGCTAAATTATAGAAAAAAACTTTGGTAATAATTCAAACACATTATCCAGCAGAGTCCATATTTTACAAATGCAGAGACATTCTGGAAGTTCTATAGTTATACACATTAACTAAACAGTCTGTACTGGTAGAATAGTAAACTGTTTAGTATCAAACAAATTCCCAAAATATATTTTTCACTTAACTATAAAATTCGTACAACTAAATACACAGCTGTACAAACATTTAGCTATTCTTTTTGCTAGATACAATAAATAACTATTCAGAACCAGCCCGAACAACAATATGATGTATATCTAAGGAATAGCACCTCTAAACATAATGTTCCAGATAAGATCAAATTGCAGGAAGACTTGGAAAATAAAAAAAGCCAAAGTAATAATAAATCTTCAAATGTTAAAAAGTAGTTTTATCCACCGCATTATCTTCCGGCTTTAGTAATAAATCAAAATATAAAACCAAAGTAGACATAATCAGCTCAAATTTCACTCATGTAGTCAATGAGGGGAAAAATATTTAAGATTATAAAGTATTTTTCAGTCTAGCAGATTAGTATTAATTTCGGCCTTTTTGGTGTTGAAGTAAAAAAAAAAGGTATACAGACTAGTGTACACTGTGCATTAGGTTTTAAAGTTTTCATGAAAAAACACTAAGTTTCAACTGAACAACTGGTGTCCAGCTTTTGAGTAGCTGTTGTCCACACTAGAATAATTGACTGAGTACTTGTAAAATCCATGATATTTAAAAGGTGTTCATCTCATCAACACTAACATAGATCCAAAATTTGAAAAAAAGAATTTCTATGAAGATTAATCACTCAAAGTGATAAGCGTGTAATAATTATATTCGCCATTAGAGTAATAAAAGTAATATTTGTTATACTATCTCAGATTCACTGAAGCATATTGCATTTCTCCTATTTACTGTGGTACAAGGTCAGTTTAATATGGGGACACCACGTACACGAGCGTGTGGGCAGGAGCTCCTCAAAAATCCTTTTTAGACCTCTCCACTACTGTCGCAAAGACATAGGAGTGCTGGACTTGACAACACAGAGCAGTAGAACGTCTCAGAAAGTAAAACCCTGTTGCCTATAACACCACATCTTATGTGCTTAGGAATCTGGTGGGAAAACATTTTTAGTTGTTAAACAACAATCTTGCCAAATATTTTAATGTTTCCTGCCATCACTGGTTATTATATATGCTTTATTTATATTCTTGTTTCCTCTAAAATTATTTAGTTTAATAGGCTGGCATCTACCAATCTCTAAAATTTCTATAAATTTCAACAGCATTAGGAACAAGTGCTGTTGATAGCAGATTATCAAAAAAGTTGATTTATACTGAAAACTAGGCAAAATTCATCATTGTCTCAAAATCAAAAAAGTCACAGATAATTTCTTCATAAAGGCAATTGAATATTAAGCCTATGTATGTACATATGTATTGATATTTGTGTTTGATACAAAAAGACATTGGCTCACAATTCCATCCTTTCAAAATCCATGGAGAGATCATCAGCATGACTGATGTAATATATAGAGTCCTAAATCAGAAATAAATCTGATCTTTAAGATTTATCTATAGACCTATGAATATATTTTTTACTTTTGATTTCTGAGCTTTGAATTCACTATTTCATTGAGGATTGCTCAACATTAAAGAAAAGTTATCTTCTTGATTATTTTACCATAGTTTATTAGTATGCAATTTTGAATCATCATTGAATTTTGGTTAATTTCGTTAGTTTTGCTTATATTTGGCATATTGAGTTTATTAAGTCATGATTAGGGCCCATAGGAAATGCATGGATCCATGTGCCAGCACTCTGTCCCATTGCTAGATATCTTAACAAAGATATCTCGTTTCTAATAATCCACAATGGTTGGGAATGAAAAGCAGGAAAAATAGCATTTGGCAAACCATTTCCTATAACTAACGCCTAACCAGTAATAATTATACAAAAATTATTACATCTATTGTCAGCTTTGACAGAGGCAGTGTATTATACTCTATGTGTACGTTGCTCTAAATAGTATCACTTAAACAATGGTGAGATACCAAATAAACATTTCTTAACTCAAGAAAAGACCAATCATCATGGTCCACAGGTTTTTGTTTATTAACTAAGATTCTACTTATTTGCTGAATTCAAAGTAAGTCTTTTGGTATCCGTGGATATCTGTAATTACTACTGATGTAGAACAATGCATTCTTTGTATAATATAGGTAGACCATGATTAGTGTGGTTTATTTGTTCCAAAATGTTCCGTACCGTTTGAAATTGCATTCTTCAAGTTTTGTAATCTAATTTTTTTTTACACTTAGTTATATCAATTTGTATAGCAATATCTTGACTGTACTACATTAAAACTAGCACAATTCAAGGTATTGCTGTTAAATATCAGCATAAAGAGTTACTTCACAAAATGTATCTTTCAAAGAAATAGATGAGAAAAAAGACAAAAATATTGAGGTAATCGTTATAAATACTGAAATTGCATTGCAATAAGCTCATTGCTTGTGGCATATGATTATCCTGTAAGAAATGCCAATTGATCCCTAGAGCTCTCATTTAGGTGAGGTTCTTACATGGATAAATTATCTTTGACCATAAAATTCAAGGCAAAGTAGAAAACTTATGTTCAAGATAATAATCATCTAACAGTGACAAGTAGCAATATTCTAATAATAACAAATTCATTTTTTGACAAATTTTGTTGATAAAAAAAGCATATAATGGTAATATGATAATGCTGTAATTGTTATCATGGCAAATACTTTTTTTCTCCTTTTATTCAAGCACTCTAGCAAATATTCATGCTTTGAATTATCCTCTCAATCCATTCACAGTCATAACATCCATACCTAACAGTATTTATAGATATATCTTTATAGATATAATCCTATATTTCTAATTCCTTCATAGATATAATCCCATATTTCTGATTCCTATCATATAAGAACCTTTATATACCCATATACATTCACATACAATGGCATATATACATGCATACATACATTTTGTTTTTGTGGAATATCCAAGGGAGAGTGCGTTGTCCTTAATCTGTCACATGCGTCCTGGATTTGTGGGGACGTGAGGTAGGATGGTTGGTGTTTGACTTGAGCTCCTGGGGTTGAGAGGCAAATCCAGAGAGTGGTGGTTTGCAGAGGGAAGGTCAACGCTGTGCAATGTGTGGTCGTGGGAAGCGCAGGTGTGTCAGGATGCAACACGCAGGGCAAGATTCAAAAAGGTAGTTGAGGGTACAAATATAGACATACATGCGATCTTGCCAATCAGAACGTAATATGGATGATGAAGAATAACAACATCTGGCAATAAAGCATACATTTTGGACTGGTACCAAACTGGAATTCTTGCTTTAAAATTGTTACATCCTTCATCTAAAATGAGTGCTGATTGCCTTTTTGATTAGAAGCCGCAGTATAATGTCATTAGCTATTGGAATTCTAATTACTGTGTTCAAGCATTGCATAACAAAAGTAGAGTCTTATAATCAGACTTTTGCATCTAACTCTTAGATTCATATAAAAATTCAAATATTCTTGTGAGGGAATAACAACTGATCAAAGTTACTTCCCTTCCAACTTTAGGTGAATTCTTTAATCAATCTGTCATAAAATCTTGAATTTTTCTCCACCATGGAAGAGTTCCCCTGTCAATTAGAAGTGGTCTCAGGCGGTTTATGACTTTGAGAGTTGAAATAAGAGGAATTTTGAAGTTTGTTAAAAAAGTGTTTGACACATCTTAGTGAAATCTAATCGACAAATTCATAGTATGAATGACTAAAATATTTTGTCTGAATTTTTGTCTGAATTTTCTTGATCTATTATGCATGAAAATTGAGGGTTCTCGGTTCAGAGTGCATATACTTTACTAATTACATTTATTCATCTTTTTTATTGGTATCCAATTCTATACTTTATCTAATCAATTATGGTGTGAAGAGTAAAAACCCTGAGTAACTCAAATGTTACCTGGAAAGCAATAATACAAATCTTAGTTTCAATCAACTAAACCATTAAAATGTTGCTTTTAGATTATCATTATTTATTCATTTGAACAAAGTCTTGCATAAATTATAGAGTACCTTGAAAGGAACAAACTCACTGCCAAAGATTTACAAGCTTGGGAATGACAGCATTAAATCTGGAGAATTTAGTTGATAAAAAAAAACTCACTTCCTCCAAAGTCTTGTTAGGTATCTTCTATCTTATTCATCTATAATAATTTCTTGTATATATTCTGAATAATTGTACAATAAATCATAAAAATAGAAATACTTTCTTTTAGTTTTAGTGTTCAAGATGTTTATTTGAGGAAAAAAATTCTTAAAATTCTAAAACTGCAAAATCTTTAAAAACTCCAAATCATATTAAATGTAAGTCTGCTTTGTGTATTGGATTGATGGATGCCTTTTGGTTAATCCTATCAATATTTGAGTGTGTTTTGGAAAGCATATGGGGAAAGGTATCATTGTCATAAAAGGGCGTGGCTTCTTAAGAAAAAGGTTGTTATAGTGTGTGGATTTTTGTTGCCTTATTGACCTTCTAAATGAATCATTATTTACTATAATCTAGAAAGTTCATCATTCATAGAATTCGAGCATAAACCTTGTGTGTACCCAGTGTCTGACTTAATGATACTACATCAAATGCATAATCTCAGCAACAGGAGAAAATGAACAATAATTGTATTAATGACAATTTTAATCACCATCATAACTTGTGTATATTTCAAAAATGAAAATCAAATGTCTTCTCCCCAAAATGAATAATCTTTGATATCAACTGGTCTCAAATCATAACAGCATTTTAGTTAAATGATAAAGAACTAAATTGAATGTCTATGAAAATACTAAATACTTTAAATATTTTCATCCTTCCAGCTCATTCAATCTGGTAGAACTTGAATTTCTTCCTTCAAATTGCTTTACTCTTCGAATGCTAATTTTTTTCAGCATAGTTTGCACTTGTCCATGAATAGGTGAACATTTTTTAATCTCTTAACTACTTTGGTTCTGGGACTGTCTCTCACTCCATATCTACTTCCAGGACAAAATCCAGTCATAAAAACAAAACAAAAAAAACAAAAAAACAAAACAAACAAAACGTGTCTGTTAACCTTTTTTCTTGTGCTTACTTTTCATTCAAGATAATTTGTAATGCGTTGTACACACTGACTTTACTCTTCTTTGCTTCTTTTAAAAAGTTTCATTTTGCACCTTTCAAATTTATAATGTGTCCTTGAGACCTCAAAAGGTTCGTATGAATGCAAAATATTTTATTCATTTGGTGACAGTATACAATTCTACTGAATAATTACTTAAATTCTTGAAATACTGTGATAGTTTCCAAAACTCCCAGCCAACTCAATCAGTCTGATTGAAAATTTTGGCTTCAAAGACTAACAATAGACAAAATGGAAAAAAAAACTAAAATCCAACAAGATTTGAACCAAAAATTTTGCTCGCTCACTTATTCACTCTCTGACTTTGATCAAAGTAGACCATGGATCAAAAGTAGATTGATTTGATTTCACATATTCTGCATTGCAAAATAGCTTCTGGGGCTGAAAAACGCTTCTAGAAGCAAGGATAGGATGACAGTAATATAAACTTCTGGAGGTTCTTCGCAGAATTTGAAAATATCTTTTTGTGATCCAATGTTGGATTAGATGATATAAAAACATTTCAAAACAACAGGTTGACTTATTCTTATACACATATGTATAAAAAAAAATATGTCAAATCATTCTCCGATGAGATATGAACCTATATGAAGTCATGATATTGAAGACTGACATTTTAAAATTCAGTTTAGCAGTTTTCTCCAAGTAAATTCAAAATATTTGAAATCTAATGGCAATAGCTGCTTTATGGTAATTGCAAAGTGATTTTTAGATCATCTCAGTTTTTATTTACATACCTATCATCTAATTTTGATTAATCTACCTTTCAAAGCTTTTCAAGTATCTTACCTGAACTAAAAAGCCAAATTAAGAAAAAAAGAAGAGTTAGACAAACCAATTCCTATCTATGAACACACTAACTTTTGTTTCTATTAAAGCAGAAAATATCAGGTTAAACAGGCAAAAATATATCAAAAAGAACTTAAAAGAACATAAGATACCGAAAAAAAAAAATTCAGAAAAAAAATGAAAAACGTTGGTAGCAGTGATTAATAACCAAAACCCAGCAACAATATTTAAACCAGTCTGCTGTGAGTAGCAGTGACTAATAACTTGAATCCAACAACAGTGTTTTAAACGGTCTCTTGATAAAAAAAAAAACGTATTGGTCTTGAATATTTTGATAAAACAGTCTCAATAGATTTACTTTAAAAATTTTAAAATGCAGATGATTTTTCTTTCAGAAAAATTAATAATTCTATATCTAAATTAACACTTAAATTCATAGAAAAAGGGAAACAACTCCCAATTAAAACTAATCTCCCTTTGATCATCTGGTGATTTTGAAATTTTTTTTCTATTCAATTCACAGAAGAATTCCATTACTTTCAACGCTATTCATTGGAGAGTTCCACTTTCAATTACAAGCAGTCCATGAATTTAAGAGTTAATTCTCATATGTTTGCTTATTTTCTGATTGATACAAATATGAACAATGAAGGAGATGACAGACTTTATAAATGAGAAGAAAACAGAAATCAAGATTTTATGGTTATCCTAGTTTTTCATATTTTTATGAAATGAGAAAGTGTATGAAATGAAAAGATAAGATGAAAATAAGAAGAAATGACAAAATACAGATGAATGAATGACAAAATGAATGATAACTAAATAAAATGATCTTCAGATAAACTTGAAACAATCTTTCACATGACTGGTGAAGTGAATTTTTTTTTTCATTTTTTTTACTTACTTTGAATTTTGAAAAACAGAAAAGAAAGAACAAATTCATATTTTAATATGTGTATAATTGTAGGTGTATGTTTATGTGCATATAAATGGTTCTATTCTGCGTCAAACAGAAAATACAGAGCACAACACTAAAAGACAGGCAGACAACATAAATGTTTTGCTGTTGGGGATCTGTTTACAGCCAGATATTAAGATGAATGAGGTGATAGCACAGAAACATGTATGGGAAGGTTACTCAAAGACAGACAAACAAATTAATGGACAAAAGACAGAGAGACAAACAGACAAACGACAAGTAGAGACAGACGACAAAAATGATGACAACTATGACAACATAGACACAGAGATGAAGTCTTGGGATGAGTTATGAATAAAACGATAAGCTAGTTATTGAAAAATGTAAATATGTTAAATGAAACAATTGAAATAAGGTAAGAATTATGATAATGATGAAGATGATACAAATGATTTTTTTTTTCCTTTTGACCAGTTGAAAAATTTAATCCTCAATTCTTTTAGATTTATAAATTCATCTTTAACAAAAAATATAAAAAAAAAAGGAAATAGAACTCCTAAATAATGAATCAATAAAAGAAATGTAATTTCTAACACACCCAGGGAGATATAGAATGGATACATGTTAAATAAATTGATAAAAAATCCTCCCTCACTAAAGCATATTTCTGGATTCACATTCTTATTGTCTTTTTTATTCTTTTATCTCTATTTTAATGCCTGTTTTCAAAGTTGTATTCCTTTCCAATTGGAGATACTTGGTACCAGATATTTTAAAATTATACTTAGTTCAAAGTTTAGAAAAATGTTGATCGTATTCAATTCGTTCAAAAATTATTTTGACAAATGAAAATATGATATTTTTTAAATGAATATGAAATATAAGCACAACAATTTTTGATAAATCTTTATCTGAAAATGAACTAATTCTTCAAAGTTACTTCAACTAATATGAAAAAGATGGATGATTTGTTTTCAAACTGAATCAACTTAGCATGTCGTAAAATGTTTTAGCAATAAAACTGGAGAACTATAACCCTATCATATTTCTTGAAATTTCAGAAGAAATAATTCAGAAATATCAAGTAACTGAGAGTTTTATATAACGAGCAATAGATTTTTTTGATCATCTCTAAAGAAACTGAGAACTGACTCAAGAAACTAGATAAAACGGAGTTATAGCTTTAAAGTAAAAAACTGTAGAATAATTAAAAATAATCAAATCTATACGGTTTATAGAATAACTATGTATATAAAAATAAACCCCTATTGTAGGCATCAGTTAAATTCTATTAGCATAAAATAACTATACAACATTTTAGTAGAATTTGATTTATCCTTCCAGAAGCAGTTTATTTGATCTACACCAGGCAAAATAGAAACAAAAAATTAACTTTGAATTCTAAATATGTAGCAAATTTCATTAAAACTTATCATAGTTACCAGACATCATAACTGAACATTGCAGGAAGCTCAAATTTGGCACTAAAGCTATATTTTTATATTTACAAAGTTTCAATTAGTGGATCTGATCATCAGGTGGAAAATAATTGAAATATACTAAAAAGAAATAAAAAAATCATGATTCGCATCTTTGCCTGATGAAAATTGATGATTCAATAACTGAAACAATGTGACTGATTATCATTTTCAAGGTGAGTATTCTATACCAAATATCAATTTCCTACAATGTATAATATACATATTATATATCTACAAATGCATGTCATATACATTCTCATGACATATAAGTATACATGAAACTATTTGCAGATAGAGTAATATCTAAGAATTTATGCTGTTTTTTCTTGTGATATCTGCAAGAACAGCTTTAATGATATATATATGTGTAAATATATACATATATATACGAGAGATATACAAAAATAAACAGAATACTGAGAAACAGTATCTAAAACAGTTGATCTATATATGTCATCCAAAGAGCAACTACAGAGGAACAACACAGCTGTATGCATACAAAATGTCCCTATAAGAACTACATATACAAAACGAGCCCCATTGCACAACATTATTGTCCTAAGGTTTTTTTCTGAGCCAGTAAGAAAGAAATTAATCCAAATAACAACTGAACAAGTCAATATATATGGAAAAAAAAGTATCTAAAAATGGCATTTACCTGCTTCATGAGTAAGGTTCGAGAATAGGTCCATTTCTTTAAAAGAACCAGAAGGTAATATCTTAGAGTACTGGTCATTATTATTATAATCGTTGTCATTATAATAATAATAATCATTGTTAATCAACTAAATACTTGTCTATTCTTCCTTCAAAATATGTCAACCAGATATAAAACGACCGTTGGGTCTAGTATATTATTTTACTAATATAATCATGTCTTAGAAGACTAATCGTATAATAATTATTGTCATAATAATGATGATAGTAATAATAATAATAATAATAATAATGGTAATTTTTGTAATTCAATCATTCAAATATTTCATTCTTATGAAAAAATAATCAACCATTAAATATATAGAAATAAGTAGGAATATTTTAATAATGTATGTTTCAGACATCATTATATTATTGAGATTATCAAAAATTAATATTAAACTATTTTAGATAGTAATCTTTCTACATTAACTATACGGAAAATAGAGAATATATTGAGTATTTTATTGTAAGACTTTTTAGAACATCTATATTGCTTATATAATTTATGAGAAAGTTGTCTGCTAGATTTTGGTGAAATTTTCAAGGAAAAAACTTAAAATGTTTCTTATTTCTCTCCTTTCTTTTGTGACTCTTCATATTATGGTTGAGAACATGCATTATATATATATTTTATGTAAGTAAACAACTGATTTATTTTTTTATTCCACTTGACTACCAGCAAAATTAAAAAAACAAAGAAGAATGTTTTTTAAGAATCAGCTTCCACTTTTTATTTAAAGAGATCAATACAAATATAATGGGATGGCTTGGGTCTTGTTTAATGATTATATAGACCTTTATTTTTGTGTTTCTTTTGAATATAACAGCCATAACAGCTCAATATGTATGTGTACAGTAGACAGAAGTAGAAAAGTCTAGGCATTACATGTAACAAGCATGTAAATTTGTTTAGAAAAGAGGAAGGGAATAAAGAGTTGTTAGTAATTGGGAAATAGATCAAATGATAAAGATTTGACGGATATAATGGACAAAAATGTTTCTTTGAAACTCTTTTCTTTTTAAGAAACGTATCTGTAAAGTTTAATATCCTAAAATATAAAATCTGAAGATTTATTTTTAAAAATATAAATTGATAAAAAATAAGCCGGTAAGCAAGTATTTTTTTTTTCTTAAAAGAAAGGAGGGAATTCTTTTTTTAAAGCAAATATTTATGAGAAAAGAGAAAAACTGATAAAAATGTGTATACTTATGTAAGCAGGTAGAGATCAGATTTCAACTAACCACTGATTCTGAGTTACAAGAAGTTGATGAGGTAATAGCTAACGGACAAAAGATATCCACGTACAATTTTTTGAAAGTTTTTTTTCAATTCTCAGACAAGAACCAACAAACTGGAAAATAAATATACTCAGATAATGAAAGATTTATAACCAAAATTGGACTTTCAATGAAAAAGTGTTAGTGGTTTTGCTATTTTTCTTTGAATTTCTGAGATGAAGAATTACCATCATTATAACACACTGATTTTCTAAGTCTAGTCAAAGTTACAATGTTTCGGCTGTTGTACCCTCTTTCCTTCAACAGTCATGAGGAAAAATTAACATAACTGAGATATCCTCAAGCATGGACATCCGGATGAGCACAATATACCTGTCTGGATTGAATAAAGGGTTTAGTTCAAAATCCCCAGAAGGTTACAGATTATGACAGACACCTAAAAAAAAGCCCGGAGGGTACCACTGCCAAAATACTTTGATTAGAACAACCAAAATGGGAACACTAGTTTGAGTAAATCAGTTTATAATAATGTAGATGGATTATTTGAAATATTCTGGAGATTTAGTCTTGTTCCTTTGTAAAAATGTTTATGGAGTTCTATAGTTTGACTTACGTAATTTGATAATAACAGGACACTAAAATATACTATTGTTATTGAAGGAAAAAAAAAAAATCAAATAATTTTATGATAAGTGAATAATCAGTTTTTCTCTTTTCCATAATAAGAAATATAAAAATTTATTTATGAGAAAGATTTTGATTTTTATTCTCTAAATATTATATTGAAAAAAAAAAAAAAAAAAAAAAAATGGAATTTTTTTTTTCCTTAAAATTCATTGAATTACATTTTTTTCATGTTTTATTGTAGCAATATTTTCTTGATGAACAGAGCATATTTAAAACCTAGAAATATATTAATTCATATGTAGAAATCTATTAAACTCTTAGTTTCAATGAAAGGTTTTAAGAAGTAAAAAAACAGGGTTATAATAAACTCAAAAGTTATAATATAAGCAAAATTATTATTATTAGCAAAATGTTTGCAAAGATTTTTACTAAACATAACGTGATATGTAAATATTTAGCATCTCTAAATGATATATTATAAATTTCTATTTTTATTCATAGTTTCACTCAATATATATAGCTGATATATACATATGATCAATAGATATCATACTTACATTATATATACATATATATGTAAGCATATGACATATATAAATGCAATGATACATCTTTTGTTATATATGACATATAAATAAAATATTTATCTATGTACATATGCAATGTATACCGTACATATGCATATAAACACACAAAAAATATGTGTGTATATGTGTGTAATACATATGTGATGTACATGTAACATCACTATATATGTGATATATAATGTATAAGTTTATAGCATATATATATATATCAGTAGATAAATATGTTTTGCCGTTTAATTCTTCTGTGTTTGGGTTAAGATGGTTTAATTCCTATCTTTTTCACTAACTTCAACTCTGAAAATACAACAACCACTAGGAGTAAAATAATTCTATGATAGTTATATTATCAATAATAATATTTTTTAGTCACTGATCCCATTAGCTAAGTAGAAGACTTTAGTAAGACTCACTGACTATTGTCAGGTGACCCATTGATAGTATTTATAATAGTATAGTAGTAGCAGGAAGTAGGAGTGGAGGATCTTTCCGAATACTTGCCTGAAGAATCAGGGGTGGGAGGCAAATCAGGGAGTTTTCTACCCTGTATGCTATCTTTGGGTTCCAGGTAATTTCCGCTGCTACTGCTTTTCGAACACAGCTTATCTGCACTGCCAGCACACAATTCTCGATCAGAGTCCATGTCATCTGTTGCTACACTGTTGTACATGTTACCGTGGGAAAGCTTACCATTGGTGCAACCACCCCGCAGGTCGCTTAAATTAATGGTCACATGCCGGTCGCCGAGGACGACTGGTTTCTGACATGGGCGGTTGTTGTTATGTTTGCATTGCCGATGCCTCACCACAATTATTACAGCCACAATGAACAGAATAATTATGAGGGCAGCGAGAGCACCAATGATTATTCCAACATAGCTGTCATCCATGACCTTTGGTGCCTTGTGCTGTCGACCTCCATGTGTGATGGGATCTAGAAAAATACACAGGATACAATAAGAAATAATCAATAATTAAAACACAATTATATACACACAGAGGCAGAATGTATAGACGTGTGCATATCTACAGGTGCAACACTGATATTCTGACAACTGACGGTTCTGTAACTTCTACAGAGAAATCTTGATTATCCAAAATGAAACAGGAGGGGGAGTAAATTGTTGGGATAACCAATCTGATTGCAAAAAAATGAAATAAAATGAAGCCATACTGAATACAATCACAGGACCTTGAAAATCTCGTTTGGATAACCGATGTTCAAATAACCCAAGGTTTCTTTTTCTTTTTTAGACTACAGAGAAATCTTGATTATCCGAAACGAAATGGGTGGGGAGTAAGTTGTTGGGATAACCAATCTGATTGTAAAAAAAAAAAAAAAAAAAAAAAAAAATTAAGCTGTACTGAATACAATCACGGGACCTTGAAAATCTTGTTTGGATAACTGATGTCCAAAATAACCAAAGGTTTCTCTGTATACAACATTAGGAGAGGGTCCTTGAAACTCCTGCATCCACTGGACGTCTAATGTTGTTCAACAAAGGCCGTTTTTTGATCTTTCAAGTTTGCAAATTTTTAGTGTATTTCTTGTTAGCATTTAGTCTAAGGTAAGGGCGTCAGCATAGATGCAAGTATCCCTGTTGATGAAAAGTTGAAACCAGTTCATACTAATCCAAAAAAAGTCAAACCATTAAAAATGATATAAAATAAAGGGAAAAAAACAAAACCTTCTGATCTTGATCTTGTGGCTTGTAGAGGTATTATTGAATAAGTAAATACCTGACCTTGGTTGATCTGGTAAGGCTTTTGGAACCACAAATGCTGGAAAATAGGTGTTGGCATGGGTAATACAAAATCAGAGATCATAATGATCTATTGTGGAAAACTATGAGCTATTCAAGCAAAAGTTAGAGAAGGCATGAAACCATAAAATAGAAGGAAGGAAGGAACTGTAATGAAAGATCTGCCAAGATGGGAAAATTAGTACCAAGTTAATATCACACTGAAATACACAACATGTATGTGTGAATGTGTGTTCATGTGCAAAACTATGTATAGAACAATCGTGTGTACAATTGTGTGTATGTTAAGATTAGAGAGGAAGAAATACATCCTAAATTTTAACAATTAGTAATATTATTTTGAGTTTCATAAATCCATTTTTTTTTTAAATTTATTTTTTGCAACTAAATTAATAGAAAAGAAATACGAGTTAAAAGGGTCACGAGTAATATGTTTGAGAAAGTCAACCAAAGGAGAGATAATTGCAAAAATGTTTGGTTTTACTCAGCAGCAGAATCAAGATATAACCAAATAACATCATATTCAATAAGGGATGAATTCAGTTGAATAACAAATGATGGACCATAATGAGAAAAACTCACAGCTCCTTGTGAGACTAATTTCCAAGCACATTAAAATGAGCAAAAAAATAATATAGATATAGAAAGAATGAATGCAATGACAGTTGTATAATTATGAAGCATATATGTTAATAGTGAAGATTCATGTGTAAGAGAAAATAACTAATATGATTATGTTTAAATCATACAAACTAAAAATTCAATGAAAATTAGATTGAAATGGCTACAAGAAATGTTGGCATCAAAATGGATTCTATAAAAGTTGATTTGATCTGTAAATAAGAATATAAGTTTTATAAAGAAAAAAATTGTAAACAAGAAAGAGACAAAATAGGCTACAATTCAATAAAAACAGGCCAAAGAATCTATTCAAGAGAAAATTCTATAACAAAATAACTGAATGAAGAATCCTCGTATATGATATGTCGATGAGCAAAACATCTGATGCTGCTTACTATTAATGGTGGAGCAGTTAAAATAATGCCTCCCAATTGATAACATTGTATTTTACAGTGCAACATGAGCGAAAAAGGTTTGATTAGAATTAATGTATTTTCCCCTCAGCGTTTTGTTGAGAGAGAGAGAAAAATGAAGTATGCATGATGAACGCAAACAATGAACATTTATTAATAATAGAAAGGAATTATCTAGAAATAAATAAACATTAATCACTGAACAATAGATGAAGAATTAAAATGTGAATGGATTAAGGATATATGATGGATGCTAACAAGCATTTGACCTGATATAAGATGACCACAGAAAACATGTATATAGCTTGCATTGAATATTACATTGAAAAGAAGAGAAGAGTGAATATCATAAAGATATAATCGGGAATCCAGGAAACGTTAATAACTATGTTTTTTCTTTTTTTTCTTCGCAGAGTCACCGGATCTGATGAAAGTTACTCAATGACAAAAATAAAGATGTTTAAACCCATATTGCAAAATAATAACAATAAGAGTAATAATAATAAAGTACAGTAGAATAACCAATAACTTGGCTTTCTACAAATTTTTAAAACCTATACCGTTGCAGATTATGTCCCAAGAATTAACTTGATCTTTTTAAAGCAAAAAACCACTCCAGTTTTTCTGAAATAAAAATCAACACGGGAAAAGTTATGTCCCTTGCACCAATTAAGGAAGTAGATATAATTCAAGGGAATCAGTCCGAGAGAAAATAATATCAAGTCAGAATTTAGTAAAATGAAAGGGTAACCATTATGGTAAAAGGCCGAAATGAGAATACAACATGAGGGAATGCAAGTAACAAAATAGTAAGTTCTTGGATGAATCTAGTGGCTGAGGGAATGAAACTGAAGGATGCTGACAGTGTAAATAAATGTTCTTAATTCACCTTCATTTATATATTGTAAAGGTTGTAATTCTGGAGAGGAAAATTAATCAAAGCAATTGTATACGGCAACAAAGCTGTGAGAGTTTTTGTATAGAATTGGGTTTGTTAGAAAAGATACTTTTTAGAAGAGAAATGTCTAAAAATAGATAGAAGAATTGAAGGAGAGAGAAAAAAGGGGTCAGACCTCACACCCAGGTAGTGCCAGAACAAAGAAGGTTCATTTCTGCACCTCTCTGATTTTATTTCAGATTTCTGCCACCACTACCAGTAGTGGTCTGGCAGCACTAGTAGGGTCAAAATACCCAAGAGGAATTGGCCAAGGGCAGACAACTCGTCTGCTTACTAGAACATTTAAATTTGATACAATTTTTAACAGTCAGCAATCCCTACAGCACTATCACAAGGATATAGTATAAACCAGCATTGAAATCCACACCATAAAAAATGTAATAATGATAAAATAACGACAATGATAACAAAAGGCGAAAATAGATAAATGAAGTAACGATAAACATGAATGTAACAATGAAATAGTATCAGTTAACATATAAGTGAAAATTAATGATCTCTAGAGTTAACTATCCAGAGATTTTATTTCATAGAAAATTTCTCGACTGTATGGATGGTGTCTACACTGAAATGGAACACTCTTCTATGAGGGATAGAGCAAATAAAACACTTACAGTACAAATACACTAATGTATCAATAAATTGAGTCAAATTGAATGGACTTTGTGGTAGGTAATTCAGATATTAGTATACAAGCAATATAAGAGCATGCTTGTATTAAAGTGATATATAACAATGTATGCATGTAGAATTATCACAATATACTAATATATATTGTTACATACTATTATACAAAATATATCAATATGAATTTTACTTTAAGGTTACGTAATACTGCCCAACTAGTAGGACATTTACTAACTTGAGAAGGATTTCTATGTAGTATATAAAAGACATGAGTAACACCATGGGAAAATGTGATATAATTAACATTTTTCACTAATTAAATATATTATATATTTATATATTATACATGACATGATAAAGTCAAAACAAATTATAGACTGTATCTCAACACATTTCAAGTTCTCATTGAAACTTAATGGTTGGAGATCAAATATTGGCAATTCTAAAAAATTAATAAAATCATTACTTTTTTTTTTCTTTTTTTTGAAGATGAACAAAGCTTAATGGGAGATTAATATTTTCTGTCAATAACATACTTTTAGAGCCAGGCAGCTGGAAAATGGAAAATCCATTTTCATAAATGGAGAGACCCTAAACATTGATGCTGGTATTAAAGAGTGTTGGCAGAATCAGATTAACATGCCAGCACCCAAAAGAAGAATATATTTAGTGAAGGTTCATCATTAAAGCCGGGGTAGTCAAGACAGTTTTCTTCTTTTATAATGATTTTGAGCCACCTTTCTATGAAATACATACTAATAATTTCATAATTGTGTATATTTCTGCTTTTGAAATCACCACTACCTAGAAACGAAATTTTGAATGTAGGTTTTTTGACCAGAAAATATCAACAAGTAACATACTTGTATCCATTTTCTTAATACAAGACCTTAGCAAGTATCTTAATTTCAGAGTTCAAATTACCAAGTATCTATTTATAGTTATTGACAGTTGAATTACTTTTTATTGGATCTTTTCAATTTTTTTTTTAATAATATTATTGTAAGAATAGATCTATTATTCCATGATAAAAATATAATAACAAACTAAAGTAATTGAGAGAGTCAGAATAAACAGCCAGTCATCAGAAACTAATTTGATAACCTCTAGATTGTGACAGTAGCTGAAACTCTCCAAAGAAAAAAAATATAGGTGTAATTTGTTATATTTTTTTGAAACCATATCAATTTTTCAGGTGTTTTCAAGAATTTTTTTCACATAATTATAATAGTTTGGTAATTTGACAAATAAAATTAATCAACAATTGTAATGAAATCTTTATCTTAATCCATCGAGTTCAGAAAGTACTCATCAGCTTCAATGATATCTTCGAGATTTTTTTCCAAATGCAAATACTTTTGATGATCCTACTTAATTGTCTCCCTTATATTCATTATCTACTGCACACAGATCCAAGGGGATTAACTCTTTCAAATATCATCGTAGTTATATTTGGTAAATAAGACTCACATCGCATGTTCGCCTGCTTTTTCGTTTGTGGAAATTCAAAGAAAATGTTATCGCCGACAAATAGGCTCGAATTTCTTGAACCAAATAAAGCCGTAAATTGAAAAGGATGAACATATTGATGAGAAATACAACTTTTTGAGATCAACTCCAGTGCAGACAATAAACCAGTTATTGTTTCATGAAGATTTGTTTTATAAATGAAAAAAATATGAACACAATCCGAGTCACTATATCGTTGAATATGGATTTTAGACAACTAAAAAAGTTCAAATTTCAAGATGACTAACTATTAACTAACATACAGTAATAATGATTATTATAAGCACAAGAAGAAAAACCTAATATGATTTATACACTGTCAGAACCCTGTACAAATGATGAACAAATGTTTTATCAGACAATAAATAGTGGGATGTTACCAAGATTGATTTGAGATCTACGTCAGAATGAATAAAGATTTCAAGAGCATTTGTCATTAAATAGGAAATGAATTAAAGATGGATAGTGGCGACTTATTTACAAGATGACAGTGAAACAGGACTGATAAAAACTGGCCAATGAAAATCTAAGGGGAGAGAACTGATGAAGGATAGACAACAAGAAAATAGTGTTTCAAAGGATCTAATTCCATGTTCCAAGACAGTGGTTGACTGACTCCACTTTATACCAAGAGGAAAAATTCCAATCATTTTTCCGTATTGATTTTTCAGTCACTTCTAGTTTTTCACCACATATTTTGTGGATAACAAAAGATTTGAATGAAATAAACATTTAGAAAATTGAGTTAGTGTTTGGGGTTTGCTCATGATATAAAATAAATGATGTACAGAATTGATCTGAAGAAAGAATAAGATAAAAATGATTAAAAACATGAAGAAATTTAGTAAGAGTTGAATGAAATTTCATGATAAAGACTCCAGGACTAATGACATTGAAATAGAAAAAATGATCTGAATGAATATGAGTAACATCTACAAGACAGCAAAAAAGGTTTATAAATTCTATCATATCATGAAGATTCTAGAAAAATGATGTTTATACAAAAAAAAAAAAAAAATGGAATGAATTTAACAATAGTTGCAAGAGGAATAAAATGAACAATGGCCTTTCATTATCTTAAAATCAATCTAAAATGTCTGTAGCTCAAATACTGGTAGAAAAATTGGAATCTGAATATATTACCTTTGTGGTCAAGATTGTGAATGCCTGCTGATGGATTTTCAGGAATCAATAGATTCACACGATTGTCACCTTTTGTGTTGGAGGCTCCTTTGCCTGGGGGTACGGTCGGTGTGTTTGTTGTTGGAGGGGGAAGTTCATCTGAATAGTTACCTTCCAGTTTTACTGAAACAGACCAGAAATAATATTAGTTTTGGTACCAAGAAGCAATCATTTCAAGGTTCCAATTATAGAAACAATATAGGAATGTCAAGTATATGTTGAAAACTGACGTTATGATTTTGTTAGAACATGCTCATGGACTCACCAAAGTAAGATGAGAATGTGTGGATTTTTAGAAATTTAAATAAAAAACTACAAATCAAGCAATTTGAAAAGAAATAAAGATAAAAAGTCCGGAGGGAAGCAGCTAAGTTAAAACCAGAATAAAAAAAATGTCAGTTATGATGATGGGTTAAAAGAATAAGGGTTATCATGGTTATAAAATAGGAGAGATCAGGGACACTTAATAGACTGAAGTTATATGTGGTTTAGAATAGGTAGACCCTGATGTATTTTGTTCAAGAAATGAGTACAAGGGACTTGAGGGATAAAATAATAGAAAAATTTTTTTTTTCATAGAGTGGTGAGACTATAGAATAGATTACCAAAATATTTAGTGCCATCAACAGATGTAAATGATTCTAAGAAGAATTATGTTTATTACACCACTGCATGTTTAAGGCATGAGATATAGTGTTATTATGAGTGTTATGATGTATGCTTATTAGGACAATGTGTATACTTTTTTTTCACACTCAGATAAGTTCTAAAATGTTTGAAACAAAAGGCAAGGAAATGTAAGAAATTTTAGTTTGAAAGTACAAATAAACCTATTTTAGTAGCAGGAGAATAATTGAAGAAAATAGAATATTTTAAAAAACATATACAAATATAATAAAGATCATTATCCAACAATGTATAATTATACATTTTATTAATAAGCTTGAAAATTTAAGTTTGCTCATATTTATTTTTCAACTCTCAAATTCATAAACAGCTTTGAAAAATTTGTAATTTACAGTGGAACTTTTCGATGAATAGAATTAAAAATAATGGAACTCTTCTGTGAATTAAATTGAATTTTTTTTCAAATTCACCAAATGGTCAAAGGGAGATCATTTTTATCATAAGTCATTTCCCTTGAAATTGACATTCTATTGTATAAATTAAAAAGTTGATTATAATTTTACAGATGTATGCCTGCAGAAATCCCGCTTGTAGTACAATACAATCAATTAGCTATTATAAAATAATAATCATAATTAATAGTTGACTGACCAAAAATCTCAGAGGTTGAATAAGATTTTACACAAAAGAGTATGAAATAGTATATTTTATTTCTGGAAAAAAAAAGGAAAATGAATGATTAATAATTCTTTTTGCAGAAAATACCTAGCAAGACCTTCTTCACTGTTGTTTTTGCCTATTTTTCTAGTCAGTATTAATTTCTCTGTCCGACCAGTATTTTTCCTAGTTGCTATCTCGTCTTTGATGATGCTCCATTTATTCTGCTTGACCTCTCAACATATATGCTGTTGAATGTGTGCCAACACCATAAGATGTTGAATGATTAAGACAGACTTACAGAAAGATGGCTAAACTGAACAAGAAATTGATATGGCTCTTCGTATAATAATTTTAAAATATCAAAGATTTTACTTAAGGATTAAGCAGATTTCAGTCCTAAGCTTAATGTTAAGTGTATTTCTTGCAAAATGAAATTAATACATCAAATACTATTTGACTAAGCAGAATAAAGATCCAGAATTTTCTAGGGAAAAAACTAACTTGAAAAATAATCCAATGTCAAGTAACTTACCAACACCAAATCCTCTTAAATACACATATTGAGCTTTGTTAATCTCCAAGAGATATGGACTAATCTCAAAAAGTACCATTTTTAAGATAGCAGTTAGTAAACTAAGTTGTTCTCATCTTACCAGGATATACCGTAGATTACAACCACTATAGCCAATGTTATTCTAACATCAATTCAGAGCAGATGCTGGCTATATGGTTAGAGTATTGAACTGTGGTTGATAAAGTTGGCAGGTGAACTTTCAGGCTTGTATAAACAAAGCACTTTATATCTCTTGAGGAAAAATGATACACCCAAAAAAAACTATAATTTTGAAATTAGATCAGTCATGGGAATTTGGATGTTTTTAGCAATAAAAATGAGTTTTAAAATTGTACGAAGATTTTAGAATCATGTTCCTTATGTCACTTTTATCTCTTCAATTCTATCTTCTCTTTGAATCAACTTCAACTTTGAAAATCCTCACTTAATGTCATCTATTTACCATAAGTTGAGATCTAATTGATATGACATACTCCTGATTCTTGTATGATCACCATAGTTGAGCAATCACAAGCCTGGTCAATACCTAGATGAGTGACCATCTGGGTATACCAAGTGCTTTAAGCAGCTAGGGATCATGTAGAGAGCCTCCCTTGGCAATTCTGTTAATCTTCAGAGGGAGAGGCCAATCTTTACACTATGCTCAATAATGCAAGCCAAAGATCAACCCTCTTCCAACCTGAACTGCTCAAGGGGCCTGGCTGTGAGTAACAAGAAATGAATGAATGAATCCTTATAACTTCACTTAAGGTTTACCTTGGGTGGGACCAAATAGAGTGAAAGGATTGTAACTTTGGTATTTTGATTGGATACAGAGGGCTTTAGCAACATGAAAACAAGTAATGGTATCCTTGTAATAGACAGGTCTAGGGCATAATATGCGTAAAAAACTGAGAGTTATTCCCATTGAACTATTGTATTTAAATAAACTATGAAAATTAATTATTCAATAACTATGTCTAAAATGTAGAATCAAATGAATGTCATTAGATTGTTTTGTGTTAAGATAAATTAGAGATTTTTGGGGGTAGATTTTTTAGATAAAATTATAGTGTGTTTTGCAGGGATTTTTTTGTGTGTCTGGACTCCTGAATTAAAAAAAAATCTTCTGAGGGAAATACCTCTTAGCTTTTATGCATATTACACCTTGGACCCCACAATTACAAAAATACCCAAATGATGGATTAAAATGAGATCTGGCACTTACCTGATACAAAGCGAATTTCACTTATCAAAATCCATCTAGCTTCAAAAAATAGTTGCATCTTAATGAATCTTCCAATGTTGTGCTTCAAATTAATAAGGACATCACGAGCATACTCCACGACCGTGTCCTTGACATAGTCAAACCTTATTTCATCTCTGTAGTACTTTCCGCCATTACTGAACGAGATCAAAGCTGTCCGGAAAACGCGCACATATTTTTTGTAAGCATTGTTGCAATATAAGAAGACCTCACTGAAGTTTCTCACACCATCAAATTTGAAAATGATCTCAATAGGCTTGAACATGTCTGAATTGTTTCGCCATCCAACCCAATCGTAACCTTTGACACCAAGACCTTTGTTGTCTGTCATGCGGAAGTTGCTGTTGCCTTGCAAACCATCAGTAAGCTGTCCCACACCATTGGACAGGTAGCCATTTTTTATGTTTCCATCGTATGTGTAATCATACAAGTCGAGTTCCGTGCCACGTTGGTGGCCCTGGGGCATGTTGTAGGATAGAAGACCATCTGTAAAAAACAAAAAACAAAAATTTAATTATGAATTATAAATCATAAAAACAAAGACATGAATACCTTATTTACATACAATGCATAGCAAAGGATGAAAGCATTTCCCAAAAATATATTTATTGTGACCGATTTAGTTTTTATCAAATGTATTGGTCACAGAACTATCCAATATCTCGGAAACATGTAGTTTTCACCATCCGATAATATGTTTCCAAGAAATGACCTGACCTGTTTGTCACACTTTTTCAAGTTGGATAACTCAGAAGCTAATGAAGACAAAAACAAGGGGTTTTCACCACTCATTATTTCAAGATTTATCATGTATGCAAGTATGGTGATTTTTCTGAAGCAGGTAATCCTTGCTTATACGGGTTTAAAAGATGGGCATACAGACAATGTTATTTCACATCTACACAGGCAAAGATTACTTCATTTTTAGTGCATATCTGGAAGAGGTAGAGATTTTCTAAACACATTTTTGACCCAACCATTGAGCATCAAAAAATAAAAACAATTTTTGTCAGTATTTAATGAGTTGTAAAATTTGGCTATTTGAAAAATTCTAGTTTACATTCACAGAGTAAGAGAGGGAGCATCCTCTCCTCAATTTTACAGAAGATATCCTAATCTACGAAGGAATTAATATCTGATTAAATATAAAGAAAGTGTAAGTATTTTTGTTTTAAAAAATATTTTGATGTTAATTCATATCATCTTTAAAACTGAGATATAAACTTGGAGTAATTGTAGGAAATCTACAACACTTAAGTGGAGGTCCCTGAGGCAAGAAAAAGTCAGGAAGTTGCTAACAGACAGGATGGGTTGGTGTCATTTAGTCCCAACATAAATGTCCATCTGGAAGTCAGCTTTATCATTCCTACTATGGCTATCTTTCCAGTAATGAACTTGATGACTCACTGTTGATGTCTTATCTCTTTCCAAAGGTTTGAACAACAAATATTCTAGGAACTGAGTGCTTCTAGAAATGTGTACCACAACTTTTATGTCTATTATCTATACTCAGATTAAGCCTAGACTGATATATATATATATATATATATATATAATGTTGAAACTATAAAAATGTCCACATACTGCCAGAGGAAATAACTAGCATAAGATAAATATAAAAAGTACCATTGTACATGAGATCTGACAGAGGCAAAATAGCAGTCATTTTAGGGGAGTCTGTTCCCTGGTGTTTGGTGAAATAAAAATGACCTTGAAAGGGCTAGCTGATACAAAACACTTTTAGTGCCCATGTTTAAGAATATCTGGTTTCATATTGTGCCTCATGAAAGTATATAGATATGTACTTATAAGGTTGTCAAAATAAATTGTCATTATAGAACATTATATAACAAGATGAACGATAAGTAACATTGTCACATGTGCTTCATGGCATCTGTCATTGAGGTAACATTGTTACCTACTTGTAGAGTAAGTTGCATCATCCTCAAGGAATCCTGGACAAGGAGGACTTTGATTTTAAGTGACAAATTCAATATCATAACCAGCCAGTAGCAGAAAAAGCAGTTAAGGAATTTGTCGCCAACAGAAATTCTAATTTTTAGAGCATTGTTACATTTTGGCAATGCCTTTCAGTTCCAAATATATCATAGTTCTAATATAGGTATACCAAAATTTTCTGTACTGTTCAAAACTGTACTGTTCAAGGTCTCATCATAATTCAATGTGTTTTTATTTTCAGCTTATTTTAAGTTACATTAATTTGTACTGCAATACCTAAACAGTACTACATCAAAACCTGCAAATACACTGTTCAAAGTCTTATTATAATTTAATGTGTTTTCGCAAGCTTATACTTACTTACATTAATTTGTACAGTAATCCCTTAACTGTACTGCTTCAAAATCACACTATAATCATCTAAGGCTGTCAGTGATGAAATTTGCATACAAGGAGATATATTTGCATCATCAAATAAAGATTTACATATGTATTTTAATTGATGGAATAGGGAGAAAAAAAACAGGCAATACAGTAATTTGCATTTGTTCTTCAATAAGGCTGTAGTCTAACAATGAAAATAAGAATTTTTGATAAATAATTTTTTTCAACATAATCTCCTTCTTTGTAAATACATTTAAGCAAATACCTCTCCATAAACTACACAGCTTAAGCATTATACAGTGAAAATTCAGCTACAAACTATATCAGGCTGGAGTTTCATAGATCCACCATCATATACAAAAGACAATTTGAAGATATATGCTTGAATGACCCTGGCCTTCTTCCTGCAAGCCAGTGACTGCATTTTTGCCAATTAAGTATCCTAAGCTACATAAGACAAGTCTGGTTAGTCAATCAAAAGAAACCATCACATGCCCAACATCTTTTGGCTCATGCCATGTTGGGGGATGATCAATTAAAAATTAGAAAAAGGGGTGATCAATGAATGAATTATTTCTTTTCAATTTGTCGGGCAGTGATTACTAAAAAATTTTGATTTTTCAAAAAAACAAGAGTGAATGCTGCTGGACACAAACTAGGGGATCAATTTAGCATAAACTTTTATTGTTGTTTAGTCCAGACATATTCAACCTTTCTTTGCCCAACAACCATGGTACCAGCCATGTTGAAAACCCCTGGTTTAGCCTTTTCTAGGCCTTTATATGATGCATCTCAAAATCCCAGGATTTTCTCTTATCTATTTCTAATTTTCATCAATTTTTTTGAATCCTTGAATGAATTTATCAAGCAATTATTTTGCTAATTACTGGCATTATACCAATTTTCAATCTGGGTTTCATTTTAAAACAATTGGAGGGGGTGATAATTAGAAATTGCACCCCCACCCGAGCCTCTCACAGTGTTGTTGTTGTTATTCATATGCTTTTTCTAAAGCTTCAGCTCGGAGCATTTCTACTTCTGTGTTGAAAGAAGAGTTCTATAAAGGGAGGTAATAGATGTGTGAACAGATTGGAAACTAAGTTTCATATTCTCACCCAATCTATAAGACTTTGAGTGTTCATATAATTCACTCTGAGACTGTTGAGGCATCTGACATTTTTTTTGTTGTTTATTGAGGATTATAGAATTTATAAGGACTGGTTTTGTCCTAGCAGAGGATGGTGCGAAATATCTAAAGCTGTGTCCTGCTATGCTATTTGGGCAAGGGGATGATTCGATGACTTGGAATATAGCAAAATGAAATATTTGATGGTGAACATCGAGGCAATCTTAGATTTGTTGACAACATCATCTTCTTTGGCGAGAACTTTCATGAAATTTCCAAAAGTCAGACCAACTGAACGAAGAAAGCAAGAAGGCTGGTCTCCAGTAAATTTAATGTCATGTGTAACATATACGTTGAGGACAGAGACAATTTGATTACATTTAGATCATGGCAAAATCTAAAAATTTGTACTTGACTTGAATCAATTTTGGAGTCCGGATTCTACATTTGATCCAGATATTCTAACCCAGGCAACACTAGGTAACCTTGCCAGTACTGACTAGTTATGTGCATATGTTTTTATAAGCCTAATTAGATGCTGAAAACCAAGAGAGAAGCAGTTTGATGATTATCATAAAGATAATGAAAAAATGTTGCTGTTTACATTTTTTTTTTAACGATGAGATATGAAGGAATGAAAGAAAATAAAATGTAGCCTGTTATAATTTTTTATTGATTTCTAGGTGTATATCTTGGCTGTTTCGTAGCGACATCTGTTAAGAAATAGGAAGGGGGTTAGAGAAAAGATAGAGAGATGGAAGAGGAGAAATGATTAAGGAGAAGTGAGAGTGAAAAAGGAAAAAGATGAAAGAGACAAGAAAAGAGAAGAGAGAAGAAAAAGATAAGAAAAGGAAGAAAAAGGAAAAAAGACAGAAGAGATGGAGAAGAGAAAAAAGGAAAAGAGAAGAAAAAAGACAAGAAAAGGAAAAGAGAAGACAAAAGACAAGAAAAGAAAAAAGAAAAACGATGAAAGAGATGAAAAGAAAAAAAGACAAGAAAAGAAAGAGGAAAAAAGACAAGAAAAGAAAGAGGAAAAAAGACAAGAAAAGAAAGAGGAAAAAAGACAAGAAAAGAAAGAGGAAAAAAGACAAGAAAAGAAAGAGGAAAAAAGACAAGAAAAGAAAGAGGAAAAAAGACAAGAAAAGAAAGAGGAAAAAAGACAAGAAAAGAAAAAAGAAAAAAGACAAGAAAAGAAAGAAGAAAAAAGACAAGAAAAGAAAGAAGAAAAAAGACAAGAAAAGAAAGATGAAAAAAGACAAGAAAAGAAAGAAGAGAAGAAAAAAAGACAAGAAAAGAAAGAAGAAAAAGGAAAAGAAGAAAGAAAAGGTGGACTGGAGAGAGAAGAAAAAAACCTATCAGAAATAATTGGATAGATAATGACTTATATATTGGTCATGGGAAATAGTGTTGGATGTTATGGCAGATGATAAATCCATGGTAAGAGCAATGCCTCACTAGTCTGGCATTTTTATTGGCACTAACCCCAAATTGATTAACAAGAACAAATAAATTACTGAGTGGTGAAGATGAAGGAGAAGAACAGAAGAAAGTATTTGTCCAAAGATTTAATTCTCAAGACAATGATATGTCTTGGGACTTTATATTTTGGGACTTTAATGCCTCAGGCTATTAAACCTCTGAAGACAGTAAAAATCTGGAGAAAAATTCTGACAGTACTATTTATATATTCTTTGTTTTAGCGCACAATTTTGTTCCTGCTCATGAGTCATATTTTCAACATATATATTTCTCTACTGTGTAGCACATTTATCTTTCTCTCTTATTCAAACACAGTATTTGGCATTTCTGTATGTAACAGATATGAATCTAATGCTTTAGCGGCAATCGTTATGGCTTTGCTTTGCAAACGAAGATATAGAACATGGGTAGGCAACCTACGGCCCGATCCAATATGCGAAGGCATCTTTACCAGCTTGTGAACAAATATTGGGATACTATACTTTCATGTTTCAAAGATTCTTTGCGTCTTTAAAAAAAAAAAAGATTCAAAAGATACCTTGATTGAAATAAATTACGACTCAATTGAGTTTGTTGACTAAAACTTGCAACCCTGCTCCAAGATCACGCTTTCTCTATTGAAGTGGAAGTACAGTTAGAAGGACAATAAGACTTTGTGCAATTAAAGATAGAAGTTGACAAATCTTAGGATCAATGTAGTCATTTGTTACTGACAAAAAAAGATGACAGACAAAGAATGAGAAAAGTTTGTAATGTGGATATATAAAACATAAGTGGTTTGAATATGATGATAGAAATATGAGAAATGAGAAATGCTTTTTTTTATTGAAAAAATATTGTCCTATGTTTAAAAAGTAATTGCAACATCCTCAAAAATTAAAACTACAATGACCCTTCCACCAAGAACAAAACAAAAGCAACACAATTAAATTCTGAAAGAAAAATAAATGACTCATGCTTTTATTATTGTTATCTAAAAATGGATGAAAACCGACTAATAATGTTTATAAAAATCTTTAAAAAAAAAGAAAAAAAGAAGTATTTCAAATTTCAAAATTTCTGGATAATTAATGCCATCCTACCCCAAGATTGTTATGGTAACTAATGGCAAATTAGTAGAAACCATTTTTTTCTTGATTGTGTATTAGTCAATTTAAATTGAAAACAATTTTCTATTCTTTTGATTGGTGGCAAATGTGTTCTTTGCCCAACAAATTTTTTTATCCTTTATCAACCATAATAAAATTGTCTGAATCAGATAGTGTTGTGGCTAGCATGTCTGCCTCACATGCAGAAGGTACCAGGTTCAACTCCTGGGATGAGTGAAGTGTGTAGAAAACTCTTCATTAAGGCAAATTTACCTGTGCACTCAGCAGCTAATTGAGTACACTAAGCTGTGTGATTAGGGTGGAGGTATCCCATTGGTGGACTTGCATCCTGCCAAGGGGGTGGTCATGATAACTAGTAGGATAGAAAGTCCTGATCTCGACCAGACTTGAAACTTGTAAACATCATTAAGCTGACATATGCAAAAGAAACTAGGACTCCATCACTAGCCGTATACTCCAATGGGAGTTGTCTCTTGAAAGGCGGACGCTTTACTTCTAACCTAAATAAAAATGAAAGTTTACCAAAAGATTCCTCAAATGTAGATTGTACACGGTCTAACACATTCAGTTACTGCTAATTAGATGATTCAGAACAGCTTATAAGCAATTTTCTACAAAATTTAATCTTCATTCGGAAATTGAAGAATCATGACAACTCCCATAATTTGTCAGTCAGCCTTTTCGTGAATAAGTCCAAACTCTTTTCTACTGTGGATCTGATTTACATCAAATTACGGAAGCATTCCTCAGAGGAATTCGTGAACAAATCATATTTAAGTATAACAGAACAAATTTGACTGGAAAGACAGAACATTTTCACAATATATCAGCTGCACACTTGAAAGTTTTCCACTCAAAGACATATCTTTTATTAATTTGAGATTTAAAAAAGGCAAAATTAAAAAAACTAAATGTAAAGTGATAAGAGTCTGGAGAAGAGGATTTACCGTAAAGCCCGTTGAAGAAAATGTCACAAAGCTAATACAGCAATCATCAGAAATAAGTGACATTGCTCCAAATGGATTTTGTATCTTGACTTATATTCCCAAGAGAATGAACAATTCCAGCGTACATATGTGAAAACTTATATACAGCATGCAATAGAGAAGCAATATATAAGTAACACTATCTTGGTTTGGACAGTTTAAACTAGAACATACTCTGGCCCTAATGATACTAATACCAACTCACTATCACTGTTTATAATTGTAGTGTCAAATTTTGAAGTTATGTAGAAAAATTCAATTGAAGAATAAATATGGTTAGAATAAATACTATTTATGACATCACTGGCGTTTTCTACTGGAAAATAGAGTAAAATAGAACCTAGATGTTATCAATAAATATGTCAAAATAAGGCCCCCAAAAGGTCAAAAAAGCTTTTTCCCCACCAAAATAAAAAAAATTTTTTTTAAGGGGTGTAGCGGAGTACTAATGCCAATTTTCAAGTGTGCAGATAAAATGGTATGGCCAGGTGTACTGGAACACACAAACACATGCACATATAAAAATTATAGAACCCTATGCCATCTTTGGTGGCTATGGTCATTCAACAATATTCAATCGTTGAATTCAAATAGATGGTTCACTGCATTAAGATTACAAATTTATTATGGCACCAAAAATGTTTTGGAATTTCATTTGGAAATTTGTTTTTCTTCATTTAGTCTTCCTGAACACAGTCGAAGCAATAGGATGAAAATCCCATGTTCTTCAAGCAGTTATGAAAGAAAAGTAACCTTCTGACCAAGCACAATAAATAAGAGAATTACACAGCCCCTTTACCAGTCTCAACAATTTTTTAAATTCATAAAAAAAAGAGAAGCATTTGACACAGGAGTCACTTATCTAATTATACACAAATCAGGAATTTTTTGATTTTCAAGTATCATCTAATTATTAGGAAAAATAATGAAAAAAAAAAATGTCAAAAAATAAAAAGGGAGAAAAATGTTACTCTTTCTTCAGATTTCTCTTATTTGCTTCCTCTTTTTCTTTTGGCTTTTTTTTTTCTCCCCTCTCTAATCAGATCCTATTCCTTCCAATTTCCATCCCCTAAACATAACCCTTCCTGCTATATTTCATGGGTTTCTTCCTCTCATTTGTGTCATTTGTATCCCCCTTCAGCCATTCTACATCTTCATTTCCTCTCTCTTAATTTCTTTCCTTTATTCCAACATTTGTTCCTCTCTGCCAGTAAGCTTCTTCTCCCTTTCTTTACCCCCAATTACATTGTTATCCCCTTCTTTTTCTAGTAGCTTTTGTCTTTCTCCCTCCAAAACACACTTCCCAGACCTTCTCCCAACTCTTCATCCCTGAAAGTAATGTTATCTGAGTCACACCTAATTCTCTTCCTGATTGGATTTCGTCAGAAGGTCTAAAAGCCAATGAAATTAGATAGTTGCAACCCCATCAATTCCACAGCAAAACTTGAAGAAAGACCATTGGAAACTAAGTATTAGACAATGATCATTCATTCAATGAAAACAACAGTTTATTTTTAAAGAAAGTTGAATCCAATAAACTGAATGAATTAATTGTCTTATTTTCACAGCTTTTTTCTACAACTAAAACCAAAAATCTACCTCATGGAAGAGTTGTCCACACCAGGTTAAGGGCATGGCCTATGAAAAGAATTTTAAAAGGTGGTGCAAAGCAGTTTTTTTTTTTTGATGCCCTGCACAAACACCCTTGTCCTTTGGCCATCCCATTTTCATAAGCTTTAATCTTTTGAACATGCCATACTATATTTATAATGCAATCTATTTTATTTATGGAAATATATCAACTTGTAAGTTTCGATACATATGTCTAAGAATCTTCCCCTTTGAGCCTCTGGGGCCCGGGTACAATGCTCTCAGAATCCCTGGTAAAAGGGTATCCAAAAGTTTTAGACTCAGAGATCACTTTAAATGTTTATCCCATCCCAAATAGATCAGAAACATTACCAAATGAGCATATAACCTGAGATATTCAGTTTATCGTTTTACCATTTATCAAGTATTTAGTAAAAAATACTAGTGATGTTATAAATGGTATTTATTCTGACCATATCTATTTTTCAAAGTCATCAAGGGAAGAATGGTGTTATGTGATGTACGCAAGAGAAGTTGATAGATGAATGGCATTTTCTGTTTTTCTCTCTTTTGCATTTTTTTGCAAACATAATTAAAACATGGAAAAAAAGTACACTTCTAATAAAGATGTTTCTGTTCAGAGTTTTGTGAAAATGACATTTTTCCTCAGATACAGAGATAGGATATGCTCAGTCAGACCTGTCAAGTTTCATTGTTAAGAATGAATGAGAATCTGCCCCCACCCACCAAAAAAAAACAAAAAAACGGCTAGGGGCATGCACCCCAGAAAATTGTGTATCCAAGATTGACTAAAATTATGTTTCAGGGCATATCAGCCACTGAAAGTAAGTGTCGTCAAGAAGTCTATTTAAAAACATGTTTCATCTAAGATGAGATTTTTATCAGAAATTTAAACCTATTCAATAAATCTAAATAAAACCCAACACTTTTTATGAAGTTTGTGCGAATGTATCAAAATGCTTGTGTCTCACACAGAATACGAGAGATTTGGAGGGTCTGCTCAGTGGTCTTCAAGAAATGGTAATTTCAGCATTTTTTTCATGAATCTGTTTTAGAATATTTCAACACTGATTTACACACTTTTCTCAGCAGGTAGAATTTAGTATTCTTTTATGACTGTTTGCATTTTAGTTATCTCTACTATTACTGCTACTACTTCACAAAGAGAATGTGAAACATTTTGTTTCTGCAAGAATGAGCAGAAATCTCTAGAGATTTTTTCAAGAGTAACAGAAAACCCAGACAATGCCATAAAGCTGTCAACAAGTCCACTACAGCTGTTTGAAGGATCTTTTTCTCAACAAACAAGGTCAGTCAGAAGATGCTTATGGCAATGGTTTGTTAATTCTATGCTCTAAGTGGTTCACAGCAAAGAATATTGATGGGGGAGAGTAGACCAATGGAATCAGTTGGTGAAGTAGAATAAGTAGAAGTTTTTAAATGATACTGTTATAATAAACCGAAGTATTGATGACTATCAACCAAGTAGCGTTCTTGCTAGAGTACAACTTATAACTTACTTGCCAAGTTAAATTTTGTTTCATCTAAATTTAGTTATTTTTTTGTTGCATCTTATTTTACAGTCTTTAATTTTTTAGAGTTGCCTTTTATATTTTGATACAGCATGCAGTGAATGAAGGCTTGATAAAATGTAGTATATCTATAGATGATTTTCAGGAACATCTTGGGTTCTGTTTATTTGCTTACATTTTGAATAATCTTTTAGACAATTTTCTGGGACAACTAGATATTTTTGGATTTTCTTAGCCTCAATTTTGGATATAAAATTTCAGAAGAGTTGGCAATACTGAATACAAATTAAATATTCTATACAGTCCATTCAGAGAGTTGGATTTGGTTGTGAAGATTTTAAAACCAACAATTTTCTTTTCTCAAAAGTAAAGGGGATAAAAATCAGAGAAGCATAAGATTTTAACTTTATTTAATTTTTTTAAATTTTTACAAAGATCAAAAAAGTCTTTGAGTCTGAATAAAGCTGTACAATTTTGCTAAATCTAACTTTTTTGGAACTAGAATAATATTTTGGGGTCCACCAGCTACTCATGTTATAACATGAACTGCATTATAATGGTGGAGTCCAGTAGTAGTAGTAGTGGTGGTGGTGGTGGTGGTATCAGTATAAATAGTTCTGTCAATAATATAAATCTTTGAAAAGGTTGAGACTGAACTTGACTCCAATTAAAAAATGACAAGAGTTTCCACAATATGGTTTTCTCAGAGAAATTAACAACTTAGTGGTAATAACTTAGACTGATATTCAGAATAAATAGCATAAAATTTTTGCGAGTAAAAGTGACGCAAATATTTGTGCTAATATTTTGCCTCTTTACAGTATTTTCTACAGAGTTTTTTTGTTTTTTTATGTGTCGTATAATTATTGTATTTGTTCTTGAAATTATTTACTGTCATTTTAAGCATATCTGGTGCATACTGTCCGAGCTAATTACAGGTGTTTAAAAAGTTTTTCTAGTGTTTGTATGTTTTTTTGCAGTGTTCTTTGAAAATTTTGTTGTTTCTTTTGGTCATTGTGAAGAACTTCTTTGCAGGGATGTTATCTATGCCTTTGATTATTTTGAATGTTTTATTGCATCTTCCCTCATTCTTCTTTCTTCTAATGAAGTTAGTTTTAATTTTTGAAATCTATCTTCACATGGGAGGTTTTTGAGTTCTGGGACCATTCTTATTGCTCTTCTTCATATATCTTTGAGTTCTGTGATATCTTTAAAATATGGATTTACTCTTGCTTTTCTTTGTTAGATATAGCATATTCCCTACAGAAATCACTACTCCTCACAAATGATTTTAAAATATAAAAAAAAACAACCATACACTGAAGCCTTCGATTATCTGCTTCATAATACACATTAAGGTTAGTGCAAGTTTTCCATGGTGCCCAGAACTGTCGGATTTCTTGAGGGCAAAACATTCACCTGAAGCTTTCAATGCAAACCATTAGAGCTTGCTCTAAGAGCATTTTCTCACTGAAATTTCTTTGCTCTCACTCAATTCCATCAACAAACTTTTTTGTACGAATCCCAGAAAAATGTCTTACCTTCCCACTTGCATCCATACATTTCCACGCGCATACATACTGTGCGTGGGTGTTCACTATAAGGAATGAAGCGAATACGCTTAGCAATGATGGGTGGTGATACACCACGTAACTCAGCTCGATAGGTGTTTTGGTTGCCAGGAAAGATCTGGAAAAAAGAAGAAAGAAATTGTAAATAGAATAAATAAATTCAATACCAAGGTGACTTAGACAATACAGAGTTTTTTCAAAGAAATCTTTGTTTTTTGGCGGGAATGCAGCATACATATAAAAGAATCATGCTCAACCTCAGAGAGATCACAAGACAGCAGAATATATTGGGGGGGAGAAAAAAAGAATGGCATCCAGGACAATGTGGAATCCATTAGAAAACTCAAATGGCAATGGGCAGGTCATGTTGCAAGAATGGCAGACAACCAATGGACATCACGACTTATAGACCATGTGTGAAACCAAGTTGGGCAGAATACAAGATGGAGAGACAAACTGGATCAGTTCAGAATGTATTGGCTTTATGACGTCCATGATAAAGAGATCTGGCAAATCTTGGAGGAGGTCTATATCCAACGATGGATGATAAAAGACTGATGAGAGTAGCAAGTATAAAATACCAATAGTATTAGCAATGCAAGGCAGGCCTAAGTCATTCCCCAGTTAGAACTAAAATATTCACCAATATATTGGTATCAACATTAGTTGTTTTTATTCCATTTCTAAATGACTTGAATATTTTGTTCAAACTTATAAACCAGATTTCTTGGTGTTAGATTCATTCCCATGATTGAAGTGTTATTAAAAACATTGTGATTTTTTTCACCAAGTGCCATATTGTAATTATATCTCAAACATTTTATGAGTAGAAATTTTTCTGAGGACAAAGATAAAAACACATAAAATAATATCAAAAATGATGATGGAATATGACTGGTTTGAAAACAATAAGAATGAGGATATCTCCATGTAATGAATTTTCCTAACATATATGAAAATGACTTCTTTGGTTTATGTATTTTTGAAGGTATTCTAAAAATTCAGCAAAAAATTCTCTAGAATTTCAAATATCTAAAGACCTCAATTAACTCTTGAATTCATACAATTAAGATAGAAAGTGAATTTCAAGGGAAATAACTTCTGGTCAAAATTATCTCCTGACCATTGGACAATTTTTTTCATTCAATTCACAGAAATGTTACACTATTTTCAAGCTCTTCATTGAAGAGTCTGAAGAGTTCTGCTGTCAGTTATGAGGAGTATCAAGTGTTTTACGAATTTATTAGCAATATGAGGCAAGATAAAAAAAACTCAGTAGACATGAATATCTAAACGTCTGTGTAAATAGTTTTGATAGTGATGGGTTATGAGATTACTGGATTGCAGTGAACATCCTCCAGGTGATGCCGAGTCCATCTGTTTAATACAAAGACTTTGGTAAAAAATTGCATGAATCCTCTTGCATGGTGTTAAAACAGATGGAGTAACAAATTCAAGTATTAAGTACAGTTCATGAGGTCAATAGAGAGGCAAAGTGCTGACGTCATCAGCCAACAACCTATTCCAAGTATATAGATTTTACTATTAATTTTCCACTGGTTTCTTTTTTCTCGTTATTTTGACTGCAACTTAACACAGTTTGTCAGAATAGGACAGCCAGAACTTAGAACCAGAAGTTGGCGGATGACATCACACTTAACCATTCTGTTCACTTGTTTCTTATACAGAAATGTATCATGAAGGTACATGGAAGAAAAAGTAAGAAATGAGAAAGAAACAGTAAGAAATTGTGTGAGACTTTGGTTCCAAAACTTTTTTGAATTGTGGCACTCTTACTGTAAAAGGATTTTTTTATCCATTTAAAAAAAAAAATACTGAACAATTAAACTTATAAATCTTATCATTCATCATTATTGGATGAAGTATAGTAACAACATTTTCATTATTAATTTTGACTAGTTTTCACCTTCATTCTAATTTTCAGTTGTTTTTATCATGAACTTGGGCCACCATTCTGCAGCTATGAACATACAGCACGATCAGAAATAAAGAGTAAGCTTCTGATGAGAATTGAACACATCCCACAACCAGAGAGAGGCCCAGTTACACTTGGCTGCTATAAACATTCCGTTACAGAAGCCTCATGACTGCCTAGAGATGATTTTCATCTTCTAGAACTATCTTTTATTCTGACACTGACGCAATGTTGTTGATTTTTTGACTAGTCTCAAGTAATTTGACAAAACCTAGTAAGTTAAACTTTGGTAAAAAATCAATTACACCCATATTTAGGCTTACCAGATTGTGACTTTTTTTACCTCATATCAAAATGTGAAAAACTACTTTCATCATCATCATCAGTCTTTTAATGTCCGTCGTTGGACATAAACCTTCCCCAGGATTCACCACAATTCTCTATCATGGGCATCGCAGAGCCAGTACTTTCTGAACTTGTCTAGTTCATCTCTCCATCTAATATTCTGCTGGCCTCAGTTGCGCATGTGATCTCAGGGGATCCACGTTGTGAGTCACGATATCCATTGGTTGTCAGCCATTCTTGCAATATGGCCAGCCCACTGCCATTTGAGATTTTTAATGGATTCTTTGATGTCCCCGACTCCTGTCTTTTCATGGATGTACTGTACCGTCTGGTGGTCTCTCCTTATGAGGCCCAGCATGATTCTTTCATGTGTACGTTGCATGGTTCCATATTTGCGGAAGCTAGTAAGTCTGACATTCTCAAGGAAATCTCAACTGTTTTCACTTGCCTCAAAATTGACTGCAACACACCATCTAGGTTTTTCCAGATTACAGGAGAAGTAGTCTTCGTGAATCAATTTTATCAGATGAAATATTGTAACAGATTTTTTTCAAAAATTAATTTTGACAACTGAAAATTAAGGTGAAGGTAAAACTCTTGAAAATTGATTTATCAAGCGAGTCATATATAGAGCCAGATGAGAAAGGAAACTCAAGGACTTTCAAGTAAGGACCAAGTATCACAGCAAATTTTAAATTCGTTTTCTTATTTTGGTGCCTGCTCTCAATTCAACAACAGTTGAGAGAAATTTTGATGACAGGACATATTTATGAAGAGAGAAAACAAGAGATCGCGGGAATACAAAAGTTTTAAAGCAACAAGTAAAATTGAGATGAAGGTAAAAAAATGTCATAAAAATTAAAAATAAGAACATAAATGTTAGCACTAACTGCAAATAGAGTACTCAAGTACGAAGCTAACCACTTGCTTTGTTTTATAGCAGCTCAAGTCATTTACTGTTACTATTCCTGTCATTGTCATCAACTTTTAAATGGCCACCATTGGAAGGGAACGTCCATGTCGACCAATGCATCCATGTTAAAAGGCTCATGATGATGCTGACAAAAGATGAGTAACAGCAAAAGGCTTGAGCTTTTATAGAACAAAGCAAGTGATTAGTTTTGTACATGAGTGTTCAACTTGAAACCTTGTCAATTTTATTGAGTTCAAATATACCAACATGCAGACTCTTAGATAAGGATACAGTGAAAAAAGAAACTAATGAGACCTCATATTGCAAACATTGACCCAACCAGATATAAAGGCTAACAACAAGAGGGAACCAAATATCATAAAAGATGATCCTCTCCTACATTACAATACAATGGCCTTGATAGACAAATCTTTCTGTAAATGTCAGTGGTTAATTTGAGAAATAATTGCCTAATTTTAAAACCATCAATCTTTCCAGCTTCAGGAAGTTGGTTGTATCCCCCACAAAAAAAGTGACATGGCTCTTACCTAGAGATCATGTATCAGAAGTTGCCAAGCATTTAGGGTATAGGGAAGGTTCTGGGTAGATGAAGAAGGAAAAGGGGAGAGTCATTCATACCCTGTACACCAAAGGAGGGTCACACCTCATTCAGCTTTGAATAATTGTTGCTTTTACTCACAGCTATTTAGTGTCAGACAGTTGAAGCCCCTTTTCAGCAGCTCCCTTTTATGAGGGCTGTCAACTTAGGAGGGGACTGCTCCTATCCAAATTCTTATCCAATGCCAGTATCAAATAACCACCTGATTATAAAGCCACCTCAAACTTTCATTTTGCTTTTTCTGGTTTTGAGTCCTGGAAACTTCCCTTGTGAAAAGGAAAAAAAAGGTAATTCGGAATGTGCCCTAAGAATAACAATTTTGATCAGATTCTTTTTCATTGAAAACATCATTAAAATAACTCTGGGATTTGTTTGGACTGACTGTCTAGACCTATTTATTTTTCTAAACCATTTTAGGGTGGTCAACCTATTTCAATTTTATAGAAACTACTAACTAAAACTACTGTGCTGTGAGAAAGTTGTAGACTACCTTTAGATTTTTCCATGTGGTTAAAAGACGATATAAGTATCTATTTCTTATTTAATCCTTGAAAATACATTCAACTAATATGTACCGACATGAAAAGAACACAGAAAGACAGAAAAAATAGCAGACTGGTGAAATAGAACTTTTTTAGGCAGACTGATGCAAAATTTTCTCAATTTGTCTTAAAGACCAGACGATCCCAATAATCCTAAAAAGAAGAGTATACAACCAATGCATTCTTCTGATAGTCACTTATGGAGCTGAAACATGGAACCTAACCAAGAGACAGACCTGCAAACTGAGAAGTATGCAATGTGTGCATGAGAGAATCATGCCCAACCTTACATGGAGAGATCACAAGACAACACAGTATATCAGAAAGAAAACGGGAGTCCAAGACATTATAGAAACCATTAAAAATCTCAAATGGTATCGGGCAGGCCATGTTGCAAGAATGAAAGACAAACGATGAACATCATGAGTCTCAACATTGATCCCCAGGGACCACATGTGAAACCGAGGCCGACAGAATACAAGATGGAGAGATGAACTAGACAAATTTAGAAAATACTGGCTTTGCAACGCCCATGATAGAGAATTGTGGCAAATCCTGGGGAAGGTCTACGTCCAATGACTAACATTAAAAGACTGATGATGATGATGATGATGATGATATCAGAAACTGTCAACAAAAACTATCGGCATAAGTTTCTTCAGTTCTTAAGTTGGTCAGGCTGGCTCTCTATCAATGTAGCATACATACAGGCTGCACCAATATTCAAACATTTACTATTATGTCTACAACAAAACAAAAAAAAACATTTTTTTTTGTTTACATAAAAAAAAGTTGCAATTTGAAATGTAAGTTTATGCTGAATTGGTCACCTGTGTCCGGCAGCATTTGCACTTCTTTTTTTCCAATTCAGACTTTTTTAGTGATCACTGCCTAAAAGGTGAGATGAGTAACTTATTGATTGATCACCTATTTTTCCAATTTTTTAATTGATCAACCCAAACGCAGCATGCTGCCAAAAGACATGGGTCATGAGACATTTTCTACTGAGAGACTATCCCTACCTGGCCTTGTCATTTTTTTTAAAGCTCGACTCCTTTTGTCTGAATGATTAAAATATGTTCCTTTAAAGTATTTGAACATCAAAGAAAATTCTATAAGAGTTCATTAAAGAAAAAGAAAAAAATCATCAAGCTTAAGACGATGGATTAGAAATGGCCTTCATGAAAGAGAAATAGACGAGCAACCATTTTTGGGGGAGGGGGAAATAAAAATAAAAATAAGAGTTGAGATCTGCAAATGCTCAGACAAGATTGTTAAAGTGATGAATCGAAGATGAAATTTCTGAATAATCAACGATAAGGAGAAGAATTGCAGAGGAACAACAAAAAACACTTGTTGCCTTCAGGAGAAACAGGGTGGAAATTCTGTGATGTTGTGAGGATGCATTCCAAGCATTTCAACAAGTGGAATTGGGGATATTGTTATCAAGATTGATGGCATCATGAATGCTAGACAGTACAAGCAAATTTTTGTTCATCACATCAGTCCTTCTGAAAGACATCTGATCGAGAAAAACTTAATTTTGTAACATAACAGTGATCCAACACCTGCATTTAATGTAGTGAAATAGTATTTGGATCAAACTAACTGAAAGAACCCTGACCTAGATATCATAGAATCAGTGCGGGATCATGTGCACAAATAATAAACAGCCCCCTCCCTGAGTGAAAGAGCTCTGGAATATTCTGAAGAAAGCCTTGTATAACTTATAATGAGACAGGATGTACCCCGTTAAATATTTGTGAAATTTTTTGAAGAAAATGAAAAGAGGATAATCCTATGAAAAAAAAAATGACCTTTGGGTTGTAGGATAAATGCAGATATATTGAATTGTAAAGTGGCCTGGAGAGAAATAACAACATATCAATAGGTTTTTAGAGCCATTGTAGGGAGAAAACACAAGAATACTGTTCAAATGAAAAAGAGATAAAAAATATATATATATATATATATATGTGTGTGTGTGTGTGTGTGTATGTGGAGAGAGATAGGTAGGTGGAGTGAGAGAGAAAGGTAGGTGGAGTGAGAGAGATAGGTAGGTGGAGTGAGAGAGATAGGTAGGTGGAGTGAGAGAGATAGGTAGGTGGAGTGAGAGAGATAGGTAGGTGGAGTGAGAGAGATAGGTAGGTGGAGTGAGAGAGATAGGTAGGTGGAGTGAGAGAGATAGGTAGGTGGAGTGAGAGAGATAGGTAGGTGGAGTGAGAGAGATAGGTAGGTGGAGTGAGAGAGATAGGTAGGTGGAGTGAGAGAGATAGGTAGGTGGAGTGAGAGAGATAGGTAGGTGGAGTGAGAGAGATAGGTAGGTGGAGTGAGAGAGATAGGTAGGTGGAGTGAGAGAGATAGGTAGGTGGAGTGAGAGAGATAGGTAGGTGGAGTGAGAGAGAAAGGTAGGTGGAGTGAGAGAGAAAGGTAGGTGGAGTGAGAGAGAAAGATAGGTGGAGTGAGAGAGATAGGTAGGTGGAGTGAGAGAGAAAGATAGGTGGAGTGAGAGAGAAAGATAGGTGGAGTGAGAGAGAAAGATAGGTGGAGTGAGAGAGAGTGTGAAAGATATGTATATATATATATATATATATATATATATATATATATATATAGAGAGAGAGAGAGAGAGAGAGAGAGAGAGAGAGAGAGAGAGAACAAGAGTGAGAAAATGAAAGAGAGAGATAAACTGAGAGGGTGAGCGTAAGATAGAGAGATAGAATGTGAGAGATATAAAGCGAAAGGAAAAGGCAAGGAAGAGGAAGTTCCTGAGAGAGAAAGGAAGAGCTCAGAGAGATTGAAGCTTATAATGTGATTGGTAATAGGTAGGTCTGTAAATTTTGTATCTGGTTTGTCCATCAGAACAAAAGGCCATCTTATTAGGAATTCAGCATGAAAGTAAGTGGCCAACAAATGTTTCACTGTTAACCAAATTCAGTGATTAATTATTTGTTTTTTTCCCATCCACCATATGAAAAGGAGTAGGTGTCATTATTATGTCCTGGTTACTGCTCTTGGAACCAGTAACGATGGAATTAGAAATGAAGAAGGAGTGGTTACAGTAGCAGCGGTAGTGATTATAGTAGTCTGTTCATAGTAGCAGCAATAGTTATAGAAAAATGGTACAAGTCACTATTATAGAAACAGGTCTAGTTAGACACTCAATAGAAGCTGTCATGTGACCAATGTATTTTAGCAGCATGCCATGTTGGGGCTGATCATTTAAAATATCAATTAAAGGAGTGATCAATGAATAAATCACCACTATCGTTTTTTGTTAGACACTAATAAGTCTAAATTAGAGAGAAATACAAGCATGAATGCAGCTGGATACAAATCAGGGATCAATTTAGCATAAACTCAAGTGGTAAATTGAAACCTCACTTCACTAAGAAGAGAAAAAAAATATTGATTCTATTTGGGGGTGGGGTAGAAAAAAAAAAAAGAAAGAAGTTTTTCCAAGACCTAATAGGGAGAAAAGTCCATTAGTGCTACCAGTACACGTGATTGATACGTATACATAGCCAGATCAGTTGAAAAACTGAAGAAACCTATGTTGACTGTTTTGGTAGTGGGTTTCTTATATACAACAAAATATACTACTATAAAAAGGCCAAAGAACACATCTGCCAAAATATAGCAATAAAAACAGAAAGAGTGAGAATAGTAAGTGAAATGACTAGTGTACTAAATGTCTCACATGAGAATTTTCAGATTATAGTTTATTGACTATTTTTACAATTAAATGCTAACTACTAATAAATCAATTACTAATAAATTAACGTGCAAGCTTTGCTGAATCCATATAACACCAAATATATTGTTGCCCGGAATTTAAAAGAATGTCAACGAAGTTAGGTGAACAACTAAATTGGTAATTGAATCCATATTTGAAACAAATATTCAGATATACCTGGATTAGTGCTGTTAATTCATTCCTAAATGTTTCATACTATATAAACTGCACTGATCAAGGCCTTATTATAATTTTATGAGTTTTGCTTTCAACTTATACTTGACTACATTAATTCACACAGCAATACCGTAACTGTACCATCATTAAATCCACACCATTCAAGATATTCCTGGTAAACTTGAACAATTTTGTTTCCCTCTTTTTGAAGATAATTAGACTCAGCACTCACTTATTTACTGTTCTCCGATTGACATCAGTCAGACAGACGAATTTAACCAGTTTAACATACAAAGTAGAGGAAGCCTGTCTCTTAATTCAGAAGAAGGAATGTTTGAATGAAATTGCAGGTGAAGTTTTGTAATGCATCAATTTGGAGACAACTACATATTGGTGATGCCAGTCTTTATTGACGGCTATAATGGTCGGCAGGAGAAATACTTGAAAAAGGAAGTTGAGGTGTTGATTAAAGTACACACATACACAAGAGAGAAGGCATGTTTGTGAATGCAAATCCATGTTCTAGTAAGAGAGAAAGATGATATGTACTGTATTTACTCAAGTGTAATGTAAGATATTTAATATAAAAATATCAGGGTCAAAATTGGGGTGTAGCATTATACTCAAGTGTAAAAATATATATACACATATTATTGATTTTTAGCTAGTAAAAAATGGGGGTTGCATCATATTTGAAATTGGATTATACTCGAGCAAATATGATACAAGGCCACAACTGTGGGGCACCCTCAAAGAATCTAATCCACTAAAGTTGCTAAGGTCTGTGAAACTAGCAAGATAACCATTGCTCACAGTTGAAGTACCCAGAATGTGTCATAGATGTGCACAGACTTTGAGAAGGGCAGAGGCTCAGTTGAAAAAAAATGCACTCCAACATTTAGTGCAGCAGTTTTCAACCTGGGGGTCCGTAAAGGTTTTACTGAGGGGTTTGTGGGCAGACCTTTCAAAAAGCCTGGGATAGATAAACTTTACCACCACCACCACTACCAACATAAATTACAACAACATGTTCTACTGGCAGAATCAGTATCTGAAAAACAAGTGCTAGTAACATGTCTTCTATTGATATATATTTTTTGAAATTTGATTAAAAGGGCACTTACGATATAAAGAAGAAAAGGGGGCAGGGGCTCAAGCAACCTAAGCTCTCCCTCTGTTCATATGCATGATAACTGTATAGATGTGTGCTTGAATCAGAGAGAAAACGTGACGATAGAAATAGAAAATATAAAGACACTATGAGAAAACGAGAGAGAGTGTATAATTTATGAGTGGGTGTGTGTTGAAGTCTAAGAAGAGTATATATATATATATATATATATATATATATATATATATATATATATATTGAGTGAGAGTGAAAATCTCTGAAAAGAAAGATAATTTGGTGGCAGAGTAAGTAAGAGAAGGTCTATACAAGGGTACCATGATACAATAACTTGTATGAATATGCATTATAGGTTTGTATATGAGCATCGTTTATGAATGTGTGGAAATGTGAGCAAGTGTATAAATAAGATAGAGAGGGGTTGCAAATATGAGAGAGAGAGAAAAAGTCTATACAAGAAAGGATAGCTTGTGTGAGTGCACATATAGGTTTGTATATAAGTGCATCTTTTCTGAATGTGTGAGGGGATAGGAAGTACGAGTCCGGGAGGGGAGGAAAGGTTGTAAGGGCTGAGGGTATTTGTCAGCATTCTGCTACTGCTTCAGTATTGATCCCCGGCCAATAACAGGTCAGGTCCGAATGGCCTGGCACTGACCATTGTTGTGCAAAAGCTGAGTGGATTAATCATCACACATTATTCACAGGTGTATTCACTACCAGTCACCAAGTCAGAAGCCCTTGTTCATGCTTAACAGCTTACGTGGATTTACAATAAACATGTGGCTCGAGCAGTACAGGACTTGAATATTGGATGTATAATTAGATGTCAAACTGGACATCGAACTGGTATGGTAGGGAAAAAGAAAAAGATGAAATGCCTGAATCAATCTGGTAATACCATATTCAATTTGTTTGTATTAGAAAATGTCCATAGGCAGACACATACTTATTAGTTGAATTTTGATCTGAAACTTTCACTGTATGATATTTGATCGATGTGAGTAATATTTACCATATAATTAAGTGTATTGAAGAAAAACGAGATTACGTTGAAAAATAAATAATGATGAATTACAATAAATGTGTGACTTGAGCAGTACAGGACTTGAATATTAGATGTATAATTAGATGTCAAACTGGACATTTGATTGGTACGATAGGAAGTAAGAAAAAAATGATGGAATAACCAAATCAATTTGTCTATAGTAAGAAATTACTCTTCAAATATATTATATGGATTCTACAAAATAGAAGCTTATATACATATTCCTCAGCATATCTACGACATTATTAAATCTAAAAATTTTAATGTTTGAATTTGTTCTGGGGAATTTTATTAAAAGTATGCTGTGTTAATGTTTGGCTGTTTCAGAGTTTACAAATTGAATTTCAAGTTGTTTGTCATTGGACAACGAACCCAATAGATGACAGGTCTGATTAGTCACTCAATAGAAACTGTCACATGACAGGGGTGATTAATTAAAAAATTGGAAAAAAGAGTGAGTGATGAATAAGTTACTCTTCTTGCCTTTTGTTGAGTAGTGATCATTAAAAAAGTTAATTTTCAAAAAAACTTGGCATATATTACATTGTACTGCAAACTGCTGGGTTAAAAAACAAAAATTTTTTTTCTCAGATATAACAAGGAGTAAATATAACATTTTTCAGCCCTCTAGCTCAGTTGGCGTGGCTTACACATATGACACATCGATCTAGATAGAAAGCCAGTCAGACTTAGAAAACTGAAGAACCTTGAGTTGACAGTTCTGGTTGACTATATATATATATATATATATATATATATATATATATATATATATATATATATATATATATATATATATATATATATATGCTTACTTACTCGGGCAACAATTCTTCATTTATACATGTCTGGTTGAATATGATGAGTTAAGTTCTTAATCTAATTTTTTTCTTGTTTCTGAAACAATAAAATATGAACACAATGTCCCTCATACGTGTGCATATATATATATATATATATATATATATATATATATATATATATATATATATATATATATACACACACAATTACTTACTGCTACATATATCTAGAAGAGAATTATTGTCTTTAATAATTAATAGATGTTGGTAAACATCAACCATCTTGTATTTCACTGACTGTTTTCTTTGACCATCTTTCAATTCTCAAAAACAAGAAATAATAATATAAACAGAGAAGTGAAATGAACAAAGCATAGAATGGTTGGATGAGGACAAGAATTTTAAAGAGAAAGAGAGAGAGAAAGAATGTAAGAGGAGGAGGAAGTGTAGTTGGAGGGGAGTCAAGGTTAATGAGGAGTGATGGCTCATTTGTACAGAACCATGAAATAGTAACAATACTTGATTCTCAGGTGGTGGCATCATTATTTCAGCTTCTGTGATCTTCATTTGGCAAAAAAAACAACAAAAAAAAACATTCAGAGAAGAAGCCCCATTGCTGGTAAGGGAAGGTTGAATTGCAGGAACTAGTTTTACCTTGACATGCTCCAAGAAAGCAAAAACCCAAATTTGCTGAGGCGAGAAGCCTGGAAGAAAGCAATGGGTGTGGCTTCTTGACAGGGGACAGGTTTTGATGATGGTGGAGAGAGGAGAAGGGAAAGAAGAGAAAGAAAAATACTTGACACTCACAGCTGGCCACTTCATCTTGGGGAGAAACTGAACAATTGTAGAAGAAAAAGATGAAACAAAAAAAAAATAAAAGCTCGAAGAAGGCTGGGGGTAAGAAGGAACAAAACAAGAAAATGAAATGAAAAGTTAGAAGAAAGAAACCTTGTACTAACTGAATATCCTTGTGTACATGACAAAGGGAAAGAAAGGAAAATGAAAAACTTGAGGGAAGATCAATACTGTTCTCGTCAATTCTTCTTGCAAATTTGCTGAAACTGCTCAGATGAGCTGGCATGTGCATATTATGAAGGGTTTAGGGGGAAAGTATCTTTATGTGCATGTGTAAGTACAGAACGTAGATGTGGTTCCAAGGTCAGTTTGCTGCTACTTTGTGGCATATCCAAGCCGAAAGTCTTTTGACCAGTTCTAGAGTTTGCCAAGTCATATCTGCAGAGCAGAAAGATAAATGAGATGTATATCTAGAAGTGAAGATTATATACATATATATAATGTGAAAAATAGGAAGTGAGACTCAGAAGTCAAAGTGGAAACTTAGTTGATTAATTCGTAAATGTTTTCATTTATGAGGTAAATATGTTTCGGGAGATATTCCCATCTTCAGTAGCATGTGTTGTGTGTGTGAGTGTACCACTTAGAGGTTAAAAGTTTACTACGGAACATAAATTCACTGTCAGATGCTTCGCTTTGTGAACAAAAATTGGGATCCCATCTTTTAGGGTCATCCTGATGTGTGGGACTTGGTTCAGTCTGTGATGAGCAGTAGTGTTAGCAGCCATAGTAGGTCTTGGAGAGGCCATAGGGTGTCAGGGTAGAAGGGAAGTGATTTAGTGTTGGATTGTGTGGGTAGGTTAGGGATAGTATAGATGGTGGGGTGATGATGTCAAGGAACTTTATATGTATTATAACTTATATATATATATATATATATATATATATATATATATATATATATATATATATGTATAAAAATCAAGATCAATGAAGTAGTCATTTCAAAAATTGGAAAAAGAGGTGATTGATGAATAAGTTACTTCTCTTATATTTTGTCGCGTAGTGATTGCTAAAAAAGTCTGAATTTTCAAAAACAAGCATGAATGCAGCTGGGCACATACTAAGGAACTAATTTAGTATAAACTTAATTAGTACCCCCCCCTCCCCCGGTTGGGGGGAATGGGGTAACAAAAAACAAGCAAAAATAAACTTGAGAAATTTTTTTTTATAGCCATAATATAGAATAAATATTGAAATTTTCAGCCCTGTATATGTGATACATAACACAGCCAGTCAGACCAACTTGAAAACTGGAAAAAAACCTAAGTTGATAGTTATGGTTGAAGGATTCATATATATATATATATATATATATATATATATATATATATATATATGCGTATGTGCATACCCTTGGAACATTTTCATGTACATGTGTGTATATTTCTGAGTATAGAATGTGTTAGTACATACACAAGGGTGTGTGCATTTCGAACACATGCTAAACTTTTTAGACTGTGTGCTTGCCTTCAAGGCTATACATGAGTATGCTATATATCTATATGAGAAGGTAAAGCTACATACAAATAATGAGAATCACGTGTACACATACATAAGCCAGCCAGTCCAACAAATGAAGAAACCTACACTGACAGTTTTCTTGACTGCATTTGTTTGATGATTTCTGGTATGTCTGATGTGCTCAATGTACATGGAGGACCAGGTTACAGAAAGGAAAATGGGAGATTTAAAACTAAAAGCATCTTGAATGTTAATTTGATAGAAATAGTTTTGTTCTTTTTCCAATCTCTACCCGATTGTATCCAGCAGAAATGCTCTCCTGCCGGAGTCCATCAGAGTGAACGAATGGAACGATGAGGGTAATGGACACAGTCAACAGAAGCAGGAGCCTGCTGGGTGCAGTCCTCATACATGACACGGAATGTCAATTCCTGTATGAAAGAAAATTAACCTTTTTGACACGAATGTTGCAGCACAGGAAATAAGGGGAAGAAATAGTCATGAAGAAATAAAATAAAGATATCTTACAGCCTTGTGATACAAAAAGAAATAAAAAAGAAAAATACATTTCTGTACAAAAAGAGAAGCAAAATCATGGTGGCATGTGATCAGTCTTTTGAAGCACCGAGAAAAGATAGTGTGAAAAAAGATGCTAAAATTTCTGTCATCTGGTATGAAAAAAATAAACCTAGAGAGCTAAGTGGAGAAAAAAAAAAGAGAGAGAGAGAAAGGGGGTAAAAAGAGACCAACGAAAAAAAAATATCACAGCCATCAGACTAAACAGTACATGAAAAAAGTTAATTACAAATGGGAGGAGGAGGAAAGATTTTTGGGAGTTTGAAAAAAAGAGAAATGAAGAAAAAACTTGCCCAAAGGAATAACTGATTTCATTCAGAAAAGTTGAAAAAAAAAAACTTGTAATCTGGCAAACAAGGAACAAATTTGAAATACTTTTAACTAAAGCAAGACCTTTGAAGAGATTTTAACACATTTGCTTTCTCACAGTAATAATCAACAAATAAACAATTATTTTTCTGAAATTTTCTGAAGTGTCAATATTTAATTGAATGTATAAAGGTGTCTCCCATTATAAAATGGGTTGGTATAGTGTTATTATGTATGGTATTATAGTCTATAGTTAGTGATATAAGGTAGGGAGTTAGTGGACCCCCAACATTTTTAGCCATATTATTACCCATTCATCTTGAAAATGATGAATAAAAAACAATAAAAAAAATCTTTTTGAACCCCATAAGCCTGATATTTTGGGCTGAGCTCTATCTTATTGCCGTTTGAGCCCATTTAATGAGAGATGACATCCAACTTCCAACTTGGAAACATATTTGATTTATGTCGACAAACCAATTGCGTAAAAATGAAATGTATTAGACAAGAATATTCCGGCAGAATGAAAACAGAATTTTAAAAACTGGAATTCTGTTGAAAATTGAATAAAAATGTTTTTGAAAAATTACCTAATTGTGCAAACTTTTGGCAGAAGTTATTCTCATTGAATTGAGATTTTAATTAAAAAAAAATAATATGAATTCAAGAGTTAAATCCCCAAGTTACAGATTGATGTCAAACTTTTAGAGACAAATTTGCAAGTGGTTAGATTAGTATATCAGCAAGACAGAAAGTAATTATTACATATGAATACTGGAATGGCCTAAAAATCCATAGCTAAAGTAGACTTCTTATTGATCAGAAGAGGAATATGGTTTTGCAGGGATTAGTCAGTCAGTCCTATCATACTCAATAACCATGTCATAGACAGTATACTTGATCTACTGAATTGCAAGAAAGATGTTTGAGCCAAAATAAAACGAGCACAGTTTTTAATAATATTAATTCCATTTAAAGAAGATTTTTGCTTTGGTAATTCTACAGGAATAGTTCCTTCCAGAAAACCACAGTAGGAATTAAAATAATTGCTTCAGTGGCCAACACTCTCCACTTTTTAAATAAAGAACTGACGTTAACTGCTGCGTAATTTACTTAGTCTTTTGAAATGGGCTGAGATTAAATCAACTGTGGATGATGGAAATTTCCGTCATTGCTGTTGTATGGCCAACTCAATATAATTTCCATTTTATTGTGAAGATGCCAACTTGGTCCCGTGAGTCAGGGCTTTTATCTTGCAATGGATGACTATTACACTGGCTTTTTTCCACAGTTAATGGATTAATCTAATTCCTATCATTTATCTATAGTGAAGCAATTGAGCATGTAAGCTAAAATCATTCAAAATAGCAGCAGTAGATACTGATGTTATAAAATGATGTTCTTAGTAGTTTTAATGAAGAGTGACTAAAATCAATATGAAAGAAATATGAATCAAAAAATATAATGGTTGACAATGCTTTATCTAATAAAAAGTTCAAGATGACTGACACTGGTAGCTATATTTATTCATAATGATTTTTCTTTCCATTTAGAAGTTGGATTAAATGATATTAAAAAGCATGAAAGCCAATGAATTATTTCTCCATATCATTTATGGTTTGGTCAAATACTCAATTGCTACTATTGTAATAGTGGGTTCCAGAGCATAATATGCATAAAAGACTAAGAGTTATTCCCCTTGCAAGATTTATTTATGACTTTTGGAGTTCTGACATACATGAACAAAGAATCCCTATGAAATACAATTTCATTGAGAAACTAAAAAAAAAAAAAAAATGATAGCTTATTTTAATAGGAAAGAATTTAATAAAAAAGGTTATACACTATTTCATAGTTTATTTTGATACAATAAAACAGTGGTAATAATTCTTTGTCTTTTACACACATTACACCCCGGATCCTACTATTACACAGAAATCAGCAAAGTGTTAATCCTTTTATGGGTTGTGTTATTGAATCAAAGAAAGGAAGATGTATAAAATCACCCGTATACTTTTGGACAAGCATCCTCCATTCTTTTTAATCATCAGTTTTTGGCCACTGAACCTTCAGGCTTTTCTCCTGCATCTGTTACACTAAGTAACCTTGAGGGATTTTTAAAAAGAAACCCTTTACTTAATCCAAGGTGGGTCTATTGTTCCCATCTCTTGCTTTCTATCATCTGGCTTCTTCCTATAGAATTTCTGAAATCATAAATGTTAACTTTCTCTTTATGGTGTCACTCTTTCTCCACTGAGCTGATGTATTCCTACGCTGCCTGACTCGGAGATTGAAAGACAAATTCACCAATGCTCTTCTTATCCAAAAGGTCATCAATTCAGTTCATCATGGAGAAATGAAATAACATTTGAAAAAAAAAAAAAAAAAAAAAGCCAGGGTCCATTGATATAATATGGAATCAGGAGTGATAGAGTACATAGAGAGGAAAAATAGAGCACACCCTTTGTAAAATGGAAGATAAAGATTAACACTGAGAAATATGTTGATTAAAAGCAGCAGGACATATGCTATGGTCAAAAGATCCAATTAGTAATATAAATGAACGCCATAGAGGGGACCAATAAGAAAAGAGCCTACAATAGTTTTCAGGCTTTAAAATTCCCTCGAGTGTCCTTTGGATTGAAAGAATTAGTAAGTTCCATCCCAAGGCCAGGCAGTGTAGGATTATATTAGCTCAGTTGAAGAAAAGTAGACAATTAGAAATTCAGATATCCTTAGGAAAGATGTCTGAACATTAAAAAAAAAAGGAAAAGAAAAGTGGGGGTTAAATGAGAAACATAAAAGGTTCTGTTCAAAATTAGTTAGATGTTACCAAATGCAGCAGACATTTGGGGAAAGTCTGAAGCCAAAGTGGTTAAAATGCAGTGATAAAAACAACAAAGATGAGAATGCTAGTCCAAAAGAATCATTGAATAATGCCTCATCTTGAGAATTGAGACAGAGAGTCACTTTTATTGTTTATTTCGTTAAGTATACTATATGATTTAGAAAATTTATCTAAATCAAGACATTAAACTCATAAGGTTCCTTTGTAAAAGTCTAAAGAGATAATTGAAAATTATTCCAAAGAAAAATAGAAATTAACTTATTTTAGATGTATTTATAAGCACCAGTCCTTAATAAATCATCAAGTATTCCATCCAAGTAGAACCTTTGTCCTTGTGTAGTGATTAATTTATCTCGCAATGTTAACTTTTTACAATGGCCAGTTGTTGAGTAATTGCAGTGCACACAGACATAGATGGAGAATTCAATTGTGATAAGATGAGATCATAACAAATTCTAAAGATATTTACATTTTCTGCTGAATCTTTGACAGAGCAACCTTGCCCTGAAAATTGAAAATTCTTCTTTGGAAAGTAAAATAATGGGTGTGAAAATAGTGTGCACAGAACTATAATGAGTGGTTAAATTATTCATCTAATACTATTTACAACATTTTTTTTTAGTAAAAACCATTTGTAATGAAGTCAATATAGTCAAGTGAATTGAAAAATAGGATAAAATCCCCATGTAAGAGAATTGTGAATTTTTATTGGAATCTTATTGTTTGTTCAGTTTAACTTGATGATGACGAGCAGCAGAAATATCTGTCAACACTTCATGGCGGCTGTCTCCCAGAAAGTTTTGTCATGATGGAAAAGGAATGGGGGTGGGGTGTAGATGTCATTGACAGCCATTGTCGGAAGCCATCAAGCCGAGTATCAACTATTTCCTTTTGTAATAATTTCCATCAAAGTCAGTTTATGTTCAGCCTCTCTCACGCTACACATCTTGGTAGATATCAAAATTTACTCCGAGTGATCACTTGATCTTTCTGGCTAAAGAAATGATGGGTGCCATTCTTTTCCAAAATAATACAAATTAAAATTGTTTCCTGAAAGCGGAAATTGGTTGTTGGTGTATAAGGAAATAAACAATTTCATGTCAAAACTGGTCTGAGAGAATGAGAAGGTCAAAGAGCACTCCTTCTACATCGGAACGCAGAGAGGTAATAGGAATAATGACCAAACACAAATACCAAAAACCTCAATTCTTACAAAACATAAAAATTAGATCTACATATTTACAGATATGATTCTAAAAAGCAGTATCTGCTTTTTTTTGTATGGAAAATGATGGCTTGACTCTGTGAAAGGAGATCTGGGAGGTTTTCAACAACTTTTCAGGTCTTAAGTTAGTTTTTATTCATTATTTACAGTGAAGATGTATAAAAATATCTAAATATTGTAAAAATCTATATAATGGAATACATTTTTTACATAACATTTGTGTTACACCATTCAAATTGATTTTAAGAAGTTGATTCGTTAGTTCCCTGAATGCTTTTTGTGTTCACACACGTTTCCTTTTTGTCTTTAGAAATTTCAACACTAAAATCTATGAAGAAAAATTTCTACGTAAATCCCAAGGGAAATAACTACACACTGAAGTTATTTCCCTTTGACATTCAGGTGAATTAAAAAAAAAAAGATTCTGGTCTATTCATAGGAGAGTTCCATTATTTTTTTTATTATTCTATTCACAAAAATGTTCCACTGTCTTTAGGAGCAGTTTGAGGCAGTTTATTTGTCTGGAAGTTAACAAGACTGGCTGCTGCAGGGTGAAACCCCACTCCAACTTCTATTCTATCTGAAAATGATTGGAGCAACTTTTGCATTGTATTTATAATAAATGAAAATTTATGAAAATGTACATTTTTTATATAAATGCATTGATTCACTCAAATGAAGAAAAAAATGTGCATATCAGCATGATCATTTTCAATCATCTAAGAGTTGTCAATTTAGCTCAACCAGTGAGACAGCCTCCTGGCAAACAGTTGCTTGTTAGATCAAACCATGGTAAGGGAATGTGAATTTTGAATATCAGTTTACATCCCTAATTTTGGTGAGGGTTGATCTTGTTATGGTATAAAAATAAAGTCAACTCAAGTATTGGATACTATGTTTTAAATTTTTCAATTTTGAAAAAGCAACTGAAAGTTAAGGTGAAGAAAAAAGCTAGTCAAATTCAATAATAATCCTGCAATATTTCACCCGTGAATAAAATTTGAATTGAAAAAATGTTGAACCAGAAGACAACATACTAGGTCTCAATTGTAAATATCAGTGGTAAGGAGTTAAATTTAAGTTGTAAACTAGATTCCATTTAACTATAGAGTCCCTGTGGCTGGTTAAAAGCCGCCAGGCATATACTGGAACCGCTCTGGCTAGAGAGAATGAATTCTATTCTCACTGTGGACTTACTCTTTATTTTCTGATAGCGCTGTTTAATTGTTGCCATAGAATTATGGCCCGATTCAAAATTGTGATAAAAAGCAAGTGAAAGTTAGGATGAAGGTAAAAAAAAAAGAAAAAGTCAAAATGAATAATAATCTAGTTTTTAAGTTTGACAATATTCACATCCTGAAAGAGTTGTGTATAACATTTGTAAGGAAGGAAGAAAAAAATAGAATAAATAAATGAAAAAATGAATGAAAAAACAAGTAATTCACTTTTTCTTTATCAAAACTCAAAAAAAAGCCCCCCCCCCCCTGCACCTGTGCCAGTATGCGTGCATGAATGAATTAAGAGTTTGATGAAAGTTCAACATGGAATTCCTTCCCATTCGCAGAATTTGATAAGAGAAACAGAAAATCATTAGAGGGAAGACGCATGCAACAAACAAGAAATTACAAAAAAAACAAAAACAAAAAAAAACACACAAATAAAACAAAGAACCAGATATTTTTTGAAGAGAGGAGAAAAAAAAAAAAAAAAATCTAATTTTTAGGTGTAAGTATCCATGTTTATGTTGGAAATTCTTGACTAATAAGAATGAAAAAGTAAAAAAAAATATCAGAAACCTGAAGATAAATGAACATTCCTCTTTGAAATATGATTGGAATGAAGATGAAGAGAAATTTTCTTGTTTTATTGCTCGGAGAGAGAGATAGAGAGAGAGGGAGGGAGAGAGGAAGAGACAGGGAGAGAGGGAGAGAGAAGGAGAGATAGAGAGAGAGAAAGAGAGGGAGGGAGAGAGGGAGAAATATTGATTGAATCTTTGGAGAACGATGTTGATACGTTGGATGCGATGCTGAGCCAACCATCCACGCCATCTGGTGCATAGTTTTACCAACTTGATGAAATATCAACCGAGCCGTTTCTGTTCTCCATTTTTCTCTCACTTTATTTTTTTTTCTACTCTCCTCAGTTTGAACATCAAACTCATCATTGATATTGTTTAATATATATATATTTCATTTTTTATTTCAGAAAATCGTTTTTGCTTCCCCACTTTTCCTTCTAACCTTAACAGTCTTCGAGAAGGTTCAATGATGAGATATAAGATAGCAAAAGGTAAATGAAGTACCAAAACGTTAATACAGGCTTCACCCTCTTAAAATGTGGTTAATGTTAGATGGTAGACCCTAAAATATAAATCTAGATTTAAAATTGCTAAATCAAGAACAATAATAGCTGGGTTCAGCTAAAAAATAGCTAAGAAAGAAAATTGTTCAATGGTAGAGTGCAAAACATATGAATATACTCCCCATCCCTCCATTATAACAAATTTTTTATAGCGTGGTTTGTGTTATAATACAGGTCGATGGAAGACCCCGAAATATTAATCTAGCTCCTAAATAGCTCAATGCAGCCTGAAGATAGCTTGATTTAGGTCCAAAATAGCTAATTTAAGCCAGAAAGTAGTTAATTTGATCATTGCTTGGTTATGATATGGTTTTATCTTTCTTGGACCCAAACACCCACGTTATTAAACTTATGTAGAATGTTTATTGTTTAGAATGTAGAAGAATTGATATTTCTGTTACGGTGATGAGCGAGATGCCTGTTTGCTACTCAGATGAGCTGATCATTTTCCATTCACAGATACAAGCAAACAACCTTTCAATAAAAGTACACGCTCGACTCTGTTGATAAGCTAAAACACTTACTACAATTGCTCTTTTCACTCATATTACGTAAATTTACTGAATCGGTAAATAACTACTGAAATCTTTAGATATGCTAGCATCTCAAGCACCAATTGCTGTCACTGACTGATGGGCGGACATACCGCAATGCGAGTTACTTGCCTTGACAGGTGTTGTCAATTTAGATGTTTTTGGTCGCGTCTAGACATCAGAAATTTCTATTTAGGTGAGATTTTGTTAAGATATTTTTCATTAGATAAAAAATAAGTAATATTTTAAAATTGGTTTATATTTCAATAAAATAAATGTAGATTTAAGTAACATTTTATCTATCAATAATGTAAAATATTTCCTAGATTTTAGATATATATCTGAAGATCTAGATGTTTCTAGATGTTTTAAGATATTTATCTCTATCTTGGATGTAAACTTGAAAATAAAGTTGGCAACGCTACCTTTGCTGGAGCCTCACATACAAAAAAAGAAAATTGCTCACTTCCAAAGGGAGTAAAGAAACTTTAATTACGAATTGATAATGTCATCAGTGTTAAATCTTGACAGACAAAATGGGTCCATGGATAATTTTCTATTCATATACACATATAGTTCAATCTATGTTTATTAGGGAATTCAATACATCTATGAATATATAGAGATGTATTTATTTATGTATAGATACACGATCACAAGTATATTATGCATATAAAGATTTAAAGATTACACATTTTCTTTACACATCATCATCAGCATTTGAATATCTATTGTTGGACATAAACCTTCGCCAAGATTTGTTAAACAGCTTGTTTGTGGGCGTCACAGTGCCAATAATTTCCAGGGCCTACTCAAGTCGTCATGCCATCTTATTTTCTGCCAGCCACAATTTTGAATATGAAATCTGGAGATCCAATTTCAATAAACAATATTATATCTAACTCATTCTATGTGCAATACTGTCTGGGAATTTGAATAGACCAAATTAAGAGTGGATTTAATATGAAATTATGAGGCATTTATTTATTTTAAAAGGAAATCTGTTTATCCATAAAATAAAAATGAAGTTGAAATCACATAACTCTGATGAATACAACCATCATTTATGGAATTGGTGGGGTACAGTGTATACCTACTTCTCAATTTCTTGCCTTTTTGTATGATTCAATGTCTATTAATTGAGACATTACCGTATATCTAGTTCCCAAAACATAGCCCCACCATATACCAAGTTCCCAAAACCCATTTCCATCACAGACACATACACATTGTACTTGTTTTTGTATATGAGCGTGTTATATGTGTGCGTGTGTGTGTGCATACACAGGTATAAATATGCTGTATAAACAGGTATTATAGATTTAAAGTTATATACATAGGGATTCAAGTAAATATCCAGACATGTGAAATTCTAAGAGGAGGTAGATAAGACACACAAGTAGACAAACACATTTAATAATGGATCAATTGTGTGACAAATTCCTAAGTCTTGGGGGCTGGGTTCCATACCACATTTAGGTTCAGCATCTGTAGCTGCTAATACGAGAGAGGAATAATATTTGAGTGATGACTCAGTAGTCAGCCAGTGTCATCAGGCTTGGACATTGTCTTCACACTGTAGCAAACAGCTAAGAGGGAAGGGACAACACAGTTCTCTCCCTTTGCATCCCCCATCCGCTTTTTCATCTCAATAATGGCTAAGCCTCTTGTGGGAATAATCATGGCCTTATAGGGTGATGTCTGCAGTTGAAGAAGCTTAGGGAAAGAATGAGATTGAGCTGTGTATTGCCCTTAGGCCCTGGGTCCCATGCTCACACTTCAAGAAATCTTATGCAACAATAAGAGCCCCTTTTCAACGATAAAAATTCATTTTCTGTCTGCTAGCAACCCTAAACACTTTCAGAGTATTGAACCGTTTTCCACAAGAACATGACATGTACATTTATCGAACTAAAATTAAATACCACCCCTTCAGTCAAGATAATTAGCCAAAAAAAAAAAATCAGAATTTTAAACAGTTTTTAAAAAATCCCCAAAATTAAAACAAATAAATTTTGTGTGAAAATTAAATGTTTCATGGTATAATTAACCATTGAAGTTTAATGATGAGCCTTGCTGCCTGAGGAAACAAAGATAAGCTGCCTGGTACAATCATGTATTCATATGGAAAAGTGAACTTTAAAATTTATTGAAAACTATTTTGAAAAAGTACTGCAATCAATGGTATTGAAAAACAATAAATAGTATATGTATATATAAGAGAGGTGCTGAGTAAATATGACTATTTTGTTTTTAAAATCCCTGAAATAATTACATGATAAACAACTGATGATCTCAACTATAGACAATAAATTGTACCATAACAACAACGTGTGTAAACAGAAAAATAACATTGAAGAAAATTACATCAATTACACTAACAGATATTGGAAAATAAGTGACTAAAGTGATACAAAAAATTATTTTTGAAAAAGTTTTTTAATGTTTAGAGTTCAAAGCTGTATAGGTTTATAGACATATACATACATACACATATATTTATACATACATACATACACATATATTTATATATATATATATATATATATATATATATATACACACACACACACATATATATATATGTGCAAAATATCAATATATCCTATGGGTTAGTAACATTCCATTAAATAGTTTCAAAAACAAGAAACGAAAACCTGAACAGGTATAGAATACAATCAACAAGACGGGCATAATGTCATTTAGCTGTCTTCATTCCTTTACATTTCCAACACAAAAATTTCCCATGATTCATCTTCATTTGTCTCATGTTTGTCCTTCAAAAAGACAAGAGGGAACAGAAACAACAGGAGGGAATAATACACAGTGAACTCTCTGGAGCAATGAGAAAATTATTTTCCCTGAATCAGCATTGTTACTTGTCACTTTTAGGAATTAAAAATTACATTGTGTTCCCCCTCTATGACACCTCTCTTTTCCTCCTTTCATTTTTAGAAATAATCAATTTTCACAACTACCCAATTTTCTTCAGCTATGCTTTAATAAAATTTCTTATTGTGTACCTGTATTCATAAATGATAAGTTTTCATTCTTCTCCGTATGAAGAGAGGCTGTATATGATATTTAGATGCTACAGAGAATGAGTTGATTCTTAGAAAATATTGTGGTCCTCATGAAGAACCACATTTGTTGAGTAATATTTTCTCTCAACTTCAAGAAAAAAAAAGAAAAGTGATTGGAGCCTGATGGCTTAGTCAATTCATTTACTACTTTTTAAAGATATTTGTATATGTACATACAGTTGTATACTTCTGTGTGCATATGTGAATGTGTTATTATTTTTGTTTCTAGTACAGTTGAATGCAAAAATCATGGATAAAAAAAAAATAGACACAATCTTCAGAACCCTCGTGGCAAACATTTGAAAGAGTATTTTCTAAAGATTGTTTACAATTTATTTTTAAAAATTGTTTTAGTCTGTCTGTCTCTCATCGCATAACAAGGACGGCTAGAGCTATGGTCAGCACATTTTCTGCAGTTATTAATGGGACCCCATGGCATATTTTAAGCATATTAGTTTTTGAAAATTCCAAGATATTTCAAAGTTTTTAGTGAGAGTTCAGTCTACAATGTAAGTCTGTAAAGTTAGCTAAACCAGATCTTCATCTTTTTGCTCAAATATAAAGTAAAGATTTAGCTGAAAATCCCAACCTACAGTTGGGTTATGAGTAGTTCAATACAATTTTTTCATATTTAAAAATCCCTTTCCTTTTTTTAATAAAAGTAACAAGGATTAAATCTCCAACAAATATCCAAGTGAAAGAAAATTCCACAAATGAAACAATTTTGTCTTCTAAAACAAAGAAAAAGTAAGAATGTTGAAAATACAACCGGAGGGAATGAAAATAAGAAAGATGGTTGACAGAATCTCTATCTTTATACTTTGAAACCTTTTCATTAATTGGCAGGGAAACCATATAATTCATACATTTTTTTCATTATTGTAACAAAAAAAATCAGGCTAATTATTTATAAGGATTTTTTTTACTTGATCAATTATAACTTTGTAATTCATTAATTAAAAAAATAAAAATAAAAATAAATAAATTCATAAACCTGACTAAATCTGTGTTGGCAACCTCTCTGTCTCTAGACTCATTCGATTCCCAAACTTGGCAATATTCCAATACTGGTGTTGAATAAGTCGCTGAAATAAAGCTTGGATTATCCTCTCTTCAGACCAAATCTGGCAACCCTGGTATGTGCTAGTATTTGTTCATATACTCCTTCCAGATGAAAATGCTTTTAAAATCGAAACACTTACACATTTTTGCTGATAATACTTTTGGAAGTATGTGCAAGCATTTTAGTGAATTTAAATGACAAGACAAACAGAAATTTTGATTGTCAGTTTGGAAGATGAACACGAACGTTGCAAAACATAAATGTATAGCCATAAGCAGAGATGTGTATTCAACTTCTGCTTTTGCTTTGTGAATTATGCACAATCCTTCCATTCTTTCACAAAATTGATGCCCTTAGAGGCACTAATTTATCAATTGAATGTACTTATATACAATACATGTTTTAAATTTTAGGTTGTTTTGATTATTAATAGATACATGCACACGAACATACCTACAATTGTAGATATATTTGCTTCAGTAAATGAAGGTTTTCTATTTTTATTTAATCAAAAGCAATGTTGATGAATTTAAAAAAAAAAAAAAAAAAATTAATTCCAGTGTTATATCAGACGGTAGAAATTATGAGGGGAAGATTATGACAAAAAACAAAAAAAAACCCAAAAACGTTAATGCCCATGAATAAAGAGAAGGGAGATGGCAGCAGGTTGGCAGAAAGCTATCAGTTGGAAATCATAGTTTTGTAGATGGATAGCATCCTTCCAATAAGGAATAAGATATACTCCCTCAATCAAGGGGAGTAACTTCTAATAAACGTTAGTTTCCTTCTTTTTTGTAATCTAAAACTTTTTTCTCTAACTCAATTCACAAAAGAGTTCCACTATTTATCCTATCTATTTAAGAGCTCCATAGTGGTTACAAGTAAGAGCTCTATGAATTGAAGAGTTAAAGGTGGAGTTTCTCTATCATATCACACTTCTTGGGTAGTTCTCCCATCATTGGCAGAGATATCATTCACAAAATACTATTTTAGTTCAATATCCAACAGAATAGAGTATAGTCAAAAAATAAAGAGTATTAACAGCCAAAAAGTAAGCATCAAGCAAAACTTGAGGAAATCTACTTATAAATGGAAATGGAGAAACAGAAAAGCCTCCATCAAAGTCATACTTAGAAATGTTGATAAAGTGGATACTTTTTGCAGCAACAGAATATGAACTAAGTTGGAGGGTGGTTTTAAAAATGAATTACCATTCGTTGTGGCAATACATATGCTATCAATAATACTCCATAAGGTTCAACTCGATTGATATATTTTAAGGGGCAGGGACAGAAGTTATCCATGTAAATTAGACCGTATTAACGAACCTATACAGCAAAGCTTTTGGATTAGTTCTACAATTATCAAGTCTGAAAGTAAAAATATAAATGTACAAGTTCACTCTCATGGATTCCTTTAAAACGCTATTCTATTCAAAGCCCCCTTCCTATAAAATTTTGTTTTGGTATGTTAACTAAAAAATGACCTATAGGAGCTAAATGCATAAAAAAGAAGCTAGATCTAGCTCCAAAAGAGCTAAAAATTGGCAAATTTTGTTTCGGTATGTCAGCCCATCAATCAGTGATGATCATTGATACTAGAGATGCTGATGCATCTAAAAATCCAAATTACCACTTCTCCTATGTCCTGAGGCATTCAAACAACAGGAATGACGCAGTATACCATGATTAATTAAAGCCACTGTGTGTTCTATTATGAGTGTGAACAGACCAACAATGAACCTGGAGGAAGGAAAGAAAAGAGAAAAAAATGATATCCAACACAATAGAGAGAGAAAATTCTCTCCCTATCAATCTATACACATGTATAGATTACTTGTCAGCTGACATGATTGTGACTTTGCCTCAAGTGCCTCTAGTATAAATGTGAGGGTTTTGAATTTCGCATTTTTAGGTAGGCTCTACTAATTTGGAATATTAGTGTAATGCAACTTCCTAGAAGAAATGATCATAAAAAAATTTTTAAAAAAAGTTTATGATGAATAGGAAATGTTGACAAAACTTACTGGTCAGTTAACTCGAATCTGAACATCATTGAATTAACATTTTGATTCTTCAAATTTGACTGGAATGTTACGAATTCTAAAATACATGATGAGGCTGTATTTTCATCTGGCACTCTTTCATTGAAGCAGGAGACCCATAACATCTGGTAATACCGTGAGGTACTGCTGTGGTGCTCCGGGTGGGTAATGATGATGCTTTGGCCACTGAAATCATGCCTGACCTTTGACCCATCATAAGATGAAGGCTTTGTTGGTTGCATATCTGTTGCTTCTTGCAGCAGCATAGATATAAAATCATACATCATCATCAGCCATTATATGTCCACTGCTGGACGATGGCCTTTCCCTCCTCCTTCCATGACGACTGCGATTATGTTACCCTTTGCAAGGTTTTACTAGCAAACCTTTCTATCTCATTCCTCGATCTTATGTCTGGTCTTTCCTATTGCATCCCATGAGCACTGATCGGTTAGCTTTTTGCACCATCTGTTGTCATCTCTTCTTGCTAAGTGTACAGCCAATGTCCATTTTTCTTGCTTGATTATTTGTATAATATCATTCACTCTAGTTTTTACTTTGAATCATGTTGATCTTTTTCTATCTCTTACAGTTTACCCTAGCATTGCTCTTTCCATGGCTCTTTGATTTTAGGTTGGTTCTCAGTTCGTTTTGTTAATTTCCATGTTTTGCATTTGTAAGTCATAACTGACATTATACATTCATTGTATAGTTTATACATATAGGTATAAATAAACACACACAACAAACTTTGAGTATCTAATAATAATAATAATAATAAATTTCTACAAATCCAAATAATTAATGCATAAATAATATGCATAGGCTGTTTTATTATTAGAATAAAATTGCGAAATTTATATTATTTTAACTAATTTTGAATTGTTTTTTTATCAGAGATTTTGGTTTGAGCATCATTCTACAATTCAATCCACTTCATTTTGAACTTAAATGAAGAAGAAAAAAAAAAAAAGAGTAGTCAGTCTAAAACTTACCTTGTAATAAAAATAGCATACAACAAAAATCTCTTAATTTGTATTTAGTAAGTGGGGACAAAAAAAACACGAAATAAAAGGAATGAAGAATGAGAAATAAGTACATGGTGCATTGCCATTGATCGGCAAAAAAAATCAATGGTGAATCCATCACACAGTTTGATGTATGTCCTGTTGCCAGGAGTTGAGTGGCATTCATTTTTGAAAGGAGAAGGAGGAGGAAGTGCCGGGATGGAGGTGGGAGACGATCAATCAATACACCACCATTTTGGTTTGTTCAATTGATCAAAGTCTTTAACAGCTGGGAGTATCTTCTGCTCTCTATAATGAACGTTCATTACTCACAGCATTTTTTTCTTTTTGTTTTAATTTTTCTTTCATTTCTTTTCTGTACATTTAACCTCTTTGTTTTTTAATAGCTTCCATTCAATCAAGTTTCCATCATGCCCTCTATGCTACCAATGTAATGTATTTTCAATCTAAGACTATGAATCTTTTACAACGAGCGTGCCAACTTATTCTCACATAAATATGTACCACTCTATTTATACAGCGATACCACCAATAGAAAAAAAAGGGGGGGGAAATGCTCAAGATCTGGAAATTTAATCAGTTACGGACATTTGAACCAGTCCACCAAATTTTGTCAAGATATGTCACACGGCTCTCGACTCGTGGAACAAAAGATGACAGCCATTACAATATCACGCCTTTGTTGTGCCATGCAAATCTGTGGGAGAAATGTACATTCCCAGAGAAATGAATAGAGATTAATGCAAGGTGCAAGCAAAATCATAATAGTCGATTAGATTTGAGGAGGAAATAAAACTAAGCATATCAATATATTGATCTGATTGCGTTAAAAGTGACAATTTGTGTGAAAGATGCATTGGCCACTAAACTGCATTATCGTTTTATACCATCGAAATGCATCGTACTCGGGGTCGAAGAAATACGTGAGAAGTTTTCTTTTTGAAGAATAAATTATGCAGGTTTTTAAACATTTGTCTCTATAAAAAAAAATGCTCTCCTGCCATTGTTTATTATAGAAATGGCCTGATGCTATTCGCTAATTAAAAAAAAAAAATACATCAGTCACATTTTAGTAATTCATTTTTAGAAAGTTTTTCTTTATCCTATTTACTGTAAAACTTATAGATTATAAATATGTTGCAATTTTTAAAAAAATCTTTATTTCTTCCCATATTAAGTAATAGTTAGATTAATATGATAATGATGAAGGGTAGCAAAGGGATTTACTTCCTCAAATGTTTACCGGTGAACTTGTTGGCACTTGTAATTGACGTTTGATTATCCGAGATTCAGTTATATTGCAGCTATTTTCCTTGGACCCCAAAACCCACATAATAAAGGTGGACTAATTGGCTTGGCTTCTCAGACAAAGACTTTGGGAAGGTTTTATAGGCAAAAGATATTAGTGTATTTTTTATTATCATTTATTGGGAACGCAACTACAGATCTGATTTATGGATTTAAATCTTGAAATATGAGAAAATTCTAACAGCAAATAAATGTCTTTTTCAAGTAGAAACAAAATTCAACTGAAAATCTTTGGCTCACTGCATAAATGATTCTTGTAATGTTTCATCAGATTTTTCTCTACATCCCAAACCAGGGAAAGATTTTTAGTAACTTTTCTTTCATCAAAATAAATATGGTGCAGAGAGGGAGAAGTGTGTGCATGTCTTGAATCACTTCCATAAAAGAAAGAAAAGAAAGTTTCCCTTTTTAGAAAGACAATTTCAAAGAATTATCAATAATAAGAGATCATAGCCTGAAATGGTACAAAAAATAAAAAGCAACTCTCCAATAATTTCGTACAAAATCCTTCCTAACTATAATATACAAAACCTAATATAATACCAGTATACTTTTCCCCATGAGCATTCTCTTTTCGTAAAAGTATAATTATCTTATATTGGAAGCAATACTTTTTAGAAAATAGATTACATATAACTCAAGGAGTTACAACTGAATGCCAACACATCCTTGTCGACATTGATGTTCTAAATTAGTGAGAATACATAGACTAAAAGATATATAAAACAGGTCTGGTTGGTCACTCAATAGAAACCTTCATATGACCAAAGTCTTCTGGCAGCATGCTGTAATAGCGATGATCAATTAAAAGATTGGGAAAGAGGGGCGATCAATGAATAACTTACTTCTCTCGCCTTTTCTTCGATCACTAACAAAGTCTGGATTTTCAAAAAAATTCGAAAATTCAGGCTTTTTAGTGATCCAGTAAAAGGTGAGAGAAGTAACACATGGCTGTGAAATTCAGAGTGCATGGATACAGCTTGGTACAAGATTGGGGCCAATTTGGCATAAACTTACATTGTAAATTGAACCCCTTCCCCACTAAAAATTTATTTTGGAAGGGAATTTTCAAAAGACAAAAAAGGTCCCCCCCCAGACATAAGGAGTAAATACTTAAAAATGAGCTGTTGATAGATTTTAAAAACATGAAAATATATTGTATAAGATTTTTCAAAGGTCAATAGAACTGATCCTTTGCAAACATCTTAACAGTGACCATAAACATGAAGAAGTAATAAGCTGCATGTCACTTTGGGGAGGTGCTCAATGAAAAAGTTACTCATCTCACCTTTTGTTGGGCAGTAATCACTAAAAAGCCTGAATTTCCCCAAAAAGTAGTAACAAAACAGGGACCAATTTAGCATGAACTTACATTGCAATCTGATAGAAACCTAGTAGAGAATTTGAAAAAAAACAAAACAAAAAAAAAAAAATTTTTTTTGTTGACATTGAAATTTTCAGCTCCCTAGCTTCATTGGTGTGGTCAGTATGCATGATACATACATAGATACACAGCCAGCTAGCTGGACCAACTTCAACACTGAAGAAACCTTTGTTTCAGTAACAGTTTATGTTCATCCAGACTGACCCCCCCTTTTTCAAGCAGCTGCAAAGAAAAAAAAAATCTGGGGAAACTAGTCTATGATAAGCATCTAACAAATATTACAGACAAAAAAATATAGCCATACACGTGGCATGATCAATAAGAATATACTGAGTCCATGAAGTATTGGATATTGTAAGCAGTACTCTAGTCACAAGATGGCTTTTCTTGGGTTGAAAATCACCTGATTCTTGTTTCAAACATGGCTAAGAAGATGGTGGTAACAACAGTAGTAATAAGATCCATTCCGGCTGGAAATGTTACAAGATGATTGGCTTAAAAATTTTATGAGGTACAACAGTGAGTTAATTTTGAGAGATATTTGGCGGCAGAAGTAGTAGTGGCAACGAAATGATGCTGATCTTCTGGAAAAGCACGTACTTTGATTTTATGAAGATCTTTTGTAATAATAAACAAGAAAACCAATCACTGTAAAAGATATAGTTCATGTTTAAGCAATTGATATACCTATGGAGGCCCAGCTCAAGCATATTATGTATAACTGATTCAAATTGCTGATGCTTTAAGATACCATAAACCAAAACAGTCAAAATAGGTTTTTTAAAGTCAGTCCTGCTACATCGTACATGCAGCTGCACCAATGGAGCTAGAGGGCTGAAAATTGAAACATTTACTCCTTATTATGCCTGCAATAATTTTTTTTTTGTTTTTTTTTTGAAAATTCTAACCCCCTGACTAGGTTTTAGTGGGGATTTCAATTTGGAATGTAAGTTTATGCTAGATTGGTCATTAGTTTGTGCCCCCACTTTTTGCAAAAAATTCAGACTTTTTAGTAAATACAGCTCAACAAAAGGCGAGAAAAGTAATTTACACATTGATTACGCCTCCTTTCAATGTTTCTATTGATCATCCCTTGAAACAGCATGCTGCCGAAAGATGTTGGTTATGTGATGTTTTCTACTGAGTGACTAACCAGACCTGCTCTTTCTGATATCATAGCTAATGCGGACATGATGGTCTTTCCTCCCCTGAATGATGGGTTGGGGAAACTATCGAGGTGGTTCATGCTCCAAGGACTAAAGCCGCCTATAGAGAAGGAAGAGAGAGAATCAAGTTTTTTCTCATATGCTTCTCGATGAAAATCAAAGGTGCTGTCTGTAGTATTAGATGCTCTACAAAAGCCCCCATCTCTAACCCACCCCCTGAAGAAAAAAAAAAATGCTTATGTTATGTTAATTATGAAAACATACGCCTTGCAGAAGTTATGTGCTTTGGCCTTATGACAATACAGGGTTTGTGTAAGCGGGATCACAAATAAAATGGAACAAAAAAAAAATGGAGAGAGAGTAAACTAACATGAAAATTTTAAGCTACGTAGATGAGCTAGCTGGGACGGAATTGTTTGTAGACTTTCTTACATTGTTATGGCTAGAGTTGGAAGTGTGTGCATTTGTGTTTATATTAAGAACTAGGCCTATGATGATGGCGGTGCTGAAGAACAAGAAATGTTTAGAGATAAAAGCTAAGCTTTTCAAAAGTTGTTATAAGTTTTTTTTTCTTTGCCTTCCTTTCGATGTCCCCAAATCCCAAAACACCTCAAAAGATATTAATGCTATATTCTAGAAGGTTCTAGAGATGATGGATCTTACAATTATGCTACTGCAGCAACCGTGGGTGGGTTGGTGAGGAGAAATTGAATATTGAGATAAGTAATTAGAAAATGATAAAAAATGAAACCAATCATACTCTTATGAATGATGAAGTAATAATCTTATAAGATTACAAGAACATTTCACAGAATGATCAAAATATGGTCTCATAATACAACACATTCTCAGCCGCCAGACCTCTTCTACGCCACTTATGCCCAAACCCAGGATAAGGAGCGACGAAAAAAAGAAATGAAACACCTAGGCATGAACAAGATGATTTTAGATTCGTTCTAAATTTTTATTTTGTATTTAAAAACAAAACAAGGATGATTCAAAGGAAGTAAATAATTGTTATTTTTATTTTAAAACCAAAGCACCATGAAAAAAAAAAAAAAAAAAAGAAGAGATTTTACTTTTATCAATTAAGGTAACTGAAGAGTTAAAAAACAGTTGAAAAGGCGCCACTTCTCAAAAATGAGCTCAGGAGGAGCAACCACTCCCCTGATACCCCCGTAGATATACCACTCCCCAAACAGCAAATTAATCTTGCAGTAAAAAATCCTGATAACATTTATCAAAAGTTTGGTTCATTTACTTATCACTTATATAAGTATAGTCGGTCTGAATTTCAGTCTCTTCGGGGTCTACCCCCCCCATGCTCACAACAGTCTATTTTAACTCTTAAATTCAATCAAAGGAATTCATAAAGTAATTCATGAGCAGTAACTTCTAATCAAAATCACCTCTCTTGTGCTTTTTGGTAATTTTTTTGAATTTTTTGTAATTCACATCGAAAAGGTCCACAGCAGTTACAAGCAGTCTATGGGTTCAAGAGTTGAAACTCCAAAATATGATCTAATGGGCAGAAACTGAAATGATGTTACTGGGGGGGGGGGCTGAGTGTGAATCCAAGTAAATCTGCAAACACATGATGAAATATAGATGAGTCAATTCGACAACTTGATCACAGGCATGTACACTAATTTGCTCATCAGAATATTCTGGAGGTAAAAAATTTACATACAGTCTGAATAACAATCTTTCCATGGCTAAATTGGACTTACATGAGAAGAGAAAAGACAGGAAAACCAGCAATAAAGGAAGTGGTTCATTGCAATTGGTAGGGATATTATAAGTCCATGATGACTAACAAGACAAATGGGGTAGGGAACCATATCCAAAGGGCTATTCATTCAAATCAAGGTTTCAGAACATCCATTAATAGAAATGATAGTAAATGTCTACTCTGGGGCAAAGTGTGTTGAGGGAGATCTTCAATCATCTTCTTCTGTCAGTGCCTACAAAGGACCTCTAATTTGATACATTATCCATTAATAAAGGGGAGATAATTATTAGGTTGTGTGGACAGTTGCGAGGATTGGAAACTGAATATAAGAAAGGAAGGAAGTACAAAAAGGATTTTGAGCTGTTTATTACTTTGATTTAAAAAGGAATCGTTCGACTGCTAGTTATATACTCTATATACTAAGCATCTGTATTGACACACATTTCCTCAATAATATTACGCATGAATATTATTTCTGTATGTACAGGAATATATTGAATTGAGCGTTTTCTGATGATATATAAATATAATATGAGGTAGTACACATAAAAAGCAACATGTTGCAATGGGCACATATCATAGACAGAGGGCTGGGGAGTAACACTTTAATCATAGATAATACACACATGCTCTGATCCTAGACAAGAGGGAGGATCCATTTGTAAATAATCCCATCATTTTTGACTGGTACTATGTTAGTATAGAGAAATACCCTGAATAGAACGATTTTGGTTAGTGTTGGCTTTGATGTAATACAATTTTTGCAGTACTAATGAATATGACGAAGTCTAAGCTAGAGAAAAAACATCAAATTATGATATAATAAGAGTTTGGTGAGTGAGATTTTATCCTATGGAAAATTTTGGAAAGATTTAACTGCACTGATCTAGGTATACTTGCATAGATTTTAAAAAAAAATCTGAGTATACTAATGAATGAAAATATATTTACATTATACATATTAGATTCTTTTCTTTATTCCTTGATGTTGCTTTCAGATAGTGTCGACCAACTTTGATTAGATATCCACTACTAGAGTTAGTCTCTTCATTACAAGTTCTAGTGGCAGAAAAAAAAAATCAATATGTACTTTATTTTACCTAAGAACAGGGGTTAGCCAACTACAGCCTGAAGCCCCATTCCATACAGCCTGCTGACCTAATTGGATACGTGACGTCACATACAAGAATTCTTAGTTTCCCTTGTCTATCTCTGGTTTGTGAACAATAAAATTTGAAATTGAAAAATAGAGCAAAAGTCTCAGTTTTACTTTAAACGAATCAATGTTTCATAGCTAAAATGTTTTAACACTATGCATTCCAGCATGAAATGATGACAGTTGAAGTTTATCATAATGGATGCCTCAAACGAATGTGCCGGATCATTTGGCCAAATAAATTCTCTAACCATCAACAGTACAAAGAAATGGGAAGCCAGAGGATCAAAGAAATTACGCTTAGATGTTTGAGATGGCAGAGACATGTGCTGATAACGAAGTGGGGTAACAAAAGTCCCCTTAAGACGGATACCATCAGGCAGAAAAAACCTGTGAGGCTCAAGGCCACCAAGGACAAGGAGCTGAAAAGGATAAAACTGTCATGGGGACAGACAAAACATGCTGCCATGGATTGAATGCAATGGAGAGAGGTTATTGATGTCTCAAATGGGATAAAGAGGCAAGACATGATGACAGTCCTGCATTAGTCAACAAAAAATTTGCATAATTTGACACTATTTTGTTCCTTCAAAAGAATTTCCTGGTTCTCATCAATTGATAGTAAGTCAAAGTTTATGTAAGTATATATTCCTATAAGGAAATAGTCATTGCATGACGAAGCAACCATGACAAGGACATAATGAATAGATTCAAGTTTCCTCATTTTCGAAGAAACCCTAGGGAGTCATATTTCAGGTAGTAAGATTTGGATTTCACTAAGGGCAAAATTATAAAAATATGATGGTCATGTGACTTCATTGAGTATTCAAATTGTCCACCATATTCAAAATGGCTGCAAAATTCAAAGTATGTATATGTGCACTCCATGCCTGATGGAGATGGAGTTGAAGTACAAGCTATCTGCGTAGCCTCTTATGATCATCATTTCATTTTTTTTTTTTATACACCTTGGCCCAGAAGACATAAAAATATTTCTAATCTGGTCTACACCCTCCAAAATGTTTGCCGATTGCGATCTTTGAAAACCGAGACGAATTTCATGCCCTGCAAAAGCAGCAAACAATTCCAAGTAAACTAACTTCTGCAATTAATGGCAGACTTTGAAAAGAAATATTTATGGAGAGAAAATGAATTCAAGATAACTGTTTTCACATATTTTTTTAGTTTATTAATTTAGTACAATGCAGAAAAAAATACTAGTAAAATCAAAAAAGTGAAGTTGAAAAGGAAAAATTGTGAAAATGAACTAATTACCAAGATATCATTTTTGGAACTTACTAATTAGTAGATGCGGAAAAGGGAAATCCCCTAACGCAAAAAGTAGAAGAAAAAAAAAAAAAAAAAAAAAAATGAAAAGAAACTGAATTATATTCAGAGGACGGACCATTAATGAACTTATAAATAGCAAAAAAAAAAAACAGTGAATAAACAGAATCCATAAATGAATTGATCTCGTTTGATCAAATGGAAACATTTTATATTCTGTGATGGAAAATAGAAAAAAAAAGTAGAGTACATTTCATTAAATTAAAAAATAGCAAAACTTGATTTGTTGTACATTTGTAGAAGTGGATGATTTAGCAACTGGAATCGACAGAAAACACAGATGGTTGAATTCACAGAGCAATTAGAGAGATTTCTCAAGAAAAAACCCTTGGGAATATTTTCATTTCACATTGTTGTTATTGTTCAATCTGAAAAAGAGTTAATGTGTGTCAGTGAACCACACATAATATTACCTGAAGAAGTTTTGAGATCTTCTAATAATCAGGGCCCCTGAAAGGAGGTGCAGCTGATGCATCGCACCAGAGACCGGGGAGAGCCTGAGAAGTTCTCTAGTAAACTTCTAAGTTGATATGATATGTTCATTAATAAAATAGGTTGACTATCGTTATCGGATGAACAATTATAGTATGGTGTGCTAAAATGGTTATAGCAGATGAGAACGGGATGGCTAAAGGATGAGCCGTGTGTATGGGGGGAAGGGGGCTAAAACAGCCGCATAACAGCTTACACGGTGCCTTTTGGGGGCTCAGCTAATAAAGCACAGGTATAATGTGATTGATTTATCTTCCATAAAAAAGACCCCAATGTTCTATCATAAATGGATAGAATGAAAAAACAAGCTTAACTGCTGCAGAGTCTAAATTCATAGGTATAAAGACTTGTCAATTTAGATCAATTGGTAAGACATGTGCCTACCAATAACTTGGTCGTGATTTCAAATCCCAGTAGGGAAGTGGTAATTCTATGCATAGGTTTGCTTCAACATAACAGGATAGACAAACAGTGAAGAGTTTACTCCCTTAAATCTGATGAGAATTGTTGCCATTGTTCTTATGAGGGAGGAAAAACAAAGTCAATTCTAACTTGGACCGGAGTCTGTCAACAGTTATTTTATTAAGGTTAGAACTAACATATGAATGGTTGCTCATTCAAATATCACTGGGCAAGATGAGTGACTTGGAAGAAATTAAATGAAATAAAATGATTCTAGTGTTTCTTACCTCATCACCTCCTCTGTTTCTGAATCGAAGCCATTGGCCGTTGTCCTCGCGTTGGTACTCCAGCACATAGGCTTCAGTGTATTCCTGGCCCTGAAAAGTTAAAATGAATAAAAATTAAATAAATTAAGATGCAACAAGGAAAGATATCACAAAGAAGATACAAAGACACAGCTAGACAATGATTCTGAATCCTAATAATCCACAAATATAACTATAAGCAATGAGCAGATGTCTTCAGGTACACTAAAGAGCGCAATGAATTTCATCCACACAACTAATGTAGCGAAATAATTCAAATAACAATGAAAACAATAAAAAAAATTTAAAGTAATCAAAACAAAACCGAAAAATTTTGGTCGACGAAACATTATTCTCCAAGCTTACTGTAATGCAAATCTCTATTATCTATGTATATAAAACCCGTATATTTCATAATTTCTTATGACACGGGTGAACTAGTAATTTATATATCAAAAGTACATGGAACATCAGCTGCAATGATGTGTGAATTCTCGAAGCACCGTTTTCAAAGAGAAGTATCTCACTGAGTGATTAGGAAAAACTAGTGCTTCTAAAATCTGCTGACTGTGTCACTGCTTAAGTCATCACAATAAAAAAACAAAAAACAAAAAACAAACTAAAATCAAAACTGAAAACAAAAAAACTCGGTAAAATATCACCTGTGAAACATGATGACTAAATTACAATTTTTTCTGGTATACTAGCTTTGCACAAAATCTTTCAACTCACTAGCTTTAACGGTGAAGGAGATGTGTGTAGAACTAAAGAAAGTAACATGGATTTCATAAGTCCTAATGCTCTAATGCTCTGTGTTCCCTTATCTCTTAAATTCATACTTGGAAGAAAAAATTAATCAAGGGGGATAACTTCTGATCGAACTTATCTTCCCCCCCCTCCACCTTTAGGTAAGTCATTCTTTAATAAAAGTTTCTTTGAAAAAAAAAAGAAAAAGAAAAAAAAAAAAGAAGTCTTTTATTTCAGAAGTTCCACTGTGTTAAGAAGTGGTATGAAGCAGTTCATGAATTTTAGAGTTAAGTGAAGTTCCTAATGTATCAATGCAACTTCTGGGTTTCCAATACATATATGGTGATACCAAATATATACTTATACAATTAATATAGTGTTGTCAAAAGCTTTGTTGTAGGTGTTCGTTAAACATGACTAACAAATATACATGAATACCCAATCATAGTATCACTATCATTTGGTTTCTGGTACTTGAAAATAGATTAAAAAGCCCATGTTAATCTATTTTAATCTCCTTTTGGAAAGATCAGTAGAAGCAGCTTATTTCTTTCTGAGTATCATCAAGTGAAAGTGATTATAAATTCTTAGTATTGATCCAAATTCTGATTCAAATTTCCAAATACAAATATGAAAAAAAATTCAAGAACAAAAAATAATCATTTTTAAGAACGAGACAAAATGTTCATATAAATATTCTTGAAGGCAGTAAAGAGTATTTGAATAAAGCACACGAGTGAATCTGAAAGCAAAGGTTCAATACCAGCCTCTTGAGGCAGGCCCGCTTTAAGAGGTCGTATTGAACCTCTGCCTCTAGAGTCCGGTCGATTCCCAAGTCCAACACTCCAAGTCTCGGAGATGAAGTTTTGGATTATCTCTCCTTGTAGTCCGATCTGGCAATGATTTGAAAGAGTATCGAGAAAAAGAATCAAAGAAATATGGATATCTGGGAAGGAACTATGTTATCAAGCAATTTGGAGGATTAAGTATTCAATGGATAATGGGAAAGGGTGTGGATTAAAGAAAGGACATAGAAGCCCCAACATAAGTGCAATAAATGACTTGAACAGATACAGAGGCAAGAAATTTCACTAATTGGTTCGGGAAACCATCTACTTCTATCACTTACTGATCCAAACCCACTTTAAGGGTTGTCCTTCCAATTTCAAAGGTTTCAATGGTATCTTGGTGCATTCACTAATAATCATACCAGTTATTTGTTATAGAAGCCATCTTCCTACTACATAATTCTTTTGTGCTTCACTTGAATCTTTTAGTAAACAAATCAAAGTTTTCCTGTTAAATTTACTAATTCAATGAATAAGATAAAAAAAATGGAACTCTCATGAGTTGAATTGAAGAATAATTTTTAATATTACCGAAAAGTGGAAGGAGAGTAACTTCAATCAGAAGTTACTTCCCTTGAATTACTTTTTGAATGAGCTAGAATGAATTAAGAGTTGAATCAAAGTACTTTGTAAATATATAAAATTAGAATACTAGTTATGTTGCAAATTAGTTTTCAAGACTAAATCATTCAAATTTATTTGATTACATAACTGATAGATGCACTTAGTTTCAATGTCTAAGTTTAGGAAAATTATTATTTAGAATTAAGCTTTAAAGATTCATAACATCCATGAAATTCCATTTGATATACAGCTTAGATGGAACATTACAATCATCACACATCACCAGATATTTGAAAGCCTTAATATAAACTAAATTCTCACATGCACACGCACAGAGGAGATGTTATTTTAACAGTGAATTGAATTTCAACATTAAATAAATTTAATCAATGTAAAAGAGACTATAAAAACAAAATAGTCTTAATTTATCTGGGATGGAAAATACGTATGAATAATTGATGTTGTGCTGATCCAATACTTAAAAATATATAAAATATGTAACAAGATCTTTTTTCATGTAATTTGAGCAAGCAGAACAAATCTTCCTTCCAGAAAGAGTGATTTAAGTTCCATTCAAAATGTTGAAAAAAAAAAAAAAATCGTTCTGCACTTGAAAATTATTTGCGTAAGCAATTTTTTGGTATATACTCTTGTCTGCAATAGTTTAATAAACACACTTTTTCAGTTTAGCCAAGAGACTTTCTCATTCTTTTCTAATGATTGGCCTTTACTTCCATTCCTTTTTTTGTCAATGGTGGTACTAACAACTTGGTATTTGTTCAATTCTTTCTCACATACTTGTGAATAATGACACACGACACTCGAGTACAGGGCTTGCTCCAAGATTTTATTCATTATGATGGTTTGCTCTTGCTAGTATAGAAAACTTGAAAGCTTGTAAGTTTTTAGAAAATAAAACTTACTTCCAAATCAAAGTCACCAGTTCGCATGCTCAAAACCTTGTACCAAGTGGTAAGATTTAAAAAATACTTGGTCTCCAGTTCAATTTCTAATTTCTTAGTAAAATAACAGAAATGAAACAGGAAATAGATTTTCTAAGAAGTAAGAAACCCCCCCCCCAAAAAAAAACCCGATAAAACTTCCTTTGAAATGAATGACATGAAAATTAGTTTAATGACAGTATATTCAATAGCTCTGAATACAATGAAGTTCATGTTTTATATTCAAATAATTTTGCAAAAGAAGAAAAGAAAAATAATAATATGATGAAAAAAATACTAACTAAATGGCAGAAGATCAAGTATAAGCAATTCTTTACAAGAATATTTTAAATAGAAGTTCAATTATTTCAAAATAGCTTCCTTGTTACAGTGAATTCATCAGAGAGATAATTTGCCATCTTGTATCTCTTAATGCGACATGATTCTGGTTTTAAGTAATATGATTTAATTTCTATTATAGAGAGAAAAATACTTAGAAATGGCAGTTTTATATTTTACTATTTTACATTTCAAGATGTCTTATGATAAACTTTCAAGCAAAGGCGGGAGGAAAAAATAAAGAGGAAAAAAAAAATTCCAATTCAAAATATTTTACTTAAGGCAATTGCCTCAGGAAATAGTTACTATCCATACTGAATCAATAATTTTAATTTAATTTCTACGTTATTAGTATTCCTGAAGTTACATTTCTTGAATAGATTTCAATAAGAATTTAATTGACTCACATGTAATGTAAGTGTTGATCAATTTGAGATTGAATGAGGAAAATGTTGCTTAGTAGTTTTGAATTAATTAACAGGGAATAAACAAGGTTTATCATGAATTTAAATTGAGCGAAAAGCACATTGTTCAGATAATATCTGAACAGGTCTGGTTAGTCACTCAGTAGAAACCATCACGTGACCAAAGTATTTTGGAAACATGCTATGTTGGGGATGATCCATTAAAAGATTGGCAAAAAGGGTGATCAATGGATAAGTTATTTCTCTCACCTTTTGTTGGATAGTGATCATCAAAGATGTCTGAATTTTCTAAATTGCCTGTTTTTTTTTCTAATTTGGACTTTTTTTTTAGTAATCATTGCCTGACAAAAGACAAGAGGAGTAACTTATTCATTGATCACCTTTTTTTCCAATTTTTAATTGATAACCCAATGCAGTATGCAGCCAAAAGACAGTCACATGACAGTTTCTAATGAGGGACTAACCCGACCTGTTCTTAAAATTTATCTTTCATTCTATCTGACAAATTTTGTTTCCTTCACAGAAAAGCTCTGCTGTCAATCATGAGCAATATCAAGTGGTTTATGATATTTAGAGTTGATCTCATTTGGTATGGCAAAACCATTCATCTGTCTTTGGAACTTCAAATGCCCCCAAATCAGTCTTATTCCTGTATTTCACTTGTTGGCCCAAGCCATAAACTCCATCGTTCCTCCAATGCCAAAATTATTGGCGCGTTGGGTCGTAGGTAATGAGTTAAGTTTTCAGAAGGTTGATCATCTCCAATGTTCTTCCAACCCTCTACAAATATTTGTTTCATGCAGCAGGGGCCACAAGAGCCAAACTTGAAACATGAGACCTAAGACTTCTTGCTCTGTTTAAAGTGCTCTTTCAGAAATAGGATCTGCCGGGTGCTTTTGAAATTTACATGTGGCACTGAATATGGCGACTGTGTTATAACCGTCATTAAAGGGGTATAAATGGACGTCTGTTCTCATGCTCATAGTAATTTCTTTTAAACAGCCCTGTATACTTGAAATACCAAACATGAATAGTGCAATTAAATACTAAACATACAACTTAGTAATCTTTACATAAGTACAAGAAATTTGGTATCTTTCTATAGCTAAGTTGATCCTATTGCACATAAATGCTTGGTATGTTAATCATTTCTCTCTAAAAACAGAGTTTTGAAATACTGGAATGTTTAACCAACTTATATAATAAATGGTACCAGCATAAATGATTTGGGGAATAACTTAGACAAATTTAGATCATTCGGGATGGAAAATCAATCAACGGGGCAATTCAAGGAGTTATCAACTGGAATATATAGAGAAATCCAAAAATTCATTGGCAGGCCAGTGAAAGAAGATATTTTTCCCCAGAGCCAGATTTTTAATGAATTCCAACAGTCGAAGATAGTTTAGAAGCATAGCTTTTTACAAGAATAATGGCAAGTCTTCTCTGTGCAAAAATCTGTATTTCAGCCAGGACAATAAGACAAGTAAGATGAAATCCTCAAATGAGTAAATATAACAGTAAAATTGTGAAACTAGTGATTTTGTGAACATCTGCATTTTTACTAAGCTAAACTTAGTAAATACCAAGTATACTCTATTTCAGTATTTACAATGTAAACTTAGTTTGACATGAGGTCACAGTTGTGGGGCACCCAGTGAGGATCAAATCAATCACATTGCAATTGATCAGCACCACAACCATTACACTACATTGTTTTTGGAACTATGGATTTTGGGAAATTACAGAAATGTTCAGGGATTTAACAAAATCCCTTGTTTCACCATCTTACTGTAACATGTACAAAGTAGAAAGGGGGAAAGGTCAAAGGGCGCATTCTTCTCCAGGGGTCATCTGTATCAATGTATCATATTTTGTAACAAACACTTATCTCAGTCGACTGTTTTTCCTGAGAATGTCATGACCTTTCCCTCCTTTCTGAACTAAACATCATCTTGGTAACCACTGACGATTTAGAAGACAATGAAGAACTTACTGAGAACAGTGTAAGTGTGTGTGTTTATATATATATATATATATATATATATATATATATATATATATATAATGTATACATAAATACACACAGACACGTACAGGTTTATCTTGATTAGTGCGGTTAATTTGTTCCAAGATTTTCTGTACTGTTCAAAACTGCTTTGATCAAGGTCTTATAATTCAATGAGTTTTTTACATTGGTATCAATTTGTACAGCAATATCTTACATCAAAGCCTATACTATTCAATATATATATATTATGTGTGTGTGAATAATAGGGAATGACACAGACTCAGGAGTAAAAGTATATGGTGACTTTATTAGTTAATTCATAGATGAATTAATTAGTAAGCTATGTGTTTCGGGAGGGGTTCACACACACACATTATATATATATATATATATATATATATATATATATATATATAAAACCATTATGTCTCTTTTTCATTAAAGAGTGTTTTCGATCTCATTCTTTCAAGTTATCGCACTGTGTATATGTATAAACACAATTAAGCTTAACTAAATGATGATAAGTATTCATTATACCATACAGAATGTATATAAAAACTGTAGTACGTATACATATCTGTTTTTACATACATAAGCAGTCATAAATGTTCATTAATACAAAATAATTAACCTATTTACACATAACAAATGTATGCATACAGAGATACATATAAATATAACTTGATAAAAATGTGTTCCGACAGATAAAAATACCTTATAAAAATTCTAAGATATAATATTTTCCTTTTGTTAACTTAGAAATGCAGATATTTTCTATTTCATAGAAAGGGAGTTTTTTCCAATTTTAAAGCCATAATCAGAATGCTGAGACAGTTATAAATACAGCAATGATATCTTGATTAGTGCTGGTTTTGATGGAGTACGGTTAATGTAACTAAGTATAAACTGAAAAAACTAACACATCAAATCATAATAAACCTTGAACAGAGGGGTTTTGAACTGTATGGAAAATTTTCAAAAGAATTGACTGCACTATTCAGGTATACTTGAATACACAATAATAAAACACTAAATGTGCTCCATGCGGTGAAAAGCTTCAAACTAAAAAATATTCTCTTTAAAACCTTTTTCAATGCAAGAACTAAAGAAATGTATTTTTGATTCCATGAATAATAATGTCTTTACTTATTATCCTTGTTATCTATCACAACTGGCTGGGTCAATAAATTGACTGCAAGAGCGAACGGTGTGGAATCAGAAATGAAGGAGTAGCTTCCGGTGAGACTTGAACTTGCATCTCATGCTTTGAGAGCTCAACTTCGTAAGATGTTACCTTAATCACTTTGATAATGGAAGCTTTGGAGATTAAGGGGAGCAGAAATCTGTTAACATTCTCCCCTGCCTTCTTTGTTAATTCTTTATACTTGTGGCTTTGAAGATTTGAAAACTTGATAACCCATTCCATAAGAGAAATATTCTGGCAGATCCCTATTTTCAGGATTAAGTTTTCAGACTGACTGATGAAGTAAAATGCAATTTTTGACCCTTTAAAATCATATTCATTCAAAATTGATTAGATTTGTTTGAATTCTGATATATGGTACAGGTCTGTATACAATAATTATGATTTTCGATAGGTACGTGATGCATGATGATGTTTCTCTGCCACAAGATTTTTGCTATGTCAGGTTTAAATGGAACACTGCAGCAGATAAGCAAGTATTATTTTACAAACCCTGAGTGATCCATGGACCCCAGTTGCAAAATCACTGCTTTATACCGTCATTGTTTTGTTGTCTTGTGATAAAAAAGCCACATTAAGATGAACTAAAGCTAGTAATAAATGATAACAGCGGAAAAGTATCGTGGAAAAGTTTTAAAAAAAAAAAATAGAAGAAAGATGGTTCAGAGAAGAGTAGAGAAAGGGGTAGTAGAACGATTACAGATATTGGCCATTTAATCATCCATGATCAAAACGGTCAAGGCAACATTCTTGAAAGACAGGCTACTGAAGTGTGGAATGCAAACTCAATAAAAAAAAATAAAAAAATGAAAAAAAGGAGCTCTAAAAAAATATTCTTACAAATGAGGTTCGGATTTACTATCAACAAATTAATATACTAATGATCCTATTGTTTATGGACAAGAACCTTCTCCCCAAATTTACGTTGATAAAACAATGACTGTTTTATCACAACATTTTGAGATCATTCATTACAAAGAAATTGGACTCTTGTCTCCCTCTCAGAGCATTTAAGAGAGAAAGAGAGAAGACTGAATGAGTACGCCTTCGGAAATTTCAAGGAGTAACTAGTGAGGCATAAAATTTGGACTGCACAGGAGTTCCTGAGTGGCATGAAAACACTATCAGTTGAGAAACCCAAACAGAGGAATTGAGTAAACAAAAACAATAATCTTATGCCGTAACATGCATGGAGGCTTTCCATATTTTCCGTTCTGTTCTCATCCAGATCGACTGTTTATCTAAATATGTTATCAAACCCTGCTGGACCGAACTTGTAATGTTTCTCTCCACCACACAATAACATTTACAAATCGGTTGGACAAAGAAACTGAGTTTAATTAAAAAAAGACAGAATTGAAAAGGTCTGCTGCCCTCTGGTTATGTATTATTTGTCAAACATTTTCCGTGGGAGTTAGCAGAAAAAAGTGCCAATACCAACTGGAAAAAATATTTTTGTACTAGTTTGACTACCAAAATGTGCTTCAAGAAAAAAAAAAGAAAAGAAAAATAAAGTAAAAATGGCCATAAAAACAGCAGAAAGAAGCTAAAAATGTTGAAAATGTTCAAGTATTTCTCTACTATTTTAGCAAAAAAGTGGCTCCAATGAGCCATAATGCTTAACATCCACGTTTTTCATATTGTGATGTTAGGTACAGTCAAGCTATTGTTAGTAAGACCCACCTCTGTCTTGCTAGGCCGGTTGAGGTTTTGTTCTGCTTACGGCACCTGGTAATCCCCTGTGGTCACCTATCTGCATACTGACCAGACGTTGCTTATCTGCAGTATTCTTACGAGAACTTGAGTATGTGAATTGGCCATAACACCTTGGGACAGGTTACTCAATCCTAGTCCTTGTGCTTGTGCTGAGTGCTTAGAGAGACACTGATTACCATTTTGAAATTCTTTGGTATAACTTGACGGTGGATTGAACTGCAGCCTACTTAACTGGAGTCAAGCAATCAATCACAGGGCCATTGTGAACGGTAGAACTTGGTTACAGTGTTTATCAAATCTGAATTTGTTATATTAGTGAGGATTCAAAGAATACTATGATGCTGACTACTGGAAAAAGTTGAAAAGAATCAGATAAAAATGTTTACGGCTCAAGTAACAAAGGCAAAACTAAAATCCGACTGAGTTTTAGCTAATACATGTAAATACATTATGTATTGATGTATGCACACATGTACACGAGTTGACTTGGTCCAGTCCATATTTCAACGATTGACAATTTCAAAAACTCCAAGAGTACATTACAAAATTGTGGCACTTTTCTCAATTATGGAAGTTGAAAGGTGAACCAACCATCTATTTGATAGTTATGCATGTATGAAATTGGTACTGATGGGAGTGAAGAGAGAGAGAGGAAAAAAACCAAAAAAGCAGTTTTGTTTGCATTTATAAGAGTGAAGGAATAAGTAAGTATAAGAATAGAAAATTACAAGTGACTTTATGAATAATGTACATCCAATTCCAAACATGAAGAGGAGAATGGAGTAAAGAGAGAGAATGGAACGGGGAGTAAAAAGAAGGAGTGTTGAAAAAAAAAGTAACAGTGAAGAGGAGTTGAGGGCCTCCAATTAGAATACTAAGCTATTTTGTATGGTTTAGTTCTTCAAAGAAAAAATTGTTAAGGTAGGAATGAGACGAAATGAAGATGAAAATCTCGGATTAGGAAAAAGAGCATCAACGTATTTAGCTTGATCAAGTCTGATAGCTTCATAAATGCTAGAGAATATGTTCAAGTGACTCAAACAAAAAAGTAGTGCCATATATATATATATATATATATATATATATATATATATATATATATATATATATATATATATATATAAGGCACCTAGAAATAGATTATTGAAGACAAAGACATCTTCAGTTCATTTTGATACATATCAATACTAAGAAAATAGAATGTCAATTTCAAGGAAAAGGATTTGACTGAAAATATCTCCCTTTGACAATTTGTTGATATTTTTTTTAATTCAAAAAAAATTTAATCCACAGAAGAGTTCCACAATTTTTTACAGTAATTCAATAAAGAGTCAGTTTCTAGCAATTTATGAATTTAAAAACTTTTAGACAGAACTTCTGAAGATGAAGGCAGTTAAATCAAAAACTGATACTCTAACTTTGAGAAAGCATAAGATTCAGTAGAAATTCATGCATCATTTAAAGATAACTTCTTTCTCTCTCTGCTTTGTATCAAATATAGTTGCCAGATTTCGGAGAAAATCCCAGTTTTATCTCAGAGACTTACCCAAAACAAGCATTGGAATAGTATTGACTTTGGAAATTGAGTGAGCCTTAAGAGGCTGGTATTAAAACTGTGCCCACAGACTTGTCTGATTTCTAAATTCGACAAAATTCCAATGCCTGTTTTGGAGTCTGAGATGAAACCCAGATTATCACACCTTCTTGCCAAATCCGGCAACCCTGGTATAAAATCTCTGAGTAAGTAACTTGCACAAGAAATGTAATGAACTTCTGGTTTCAATCAAAAGCATGTGCACAGCAATTAGGCCATTACTAAGTGCTTCCACTTCAGTCTTGTAATGTAGATTCTTTGCATTTGATACACTGATATTTGAGCTGGGATTCTTTAATGTGTGCAGAAAGCAGATGTAGAAATGGCACATGACTGAAAATACTTAGATCTAGGGTTCAATTGCTTTTACATGATAGGGATACGGTAGCTCGTTTGTTGAAACCCAAGACTCAAAGTAGAAAAATCTCAAGTTTAACTCTTAAATTCATATAAGGAAATTCAAATGTTCACATCAAGGTGAATAACTGCTGATCAAGACTCCCTGCCTTTCACCTACAAGTAGATTATGTTTATTTTTCATTAAGTCACAATGATTTTAGCAAATTCTGTTTCCACCAGAAAAGAGTTCCTCTGTCAATTAGGAGTGGTATCAGTTCATGACATAAAGGGTTAATTGAAGCTTTTTGTTGAAACTTATCTAGGAACAAAACATCTTTACCTATTAGTTATTTTTTATGCTTGAGAAATCCCCAATACTTCTACAATTAGAGGTGGTCTTTTGGGAAAGCCTTACTTAGCTTGATTGTTAAACATGGAGTTTGAAAATATAAAGTTTGAAATCTTAATGTCATGCAAATCTCATAAGTCTACTTGAGTTTCACTCTCATATTTTTTGTCCTCTGGTAGGTGATCCTTGTTTATTACAGTCATGGGTGTATGACAATTCTTCGGTTAAGGGAGGGGGCAGTGGGCTTGATTAGTCTCACCAACCTGGCACAATAAAAGATCTCAGAACACGACAATAATAATCATTGCAATGAACAACCAAAAGAACTGCCATTAATTACCCTTACCCTGATAAAAATCAATAAATACAGAATGTTAGTTTAACAGAATATATATTAGTAAGTTCAATGTAAAACAAAAGAACTGACTTAAAGTTTTTGCAAGGTAAGTTTGCACTTCCTACACCTAATCTTATTTCTCTTCAAAAAACTCGACAATTTAAAAAACAAATTTATATGTTGAACAGCAAGCAAACATCTAAGATAAGAGAAAAGAAAAAAGATACTAATAAAAAGAAGTAATTTCTGTCTCTCTTCTCATTTTTTTAATGGCATGTTTCCAGCGTTTTCTTAGAATGATTAACTGCTTTTTGAATTCATAATGGAAAAGATGTCAAAAGAACAGTTCAACAAGAAATGTCATTTGAGACAGAGATATCCTTTGACGTATCTTGAGATCAGATACGCTAAATTTGATCTTCACTTTTTAAAATAAGAATGTAAATCTAATATCGAGTTGATTTACTTTCCTCTTCTTGAATGCTTTTATAATAGAGTTCTGTAGATTAATCTCTTTCTGAAAAAACACTAAATTTTATACAAACACACACTTACTCATAGAAATAAATATGGGTGTCAAAATGAAAGTTTTCTTGAGATCAAGTTTTAGAAATCACTGGGTTGTTTTATATCCATTCTATTTTTCTAAATAGTAGATACATATACTTTGGTAGATAACGCAACCTTCAGATAAGACAAAATCTCAATTTCATTCTGTATTCTATGGTTTTACTTCACTGTTTGGCCTATGACAAGATTTTTTTAGTTTTTTGGGGATGATTCAAGTGTTGCAATGAAATAAATAATATTTAGAGAATAGCGTTAATATTTCAGTTAGACTAGGATCATAAGCTCATTTTTTATAATTACCAATAATTTTCTTCTTTCTGTATTATCTCCTAATAATAAATCCTTTTCTTTCTTACATCAGTTGATTAGACCTCCTGGAGGCAGCAATGGAAGAATTACATCTGAATTAGAAGAAAGGCTATAATACCTCATCAGGATAATGCTAGACTGCATGTTTCTTTGGTGATCAGGCAAAAATTATTGTAGATTGGTTGGGAAGTTTTTACTTATCCACTGTATTCAACAGATACTGCGCCATGAGCTTACTTTTTTTCCAGGTCTTTACAGAATTACCTTAATGATAAAAAATTTCTATTTCCCAGAGGTCGAAAAAAGAAAAAGTAAAATGTTCTAGGAGGATGGAATAATGAAGTTGCCTGAAAGATGGCAGAAAATAGTGGAAAATAGTGGAACAAAACAGTTAAAATGCTAAATTCAATAAAATTGATGTCAAAAATAAAATTGCTCTATTTTTACTAGATAAACCAAACAGACTTTTTTGACCACTGCATATAATTCATAGACACAGATGAGTATAATCTGAAACCAAATTCTCAAATAAATAACAGCATTTAACTTTTGACTTCTGTAATTCTAGAATCATTTATTATCCCATTCTATGTGGTGTCAGGTTTTCAGGGGTTGAACTTACAGGAAACATGACACTTTGCTTACATATTAAATAGACAACTAGTTGCCAGCTTTTATTTTAGTTACATTAGGTAGATTTCCGTGAAGAGGTATTCATGGACCAATTCTGCAAAAATTGAGATAAAGAGAAGCTGGTAATTCAGGAACCAAATAATATTCCTGTAGATGCCATTAGGATTTAGTAATTCTTACAATGATAAAACTATTCTACTGAAATAGATGACGCTACTGTACTTGGAATTTTGATAGCTAGGGTGTTCTAATCGTTGTATGAGGTTTATTCAGACTAGTTTCCCATAATTTTTCAAAACGTTTCGGATGTGTACCCTCCTGCCTTACTCTAGTGTCTGTTGTACTCTGGTTCCGTTTTGAGTCTTTGTATTTTGGGGACAGACCTCTACACTGACCTCATGACCTCCTGTTGACCTTTCACCGTAGAGAAACAAGAGTGTGTGCAACACAACAGATACCTTAGGAAGGACAAAGGTTACACCACTGACAATTTTGGGAAGAAAAGAAAAAAACAAAAAACAACAAAGACAAGGAAAATAGTCCCAGTAAACCATATTCAATGATGTTTCCCCTAATAGTAAGAAATAAATGCAAAATATAACACTTCATAACTAAAATTATTTTAAAAATCTCCATAATTAGCTGATACAAATTAAACAGAATATATAAATAACAAGTTGTTCCTATATATCTTTTATCGGCTGACACTCTTTAGAGGACAAACTGTCAGAAAGAGATGAAAAATAGCAGACTATAGTAATGTTTTGGTTGGACATTCCTATTTCAGAGATTTGAAACCATGACATTGTCTTCGATCATGATGTCTTCGCACATATATTCATCGTTTTTTTCCAAGATGTTTTTAAATCCGGATTCTTACAGTCTACTATCTCCTGTCACTTTCTGACATTTTATCCTCTGAAATGTGTCAGACAAAAAAAAGCTTTTCAGGAACTATTACATATATTATGAATATGGATTATATATATATATATATATATATAAATAAATATTCTGTTTAATATGTATCTGTTAATTACAGGGATCTTAAAATTCTGTACAAGCAAAAGATTTTCAAGACCTTTTTCTTGGAATGTTGAATAAAATCTAACAGACATCTCATTATTTTCTGATTTGAGTGACTAAATCTACTTCCCAAAAATAAACTCATGATTCTTGAGACAGATATTTTCATTTGGTATATAAGGAGAAAAAATCTTGTATCACATTGCATTTAGTAAAAAGCATTTGCAAATATTTGTACAGCAAATTTTTTATAACCCTAACTTTCTCTATATTACCATCTCTCTTTGAACCTTTCTCTGATTCTAAGATAATTTTACCAAATGTCAGTCATTTGGTAAGTCTAGAATTTCAATATTGGAGATACAAAGTAAAACCAATCTTCTGTAAAAAATAAGTTGCCTTTGAAGGCAAAACCGCAAATGTTTTAGTGTTCCTTTTATAAATCTATAGACACAAACACATATACATTTCCATCATGTCATCTGTTATGAATAGTTTTACATTTTTTATGTTCTCATCACTATCATTACATGTCAGTGACCTATCTCTAAATTCTTCAAGTTTTCACTTTTTTTTCAGATGCATGTGCTGTGTATAAACATCTTCACACATAAACACATAGCAGTAATAGATGCTTCTCTCTAACCAGATGAACAACAGATGTTATATGAATATAACATTAAGAATTTCACATCAATGTTTACTGATACTTTCCTAGGATGGGTAACTGTGCACATAATAGCAATTTTTAAATTCATGGACCGCTTGCAACCGCTTGTCATTGACGTTAGAACTCTTTAATGAATGAAACTAAAAAATAATGGAACTCTTTTGTCAATAATGAAATAAATAATCATCAAATGGTCAAAAGAGGTATAATTCTAATCTGAAGTTATTTCATTTGATATTGACAATCCATTTTTTGATATGAATTTAAAGGCTAGTAGAAATTGACTGATGTTATTCCAGTTAGATTTGTATGGGAACTTTTTTTTTAATCATTCATAAAAGACAAATAGTCCACAAGAAAGAACATGACATACAAGATTAATGCTGGCACCATAAGAGCCAAAGTAAAAATTAACACATTTTTTCTTTCAAAGAATTGGCCACAATAACTGTTTATTTAACATTAACTCAACTCCCTTAGATCCTCGGGGATGTGGTCTGTTGCCTGGCTGCAGAGCATGGGTCATTGGGCAGTGAGGAGACAATATGATTTGGCTGCATTTCTTGGTAAAATACAAGCAAGATAATTTCCTTAAATCTTGATATTGAATTCAGTAGTTTGACCCCTAAAGAAGTGAAATTGAGTGTATTTGTGATTCAGTTGACTTATCACCTATATTCCGGTCATGATTAACATACTCCCCAACTCCCAGCAATGTTGGCAGGTCCGTAACAGTATTGTTGAGAAAAAAACGGTTGACTGTACAGAAAAGGTTAAGAGCCCCCTGTCTTAGACCATACATGCCTTTTATTTTATCTCCAACCAACTAGGTTAGAGAGGTATGAGTATTTTGGTTAAGGTGGGGAGGTCCCTTCTTCCTATATGCTTGTCCACACAGTATTTTCAAAAGTTCTCAAAAATTTAAATGAAATTTGTGGACAGTCGGGCCATGGGATAAGGAAGAAGTAATCAAATTTTGGGGTGGATCCAGGAATTTGCTTCTGATTGAGAAATATTTTTATTGTGATCAGAGATGTGCACCTATGTGTGTATGTGCTTTAAATGAATATTGTGAATACACTTTTATTTTAGGTGAATCACAGATTTTGCATTATCACATATGACAGACATTACCAGTTTAGAATCAATTACAATAGGTATGAGCCAGTAGAAAATAAAAGAACAAGACTGGCAGTTGCAGGGTCAAGCTTCATTCTTGTATTCTGACAAGATGATCATTGCCAATTTTATTGTATATAAAATAGATAAAAAATCTTAAGTATATATATATATATATATATATATATATATATATAATCTTTTTTTGTACAAATGTATTTATTTTTTAGAATGAAATAAGCCCTTGCACATTCAAATCATGGTACGGGGATGTTAATTTCACAGATCAGTTTACGCCCTCTGATTTTGCTGAGGATTGTTCTTGTTATGGTAGAAAATAAAGTCCTCTTCAGTTTGGGAGTTGGTTGAAAAAAATAAAAGCTTCTTCATCACATGAGTCATGAACCCTTTTACCAACTGCAAAAGATACAAAGGCTGAATTGCTCATGGTTAGTTCTTGAGAACTCCCTTTCCAAGCAACTGTCTTGAAGATACCTACCTAGCCATTGGCTTCTTTCCCTACATTTAAACTCTACTATACATATACTTTGTTCTACCTTCATCCCCTAATGAGGAGGTCTTGCCAACTGGCACTTGCTCAACTCCCACCACTTACTCGGGGGGGGGGGGGGACTCTTGTTCACTATCATACCATGGCTTCTCTCTCTCTCTCTCAACTTATCCTGTCCACCTTCAGGACAAACTGCTTCATTGACTAAAACTTACACCTTAGTTTGTTTGTTTCTTTTGCCACCAATATATTAGACACCGTCAACGAAAACTGTCACCAAAACTATCAACATATGTTTCTCCAGTTTTCAACTTGGTCCGGCTGACTGGCTGGCTAAATATGTGCACATATATATATATATATATATATATATATATATATATATATATATATATATATATATACATAGATATATATATAGTGTGTGTGCAGGCCACAACAATGAAGCTGAAGGGCTGATAATTTATATATTTACACTTTATCATATGTACAAAAAACTTTCATTTTTTTTTTTTAATTTAAATTTTCAGAGGGGGAGGTTCAAATCATAATGTGAGTTTAAGCTAAATTGGTCCCTTTGTTTGTGTCTGAAAACATTCATGCTTTTTTTGGGGGTGGGGGATTCAGACTTTCTTAGTGATCACCATTCAATAGAAGTCAAGAAAAGTTACTTACTCAATAATGATTTTTCACATTTTTTTAATTGATCACCCCAAACACAGCACTTTTGGTCACATGACAGTTCCTATTGAGTGACTAACCAGACTTAAAAAAAAAAAAAAAAAAAAAAAAATCACTTTTTTTTTTCTTCCCACATATATCATCACATGCCCAGATTGGTCAAGTAGTCGTGGCATTTGCATGGAAGATGCAGTGAAAATAATGCCAATAATGTATTTATAACAGATAAGCAGTCTTACTCCCAAATGTGCTTTCACCACAGTACCTCTCCCCCATAAACTTCATTAACTCAGCATACCTTCAAAACAAATCAAGTCAGATAGATCTTCTTAATCACAAGATATAAAAAAACATTAAGTAACAAATGACTTTCGGTAGCATGCCATGTTGAGAGCAATCAATTAAAAACTTAGAATAGATTTCTTCTCTTGAATATAAACCCTTTTAGAAGTGAAATTGAGTGTATTTGTGACTTATAGTTGACTTATCACCTATATTCCGGTAGTGATTAACATACACCCCAACCCCCAGCATTGCTGACAGTTTGAGGGGGTATCATGTGTTTGACACCAGACTGACCTGTTGGGCAGTGATCATTAAAAAGTCTGAACTTACAAAATAAAAAAAAGTGTTTTTTTCCCAAAAATACAAATATAGATAGGCAGACACACTTGAAAACTGAAGAAACCATTGTTGACCAGTAGATAGTTTTGGTTGGCAGTTGATGATATATATATATATATATATATATATATATATATATATATATATATATATATATATATATATACACATATATACAAAACTTCATTTAAATAATCTTATTACATGATGAATGTATCATTTGGTATCAGAGAGCTTAAAATAGAATAAATGATTAAAAAATAAGATGGTGCTGCTGTAGGAATTGAACCTACAAACTGATAAGGTAGTTGCATCAATTTAGCATCCCTCTTACAATTGAGCTAAACAGTCATGGGTGATGCAGGGGCCCAAATAACTGTTATAATTCAAAATTCTCATTTTGTTCATTCACTGTGAATATCTGCTCAATTAGTTTCTCAACGCAGATAACAATATTATTAAGAAATGGATATATAATCCTACAGAAATTATTTTAAATGCATAATAAAGAAAAATGCATTTATAATTATTCCTGTTGGAATATATATTCATTTCTTAATGATATATAATTATATTTGATAAAAAAGCAAACTGTAGTTAAATACGTGAATTCAACAGACATGTCCAGATCACAGTTAGTTGAACGTGAAGGATGGTTACGGTCAGCTTTATCTCAATGGGTAAGTATTGATCTGGGGCAAATTTTGCATCATGCTGGAATATTTTACAGTCGGGTGGAAAACAGAATGTCTTGCATATGCGTGTGAGATGATGTAGGGATGACAGAAAAAAAGGGGGGGGAAGAAAGGTGAAAATGGGTGTGGTGAGAGAGAGTATACAATCAATATTGCTAACAGCCCTACAAAATATATTTTCATATCAACAGCAAGTTAGTGGAAGGACAAATAAAGTAAGTCGTAAAACAAAAAAACTGATAATATTGATGGATCTGGTTAGTCACTCGATAGGAAACCATCATGTGACTGACATCTTTTGGCAGAGTGAAATGTTAGGGGTGATGAATCAAAAAAATCGGAAAATGGGGTGATCAATGAGTAAGTTACTTCTGTTGCCTCCTGTTAGTCTGAATTTTTAAAAAACAAAAAACAACAAATCATGAATGTTATCGGACATAAACTAAGGGACCAATTTAGCATGAATTCAGATTGTAAATTCATACCCCTCCACACACACATACACTAAAAACCTTGCACGGGGGGGAATATTTAAAAAACAGATAAGTTTTTTTTTCTAGACATAATAAGGAGTTAATGCTTGAATTTTCAACCCCCTTGCACAACATATACATAGTCAGCCACACCCTCACAAAAACTAAAGAAACCCAAGTTGACAGTTTTGGTTGACATTTTCTAATAATTAAGATGAGAAAATGTGTTTTCTTAACATCCATTTTATGTTAGTGTGTTCCAGTGTACTAGTTAGAAGATTGATAATTACCACTACCAATGATACTAATAACCTATGTTAGTGCAAACAAAACTAATCTTTTATTAACCTTCCTTGTACATCTATTGTAAATAATGGCCATAACAACTTCATTATACATATCAGATGAACAACAGAGAAACGATTAATTTGCCCAGAGTTTCAACATCCTGCTAAGATTAAGCACTTACATATCTAAATCACAGGAAAGGACATTTGGGGTTCTCTTAAAAACATCCAGATATAACAACTTTGATTGTTAAAAAGTGAAAATTCCTCTCTGACCGAAGATATCCAGGTCTATACATAGATGTTTTACTTCATAACATAGTCAATAACGTATGTGATCGTACTTTATGCACAAACAACCAAATTTTACTTCAAAAGTTTCAAGCAAGTCTAATGTTTTCATGTCTATCTTTAAAAAGTGTAATGGAAAATAATCAGACTGTTATAGGATGCTTATTGAGACATTCAAAAAATCAATACAGGATGTCAAGCAGACAACGTGGCAAAAATTATTTTAGCATAAATTTTACCAAAAATTATTTCCTCAAAAGCAAGCCAATGTCCATATAGTAGTTAGCACTTCTATTTTTTTTTTTCAGTTCTAACCAATCAATAATTTATTCGATTTCTCAAGTCTTTCCTAAAAGGGTTCTATCTGAAATAGTACAAGAAAACCTGGATGAATATGGTTAACTTGTTTCAAAAATTTCCATACTGTTCATAACCGCACTCTTCTAAGTCTTATTATTCAAAGTCTTATTATTCAGTGTATTTTTTTTCCACTTATATTTAGTAACATCAATTTGTACATCAATACTCCAACAGTACAATATCAAAACCTGTACTATTCAAGGTATTCCTTTCATTTGTACAGCAATACCTTACTCATCCTATATGAAAACCTGCAGTATTTGTGTCATTTGTACAGCAATACCTTACTCATCCTATATCAAAACCTGTACTAATCAAAACCGTACTATTCAAGGTGTTGCTGTAGTAGCATCAGTAATAGCAGTTGCAGTGAAAGGAAATGTTAGTTGCAGTAGTCTCAATAGTGCTTCTGCATTTCTCACAATTTCATGGTAGAAGAATACACAAATGAATTAGACACCCTTTTTTTGCCAGCCCCAAGAGTATTGTGCTGATAAATAGGTTCAATTGATCTGGGTCTAGTTTTATAGAATATTCTCTTCCATCCGGAGAATACTGTTTTCAATATTAGAATTGTTTAAATCATTGGAAATAATAGAAGGGATATTTCCTAGTAGGTTTGCCAATTTAGATATTCTTCATTTTTCAAAATAGTGAGTCCAATGTTATTAATTTCAATATTTGTTTTATTTTAATTTTCAAATTTGGGAGTCCAATGTAGTGGATTAAGATTTTTTTAAATTTGGGAGCGATGACCACACTCAAAAAATTGAAAAAAAAAGAAAAAAGAATCCAAATTGGCAACTCTATCATTGAAATTTTTGGTATAAAAGGTACGAGAATATTTTTCATAAGCAAAGTTTTCAAAGAGACCAAAGAAAATAAATATTGTGAATTATTTGATTGGAAAAAAAAAAAAGAAAATTTTTTACTTATATTGATATTGTAGATGTTACCACTTTCTTTTTAGATCGGAATTTATAATATATGATGTTGTTGTTGTTGAATTATTATCATCATTAAGATTATAATGATAATAATATCTAAACATACTTTTCAGTAGAAGTACAAAAAAACGCTTATTACCATTTTATACAAATCAAAATATGGTTTGTGTACATATATACACACATATATATATATATATATATATATATATATATATATATATATATGTATGTATGTGTGTGTGTGTATATGTCAGCAGTATAACAAATATTGAATGCAAATAAAAAAAAAAAGAAAATTATTTTAGAGTTAAAATAAAGGTAAAGATACCATATGTTCTCAAATCTAAAACAGATCTGCTAATCACATCAGATGCAGGTAAGATAAATTAATGAAATAATAAAATTCACAACAATCAATATATCCTAAAAAAATTTGATAGTTTAAAACAAATTTTCAGGAATGAACAAGTATCTTTTCATGGTGGTGGCTAGATTAGCAATTTAAGAAAGACGGAAAATGTTCAATTCTATAGCTCAATCTGGAGGGCTACTAAGGTATTACTGGAGATCGTAGGCTTGTTGAATAGATAGACCTTTCAAAAGCCTGGGATCTGAGGGAAAATTCAATTGAATAACAGGGGTCTTTGGTAACAGAAAGGTTGGGAACCACTTCTGAAGACCAATAGAAATAATTAAATGTAATTAATACAAAGGTTACATCAGGCATAGAAACTGATACAGTTGCTGGTTTCAAAGCATAAAAATACATGACATTTCATGAAAGTATTTCTCTACATCCTTGATAATTATTGAAAACAGGTCTGGTTGGTCACTTGATAGAAACTGTCATGTGACCAACGTCTTTCGGCAGCATGCTGTGCTGCAGGGGATCAATTAAAAGATTAGGAAAAGGGGTGATCAGTGAATAAGTTACTTCTCTCACCATCCGTCGAGCAGGCATCACTAAAAAAAAATCTTAATTTTCAAAAAAGAGGGAATGCTGCTGAACATGATCCAAGGAACCAAACTGACATCGCAAATTACCCCCCCTCCGCCTATTTATGGGGGATGAATTTTCACCCCCCCCATGTTCTTTTTTTAAGGCATAATAAGGAAGGAGTTAATGTTATGTTTTCAGTTCTATCTCAATTGGTGAGGCCTGTACACCTGATATATACATAGCCAGCCTGACCAACTTAAAAGCTGAAGAAACCTATGTTGACAGTTTCGATTGATGTTTCTTATTTAATTTTTTAGACTCATAAGGGACGTTTAAAAAACAGAAAGACTTGGTAAGTAAAAATTCTTGAAAATAAACTCACTTCATTGTTCATAGTAATTTGCAATGACTAAATAAAATCATAGAAGTGAAAATCAGCAAAAATATTTCTTAATATAGAATCAAAATCTTAATTTTTTATAAGTTGATTAAATGACATCAATGAAAAAAGGTTTACCCATTCTACGTAATAATATTCATGCCAGAAGCAAAAACAAGACTTTTTGAAAATTCTGTCAATGAAATGAAAAATCAGAATTCTACACACAATAGTTAACAGTAAATCATTAAAGTGATAAATATGTATAGAGGTTCGGTTAATCACTTAATTGAAACCATCATGTGACCAATACCTTTGGGCAGAAAGCTGTGTTGGGGGTGATCAATAAAAATTCAGTTTTAGTTGACAGTTTCTCATGAGAAAAATGGCAGTACAATGCAAGGAAGATTCAACTAAAGTAAGAAATGTAATTCTTGATTTAAAATATCAGCTTACAACCCAACAAAATGCAAGAGAAGTAAGTCATTTATTGATCACCCAAAACATGCTGTCAAAAGACCATGGTCAGGTGATGGTTTCTATTGAGTGACCAACCAGACCCCTCCCCTCTCTCTCTCTCTCTCTATATATATATATATATATATATATATATATAAAGGATTGTTCAATGAACAAGTTTCTTCTCTCACATATGTTGAACAGTGATCACTTAAAATGACTGAATTTTCCGCAAAATAGGCAGACACAAAGGGATCAATTTAGCATAAACCAACATTGAAAATTGCCCCTGCATTTTAAAGCTAAGTGTGGGGGAGGGTTCAAGGCGTTATTGCCAAATTTCAACCCTTTAACTCCATTAGTGTGGCCTGTATGCATGATGCATAGCCAGCCGGCCAATCTAGTTTAAAAACTGAAGAAACCGAAGTTGATAGTTTCTAATAAAGAATGACAATACAATGCAAGGAAAATTCAACAAGGTAAAGGTAATTCTTGATTCAAAATAGGACAGCATTCATGCTATAGCTAACAGCCATAAAAAATAGCTAATTCTATCACTCTATGAAAATATTCCTGAAAAATGAGGTAAGGAGAAGATTTCAATATTCTTGATGATAATAAACATAATAAGCATAATTCTCAACTTGAAATCATCCTTCTTTTGTGATTACAGCAGCAGTAGTGATAAAATATTCCAATACAACTAACAATGAAAAATGTATTTTTCTGAAGATTAAGAGGTAAGAAATTCTGCGGTTGAAAATAAATTGAGCCTCCAACCTAAGATCACTCTAAATAGTAGTTAATCTATTAATGATCAATAAATAAATTTAAATGATACAAAATGTATACAAAAAGTCTTCAAAAAGATAGAGATGAGAAGTGTAAAGTGTAAAATCTAATTCTTAACTCAAAATGAATAATTTCAGCCTTACTGCCTAGAGTTGGTGAAGCAATATACTTTATAAAACTAAATACACAGAAAACTGTAGATTTCTAGGCTTAAATAGTAAATAATGAAAGTGCTCAATCTAATTCTTTATTCAAAATAAATAATTTAGCATGGGTGCTAGTAGCAGCAGCAATAGAAATAATATGAAGAGTATTGATGTAGCATATGTATGAATCTGTATTACAAAGAACTGCTATATGCCCTGTTATCAAGCACAGTGTTTATTGAACTCCTAGCCAAGCCTTTCTCTTCTCTGTCCAGTAGAGTGGTCAATATTTCAATAGTAACCTTCTGTTGACCTTCAGACAAAAATAATGGGCTGAAATTCAAATAGCAACGTTCTCTCGGTAGTAGCCACTGGTAATTCAACCCGAAATCTAACCAATACATAACCAAATCACCATTTTGTAAAGGCTTCTGTTGTGGCATAGTTAACTGCTGCTACTGAGCTGCAACCATAAATGCTTCCTTTTCTCCATCTTAGTTGTCATAAGAAATAGCTTCTTTTTCTGTTTCAAGATATAGTTGCAGCAGATAATATGCTCAAAGCAGCCTCCGTCGTCTATACAGTATGGCTGCATGCATTTGCTATTGTATGAAACATTCAATGTATTTAGCATCGATCAAACCTGCCATTTTGCCAACAAAAGCAATCAACAAAAAAAAAAATATTTAGAATTCAAAAGTAGATTTTATTACCTGATAAAATTTAGTTTGAAAAATTAACAATACTGGGCAGAAAAGAAATTTAGATTTTTTCAAATTCTTTGTGGCACAAGTAATACATTTTTGTTTCTTTAAAAGCTCAAAGTATTAATAATTTTAGCACTTACATTCAAAGAATGCAGAGTGAAATTCTTTGCTTATAAAATTGATCAGTTGAAAGAAATTTCACAAAATAATTCCTGAAAACGTAATTTATCTTAAAGGAAACTGAAGGAAGATAATCTCGAACAGCTCTTATACTTCTTGTATTTTACTACAGCTGTTAATGATCACACAAATTTCTATTTATGTCTCTGTAGAACTAAATTCATTTTAGCAAATAAAATTATAAAACAGATTTAGACATATAAAATGACATGACTTGTTGAATTAAATGTCTCATATGATGAATCATAATTAGAAAAAAAATATTCTTATTCCATCTCTGATTCGAATACTAAAACAGATATTTTCACTAATTTCATTTCAGAAAATGGAAGGACACAGGAAACTTAAAAAAAGGCTACTGTGTGAAAGTGATGCGTAATCAAGCTTTGAAACATCAATTATGTTACATAAAACATGTTAGAAGATTAATGTTAAAGAAAAATAATTTCCGGGCTCAACACATGATTCTTGTAAAATTAGACTCACTAGATATATAATGGTGGATATAATTTGTAGGAAGAATCTTTGCAAATCTTTTTAATTCGTATTCATATGAAATTATTTTCTATTTGACCTTTTAGTAATGACGTAAATTCAACCAAATTACTTGCCTAATGGTCTTGTGATTCCTTGATACAGATCTGGAAAAGGCAGACGGTGACCTGCAGTTTGGGTTTTGAAGGAAGATTAATTTCACTGGAAATGGTCTCATTGATTATATTAGATTTTAATTTCACACAGAACAAAAATTGTGATATTTCTTTTTCTTTTTTAGATTTTTATAATGATAAAAACGAATGAAATAGTGACTTAACTCGCTAACAATGAATTGGGAAATTTATCTTTTCATATATATTAGAAACAATTGACCAAAACTTTCACCAAAACTGTCATCATCGGTTACTTCAGTTCATAAGTTGATTTACTAGGTTTGCTATATATATATATATCTAAAAAAATTTTTTTATAGTATTTGAGATATTCAACCTAAAACATGTTGCTCTTACCCAATACATGAAATAAAGAAGGGTTGGCTGGGTGGCCGATTCAATTCAACATATTTCACGCTAGGTCCAAAGGTCAGTGTTCGAACACAAGTAAAAGACCAAGAACACAAATTTGAAGTCAGTCAAGCTTCCATCACTTGAAAATAAAATGTAAGATGGCCTTTCCACTGGAAATTATCCACCATAGTTTTTTGAATTCAAGTGGAACAAATTGTATAAAAAACACAATATCTTTCATCCCATTTCTTTTTTACTTTTTTTTGTTGAAAATTTGAGTCTCAAGCAAAAAATATTTGAAAGATAGTTGTTTTGAAAACTAAAAAAAAAAAAAAATATTTTTAGTACTTCTATCAGATTTTATTTAAAAAAAAATTGTTCATTTAGTAGCAGTACCACTTGGTTGGAATGTATGGCGTATTGGTCAAATAAAACAAAGCAAATTAGCAATGATAACACACATTTGAATTGATTCTTACAAAATTGTCCGCTTGAGCAGCTGATCCTAAAAACCCTTGATCCTATAAAGCAGAATCTGCTATACTTGTTAGTAAAAACTATTTAGATCTCAAGCTTTGTCCACCCAAGAAGCATTCTGAATATTTCATTTTGTATTAAATCTTTCCTTGATTCTCCAATACTTTTGTTGAATTCCTGGTTTTGGCCCCCATTTTATGACTAATAGAACCTGGACCACATTATTCATTATATTCTAGTCAGGGAAGGGAGCTTTTAGGTTTGCAATATAAATGAACATAAGACCGCATTGGGTTTACTTGAAACACAGTTTGAAGCTTATTACGATTCTAACACCATAAATAATATTCCTGATGTGATGACTGGGAGTTGGGATTTCTAGTCGAAGACAAAGATGGAGAGTTAGGGCTGTGACCCCTGCAATAATACATTATCCATTCAGAAATAAGCCCCAGGGCAATGATGAGATTTCCATCATGGCTTTCAAAACTATGCATGCATTTATTTTTCTATACATGGAAACAAGCAGATACTTCAGAGTAATAACTCTCTCTCCTGCCTATAGCAATGTGTATTGTGGAAAACTTTGAAACCACAAATTTTCAATGCTTTCAGACTTTAAATGATATTGCTGTGAAGTAGATGTGATGTTTACAACTTGTGACAATAATTCATTTATTTCCAATAATTTTGTTTTCAACCAATCTTGCTTATAGATTACATTAACTTTGGATGCCAGCAACAAGTCTAATTTGAACAGATATGAAAAATGAATCTTGGAAGCTTCACCTTGAAAGTCTTAAGCTCAGAAGTAAATCTAATTATCAGTTTCAATAAAACTTGTACAGAATTCACATCAGTGTGATTAATTTAATCTATCACTTGTCAAATGTTTTAGTCCTTCAAGTAGAATTCTACAGCCGGTCAAAAAATTTGGGATGTTCATCAGAGATAAATTTGGATCAAGAGAAAATGAGTTTAAAAAAAAAAATCAATAACCAAGGGAAATTAGGTTGAAATAAAATCAACAATCAATCAGCTAGTGAAGCCTTGATGGGCCCAGCAAAACAAAAGCAAATATAGAGAACTGCTCAAGCAAAACAAGGTAAAGTGAAATAGATGAACGAAATCATAAAGGTCGGAGGGCAACCTCGCAGTTCTAGAGAATGGCCTTGAAATACTCAGGCCCCATGGCCTGTCTATCACAAAAGCAAGCCATTGACAGCAATCTCCCCACAACACCTTTACAGTACAAATGGATGATGAAAACTTAAAAATATATAATTTGGTGCTGACTAATAGATCAGTATTGAGAGAATCAGACTGATGGCCCCAGTGCCTATTGTTGAGCTCTTAGTATATTTGCATGTATTATGTATAAGCTTCCTCTATAATTTCTTGCAGATAAAATAAGGTGATTGAATCTACATAGAATATCATTGACCTAACAATGGCAACAATTGTGATAGATTAAAAAAGGTTATAGAATAGGACACAATGCAAATAGTATTTAAAAAAATATGCTCTATCCAATTTTTGAAAGTTTTACAGAGGAAAGTAAAGAAATGACAAGTATTGCTCGGGCCCTTTGAAGCCCCCATCAGCTAAAATTGACCATGGATGAAGAGATCTTTTTTTTTTTAGCTGCTGTTCCTGGGTGCTCAGTATGGAGTGAAGTGTTGTGCTCAAGTTTCACTTACCCCCCCCCCACCATGCTTAAAGCTTCCAAAAGGAAAGAAGTGTTCAATCAACATGGTTGCAGGTGGAGCCTCTCCAGCTAATTATGCACTCGGTTTTCCCAGACAGTCACCCATCTAGGCACTGACCAGGCCCAATGTTGCTTAGCTTAAAAGCTCATACGATAACTATTGTATCCAATGGGATTTGGTTGGAACTAAATCGATAGTAAAAGCAAGGCTGGTTAGTCATTAAACAGAAACTGTCTGGTGACCAATGTCTCTTGGTACCACACCATGTTAGGGATGATTAATGAAAAAACTTGATAAATTAACTTCTTGTCTTTTGTTGAGAGGTGATCACTAAGAGAGTCAGAATTTTCAAAAAATCCATTGTGAATGCTGCCAAACACAAGCTAATTAGCATAAATTTACATTCTAAACTGGATCCGCACTAAAAATGCATTTTGAGGGGGGATTAAAAACATAAAAATAAAAACATGAAGTTCATTCTTTCTAGACAATAAAGAGGAAAGGTTCAAATTTTCAGCTCTCTAGCTCCATTGGTAATGTAAGATACATTGATAGCCAGCAAGCCAGCCAAACCCACTTGAAAACCGAAGAAACCAATGTCGGCAGTTCTGGTTGATAGTGTCTATAACAAGAGAGTCTTATTTCAAAGCACTGATGATTTATGGCCAGCAATATCAAATGGGTTGTCAACCGGGTTTGCATTTGTTATAAACAGAAACAGTAAAAGCATTATTGATTGATCTCATCTGTCCGTAGGTATTGCCCACCTCTTCTCCCCTTCTGACTTCAAATGAATAGAGAAAGCATTAGCACTTATCTGATAAGGTACAAACGAACATGAAACAGGGTGTTGGCTTATTGATGGATTGAAAGCTTCAATAAGGATGAATCATGAGTGAGAACTTGTATCAAATGGCAAGCATGTGTACCTATGAATAACTGTCTGACTTCTGTTTTACAATGCATGATATAGTTACACCTTGAATACCATTGGTGCAGCCTGTATGCATATATACATAGACAGACAGTCAGACCAATTTAACGGAAAAAAACCTATGACAGTTTTGTTTGACAGTTTCTAACATAGGTTCAAGGAGGGTTCTCTATGTCTGCTATTTAATAATATGAACCTTAATTTTCATTTTTCAAATCAAATTCAGGGCCCCTAAAACTGTGGTACCCCCTGGCAACTGCTCATCATGCCCATACAATAAGATAAGCCTCTGAACAAAGGTAACCAATCAGGAAATTCACTAATAGGAGAATGTTTCTGCTCATTCGACGAAATCAATCAGATGAATCTTTTATGAAATTCAGATTTTGTTATGTCCTGGTCAGTCTCAAGATTTCAACCCTGTAGAGCAGTGGTTTTGAAACATTGAAAACTCAAGGAACCTTTTTATAAAAGGAAATATCCTAGAGGACCCCTTTTAGCATTTAGTTTTTAGACTGTAATCAATGATATACAATGATGAACAATTTTTGCCTTTAAAAATGATTTGTTATAAATAGATTACATTTATTTGAGTTCTAATATATATAATACAGGTTTGGGGACAGTTTTTATGTTTTTTGATAACTGTATGATGGATAAAGTTTCCCAACCAGCAAGATTCACAATGTCAGGTTTACAGGAAACACTGCTGCATTATTTGTTGGACTCCCTGGGGTCCACGGAATCCAGTTTCAGAACCACTGCTATGGAGAATCTGAGGGAAATAATCAAGTCTAAGCTGAGTTCCAGAAGTTTCAGAAAACAAAGATTCATTACTTGCAGCAGGTCAACAAGAATGGATCAAGTTAGTCACCTCATTGAAGTTTTTTTTTGATGGTTTGATTAACAGGATCAAGAAATTTATAAATGGTAATGAAAAAGGAGTTAATTATAAAATTTTGGTTGGCATAAATGTTTTTTTTATTAAGTTTAAAAACAATAACTGATTTTTGTAAGATCCGGCACAATAATGATTGTGTATATGGTAAAACTATTTTCTTCATCTACATGTTGAAAAAATGGATGTGATGTGTCTCGTTTAATACGAGCATGCATTCTAGGGAGTGATTCCACATTCTAGAACCATGAACACCTGATGAAGGATGGAGGCTACACAACCGAAACACTGTGAATAAATGTACAAATGGATGAGGAAAACAGCCCAATCATATCGTACATAAGGATTTATAACTGATTTTCATAACAACAACAAAAATAACATTTTTGAAAAGTTCACAACTTTAGCAGGCATGCCATTCAAAAAAAAATAGGATGTATGTTTAATATTAAGCTTTAATACATACATTCCTGTTTAGCTATCTCTTTTCAGATATTGGCTATTACTTGATCATCTTCAATTATTAGATTTGTAAGCATTCATTTTTCTCTCTTTCTGATATTTCTGGAAAATTCCTACATCTAAATCTCCCTTATATTTCTAAAATATATTTAAAGAAAAATATGCAGGATTGTCATTATAATTTAAATGTTAATTTATTTTAAAAAACATTCCGATATCTAAAAAGAATTTCTTGGATAATTGACCTCCTTGTTCTTAGTGTTTTTAAACATGCAAATTCATTTCATGGCCTTCTTTACAGAGAAAAAGATGAATACTTCACTTTCAGGGAAGAAGTTTGTATAATAGACAGGGAACTCTGTTAGAAACTGAGGAAAATCAAGGAGGCAGCCTATATCAACATGTTGACTGAATGTATAAGTCAGAAAAGTGCGAAGTTCAAGCCATTGTAGTTCCTGCCACTCAACAGGGACAAGGTGTGAAGTCCAGGCTTAATAAGGAATATTCTGTTTACCTCCATCACATTTGGATATTACATCTGAAGAAGGCTGTAGAATGAATAGGCCAAAACGTTTTTACAACACAAAGGAGTTCAAAGGTCCAAAAATCTCTTTGTATGTTGATTTCCTTCATTGATATTCAATATTTCTTAAGTGAGATTGTACATTTCTGAACAAATAATACTTCGACTTTCAACTCCCTTCAACGCTTAAATCTATATAAAAAAATTCAATTCTCAAATCAAAGGGATAACTTCTGAGTGAAGTTACTTACATACTTTTAGGCAGATTATTTGATTTTTTTTCATTTGATTTACAAAAGGGTTCTATTTTCCTTCTATTCATTGGAGAGTTCCACCATGTTTAGGAGTGGTTTCTAGCAGTTCATGAATATAAGAGTCAAGTTACAAATATCAAGATTACTTTCTCTTTTTCCAAGTCTTTTGCCAATTATTCCAGCTCAACTTATACAATCTTGAATCAACCTTGAAATCCCTAGTGCCCTAATGATTCAATGTCTGATATTGCTTCAAGAAAATCTGGTATTTTACAGTAATCAATAAAGACAAAAAGATTGAGAGAGAGAGCTTTATTTTGGATTAATCTTTCTTCTTTTTTTTCTAAATATGATCAAATATTTATGTGTCTTGCAGTCGTACAACTATTTCTGTAGCTCACGGCTTACCAAAACTGAAAATGGCTAGGTTCTTTTCAGAAGTGATGTTAAGTTCAGTCTGGTAGAGGAAATGCAGAAGATCAATCTGCAGAAGGGTCAGAAGCGTTGAAACCAGGATTATTGTCTTCAGACATTGGTAGGGGGAAAACTCCCAGTGATTGCAGTTTGATAGATGGGTTGGCACAGCTCATTTGACAACAGATGTCTCCAGGGCTTGTTGTATGTGTCGAGTGTATAAATTGTGTACACGCATTCATCTGAATCAGATATTTATTGTGTATATAGATGACTTCTTGTATATTGTGTGCGAATGTTGAGTATTAGTATGTGTCAAGTAATTTGTTTGTGCATGATATATGAGTGTCTTGGTTGTACATATGCGTTTATTGTGTGTGTGTGTGTATATATATATATATACGAGTAATAATTTGCATATGTGTTTGTATCGATATATTTTATATATACATGGATTAAAGTTTTACTTACTGTAAGTGACTATAAGTAATATACATACATCTGTGTGTCCATATTTGCACATGAAGTCTTATGTGTCAGTGTATTTATACATGTCATGCGGGTGACATTTGTATGTTTGTATGTGATCACATATACATGTATGTATGTATGGGTCTCCTATTATTGTAGGCAATTTTCAAGCTTCATGGTCTACATCATCCATTAAGTGGAATACTCGAGCTTCACTGTTTTTCTAATGTCTCTTCTTTCCCGTCATTGCTAATTCCTTTTGTCTCCCAAAGAAACTAATCTAAATTTTTTTCCAATAAACACTTGACCACCACCTAATTTCTTTTTTTTTTCTTTTTACTTTTAATCTTGGACATTTTGTTGGATCAACATTTCCCCTTCTTCCAGGAAACCCACAGACCATTTTTGGACAAGGCCATATCTTGTAGCAGTGGTTTGAAATTTCGAAAACTTAAAGATCCCTTCAATAAAAGGAAATATTCTGGTGGACCCTCATTTTTAGTCTTTAGACTGTAACTAATGAATTGCAATAAAAAGCAATTTTTGATCTTTAAAAAATTATCTTCATTTTATATGAATTATATTCAGTGGAATTTTAAAATATAGAACAGATTTGTGCACAATAATTGTTTTTTGATAGTTGCATGATGCCGCAGGATTTGCAATGTCAGGCTGAGGGGTAACACTGTTGCAGACCCCCCAAGCGTTATTTCTAAGTCCCCAAAGGGGTCCACAGATCCAAGTTTTGGAACCACTGCCTTAAAGAATTTTATGTACCTTTCCAATTTGATTTTTTGATAATCTTAAAAGTCAAACTAGAGAAAAGCTTTTGAATCATCTTTCTCTAATTTTGGTATCAACTGTATTCACACTTGTTAATTTGCTGAAAATTGATGTACCAGAAAATTATGAAGTCATGAAGCCCTGTAAATCTTTCAAGAGGAAGATATGGATTTCCTAATTACTCATCAAATACTGTCAATCAAAACTGTCAACATAGGTTTCTTCAGTTTTCAAGTAGGCTGGCTATGGATGTATGTACATATAGGCCATACCAATGGAGCTAGAGGGCTAAAACATTTGCTCTTTATTATGTCCAGGTGTTTTGATTCATAGTATAAGTTGATGTGAAATTGGTCCCAGTTTTATACCTTGCTGCGTTCATGTACATTTTTTGTTGTTGAAAATTCTGACTTTTTAGTGTTCCAACAAAAGGTGAGAGGATTAACTTATTCATTGATCATCTCTTTCTAAAATTTTTCAATTGATTACCCCCAACACACAGTGCTGCCAAAAGATGTTAGTCACGTGACAATTTCTATTGAGAGACTTACCAGACCTTGACTCTCTATTGAATCCATATATTAAATCAGGGTTGGCACTACCGCCCACAGGCAAAATGCAATCCATTGCTTCACCCAGGGGGAACCTTAAAGATTCTTTAATACGACCCTGCCTTTGTTACACCTTAGAGAAAGTAAGTAATTTCAAACTTGAATGAAAAGAATTCTTCCATTTCAACACCCAGCGAAATTAAGATCTACAGAGTGATATTGTTTGAGCATATGATTGGTGCTTCAACTATTAAATCTAACCAGATAACTAGACGGACAGTTAAAAGGTTTAACAGATCTGGTGAAGAAGACACAAGGGAGACTGTACATAGAAAAAAACATTCATGATGCAGACACTTACACCCCATATATGTATGAGCGTGTACATGCATGTGTTTTGATTATAGATAAGAGTATACTACAACCAGATATATGTCATGCTCCATTACATCTCCATGATTACTTGATGGATGGATGCCTCTACTATTTCTTCTCTTGCTTGTCAAAGAACATGGGGGGGGGCGAGGGGAGGGCGGGGTGAGCATGTAAAAAAAAATGGAGGAGGTGTGAGAGATGAATATCCAATCGGTAAATACATGTTCACTGACAAGTGTAGTGAAGCAAAGAAAAAAAAAAAAAGAAGAAATCTCTAGTGTTTAACATCTATGAATCATTTCCATTAATAGCATATATATATATATATATATATACATATATATATATATATATATATATATATATATATATATATATATATATATATATAAAAACTTGCTATCTCTCCGATTAACAATCTGTCTGTCTCCCATTTTACATATATATATATATATATATATATATATATAAAAACTTGCAATCTCGCCGAATACCAATCTTTCTTCCTCCCATTTCATATATATGTGTGTGTGTGTGTGTGTGTGTGTATATATATATATATATACACACACACACACACACACCTACATACATGTATAGATTTCCCCAACTATACGACAATGTTTGTTCCTATAAAAACCTTTCATAAGCTGAAATGGCATAGAGAGAAGAAGCTATTACAATTAATTGATATAGGAGAATTCTGAGCATTCCCAGACTACAAAAATGATGACGATGTTATGTTAGGATGTGTCATCAAAGGTTGGGTCAATGAGAGGTACATGAGACTGGGGAAAACGAGAGAATGACAGGGTACATGCTGCTCCTATAACAGTTTGCTACAAAACAAATTTCTTGCTCTTTGCTATTTTTTTCAAAAAAAGTGGAATAAAGCCAACTTCCAAAAAGCAGGGGAAGTATTATTTTGGTCACTTAGTTTTCACAAAAGATCTCAAGCTCAACAAGCTGTGTTGTGAGCATCTATGTTTTATCTCAATTTTTCTTCCATCCATTTGCAAGATATGTCCATACTCATCAAAATAGCCTGAGAGAACTCGAAAAGGAGTTATGTCTAACAGAAGCCTGGCAGGCATAGAAGAAGCCAATTTTTGGGTCTGGGAATGCTCAGAAACATTTCCCACCTAAAAAATTAATTGCTTCTTCCCTTTATGCCATTTTGGCTTACAAAATGTTTTATAGGAACACATTACTTTCAGATAGCGGGGAAACCTGTAGTAGTACAGAATGTCTCTCTCTCTCTCTCTCTCTATATATATATATATATATACATATGCACTCAGTGCAGTAGATTCATAATTATTATAATGCATACTGCAATTTTCTAAAATGTGTAGAAGAGACGTCAGTAGTAGATTATACATAAAGAAAAGTACTCTGACAGTCTTAAATGTACTTTTTTTTTTATTATTCTTTACCCATGAATCCATTAAAGTTTTAGCGTAGAAGAGAATCGGTTAAATGGCCATTTAAAAGTGGAAGAACCAATTCTTTCCATTGTAAACTGACAGCATCAACTGTTTTCCAAGGACAACCAATAGAAATCCATAAAACAATTATGGTCAATTTTCTTTAGAAAATTCTCTGAAGAAGCTTTTTCTTGCAAAAAATAAAAAAAATAAAATTCAATGCAGTAATTTCAAGAAAATCCATCATTCTTACATATTGACAAACTAAAAAAAAATTAAAAAAGAAATTCAAAATGTATCATCAAGATAAAAATATTGATTTTTTTTGTTTGATAATGATGAAAGGTAGGAAAATGCCATACCGAAGTGGTAAAAAGATGAAAATTTTCAAGATGACAACACCAGCAGATAAATATAACTATTTTTATTTTTTCATAAATTTTTTCCACCCCAGATTCCATTTACAAATTTACAGACAGAAGTTATCTTTACACATTTGGAACTTGATGCTTGAAGCTCTTCACGCTGTAAGATACACTTCTTCTTGTGAATAAAAAGTTGTATCTCTTTATATGCAAGTATACGTTTAATTTTTGTGTGCCTGCTTATCAAAATAACCTCAAATAGTATACAGGTCTGGTTAGTCACTCAGTATGAACTGTCATGCGACCAATGTCTATTGGCTGCATCCAGTGTTGGGGGTGATTAACTAAAAATCGGAAGAAAGTGTGATCAGTGAATAAGTCACTTATCTTGACTTTTATTGGGCAGTGATCACTAAAAAAGTCTGAATTAAAAAAAAACAACAAAAAACAAACAAACCTGAAGGCTACCAGACACCAACTAAGATCAGTTTAATATAAACTTACATTGCAAACTGCCCCCCCCCCCCACTGCCGCGACCACTTTAAAACCTATATAGGGGGGGAATTTTCAAAAGAAAAAAAAAAATGTTTCAACTAGATACAATAAGGAATAAATGTTAAAATTTTCAGCCCTCTAGCTCCATTGTTGTAGGCTATAACAGTGATACGTATATAGCCAGCTGGACAAACCAACTTGAAAACTCAAGAAACCTAGGTTGACAGATTCTGGTATGTCCTGATGATTGACGTCAATACTTGGTAAACGATTTCAACTTCCTATAGAATAAACAATTTGTCATTTTCTTATTCATCTCTCAATCTTCTTTTACATAACTTAAATACACATGGATATTTGGAGCCACAAGTAAAACTTCATATTTTCCTATTTCATTTCTTTGTACTTAGTTTGATTATGAACACTCAAGAGATGTGAGCCAAATTCCATCATATAACACTTTAAAAAAATCAATCAAACTATCAAATGTCTGAAATTGGTTTGGCAAATATGAAAAGTATGATACAAAAATAAAGAATGAGTAATTCTCAACATTCTACACGATATTTTTAAATTGCAATAAAATTTGAAGTATGTAACAAAATTATTTCATGTGAATACATTTGCAAGATGTATCTATGAAGTAGAATAAATGATATGTGTGATATCAGATGATAATGATATATACAAAATAATTGTAACCATTCATCAATTATCGAATTTCTTTCGTACCCAAGTTTAAGTGAAAATAGAGGGTGGGAACAGGCAACACTTGAATGAACTTTTTTCCATCATCATCAGCCCTTTAGTGTTCGTTATTGGACATAGACCTCCCCTAGCTTTCTATCATGGGTGTCGCGGAGCCAATACTTTCTGAACTTGACTATTTCATCACAACAGCTTATATTTTGCTGACCACTGTTTTGGAGATTTACGTTGTGAGTTGTGATGTCCAGCAGTTATCTGACATTCTTGCAATGTGACCAGCCCATTGTGATTTGAGTTTTCTAATGGATTCTATGTCCCGATTCCTGTTTTTTTTCTCCAATACATTGCACTGTTTTGTTATCTCACCATCTGATGTTGGGCGTGATTCTCATGTGCATGTTGCATGGTTCTCAGTTTGAGGGTCAATCTTTTGGTTAGATTCCATATTTCAGTTCTATACGTGACCATCAGGAGGATGCATTGGTTATAGACCCTTTATTTCTTTTAAAAAAATTAGTAAGATTTTCTTGTTCTGAAAAGTTAAGCTTGCTCTACCGAAAGCTTGCCATACTAACATTAACGGTTTTAACCATTTTGTCTGTAAGTCCAAGATTTCAGACTGAGCATTTACGGTTTTAACCATTTTGTCTGTAAGTCCAAGATTTCAGACTGAGCACTATTTATCATACACTGTAAGCTCATTTGATGACATAGATGATGTAACACCCTCCACGCCCACATAGAGAAATATATATAACTGCTCGAGTACCTAGAGTGCGATACAATAATATACTTATTTTTATTTTTTACTCAGTATTGTCCCTAAATTCCACAACCCCACCCTCTCAACCATTCTGAAGGCTTCCAAAAGAAGCTCCATACTTTTAATGTTCCATATCTACTTGCTTCCTCACGAGAGCAAGATGCGATACAAGGTCGGTTTAATGTGAGGTCCAATACTCGGTAAAGTTTAAAGAATTGTTCTAGTCATACATGGCTGGAAGGGAGGCTTCCCTAACTGGTCACAGCACCTGGTAATCCCAGATGGTCACCCATCTAAGAATTTACCAGGCTCGACATTGTTTAACTGCTTAATGATGGAAAAAAAAAAAAAAAAAGTCAGAGGAGAATAATAATAATTATAAGTTTGATTTAATGCATTGTAGTATTTTCATTTTTATGCTTTGATGATTAAAAGGCCTCCTAAAACAAAAATGTTATTTCCAATTTTTTAAACTTTTATTTGGTCAAATCAAAACATGGCGACTGTCTTTTTACAGTTGAAAAGAGCATAATTTTTGTTCTCAGAGGAGGAAACCTGTTCACAGACAAATCCACCATATGGCCAATATCAAATGAATCATCACTTCCAAATTAAAAACAAAGAGGATTTAAATGCTGATTTGAAGCCCTTCCCAGTTGGAACTCTTAATAATTTTCAGTTGAAATCCAGTTATCTGCTGTCCAAATATGTTCAAAATCATAATGGTTTGGCTGTCTCAAAATGCTAGCCTGTCACACATGTAAGGTATTACAGCTTTAGCAGTATACAAGTATTAATGATATCTATGTTTCTAATACTTACAAAAAACAATAATGAAAACCAAATGTTTTATTTCCTGCTCTTCCAGAATACCAGGTCATGTAGTTTTTACTTCCTATAATTTGTCAAACCAGGATTACAAGGACAGGATCAGATTTATAACATGATGTAGTGGTAATAAGTCCACAGAGAGCTTTCATGTCAGAATCAACAAGGAAAAAAAGCAATTAAATATGAAGAATAACTAATAAAACAAAATAAGAATGGATGTGGATTTAATTGATGTGAGTTGGTCACAGAAATAAAATGGTGGCAGGGTGAAACAAACATGACAATCTGGATGGGGAAAGAAAAAAAGAACAGGCAGTTATTATTGTGTACATATTATGTAGTTATGTGATTTGTCAGGGAATTCAGTGGAGCAAAACTGATTAAGTGGTAGCCCTGTATCAGGTTTCTAGATCTGCTAACTTCCTACAAATACTATGAAAAAGTATATCTATCATGCAAGGTTCCCAACAGAAAATGGCATTCTCTTGATGTGCATCTAAATATAAGTGCAACTGTCAGTTGGGCCAAAGAATTGAAAAAAACACTAAAACAACTTAGTAACATTTTACAGGTAGAATTTCTGCTGAGGTAGTTACTATGTCTTGTACAAATCCTATCGAAATAGTTCCGTTTTGGTTTCATTATTTTTCCCATCTTCCATGTCTATGTATACTATTTGGAATATAGAATCTGACAACAATAAAGCAATATAACAATTAGGAAAATTTATTTTACATAATTTGCCTATATATCTTCATCAGAAATATTGTTAAAAATGAAAATTTAAGAAAAAATTTATTATGATAACTAGACGTAAAAGTCAAGTGTCCATTCCATTGGAGTGTATACGGCTAGTTCTGGTTTCCTAGTGTGAATCAGATAAGTAATCCTTGTAAGTTTTAAGTCTGGTTAAAACAAGGACTTCATTCTCACAAGTATTTATGACCATCCACTTGGCAGAATACAAATTCATCAAAGGGATACTTCCACTTGAATCATACAGCTTAGAGTGTACTCAATTAACTGTTGAGTGCACAGGGAAATTTGTCTCAATGAAGAGTTTTCTACACTGTTTGCTCATATGGAGAATTGAACCTGGGACCTTCGATGTATGAAGCAGAAATGTTAACCATTAAACTACTAAATGTACGTATTAAACATACAATTGAATGATTGAGGTTTTGCTAACTCCTCTTGCAGGTGAAGAGTGTTTTGAATTCTTAAAATTATTATCAGGTTTTAGTAGAAAGTTTTTGCTTGGGGAAAAAATTAATAAGTATGATAAAAATCGTCTGGGAATAAAAAGTGAGCAAGCTCCTTACCAATGAAGGAAAGTCGGAGAATATTGATTGTTCTCAATGCTTCTTAACTCATAAATTCATACAAGAAAATTTGAATTTTTTGATTTAGCAGAATAACTACTGATCAAAGTTACCTCCCTCCTACCTTTACGATAATCAAAAAAAAAAATTCTATTCACAGAAGAGTTCCATTGTCAATGAAGAGAGTTATCAAGTGGCTTATGATATTAAGAATTAAGATAATCTAACTACAATTGAAGAAATCTTCATGGGTGTATACACTAAGATAACTCAACAACTCGCCATCGTATGAAGTTGATATTCACCACTCAGCAGACCAGGTACTGTCGAGATTGGAATTGTTTAGATCATTGGTTCTTGAGAAATCTAACAAAAATAAATAAAAAGCTACATATTATAGATCTTCTATCTAAATTTAGATCTAAAATATCTAAATTGGCAACACTCAAAGGAGTGATCAAAATAATATGAAGCTGTAGTTTTGTATGAGGTATGGAAAACTATGATGATTGTGGTAGGTTATTCCTCACACCATGAAGTCCGACCCTTTCCAAACATGCACCTTTAGTTCAGGTACTGCTCAAATATCATTAATTGAAACATCATAGATTTGAGCAAATTATATAATATGAAAACAGAAAAAAAAAAATTTTTTTCGGGATAGATGAAGCAGCTTGAAATTCAAACAGTGTTGTGACTGGATTGTAAGGGATTACCACACTTTATTTGCTGGAATTACATATTTTTTGAGGAAGTCATTGACACTCTGAGAAGAGACATTTGACAGAAGTCACACTGGAACTTTAATCTGATCCTCTTTCAGTACCCTCTCCCACCGACCAAGAATGTTGGAAAAAAAAAAAAAAAAATCTCATTCAGAAGATTTACAGACCCCCCCCAAAATAAAATGACCCTAATAAGCCAGTTTGGAACTCATTTGGGCAGTTTATATGTAATCCACCTAAAACATCTTACTTAGCCTGAGACCATGAACTTAACAGACAGTGTCAAAAGTTTGATATCACAAACAAACTAATTCACAGTATATATCTTCCCCCTTCTCTCAGTACAATAAAATCCAAGACAGGAAAGATGAGGAAAATACCAAAGTAAATACTCCCATTAGCGTAATGTATATGTAAGTGTTCATATACACTGTCATGTATACAAACATATCTGGTTAGTTACTCAGTAAAAACCATTACATGATAATCGCTTTTGGTAGCATGCCATGTTAGGAGTGATCAGTTAAAAAATTGAAAAAGGACGTGATCGATGAATAAGTTACTTACATCACCTTCTAAAGGGCAGTGTTCACTAGAAATATCAGAATTTTCAAAAATGAAGCATGAATGCTCCTGGACACAAACTAAAGGAATAGTTTAGCATAAACTTACATAGCAAATTGTACCCAACCAGAACCTTATTGTGGGTGGATTTTTAAAAACAAAAATATTGTTTATTTTTGAGAAATAATGAGTAAGTATTCAAAAGTATCATTGGTGAGGCCTGTATGTGCTTTACATAATCAGGCTAACTTAAAGACTGAAGAAACCTATGTTGATGTAGACTGATTTGGTTAATGGTAACAAACTGAGATCGGAGCTATCCATTGAAACCATCAGAAAACTCAAATGGCAATGGGCTGGTTGAGTTGCAAGAATCTCAGACAGTTGCTGGACACAACGATTCACAAGATGGATCCACAGAGATATGCGAAAATGTGGTCACCAGAAATCAGATGGTTTGATGAACTAGACAAGTTTAGAAAGTATGACTCCGTGACACCTACGATAGAAAGGTCTGGCTTATCTTGGGGAAGGTTTATGTCAGACAATTTTCCATTCCATTTCTTTTCCAACTTTAACAATGTTAATGTTATCAACAGAAACTATTTTCACTTCCAGATGCCCTTCTTTTTTTGCTCTAAAATACTTCACTTTTGTCATACAATCACCCAAAGTGAATAATGGTTTTGCAAAACACACTGCTTACCAACCACTGAGATACCAGCCATAAAGCAAGCTTATCTTAATTCGAATAAATTAATCTATGCCAAGAGTCTAATACCACCAGAAATGAAGGAAACACTCTTAACACTTGAGTCATAGATAATTAGGCTGAAGGATAAGAGTGAAATGAAAGGTAAGTTTATTGGAAATAATCTTATTACTCAGAGATTAATGCCAGGTTCTTTGTTATCTTCTTGTCAGAGTTTTTCAATGCCTTGGATTACAAGAAATAATAAACTTATCTCCTGGGATGTAGCTGCAAAATCCTAAATTGCTTCCTCATATGATATTTTTTTCAGTCAACTTCTTTAATTATTCTACAAAGATATCTCAACGTACTAAGTTTGTAAGCCTCATCTGAGAGGAATGTACTGAGTACGATGTACACTTGACTCTTAAATACATGGATTGCTCGAAATTGACATAGAAACTTTTCAATGGATAACAAAAAAATCATGGAACTCAACTGTTAATAGAATTTTTAGAAAAATTCACCAATGGTCAGATGGGGGGGGGGGAGAATTTTAATCAGAAGTTATTTCCCTTGAACTTTTTTTCATATGAATTCAAGAATTAAATCTAATACAAACATTTATATACAAAACTAGAATTGTTGCAAGTATACTGTAATTTTGTATGTTCATCTAGTAAGGAGAGAGCTCTCTATTACCCAATATAAATCAAGTTATGATGCAATCTTCTTGCCTTTGTGAGAAAGGGTTGGTCGAGATCTATTGTTTAAAAGCACATTCTTATACATTCTTTCATTTTTTTTTTCAAAAAAACCCATCCATTGATTGCATTGGCAGAGGCCAGAGTGGAATGTATGGAAGTCCTTGGATGCCTAACCGACCCCCCCATCTCAGCCTTGCTGATGCAATCCAGGGTAAAGCAGAGAGTAATCTGTCAGGCATCAGCTTGGCTGCAGGAGTGGCCGGGAGGACATCAAATTGACTCCACCCCCGGTTTTGGAATCAGAATTGTCTTTCTTCTAGACTGGTTGCCTTCCCAAAGCTAAAGAGCCCCAATCTTTCCTATTTTACCCATAGCTGGGGGTATGGGGAAAGATGGATTCATGCTTTCCCCTCAGGACATCAGAGTGAAATGAACATAAACAGCCCCAACCAGTGTTTGAACATGGGTCGCTGATTCCATTGTTCAAGCCATTATTGACTACAATAATCACACGACTACAACAAAGATGCTACAAATATTTATTTATACATATACATCAATTGAAGTACTAACTATAATGCAGTGGTCAACAGATGGTCAGTGGTAGTTTGTCCCTTAATGAGCAAGTACTCCATGCATGTGGCTAAATCTCAAGAGTTGGTTTCATCCAACAAATATTTACAAGTGCTATAATTATATCTATGTACAAGCATGAAGACAATTTATATGTCAGAGCTGAAGAGCACTCTTTGTTCAGCTAGAAATTACTAATAGATTTATATATGCTTATTAGCATCAGTTTTGTATGCCTTCGTTGCCAGGGGATTTGGGTCTCAAACCAGAGATCATGAGCTTGAATCTCACGTGAGACCTCATGTTCCCTGCTAAGCTATTTTATTGATTATCCATACTTTGAGATTTTTTCCTTTCCAAAAATTATTTGGACTATTAGGAATCGTCAGCAAAAACAGTCAACATAGGTTTCTCCAGTTTTCAAGCTGGTCTGGCTGACTATGTATGTTTCTATCACACGTACAGGCTACATCAATGGAGGTAAAGGGCTCAAAATTTAAACATTTACTCATCATGTCTAGAAAAAAGTTTTTGTTTTCTTTTTAAAATTTACCCCACCAAAAATAGGTTTTCAGTCAGTGGTTCAATCTACAATGTAATCATATGCTGAATTGGTTCCATGATTTGTGTTCAGCAGCGTTCATGACTTTTTAGTGAACCAATAAAAGGCAAGAGATTTAACTCATTCATTGATCATCCTCTTTTGGATCTTTTGGATAATTCGAGAGGATCCATAATGTCATAGGATCCATAATATCATAGAGCTGCTTTGCAGCCTCTGGTACTGGAGGGCTTTGATTATACGAAAGGAATCATGAAATCAAAGGATTACCAAGAGATTTCTAGAGCAAGAAGTGCTACCCAGTCTACGAAAATTAGCATTTGTTTGAAGTTCATGAGTGCTCCAGCATAATGAAAATGAATTGTTTTAAACTAGTCAACAATGAATCCTGATTTCTATCTCTTTGAAAATCTTTGCAGAAAGCAGAATTTTTGAGTCATGTTTTCAATGCATTCTATACACTGCAAGATTGCTGGAAAACATTCAAGAGCTTGTACAAATTACAAAGGGATATTGGGAGAAACTACTAGCTGATAAGAACAAGGAGCCTATAGATAGCTACAAGAAATATTTGGGGGGCAGTCACTATAAAGAAAAGGTGCCAATACTACTGTCCAGGTCATATTTTCAATTTCTTCATTGAAATCACTATATTCAAGTTGAAAAATAGTGATTTTTCGTTAAATTACTTCAGACATCTTATTGGAATATTCTGATGATGAAAATTTAGCTGATTTTCATTTATTTCTGAAGATCTTATACAGGTTATACCAAAAATTCAAGGGTGAAAATAATCCTGACCAGCACACTAATAGAAAATTGAAATGAATATATATGATTGTCTATCAAACTAACAGAGAGAATAAACTTTTGGACCCAATATTTTAACTTGCTTCTATCAAAAGATGAAGTATATACAATGAGCAACCGATATAACTGTATTTACCCTGAAAATCAACGGCAACTTTGTCAATCAACAGAATAACAGGTTACATATTTTCTCAACAAATTATACCAAATGTGAATTTTATATTCTTCGTAATAATAAGGCAAATATCAAAAAAAAAAAAAAAAAAGTAACAGCTTTTTGATTTTAACCCATTTACTGCAGCAGGTGGCAAAGAGTAATACTCGTTTGTATTACCATCATTCTGAAGGTTAGAAGATATGGATTTCTTTTATGGCAAAATTATACAAATATAATGGTCATGTACACCCATTTCATATTCAAAATGGTTGCCATTAAAAAAATGTCCACATAATTCAAGGTTCATATACGTGTCCTCCCAGCCAGAATGAGTTAATACATTGAGAGGTAAAAATAAATTCATGAGGTAAAAAAAAAAAAAATTGTTTTAAACCATTCATTGACTAAGAGTGAAGAATCAAGAGCATATCTATATATTGATCTTTCCATTCTCTTCTTTCCCCTGTATAGATATACATATATATATTAGGAAAAATAGCCTGAAGGGTTTTAATGGTAAAAAAATAAGGTGTCAAATTAAATAGGCATCATAACTCAGAATCACAGATTCAAACTGAAGGGCCGAGAAGTATAAGAACAACAAACAAGTTATTTTGATAACCTATCTTTTTCAGGATAACTTTTCAGACCATAACTTCTTCAGCCAAGATCCTTATCTTAAGGTGTCACTATTCACTGCAGCTGGTTTATCAAATTACGAAAATAACATAATTCAAGTAGCTTTCTACAAAAATTTATCGTGGAATCTAGAGTTGTCAAATCTTTGATATTTAAGACCTTGAAGAAATAAGGAGGCTTTTTTTTCAACCAAAAATACAGAATATTGTTATTACGTGACAGCCCCGTTTTATTTTATACAAATTTATCTATCGATATCTATCTTTTATCTATGTATGCATAAAAAGCAATGATGTAAGTCACTTTGGCGTTACACAAATCTCAAAGCTATCAAATATGCAGCCTTATCGGAGAATTCCTCAAAGCACAAGGATATTTCCTACTCAAATTTAGGTAAAATCAATTCAACCATTTTAAAATACCAAATAGATAGATACCCACACATAGATGGCAATGAAGCTTGTATTGTATATAAATTCAACCAGAAAGAAAAAAACAGAATTTAAAGCAGAACAAAAAATTAAATGAATGCACACACACACACACAAATCAACAGTTGAAGTGTAAAACTAAGCTAACTGATAGACTATGGCTAATGATTAAAGATGCAGACATTTAATAATTAGCAATGTGCAGATGTCAGTTGTCATGCTAAGTGATACAACTAACGGAGCAAATAAGAATTTCATTCATGTTCCGATGACATAATAAAAATGCTGAATTAAAATAATATAAAAATATAATAAAAACAAAAACAGAAATGATAAAAATCCATTTGTGGTCAACAGAACAATAGTTAACTAAATAAAATGCAGAATATGTAAAAAATGTAATATCTAAATTGAACTCCTACTTTCCGTTCAATACACTTATACATACTAGTTGGAAACCAACCAACTGAGCAGATTTCAGCAAGTGATCAATGAATAGGTAGACTTGTTCTGTTTGATGGGAGGAAACCAACTTGTAGAATTCATTGGACACTTGTCAATCCACAGACATTTGTTGACGCTTTGCACAATTCCATTAATATAAGGAATGATTTCTTACAATTAGAATTACATCAACCCATTTTTTTTAAATATTCAATTTTATGGATTTGTTGTTTTACCTTGACTAGTAATAACTGAATATACTTTACCTTCATTATTTAATATACGATTAATTACAATTGTATTCTCTTTCTTCCACTAAGATGGCTGAGAAAAATAAGTCATGAAAACCAATTAGCGTATTTCACTATGTATAACCCACTACCTTAGATACTCTCCTCTGATTGAACTTAAAAAAATGTATCATTCTGTGTATACAAATATGATTAGAAATTGCGTCATGTTATAAAGAAAATCATTTGAAATGATCTCCCATTGTTACACAGTTAATGTATCAGCCGCTTTAGACTGCATAAATAGAACAAACAATTAAAGAAAACAGGGCTGCAGCAGGAATCAAACCTGCAACCAATAGGGTAGCCGTTTCAACATAGTGATGCTCTGACCATTGGTGAAACAGTTGCCGGTGAGGCGAAGGCCGAAATACCTGTTTTCAAACCCAAGTCTCATTTATTCTTGGTCTATTCATCTGTTCCAATGCAACATATATGTATCATTCTGTTGGATCATATACATCCTTTGCTCAATACATAATGTATACAAATATATACGACGATTATGTTTCTGTAGATAATGCATACCTGAATTTTTTAGTGCAAAATTTTCGGAAAAATATGCTGATTAAACATAGTGAAATACAGTATTTTTTATTTCAAGTTCAATATGAATAATCTTTGAAAGTATTTTAAAGCAACGAGTCCACTTGAAATTGTTTTTTACCATTTTGACCAATAAAATATTATTCTAAGCAACAATAATTGTTTTTTCACATATACAGGATCAAAAAAAAATCATTTATTTGGCAAAAAATATTTTTCCTTATTTTTAGGAGGTGATAAATGATAGTATAAACTAGAGCCTACGTTTCGTGAAGGAACTGCAAGTATGATTGTATTGCATTGTAACCCACATTCCCCTTCCCCCAAAAAACAAAAAAAAAACAAACCTTAATGAGAGCACAAAAAATTTTCAATCAGAGATGCTCTTCACCAAGCAAGTATTTCTAAATGCGTGGCATATGAAATGATTCTAACTGGTATGCTAATATTTTAAACTAGATTGGGTTATTGTGCCGTATCATAAAAAGCAAAATGTTTTTTTAGACATAACAGGGAGTAAATGTTAAAACTGAGGGCCCTCCAGTTCTATTCATGTGGCTTGTATGCAAGACACTTACATACATAACCAGCCAGACCAATTTAAAAACTGAAGCAATGTTGGCAGTTTTGGTTGACGGTTTCTTGGAGCAATAGGGTGCTTGTGCATGCACAATTACACTAGTTATCAAAATAAAACCCGTTGACAAAAGAAACCACAGAGCATTAAGCAATAAATGAATCCGAATGGTTAATATGATTTCCCGATTTCATAGTTGAAAAATTCCCAATGATGGTAGACATGAGGTCTAAACGAATCATCCCAAAATATTGATGGTTGCTATGGTAACAGTAACAATTGTAACAAAAAGTTGGTGGTAACAATGCAAATCATAATGAATGCAAGAATATATTAGATATAGTAAATGTAAAAACAGGTCTGGTTAGTCACTCGATAGAAACCCTTCTGTGACTGATGTCTCTTGGCAGCATGCCGTATTGCAGGTGATCAAAGGATAAGTTACTTCTCTAGCCCTTTGTTGGGTAGCGATCATTAAAAAAAAAGTCTGAATTTCCAAGAAAACAAGTCCGAATGCTGATGGACACAAATATGGGTTAATTTAGTATAAATTTATATTGCAAATTGAACCCACAACAAAAATCATTATGGGAGGACGTGGAGAAACAAAGAAAACAAAATATTATTACGAGACATTCAAGGAGAGAATATTTATATTTTTCAGCCCTCTAGTTCCATTGGTGTGACCTTTATGCATCATACATACATACATAGCCAGCCAGACCAACTAAGAAATTGAAGAAACTTTTGGTGACAGTTTTAGTTGATAGTTTCTGATTATGATAATAGTACTATTAATAGAAATAGGAAAAATAAAGGAGGTACCGACAGAAGAAGTCATTGCCACAAATAATAGTATTGGTAGCAGTAATCCAAGTAACAGATGCAGTAAAATGAAAGATAGTTCAAAAACTGATAATTGATTACAGAATATATAGAGATAATAATTTCTAAGGGATACCATTTTTGGAAACTTTCATGAAAATCATAATTTCCAGTCCACAATATAACCTATAAACACACAGAAATGAAACATACTTGTTTATGTGTGTTTATTGGGGATAAATCTTCTTAAACTTGAAATGAACTAGGGTTTAAAGGATCATCTCCCCCATGAAAAAGACCAAATACATGAATTATATTGTAATTGCTTTGAATAGATTGAATTGTTGAATTGTTTTCACTCCTGGGTGTGAGTGAGTGGGTGAGTGTGAAAAATGTTGAAGGTTTGTATGGAAATAAACTTGTTTTTATTTTATTAGTGCACCATTTTTAACATCATGTGGGAAAGTGTATGAAACGATAAAGGTGTGTATAGAAATTAAATGTTTTTCATTTATTTCTGAGCAGTTTTTAACATTGAGTGGGCAAGTGTGTGAAAAAAGTTTGTATAGAAAAAAAGTTCATTTCTTTCTGTTGTTGAAAAAGTATATATCACCAAATCACATTGGGAGATAATCTTGTAAGCCATAGTTTATTTAAGGCTAACAGGAGTTATCTCCATTTTAAGCATAATGATAGTAATAACAGCAAAACAGCTAATAAATGTGATCATGAGGATGGTCATTGTTGTGAGAGTAGAAGTCCTTATTAGTTGAAGTAGAAGTAGTTGTAGAATCAATACTAATGTCAATACAAGTTGTTATAAACTGTCAACATAGGTTTCTTTCAGGTCTTCAAGTTGGTTCAGCTGGCTGGCTAAATATGTATGAATGTATGTATGTATTTGTATGTGCATGAATCGCTTGTTCAGGCCAAACCAATGGAGCTAAAGGGCTGGAAATTTAAATATTTATTCCTTATAATGTCTTGGAAAAATATTTTTAATCCATTCTGATCTTTTTTTTTGAGGGGGGGGGGATTAACAATGCAAGTTTGTGCTAAATTTATCCCTTAATTTGTGTTGGCTTGTTTTTTTTTTGTTGTTGAAAATTCAGATTTTTTTTTGTGATTACTGCCCAAACAAAAGGCAGGAGGTGAGACTTATTCATTGATCACCCCTTTTTTAAATTTTTTAATTGATCACCTCCCAATAACGATGTATGCTGCCAAAAGACATTGATCACGTGACAGTTTCGATCAAGTGATTAACCAGACCTGTAACACTATTAAAAATTTTTAATTGATCACCTCCCAACAATGATGTATGCTGCCAAAAGACATTGATCACGTGACAGTTTCGATCAAGTGACTAACCAGACCTGTAACACTATTAGTATTTGTGGTCTGGTGATAGTAGTTGATGTGGGGATGGTAATCAGAGTAGAGGAACAAGGACTACCACCAAGCGTTCGATTGAACCTACTGCTGTAGAAGATTCAGAGCAGTTTGCAGCATCCTTCCAACAAATCAATGGAGAGAGAGAGAGAGGGAGAGAGAGGGAGAGAGAGAGGGAGGGAGAGAGGGAGAGAGAGAGGGAGAGAGAGAGAGAGATGTCAACCAGAACTGTGCTAAAATTTTATGCCAGCTTATTTGCAGTCGCTTATGTAAAATGTAATGAAACATTTATTAAACAAAATTCTGTGAACAGCGAGCGGTGAGAAGAATGCAACTAAAGTAACTGACTAATTTATCAGGTACTCAAGGTGACAGCAAATGACAAAAGATATTTTAGAAATTCCCAAGCTATCAAGAGGTTGCAGGGGATTTTCGTAAATAAAAACAGGCGAACAAGAAGCAGCAACATCTGTTATAAATAGACGTGCATAACATTATGGTCAGAAGGTTAGAAAATGGAGAGTGCTGATCATTTGATATTATTTAGGGTTCAAATCCTCTTGCCAATGGCTAGTTGATTTTATAGATCTATACAGGTGTACCCCAAATTGTGCAGCAAATTCATTAATTCTGTAAATTTTACCAAGAGGAAATTTGGTGTAAATTCTAAGCTCTTTTTATTGCTCAATTAGAAATTTTGATAATTTTCAATCTGATGAAGCCATTAACATTACGTTGTTTCATTTACATAAAAACTGGTTGGGAAATAGAAAAAAAACAAAAATCCGTAAGATACAAGTATATCTTGATTAGCATGGTTATTTTGTTCCAAAATTTTCCGTACTGTTCGAAACTACATTGTTCAAAGTCTTATATCTTAATGTAATTTTTTTCTTCAGCTTGTGCATAGTTACATCAATTTGTACAGCAAAATCTAAACCTTACTACACCAAAAGACCGCACTATTCAAGCTATTCTAATTCTAATACAAATATTTATCTACAAAACTAAAACTACTGCAAGTTTACTGTGATTCAACATCAACCATTATATTACACCAACTGTGCATGCAAATTTATTATACATTATAAGCCTCTACATATATGAGTAGTGAAAGAAAGAGAGAATGTCACAAAGGTATGCATAAAAATAAATAAATATGCATATGTATGAATAAGCTGGGAGTGATATATATCTAATAGCTATTCAACAGTGCCTTTGGTATTATTCTTCAGCATACCTATTTTCAGTGCATAAATAACACTGAATCAAATGAAAAATTACTAGTATTAAGCCAAGTTAAGTTCCATGTATGTATTTTGGGAACTGAGTAAGGATTGGATTATTCAGCAGAGGCTTGTGAGAATAACACTTTGTGAAGATATTGCACATTAAAATAAATAGGTAGTCTTCTATGTCAGGGTTGTTGAACCACCATCTTAAATTTTCTCTTCTGTTATATGCTTGTCTTTCAGATGATTTTGTCCAGAGCAAACATTTTTCTCTGCATTAAAATATTCCAGTACACTTGTATTGTTAATGTATGCATTCTAATAAAGCTGTTTAATTTTACATAAGGCTAAGGTATAAAATTCAAGTATCACCCGCATATACTTTAAAGCATTGTTTTCAAAAATTTGGGGGGGGTGAGGCTGCCACTCTCTTTTAGAGCATGTACTCCATCAGTCCCTGGCTGTAAAATCGGTCAAAAACTATAAATCAAAAATTAAGTTTTAGTGAAAAGAAAAAAAAAATGTTTTAATCAAATCATTCATTTCATAACCCAAAATATAATTGTACAAAAGTATCTAGATGTAGTTGATTAATTAAAATAAAAATAAATAGTGAAGGATGGGTCTAATGTGATGTGAATTCTATGCCCTTTGCCTCATTAATTGACTCTGGTTTCCACAAGCTCTTTACTGCCCCCTTGCCTTTCAGTGCCCCGCCCCCATCAATATTCCAGTGACCCCAGCGGGGTAGCATCCACTCTTGGAATCACTGCTTTAAATCAGGAACTAAAAGTATAAAGTGATTAATATAAATCTTACCGATGCATTAATTTAGAAAAAACCCAAAACAATACTAAATAATTACGTATGCATAAGCAATCACTATAATTGGAAAATTATCTACATATATATATTTATTAGTCTTGAATGAAACGCTAGAAAATGGGGCATTTGTCTGCCTTCAAAAATGCTTTTACGCCGTGAACTCTCTATTATCTTCTCTCATCATCTTCCCATTTTTTAAATTTCTCAGAATGAGGCAGAACGGCAGATAGATAGACAGGCAGCCAGTCTCCCGAGAACATTTACTGCCTATAGCACTGCTCGTTCACCAGCGCCTTATGATATTCCAGATCGTGTGTTGCACATTACAGTTTTCAACCTCTGCACATTTATCTGTGTGTGTGTGTATGTGGGCTTTGTGCTCTGTTCTAAGATCAATATGAACCCGGTTTGAAACAAGCCAACCTCAGTGGAGAACAAGAAAACTGCTACTATTAAATGTATACTTAGTGTCATCTTCTACCTTCTTATCATCAGTTGAGATTCTCCAAATATCTATATACAGGTATGCCTTTGATTGGTGTGGTTAATTAACTCTAAATTTTTCTCTATTGTTCAAAACTGCAGTATTTAAGGTCCAAGTATAATTCAATGTTTTTTGTTTTTCAGTTCATACTTAGTTAAATTGACAGCAATACCTTAACTGTTCTACATAAAAACCTGCACCAATCAAGGCATTTCTGTGAATGTCCGTGCGCATATTCTTCAATCTTTTTTATTGTTCTTGTATCTATTAAAAAATGGAGCCCAGTATATAATTTGACTTTTAATGTACTTATAATTTAAATGCAAGCGCTTCCCTTTATACCTATCAATTTTTTGGAGTACGTTCATGGACCGGATTACTTTGGATAATGTGGGTTTCAATGTAGTATGGTTATGGTATTGCTTTAAAAATTAATGCAACTAAGTATAAACTGAAAACAAAAACTCATTAAATTATTAGAAGACTTTAACAGTGCGGTTTTGAGTAGTATGGAGAATTTCGGAAAGAATTAAACATATTAATCAAAGTTACCTGTTATCTCTACTATTAAGAGTATTTGAATGAATTTTACTTATGGCTATCTTTCTTTTTGTGCTGAAAATTTACGTTACTATTTACCTAGGATGATTTCTGTTTTGTGGCTAGGGTGACTTATAGCAACATCTTTGTGGATCTATTCTGTGTTAGCATTAAAAGAAAAATCTTGACACTTCAGAATAGACAGTTCATCTGCAAACTATTGAATAAAACAAAAATATCAATATTGAGAATGCAAATCTTTATTTGCACCATTATGCATTTTTATAAATCTCCAACTACCAACCAAAAACTGTTCACCAGTCAACATCTTCTTTACTTTTCAAGTAGTTCTGCCTGGCCGGTTATCTATCGATGTACATGTCATGTGTACAGCTTATACTTAGTTACATTAATTTGAACAGCATTACCTCAACTCTATAACACCAAACCCTGTGCTAATCAAAGTATTCCTGTATTTGCAAATGACACAATTCTTTCGTGCAGATAGCCAATGACATGAGTTGAATCAATACATAATGTGAAGATATCAATAACGATTTGGACAACAACCAAAAACGATTCAATGACAGTAATTTTCAAATTGAAAGATAAAAAAAATGATCTCTAACTAAAATTGCATGAAATAGATTAGAAATCCAATTCATCAAAATTCTCTTTTTGCACACAGACACAGGAGAGAGACAGAGAGGGGGGTGGTATGAATCGAATAAAACAGAAAGGAAAAGATAAATTTGCACAATGGTAGGAAGAAAGAATTTAAAAAAAGAAAAAAAAAAAATGCAAGGAAAGACACACAAACTGAAATAATAGATTTTCTCGGAAGATTCAAACTAATCGACCATGTTTCTCTTCCAGGTTTGTATGGATCTCTATGCATGCTTGAGCACCCTTTTCTTACTGAATTCCAAACAACCCTTAGGCAAGGCATACCAATTGACAGTCTCTGTCTCTCGCATGCCTCTAGGGTTACAACCCCCCCCCCCCCCAGAATATAAGTAAAATACTTGGTATTTCTAATTAAAAGTTTTTGTATGCTATCATACAGAAATTGATGTTCCATGAAATCACGTTTGTCTGTGTTCAATTAATTGCTCACCCTCAACTCTTTCTCCCCAGATTCTATTGGGCTGTTTGTTTATATCCATTTTGATTTGAGCAACATTACCATTTATTCTTGCATCTAAGTAAATTTTGTTTCATCTATTTTTGTGCAATGAGTCTCTTTCGCATTTGCTAGTCTGGCAAACAAAGAGATCAGACAAGTCCCTCAGTTAATTAGACACTGCAAACCAAAACTGTCAACATAGGTTTCTTCAGTTTTCAAGTTTGGCTGGCTGGCAGTGTATGTAAGTGTTATGCCCACTGACTGCACCAATGGAGTTAGATGGTTGAAAATTCAAACATTTGCTTCCATTAGATCAAGAAAAACTTTTTGTTTCTTTAGAATTACCCCCCAAAATAAGCTTTCAGGTAGGGATTCAGTTTACAATGTAATTTTATCCTAAATTTGTCCTTTAGTTTGCATCTTGCAGCATCCAAGCTTATGTTTTGAAAATTTCAACTTCTTTTTGTGACCATCGTCCAACAATAGGTGAGAGAAGTAACCCATTCATCCATCACCCCTTTTTGCAATTTTCTTAATTGATCACCCCCAACTTCCTATACTGCCAAGAGACATTGGTCACATGACGGTTTCTATATAGTGATCAACCAGACTTGTCAATTTATGCTTTACTGGTTGTTATTCAGTGAGAGCTCTAACTTATCCACCTGTCTATCTACAAGACTATTGATCTATTTCTCCCCAGTATTAATCTCACACTTTTCCTGCCAATGCTAGCAACTTCACCTTCTTCAAAATCCCATCCCTTGGGGGCAAATCCCCACCTAGTCTTATTTGATGTCCACTAATTATGTTTAGTGCCTGATCATACATTTGTGAATAATTGACAAGTTCCATACAAATGAAGAGAAAGTATGGGAGACGTCTGTCCAACTTCTCACCAATATGCGCACACACACACACACACACACACTTATGTACATATGAATATGCATATTAACACACATTACTAGTCGATCATTCACACATGGAAAAAAAAGTCTGGGTGGAATCATAACGATCAAAAGGAAAGGTTTTTAAGGCTATTGGCTGTCCATATGATAATCAAACAGTCCATAAAAATGAACATAAAATTTACATCATAATCCACTTAAGGAGAAAACCTGATAGTTTCCCTAATCTATTAATGTATGTATCCAGGTAATAAAGTCCATACATGTATTAGTATCAATATTTGTTTGGATGAGATAAGTGTATATATATATATATATATATATATATATATATATAAATAAAATACATTATTTGTGCGATTGTGTATGACTATGAATGGGATTTTAAAAAAAATTTTCTTTTATTGCACATCAATTACTATATGACTTGAATAGTGTTGGTTTTGAAGTAGTACGGTAAACATATTGCTGACCAAAGTATTTCAACTAAGTTTAAGTGGAAAAAAATGCATACAAGATTATACTAAGACCTTTGACAGTGTGGTTGTGAACAGTACAGAATGTTTGGGAATTGATTAATCGCACTAATCAAGGTAAACCTGTATGATATGCTTCTAATTACATCTACTTATCTCTATACAATTTGAGAGAGGTAATGCTTGAGCATTATTCTGATCCACGAGCATTACCCATGGAAGGGATACCTCCACCCTAATCATACAACTTGGAGAGTACTCAATTAGCTGCTATGAGAAATGCATAAGAGTGATAAGTTTTCTACTCTCTCCATACTAAGAATCGAACCTAGGACCTTCTGTATGTGAGGCAGATGTGCTAACCATTACACTATGAATTTAAGGGTTTTTTTTGTTCATGAGCAAAATTTAGTTTGACATTATGCACAAATATCTAAAGATGTGTCCTCTATCAATGGGCACAGATGTGTGCTGACATTTAAAAGAGACTTGTATGCGTACACATTCTTACAAGTTGAAGTGTATGTATTACATATATGTATGAACAATGTACTTATTCACATACTTATAGGCATATTTAGCAAATGTAAACTGACATTTGAAAATTCAAGTTGAATATACCAAATCATATGTAATGAATATATGGTCAATAGAATGATGGTTTGTATAAAAGAAATACTAGTGCATCTTCTTACATAAGTATATGTTTCTTTATCTTAAACTAAGTTAAATTTGACTGAATTAATTGTACATTAACACAGTGAGGTTAGACTAAAATTAAACTTGGGATTTCAAGGTGTTCCACAAGTTACAGTAATTTCATGTGGTAATGGTTAACAAACATGTGATGCTGACCAATACTACAATAGCTTTTTAGCTCAGTGATAGTTTCTGGAACTGGTTTTATGGTAAATCCTCTCTTCTAGACTCCAGTAATCATTTCTAGTTTCCACATGTCTTTCAAATATTTACTGTGGACTTGTAGTTGAACAGAATCTGTTAATACTAATATTTATCAGATCTGTTCTTGAAAGAATTCCCATTTTTAGAACACTATTCTATTAGGTACATTATTCCAAATCCGCACTAGGCAGACATTGAAACTATATGAAACTACTGTAATGATTTTGATCCTCACCCAGTGCTCCAATACTGTGGCCTTGTATCCAACTAAGCTTTATGTACAATTTGAATTCTGAAACTGAATTTAATTGATATCTCATTAGGTTTAGTTTAGTTTGACACAAGGCCACAGTAATAGGGCACCCATTGAGGATCGGACTCATTACAGTAGTAATGGTCAGCATCATAAACTTGTTAACCATTACTACAAAGACTGTGAAGCTAGGGATTCCATTTCACTTAATAACTAGTTTCACAGGCTTACTGTAACATAAAAAGAGCCCCAGTATGTGTGTGTGTGTAAACAAAACGTGACGGTGCTATTTATTCGTAACGTAGTGAGTTGCTTTTGATCTATAGAGGAAAGATAAGGGGGCAGAATCCAGAGTCAAAGAAGCCATTAAGGTATATAGAAGGCTGTCAACAACCGCACTCGAAATATATGGGCAAATATTTTCTTTACTTAATAACAAAAGAAGGGCCAGTTCAATGGAAAAAGAGGACAGAAAACTATAAGGAGAGAGAGAGAGAGAGAGAAGGAAGGGTATCGGCGAAGAGAGGAAGTGATATAGAAAGATATATCAGAACAAAAACGATAGAGAAAAAGAGTGATAAGATATCTTCCCGAGAAATAGGAAGTTCGAAAGGGAGAACATTTTAGATTTGGAGAGAGTGAGAGAGAACGTTCACTGAAAATAAAGAGAGAGAAAAATCGGTTGTTCACATAAGAACAGAGAGGGAAAGTAGAAAGATAATAAATAAAAGGAAAGAAAGGGAAGAAGCAAAAAATAAGCCTCCAAAAAACCCAAGTCATAATAGCAAGTAGTTGTTGATAACGATATACAATGAAATTGAGTCGATGGAGAAAGGCGGAGGGGTGAGATCGAGTCAACAGAGACACAGAGAGAGGGGAGAGAATGAAGAGGGAGAGGAAGCCTACCTGTAATACTAAAAAGACGGACGGGGATTCGGGTGAGAGCACGAGTGAAAAAGATTGATACAGAATTTAGTTTGTTGAATGCGAGATCAATCAACTGCGTGAAAAATAAAATAAATATATCAAAACAAAGGAAGGGGGGGGGGGGTCAATAGCGTGTTGCCAAATACGTTTTGTTATTTACAGCTAAAACCGTCTTTAAAAATGGCTGAAATCGGCTAAATTTCACATATGAATGATAATGTTATACCACCATCATCATCATCAACAGCAGCAGCCACTGAAAGTCCACTGTTACACAAAGGCCTTTTCCATCACCTTCCACGACGATCGTGATTGCACTGACCTCTGAAATGTCTCACCGGTAAACCTATTCATCTCAACCCTTTATCTAGTGTCAGGTCTCATTTCGTTTACTGTCCCATAGGAATCGGCATCTCTTTTTTTTCAATGTCCAGCCCATTCCCATTATTATTGCTTAATTATCTGTATAATATCCTCCACTCAAGTCCTCCCTCTGATCCATGCTGACATTTTTCTATCTCTCTTGGATACTCATTTAAAGCATATCAAATAATGAAACTATAAGATGCCAGAACAAATCATTAATAAAAATCAAACATTTACTTTTATTAATTTCAACAGCATTTATAGACTTCAAGAAGGCATTTGACTCTGTAGAAATTCCCATGGTCATGAAGGTCATCACTCTACAAGGTGTAGACCCTATATATGTCGAAGTACTGCAACAGATATAAAATCAGGCTACATGAAGACTCTGAATCCTTCCAACTCCAAAAAAGAGTAAAACAAGGTGATACCAGCTCACCCAAACTTTTCACAGCCTGCCTCGAGATGATCTTATGTAACCTGGACTGGGAAAATAGAGGAATCAAAATAGACAGCAAATATCTGAGCAACCTCAGATTTGCAGACAACAGCGTCTTTTTCGCTGAGAACCTACACAACCTCCAAGTAATGCTTGATGAATTAAATGAAGAAAGCAAGAGAGTTGGCCTACACATGAACCTCGGTAAAACAAAAATCATGTGCAACGATCACATTGAGAATAAGGACATAACTGTCAAAAACAAAGATGCAAAACTGGGGAAAGTAGACCATTAAATCTACTAAGGAATCTCTATGAAATCCACAAAAGAAGAAGAAACCAAGCGGAGAATCACCCTAGGATGGCAAGCTTTCGGCAAAGCAACCTCAACTTTCAAAAACAAGACGAACCCAATAATCCTAAAAAAGATGAGTATACAACCAATGCATACTCCTGATAGTCACTTATGGAGCTGAAACATGGAACCTAACCAAAAGACAAACCTGCAAACTGAGAAGCATGCAGCGTTTGCTTGAGAGAATCATGCTGAAATCTTACATGGAAAGATCAATAGACTGCACAATGGATCAGAAAGAAAACAGGGGGCAGAGACATCATAGAAATCCATTAGAAAACTCGAATGGCAACTAACAACATGGATCCCCAGAGACCACATGTGAAACTGAGGCCGACGAAATACAAAACTGAGAGATGACCTAGACAAATTCAGAAAATACTGGCTCCGCAACGCCCATGATAGAGAAATGTGGCGGATCCTGGGTAAGGTCTATGTCCAAAAGACTGATGATGATGAATATCAACAGATAAAGACGTTTTATGCACCCCCGAGGCTCCCTCATGGCACCAACTCCAGACAACCACGGATTTTTGACACCAATTACAGCCAACTGGGGACACAAAAAAAAAAAAAAAAAAAAAAAAAAAAAATCAACCACACCTGATATTAGACAATTGGATGCAAACATTTCCCGGTGATCAGCGAGATGACCCTCCGTGTCTCAGTGATAAAAAATACACACACTCATCACCTAAAGATGACTGTAGGGTAGAGCAACCGAAATTTCATGTTAGAAAAAAATGAACCAAGCTGAGGACAGAAGTCCCCCTGCAAAAAAACTTTACATAATGATATTCCCTCATCTAATAAGAATCAGACAAAAACATATTCAGTCAGCTAAATCATAGAAAAAAAATCAGCCAGTTATAGCCAAAGAATGGCTAGTTTGGCAACTCTAGATCAACCTATAGTTCTAAATAGATAAAGAAAGGAAAGAGTGGGAAGTGTGCCAAAGAGAGGTCCGTGGAAAAAGTGAGAGGAATGGATCAGTGACATCATAGACAAAGGAGACTTGTGAGTAGCCAGGATTTGTGATGGAGAAGCTGGGGGGCCAGGAGTGTGTCAGGGTGAATGACAACACTTGCTAGCATCAAAGCTGGTGAAAGATGAAATAAAGGCTAATGCTTTTAGCGTGTAAAAATAAATCATATTGTATATCTTGTTAGTAGTGAGAAAGATGGTCTGTCAAATAGTTCATTGAAAAATGGTCATGAAGGAAGGCAGGTGAGGACCAGATATATATATCGAGAGAAAGAGAAGCAGAAGTGAGAGAGAGAAAGAGAAGAAGAAGTGAGAGAGAGAAAGAGAAGAAGAAGTGTGAGAGAGAAAGAGAAGAAGAAGTGTGAGAGAGAAAGAGAAGAAGAAGTGAGAGAGAGAAAGAGAAGAAGAAGTGAGAGAGAGAAAGAGAAGAAAAAGTGAGAGAGAGAAAGAGAAGAAAAAGTGAGAGAGAGAAAGAGAAGAAAAAGTGAGAGAGAGAAAGAGAAGAAAAAGTGAGAGAGAGAAAGAGAAGAAAAAGTGAGAGAGAGAAAGAGAAGAAAAAGTGAGAGAGAGAAAGAGAAGAAAAAGTGAGAGAGAGAAAGAGAAGAAAAAGTGAGAGAGAGAAAGAGAAGAAAAAGTGTGAGAGAGAAAGAGAAAAAGTGTGAGAGAGAAAGAGAAAAAGTGTGAGAGAGAAAGAGAAAAAGTGTGAGAGAGAAAGAGAAAAAGTGTGAGAGAGAAAGAGAAAAAGTGTGAGAGAGAAAGAGAAAAAGTGTGAGAGAGAAAGAGAAAAAGTGTGAGAGAGAAAGAGAAAAAGTGTGAGAGAGAAAGAGAAAAAGTGTGAGAGAGAAAGAGAAAAAGTGAGAGAGAGAAAGAGAAAAAGTGAGAGAGAGAAAGAGAAAAAGTGTGAGAGAGAAAGAGAAAAAGTGAGAGAGAGAAAGAGAAAAAGTGAGAGAGAGAAAGAGAAAAAGTGTGAGAGAGAAAGAGAAAAAGTGTGAGAGAGAAAGAGAAAAAGTGTGAGAGAGAAAGAGAAAAAGTGAGAGAGAGAAAGAGAAAAAGTGAGAGAGAGAAAGAGAAAAAGTGTGAGAGAGAAAGAGAAAAAGTGTGAGAGAGAAAGAGAAAAAGTGTGAGAGAGAAAGAGAAAAAGTGAGAGAAAGAGAAAAAGTGAGAGAGAAAAAGAGAAAAAGTGTGAGAGAGGAAGAGAAAAAGTGTGAGAGAGAAAGAGAAAAAGTGAGAGAGAAAGAGAAAAAGTGAGAGAGAAAGAGAAAAAGTGAGAGAGAAAGAGAGAAAAGTGAGAGAGAGAAATATGAGAAAGAAGTATACAGAAACCAAAGAAAGAAAGCAAAAAAGTTTAAAAAGGAAAGTAGGTAACAGTTAAAATTTGATCTGTTTTGATGGTCTCTGTTCAAGATGAAGGTAAGTAACAACAGTACCAAGTCGTAAAGGAAAAGTTGAATAAAATAAAAAGTAAATAAATAAAGAATTCCAAGACAGTGATAAACTTTCGACTAATGGTTATTTGGGTAAATTTCTTGGCACCGAACCTCTCGGCTAAGTTCTTGGAAAGAGAAGAGGAAAAACGTGTAGCTTAGACTACACAGAACAAATAAGCAAAGATAAATAAAATTGTTTAAAAAGAGCCTGAAACCAACCAGACCAGGTGGCAGTTGAAAAAGAAGTAAGGCTTACAGCTGTCAAACTCCTCCCAAGAACCACTGATGGCTTGATAACTGATCTCTGTTTACAAGCTTTGTATTTAAAAAAAAAAAAAAATAAAACTATCCAGCTAGTATGAAATTAGAGTGTAAGAGAATGAATATCAAGGAAGAAAAAATTTGACTCTTGAAAAGAAAAAAAAAAAAGGAAAGAAAGAACGATTCAAGCACTGTTCTACGGCTAACTCATAATAAATGAATCATCCATGAACTTGTTTCAACTAATATTCTTACCTTTTTTCTTCCCCGCAAAGTATGATGTGCACTAAATGAGGGACCATTTTAATTCTTGTTAATATACATATAAAAAGAAATTCAACTTAATTTCTCTTTTAGGCTTCCTCATTTTTTCAAAAGTAAACACAGCCAGAAATAGGTCATTGTTGCTAAGTTATAGCCGAGCCTATCAAAAAAGCAGCTATGATTCCTTTTAAGGCTCCTTTACTTTGAAATCATGGATCCCCGCCCCTACAAAGAAAAAATCAATTTTTTGCTCCAAGATACATGTACATCATTGAAAATATAGTTTAAAACCTGCCCCAGTGAAATATGTAAAGCATAGAACTATTTTATTGGAGTAAAATGCAATTTGTAGGGAGAAAAATTGCTTCAACCACTTGAGATAATTTTCTATCACTATAAGATGATTCTGTATGTAATTATAAATGAATGGAAAAACTGAAATAATTTCTTTTCTCATTGTATTTGATCAGAAATTAACAAAATATTTTCTCTAAGCAGAGATCCTTGATTGTCACCTTGCAAGTGATAATAGATTATACAATTATTTCTATTTCAAATTATCTATATTCTCGCTTCCTTTGACTTCAGGATCATATTTGAAAGATCATGTTTAATTAAGTCAATATTGAGAGAATCAATTGGTGATTAACCATTATTCTTAAATAGGGTTGCTATATATTCATTTTTTCCAAGATATGTCCTCCATTTTGGTCTTGGAATTTTCATCTGGAAGAAATTTTAAAAATAGTTTCAAAGCCTGTAAAATTAATCACCACAGCTAAGGCCGGATTAAGCTTACAGGGGCTTGAGGCACAAGTCCACTTGGGCATGCACTGCCCAATCAAGAAAAAAAAAAACAAAACTAAATTGATTGTGAATATTTTCTGTAAACAGTTTTTTTCAAGGGTTGGTCTACTCAGGGCCCTCTAAATCTGCCCCAGGCCCCTTAGAATCAAGGAGCTTGAGGTCTGTGCCTCATGGTTAATATGGTACTGACCATGGCTACTTCAAAGTTACCTCACACGAGACCTTGAGTCAGAGCAGGGTGCCTTCTTCGAATGACTTATATTTTTGGATGTTCATATATGGCAACCTTATACTTATTAAGTAATTTTTAGCGGAATTATCAAAGTTTTCACTTTTTTATAATTTCAAGTACCATATTTGTTTGTGTATCATGCATACTTGTATTTAATGTCACCACTAATTATGAGAGATGGAATCCTGGAAAAAACATTTCTTACAAATAATATACACCAACTTTTCAGTGTGCAGTAACCTTGTTTTGTAAATATCCTGCAATAGGTATCAATATTCGCACCAGCAACATGAAATTTGCATCTTTAACACATACTTGTAAAATATAATGAACATTCAATATACCATCATTACTATAGAAAAAAAGTGTGAATTTGTTATACACAAACAAATACGGTATAAACCAAATTTTTAATAAAATTATTAAACACTTGAAGATAAGTACAAATCAATAACCAAATGACACAGTATTATTAGTGCTTGCAGAGATGTAAGACTTTTTTTTTAAAACTGCAAACAATGCATTGGTTATGTCATTTACATTTTGCAAACAAAATAAAACAAAGGGAGGTAACTTACCTTGCCATTTCCAAATCTACCCTGAGTTTCTACATCTGTAATAACATATAGTTCTCCTAGATTTATCTGTAAATATTCATATGTATCCTTAGTGATCACATTTTTTGGACACCAAGCTCCCCCATTCTTCTCTGTGCGAATTCTAAAAAGAAAAAGAAAATGAACAATCGTTTAATCAATGGTAATGTTTTATTTCGTTTAAGGAATTATCTTGGATCTTCATCATTAGGAAGATCCCTATTTTTTTCAATTACTATTGATGATGTGATCCTTTCAATTTTATGTCAAATAACAAGAAATATTTTCTGAAAACAAAACAATGTATTTTGACAGCATGCCATGTTGGGGTTGATCAAATAAAAAAATTGGAAAAAAAAAGACTGATCAATTAATAAATTACTTCCCTCAACTTTTGTTGGGCAGCGATCACTAAGAGCAAGTACGAATTTTCAAAAAACAAGCCTGAATGCTGCCAGGCACAAACTAAGGGACCAGTTAAGCATAAACTTAAATTATAAAGTAAACCCCCTCCCCCAAAAAACTATTTAGTGAGGAAATTTTCAAAAAAATTTTTTTTTTTGACATAAGGCATAGATGTTGAAATTTTCAGCCCTCTAGCTTTCATTGGTGCAGCCTGCATGCATGAGTAAACATAGATATAATTAGTTAGACCGGCTTAAAAACTGAAGAAACCTGTGTTGATATTTTTCGTTGACAGTCTCTCATAAAGAAGGAATTTGATATACCATAGAAATAACATATATAACTAATTTAATCCATTTGATACTTGAGTTTTTACACAAAATGAATGAATGAATAGAAGTACAAATGTAACTACAATGAAAATCAAACCAATCTAAATCAATTGAATAGAAACTTCAAATAAAACGACCAATATTCACAATCTAAGAAGGAAAAGAGATAAATATATTCATCCAACAGAAGATAAACCTGAACAGATTCTGGTAACTTCAGCCCAATCTTGCCAATTCAGATATTTCTCATCTGTTTTTGATTGCATCTAGATGTAAGAAATTGCAATTTACAGGATTGTCAATGAAATAAGCAATATTTTTGATAAATTGATATCTTAATGAAATAAGTGTTGAAGATTAAAATTACATTCAATTTATCAATATGTAAATTATTTCCTAGATTTTAGAGTGTTAGCCAGCATTCTAACTGGCTTTTCAACAGCTAATTCCCATTAGAAACCTAATTTCAATTTCCCAATTAAGCCGAGCATGTTTTTGACCATTTTCGGTGTCTTTTGGGCCATTTAGACATTTTTTTTCTCCAATAATGTAGACCTCAGAAAACTTCCCACTCCTCTAAAAACCAAACACTGAGGATATATATCTGGAGATTCTAGAAGTATTTCAGAGTTTCAACATGTTTTTGACATGATTTTGAATGTAAAGTTGAAACAAAAGTTGGCAACACTGTTTCAGCCAATGTCACTGAGTTATAATGATCTATTATTTCTATTTGATATTTAACTGCTGGTGTGCCAAGCAATAATGGATGATAGAAATAGAAAAAATCACTTTGAAATCCTTTTCCATTGATTTAAACGAAACACTTCATCGCCATTTCCAAAGCTTGTCCAACAATAAATCAAGCATTGAAAGTAGCATGAGGTTCTGCAATTCTGTCCCCGAATGCTAATACATTCACGTAACGGTCTATGGCAAAACTCTTTCATCTTTTCTTTGAAGAATTGAGGGCTGATGAGATAGTCACCCGTTTTTGTCAAAAAAAATCAATCAATGTATTAAAGCTTATGTTGTATTTTATGGAGAGAATTCTTAATTGGATATTTTATATAGATGTATAGGTATATATATATATATACACGTGAGAGTAGATATGGTTGCGGACAGAGATTATAATGGTGTACATGTATACATAAATAGATTGAATAATAATGACACAGTGATTCACTCTTATTTATGGTTTTGCTCCCTTTCAGATACCAGCAATCAACTCCAGATTTAAACAATGCATAAGTTATACTTAATCATCATCATCAGTCTTTTAACATCCGTCGTTGGACAAAGACCTTCCCCAGGATTCATTACACTTTTCTACTGTGGGCATCATGAAGCCAATACTCTCTGAATTTGTCTGGTTCATCACTCCATCCTTTCTATTCTACCGGCCTCAGTTTCTCATATGATCTCTTGGGATCCATGTTGTGAGTCTTGATGTCCATCAGTTGTTTGCAATTATTGCAACATGACCAGCCCATTGCCATTTGAGTTTTTAATGGATTCCATAATGTCTCCTATTTCTTTATCCTCCCTGATATACTGTGCTGTCGTGTGATCTCACCATGTGAGTCTGAAAATGCATGAGTGGTGATGCTGGCTATTCAGATATGTCAAGAGAAGCTGCGAAATGCTTCCTTTAAGTGGAAAGATCAAAGTTCTAGACTTTATAAGATAAGAGAAAAAATCATATGCTGAGGTAGCTCAGATCCACAGCCGAGCTTTTCAAAACTGTGTGTCATACCATTTTAATGTGTTACCTATAGTCACAAGGTGAGTTGCAATATCAAGTATTTCTATATATCTTTCAAAAGATACCTTTCCAGGACCAAATGTAACTGCTGGGATGACATATATTTGGCTTGGCAAACAAAACTTGAATAATGTGTCACAAACATTTCATTTTACAAAAGTGTGACACCGATGCTAGTAGGTTGGAAAGCTTTGATCTACAGTATGGATGCATATATTCATCAAAATTTTTTTTTTTTAAACAGTACATTGTTAAAATTGTTCTTTCTTATTATTAGTTATTGTAGATAAGCTCGTATTGTGCCTAATTTATAAATTAGGCTTTATCATAGTTATGCAAGTATAAGAGAAAAACAGTGTACGAACACAGGGGGTTAGATACTATCTGTAAGATTCTTGGAATATACCCCCTACAGAAAAAGAGGAGGGTGGTTGGTGATAATAATAATGACAGCAAAAATATAAGTATGCACATGTCTATAGCTTTAAGATTTCTTTTTAATTCCCGTTTCACTGTTAAGTAATCAGGAATTATTTATAATCCAGAAACAAAACGAAGAAATTGCATCATTTATAACTAGAATCCATATCATCAAAATAGATTGTATATATTCTTACTGATTTTGTGTAAATGACAAAGGTCGAAAAAAAAAAGGCCTTATGTCAGTCAAAGATAAGTATATTAAATATTTATCTCTTTAAAGATAGTGTATATGTGTAATGAACAACCATAGCCACCAATGGTGGCAAAGGGTTCTATCCCTTTTTATATGTGTATGTGTTAGTAATGCTAATGTGTTCCAGCACTCCTGGCAATCCTGTTTTGTATACAGACTAGGGAATTGGGATCAGTACATTAAATATTTCTAAAATTTTTTTTTTTTTTTTTTTTTCAATCTCTGGAAAAAAGTATTTTTTGACCTTTTGTAACTTTGTTTTTACAGGTTTATGAATAACATCTGCATTCTCCAGAATCTGAATATTTCTAGAAGTTATTTTAAAAACTATTTTAGATGATTCCAAGTGGAAAATGCCAGTGATGTCATACACAGAATTTACTCTGACCATATTTATTCTCCAATGGCATTTATTTACCTGACTTTGAATTTTTGACACTAAGGTTGTTCAGTTATTGACTGTGAGGGTAGGTTTTAGTCAGTTTTGTTGTATATGGAGCAGTTGCTCCCACTTTATTTCATTACCAATGACCCCGTTTATTTATATGAATTTTTCCTCATAGACCTTCCAGTGATACTTTTGTGAACCATCTTCCCAGGCCTACAGCCCCCAGTTTGGGAAACACTGATATAGAGCGATGGAGTTAGTATAGATGTCAATATTATCGAACTCTCAAAATATGAGATAAAATAATTTAAAAGTTAATGGTCCACACAACTGAAAAAAGAAAAAGAAAATCAACCCTTATCTCTGATGTCTATCAAGTAAAGAGATATGGCCAATCAAAAGACAGTAATTTAAAGTCCTACACTGTATCCACCCTAGTTGTATAAGTATATATTGCTCCTCACCTTCTTACATGACAAACTTCGGAAGTCGTCAAAATGTCTTTTGGATCAGAGATAATACTGACCTGCTCAACCTCAAGCCAACTGTAGAGGGTTAAGATAAGAAAAATCATGACATATTTCATGCTGAGTCTTCCTCAGCATTAGAATGAATAATGACGCAACGCTCTACAAAAGATCTTCAGTATTCAACCATGAATCATCCTCTTGACCAAGCAAGAAGAAATGTTCAATAAATCCAGCTTTAATCCCTTCATGACTCTTAAAACCTACAATCAGGTTAGTTTCACTACTTTTATTTATAGCAAAGCATACACTCTAACATATCTAAATCAACACTTGAAAATACACACTTCTGGAACAAAGAATACATTCTTCCTTCACCAAACACTCTCAGATTTCAGTCTCCAACGACAAAAACTTTATTAAATTGAACATTAATATGATGCTAGAAGCAACTTTCAACTTACATTTCCTTTACTTAAATTATATAAATAAATTATTTTGTTATTACAGTAACTGTATATTCTATCTGTCTACACACATCTTTTTAGACAATTTGACAGAGTCTTATTTCATCACTAAAGGAGTAAAAAGTACAATACAAAAAATGGTAACCCCAACTGGGAGGTTCCTCTGTGGTAGTATTTGCATGTGAACAAATACAAGAACATGCATACTAAAGTACTAATCAGTAATTCAAAATTCAATTTGTTGGGGGGGGGGGGTTATCACACAAAGTGCTCTATACATTCAACATCAAGTCAAGTTAAAGTAGAGCTTTAAATACGGTGAAATAATGGATTTGCTACACAAACACCAGTATATTTCTGCCTTTTTTTAGGCTTTTTCAAGCAAATGATTTGATTTATTTGGATCACTTTTTAGGATGTTATTGGGGGTGTGTATTGTCTTATTCTTCTATTAATTTATATATGAATAAACTTTGCACATTTCTGCTGAAAAAGAATTTTTATTTTAGAGATTTCATAAATTTTCACAATACCATATCATCTTACAATGTTATGATATGCAAGCAAGTTATTTTCCGATTATTGTTAATGTACTGTGTTCAGGATATTCCATATTCTATACAGAATTTATTGAAATTTGGATCTCTCTCTCTCTATATATATATATATATACACACACAGTCATCATTTTTCAATGTTTGAGTTATCAATATCAGTGATAGAGCATTTGCAAATAGGTGTAAATAGAAAATTCAGTGCTTCATGGTGACTGAGTTTCATTCCGGTAGGTGCGATTGTCAGACCATCTACTACTCCTGTGGAAGTGCTGCATTTTAGCATGAAACTCTGAGTCACCACAAAGCAATGTGCTTTCTATGTACACACACACACACACAGATATATATATATATATATATATATATATATATATATATATATATATATATATATATTATATTGTGTCATTCACAGACAGCTGTTTCATTGTATTACAACTCTTCAGTGTGGCTATAGACTATCTATTATCCCATCCAGTACCACGAGGTAGGATTAAAACCTTAGCTTCAGACCGAGAGGCTGGTATCCTGCCTCTGCTCCATGGAACTGGACGGTCAGTAAGGCTGAATTTAAGCGATATATTTGTTTAGCTCATATTCCTCATCCACCAGAGTGCTCTATTCCTATGGAAGAGCATTGCATAAGCTTACAATGAACGAGTTACCTCACTTGAAGAGTGCTCAACCCTGAATAGGGGAGCGTTAATTATATATATGAAATGTAAATTCACGCAAAAATACAAATCTTACCAATTCATGAAGCACAGTATAAACCAGAGAGTTCAGAAAAGTATTTGTAATTTATCCCTGAGAACAAAGTTGGAGAGGTCTATTTATCTTTCCATCCATGTGTCCACATTGTATCTCAAAGTTCTCAATGAAATTTCAAGGAAGGGTAGACAACAGGCTAGGGTAGAAGCGGATAAATTTTTTAGCAGAACCATGTATAGGAAAAAACATTATATATATAAGTTCTGTTTGTCTGCATGATATCGCCAAAAGCTTCTGGAAGGATGGACAATGAGCAAAGAGAGAATCAAAATTTTGTGATGGATCCGTGCATTATTACCTCACGTATAACACAGTAACAATGGTGTTGGCAGATGTATGAGCTCTTTGAGTGCCTTTCTAGTTGAGCTTGTTTTTCAACGTCCACCAAACAGTAGACATTGGTCAAAAACTGTGCTGCAACAGAAACAATCTCCACAAGTGTCAGATGAGACTGTAACTAGTGGAAGAAAGCCGTTATCATCGAGTGTTGTACTAAAAAACTGCAATACGTGTAAAGAGCAGATGTTAGAGTCTGCTTAAGAAACTGGAGAACTCAAGAAGATGGTAGATAAAAAGAAGAGTTTTCTATGGGAATAATGAGGAACGGAATGTCTGTTAATGGTGAGGAATGCAGTGTCCGCAAGGAATTGTTGAGAAGCTGGAAGGGTTAACATAACTACAAATTCATGTCTTACAATAGAATATGATGTAAAAGAAAGCAGGAGAAAAGATTTCAATAGACTGAAGGGTGTGTGGCCTAGACATGAATGAATAATGTATTAGTATTGCTAACTTCAGTTTATATATATATATATATATATATATATATATATATATATATATATATATAGGAATAGTGCAGTTTTGATATAGTATGGTTAAGGTATTGCAGTACAAATTAATGTGGCTAAGTATAAACCAGAATATAAAAAAAATTGAATTAAAGAACAGTGTATTTTTTAACAGTATGGAAAGTTTTTGAACAATCAAGAGCTTGAATCAAGGTGCAGGTGCACATACAGAAGTAGTTTTATATCTTTCCTTACAAGTTTACTTTGCACTATTCAAGGAAATATATCCTTCAGAAGATGCAGGACTTCCCTGAGCCATCTTTTGCAAAACTTAACTGTGTCTTTGAATTTTTATTAAGCTCTTTGTTGCTTTGGGATCAGTATACAGTAGTCCCCCTTTATAAAATGGGTGTTGGGGTCCAAGAAAGACAACCACACTATAACTCAATTATGAGAACCAAAACAAGTTCACTGGTGTACAAAGGTGTTGCTCTCATCATAAAATCAAAGATAATATGTATAAAACACCATGTAATTGTGCTAATTGTTGGCTAATTGTAGAAATTTAATATTCTAGTTATATCAAATCTTCTGATGGAATTCTGTTTTTATTCATGGCTGGGCAAGGGGGGCGACAATATAAGCAAAAATTCCAAGTTGCACCACCCACCTAACTTACATCGAGGACTGTCCTTTATCAAGGGCCTTCTGTATTTCAATAGTGCCTATTGTATTTGAGGTAGAGAGTGAAAGCCTAGAAATAGTGAACTCCAGCAGGGGGTCGACCACTTCTCAGATCACCCAATCTCTACAGTCTCATTCCTTTATTCTAATTTTATCATCCCAGATAAGAACATAAGTCAATGCATAAATATTTGATTTGAAAAAAAGAGTTTTGAATTGTTAGCCATAAAGATTGTTGCCGAGGATAAGAAAGAAGAAAGAAAAGACTTCTTTATTGTGACAGAGGTGTAAATCAAAAAATGAAATTGAAGTGGAATGATCTCCATAATAAATGTCTTTTTTGCATTGCACATAAACAGGGGTTCAACCAGTGATACAATAGGAGAATTATACTGGCCAAGGGTTGCTAGGCAAGTGTGGAGAATGGCTATTATACACACTCAAAAGGAAAAGCTCCTTTACACTTCACTGTACAAGAGAACTGAACAGTAAAGTAGATAATCTACAGGAGGGAATCAGGTGAGGTTTTGATATTGACATTCCTTGTATAAAAAGACGTTGGCAGGAGATTAAATAAATATTTTCTTTATATAAAACTCAGGGAAAAAATGCAGGATAGATGATTAATGGAAAGAAAGTAGATGCTTGATTGTCTCAATTAGAACGGATCAAGTTAGTCAATTTTCAGTAGGAATAAAGAGATCCAGTAATGGATGGATCCAAAGTTATCCAATACAGAATGGAAAGGAGGAAATTACTTTGGATCCTGATTGTCAGTTGCTAAGATCATTCTGTCGGTGATTATCTTTTTGAAGAATTAATTTCATTTTTGTATTTTTTTTCACTTTATTTAATTCTTATTTACAATGATCTCTGTGTGTCTGAGTGTGAGACGCAGAGAGAGAGAGTGAGTGTGAGACATACTGGATGAGCATAACATCATTTATGCAGAAAACCTGAATCGATGAAAACAAAAAAAAAAAAAACGTCACATTATAGAAGGAGTGACAATACGGCTTCATTGCAATCAAAGGCTTGAAGCTAAGGACTGAAAGATCAATGATTTGTTTAACCGTTTCTATGTGAGACAGTAAAGACAGGTTTTTATAAGTACATAGTACCCTTAAAGTTAGGAGGTGCTGCAGATGTGATTCATCATGCAACCATCAATGTTCCACTTCAGATGATCATAATGGCATCTTACATCCGGGTATTCGATATGTCCTCCTAAAGGTCTTTCACATGAACTAATTATCTTGAATATATCACAATGATGGTTTACCACAGCTAGTAATGAATAAGTGAGATTCCGACCAAAGCCTCTCAATATGGTCCAGTCTTGAATTCAGGGCTTCTATGATTGTCCTAAGGTATGAAAGGAAGGATCAGTGATGAGGGGTGGGGGGCTCCTCTGCCTACTCCTCTGTTTCCAGGGCTTTTGAATATTTGAATGTCTACTAATTGTGACAATGCTGTATAGCCAGGGTTAGTCATTTTTACACTTTTCATGCTAAATTCTGCACGTTTCCTGTTATGGGAGTATGAAAAAGCGCTAGATTTTTGCGGACAAGCTTACACTATCTGACCATTTAGGGTTGTGTTTTTGACCATTTCAGCATCTTTTTTATGTATTTGGGGGATTTGCAGGCCATTTTGATAAAAGACTAATAATGCTTTTTGGCAGTCATACTAGTACAACACTGTGTCGACATATTTCCCCAAATACATGTCTATCACTATGAGGGCTTCAACAAAGACTACAAGCTAGCTGAAACATGGAACCTAACCAAGAGACTGACCCTCTCACTGAGAACCATGCAACACTTACATGAAAGAATCATGCTCAGCATCACATGTAGAGATCACAAGATTGCAAAATATATCGGAGAAAACAGAAGTCCGAGATATCATAGAATCCATTGAAAAAAACTCAAATGGCAATGGACTGGTCATGCTGCAAGAACGGTAGACAACCAATGGACATCACGACTTACAACATGGATCCCAAGATCTTGCAACTGAGGCCGGCAGAATACAACATGGAGAGACGGATAAGACACATTCAGAGACAGATGATATGCTCTATAGTGGCAAAGTGTGGCTCAAGGCAATACTAGCGACCATAGCTTAATGAATAATGAGCAAGTAACAAAGTACTAAATGCTGATGAAATGCCAGGTAAGGAAAGGAGAAATAAAAGAGGATAAAAAAGAACAAACGGGAAAAGAAAAATTAAAAAATATAAAATGGTTAATCAGCGAGGAAAGATGAATGGATCTCCATAAAATATGTAAATGATAGGGTGAATAAAGAGAAAATAAAAAATGCTGAAGCAGATTTGGACAGGAATAAAGAGACGAGGCAGATGGAATAATCTGGTAGATGAAATCATTGGGTAAAATGAAAAAAGAAAAAAATGAACACGACAGGACAGCTTAGTCACTCAATAGCAACTGAGATCTTTTGGCAGCATGCCCTGTTGGGGGTAATCAATTGAAAAAATAGGAAAAAAAGGGGGATTGATGAATTTATAAAGTTATTTCTCTCATTTCTGTTGGGTGGTGATCAATAAAAGTCTGGATTTCTGAAAAACAAAAAAGACACGTGCATGCTGCCACACAAAAACTGAAAGATCAATTAAGCATAAACTTACGTTGTAAAATGATCCCCCCCCTTGGAATTATCAAAAAACAGTTCTTTCTAGACATCCAGAGTAAAAGTTTGAATTTTCATCCCTAAAGTGCCATTAGTATGGTCTGTACATGTGACAGATAGCCAGCCAGCATCATGTAAGAATTGAAGAAACCTATGTTGACAGTTTTGGTTTGATGGTTTTTAAAAGCAGAAGCAGATTTAGAGAGCAATCAAGAGAAGAGTATGATTTGGTAGATGAATTCATTAAGGGGACGAAGAATTGAAAATGAAAAAATTAACATGATATCCAGACCTCACATAAATGAATCACCATAGCATGTTTATGTACCAGGACTAATTATCTCTGAAATTATCTAAAAAAAACATCTAAAATTATCAACAGAAAAAAAAAATATATATATTAAAAATCATCTAAAAAATACCAACACATGATTTAGGCATTGTTGGTCCAAAATGACCATGGAGACCTCCCACCCCCCAAAAACAGAACAAAAACGTTTTTAGATGGTGCTTAGGGATGTACTGATGCAAATCTTCAAGGTATTGGCCCAGTAGAACCTTGAGATAGACAGACACAGACACTCGAATAGAGAAGAATTTGTAGCTCACTTGACTCGTCTGTTGGGCTATTTATAGGACTACGGTGATTTGATAAAAGATGACATAGTATAATAAAAGTAATAAATAAATTACTAATTTTTACTGTAATTGATAATACAAATTCTCAAGATTAAAATAATTTCTATCACAAGATATACCAATCCTATCAATTATAACATTTAGCCTCAATCATTTTCCCTTCATAGCCACAATTCTTGTCTTGCAGTAATTCAAGAGAACAACCCGATCAATATTATTAATTTTCATGATTTATATTAAAAAGTTGCCAAAGGCAAAATGCAGTAAAATAACACGTGCAAACAAATTAAAAATTGATAGTTATTATCATTCATTAATGCCAATATATTGAGTCATGAAAGTAAGCATATATATCATATAAAACTAGTGCAAATTCAACACAACCACAAGCGATTCTGCAACTGAGTTAGTATAAAGTGTACTGAATATAAGAAAGAAAAATAGTCTTGGCAAACTGTTCATGCATTTGTTTTCTGCTCTTGAGAAATTAATTTTCATGATTTTCTTATCTAATATATTCTTTAAAAGTTTGTCAACCTATTGTATCGAAGTTCAAATTAACTTTCAATTAAATGATATTGTTGGGGGGTGGGATGTACAATGAATTTTGCATTATCGGGTGACCTTAGCTCAGAGGTATTGAAAAGGCTTGAATCACTTTATTCACGTTGATTTTAATAGCAACATTAAAATCTCTAAGGTGCAGTTCATTACTATAGCTAAATGTTTTCAGAAAAAGTATCCTTAACATGAGGTTGTATAAGAAAAAAATATCAGAAGATGTAGAAGAGTCATTTGGACTAATTGCAAACATCAAAGATGTCTAATAAGTGGCACTAATGCAATGGTTCTCAACCTTTTTTCGCCCATGGCACCCTTTTCATCATATTTCAGAATGTCATTCCCTACTTCCAAGGTTGTCTGACTCAAAAGGTACAATCCAAATAATCCACAAATATAAGAGACATGGTGCATGCAAGTATACATTTACAATGAGTGCACATATACTACACTCTGATCCTCTGTAGAAGTACTGGAGAGTGACACTTTGATCATAGGCAGAATAGTGATCCATACATAAATAATCACATCATCTTTTGTGGACACTATGCTAGTATATATATATGACATTGGACATTTTTATGTATTAACACTTATACGTTTACTTGGATTATTTTTAAAAAAAGAAAAATATCCCTCTACAAGCAATGTTAAAAGATCTATACTCCAACAGTTTGAATCTGACAATCTATAGTCGCAATACCCCTTTCCTAAAAACCCTAAAATTCTCCCCAGGTGTTAAGGATCACCCCTTGACCCTGATAGAGAACCTCTGCACTAAAAGGAAATTTTATTTCCTTACTCATCACAAATAAGAAAAAAAAGTCTGTACTTGAAGGTCATACAATGGTTAAAAAAGATGGAAAGACAAAAAAGGGAAACAGAAAATACAAAGAAAGAAATAGAAAGAGGGAAGGGACAAAAGAAAGAAAATGATGGGGGGAAAAAGAGAGTGGAATAGAGAAAGGAAGAGGGTGGAATAGAGAAAGAAAAAGGATGGAATAGAGAAAGAAAACGGATGGAATAGAGAAAGAAAAAGGATGGAATAGAGAAAGAAAAAGGATGGAATAGAGAAAGAAAAAGGATGGAATAGAGAAAGAAAAAGGATGGAATAGAGAAAGAAAAAGGATGGAATAGAGAAAGAAAAAGGATGGAATAGAGAAAGAAAAAGGATGGAATAGAGAAAGAAAAAGGATGGAATAGAGAAAGAAAAAGGATGGAATAGAGAAAGAAAAAGGATGGAATAGAGAAAGAAAAAGGATGGAATAGAGAAAGGAAGAGGGTGGAATAAAGAAAGGAAGAGGGTGGAATAAAGAAAGGAAAAGGGTGGAAAAGAAAGGAGGAGGGTGGAAAAGAAAGAAGGAGGGTGGAAAAGAAAGGAAGAGGGTGGAAAAGAAAGGATGAGGGTGGAAAAGAAAGGAAGAGGGTGGAAAAGAAAGGAAGAGGGGGAAAAGAAAGGAAGAGGGCGGAAAGAAAGGAAGAGGGTTGAAAGAAAGAAAGAGGGTGGAAAGAAAGAAAGAGGGTGGAAAGAAAGAAAGAAAGAGGGTGGAAAGAAAGAAAAGAGAAAAAAGGAAAAAAAAAAGAGAACCAAATAACAAGAATTGATAGTTTTCAAAGTATTCCCAGAGAGAAAGTGGTATTGGCCCAGCATGTAGCAGAAAGATCAGAAAGTTCTGTGAATATAATTTTATAACGTAAGAATGCAAAATGAACCAGTAATAAGTAGAGAAATAAAACGGAACAAAAGTTTCAACTTTTGCCTTTAAAAGTCCACAAGAAATAAAACAAACAATAAAATGATATAAGCAAAAAAGTCTACAATATGGAAGAGTTGGAAAGATAGATGAACAGAATTTCCAGACAATATAGAAGGAGCACAATGAATGCCATCATTATGGAGAAGACAAAACTAGATTGTTGAAATGCTTCAATTCTTAAATTCATATTAAAGAATTCAAATGTTAAGTCAGAGAGAGTAACTCTGATTGAAGTTACTTCCCTTTCTTCTTTTGGTAACTTTTAAAACGTTCTTTTCTTTAATTCAATTCACAAAAGAGTTCCATTTTAAATTCTATTCATTGAAGTGTTCCAACACAGTTTCAAGTGGTTCATGAATCTAAGAATCAAGTAATCTTACTTTCATGAGAAAATATCAATATTACTACAACCAAACAACAATTGAGTAATGGATTCATCCATTCATCAAGAATTGAAAAAGTAAATTCTAAATACCTACCAGACTTGTGATTTTAGCTGTTCATAGAAATTTGGTTCAAGAGTGGGTAATTGTTTGTACAGAGAGGTTTGTTTATATTTTTAAAAAAAAAGTGGGCAGGAGAGGATGTTGTGTGTAAAGGAGTAAATAAATAATAGATCTGCTGAGTCAATCTTGCAGAACTTGGTGCTGGTCAGGGTGATTAGACAAGCAATAAAAAGTGACAAACAAAATATATTATAGGTAAAACTACAAGGATAAACAAATTACTCTGGAAGAGATCAAAGAGAAACAGAAAGGTGAAGACCCAGAATAGACTGACAGGTGTGATATTAACACTTGAGAGGTATGGTGCGATACAAAAGATAAGGAGGGGTAAAATAGCCAGGGGAAAATCACTGAAGGTTAGGATGCAAGGTGCTTGAACTAGACCCCCTAGCAAAGGAGAGCGAATTGATATGGTCACACCTGCCAGTCAGATTTAGTTACAACTGAGCAATCAGGGGAGGTAATAAATACTGACCATAATAACTCAATGTTTATCTTTTGCATTCACGTTCAGGAGAAAAGGTTAACTTTCAAGAGCCCCACCATAACGAAAGCCTTGTGTACCTACTTACTGCTGTAACATCTAGCTTTGTGCTGATTGTCAAAATACCTTACACTAGAATGCCTATGCAAATAAACAGAACCTTCAGATGGTAGTTGAATCTGTAAATTGTTTTTTTGTAGTATAAATGTCTAATACTTAGAATCAATGAGAAGATATAGAACAAGCATGGCTGCTGCAGGGGTCAAATGTACTTCTACTTTTATTCAAACTCGAGATGATTACAATGATGTTTGTATTGTATATATGGTAAATGAAAAATTATAAAAACATTTTTCAATAGCATAAATGTATTTATGATAAATTTTGTAAAGATGTAAGACTTGTCAGTTTAGCTAAGTTGATAGGACACCAGCCTACCAATCAGTTGGTTATGACATTAATTACGATATATCATGTTGGAATTAAATAAGCCCCAGTGTATTTATAGCACAAACCTAAGACTTTTCAAGTTAGTTCAGTTGAAGAGAGATACAATTATCAATCAGTTGGTCAGGATTTCAAAATCATGGTAGAGTAATGTTGATTTTTATTCCTTTAAATTTGATGAGGATTGTTCTTATAATGGTAGGAAAACAAAATTAACTCCAGGTTAGTACTGAAATTTAACAAAAAAACATTTTCATAATATGCATGACTAAGATGCACATGGAATAGCACAGTAATTAAACTAATATACTGAAGACCTTGATTTGTTAAAATGAAACCTAAAACATATAAGTATAATGATATAAATAACATGTTAGGGTTGATCAATTAAAAAAATCAGGAGATTAGAGAATAAGTTACTTCTCTCGAATTTTGTTGGGTCGTGATCACTGAAAAAGTTCAAATTGATAAGCTATATACCATCAACATTGTGACTGACTGTAGAGCAGACATACCAAAAAACTCCCACCACCCTTCATCCCCCCACCCCCTTCTATACGAGTCTGAAAATGCGGAGAAGAGAACTTGCACATCTATGATCTGACATTCAGGCTTGTTTCAAATATTGAGAGATAAGATTATTTGATCTGTCATGAAAATCAATATGATGGAAGTCAAAATAAAGAATTGAAACTGACATTCAAAGCCCGCAAGAAAATCCTCAGGAGTATTTTTGTGTCTGTAGTGACAGCTGAACATTCATTCTCAGTTATCGTGAATCCAACAGTGGAAAGAGATATCTGAGACCAGCTTTTACTTCTAACACCAGTGGATTAAGTTGTCCAGTCCAATTTTTGTCATCAAATATAAAGAGATGCTATTTTGCAATAAGTTCTTGTAATACTTAAGTGTCTAATCAGAGAAAAAAAGATCTTGAGAGGGTTTTTTTTCCGATCCGAAATGATCTTTGAGTAAGTCTTTCCAACCGTGTGGTATATGAAATGATTTCAACTGATCTACTGACATTTTAAACTAGACTAGGTGCATTTCCACAGGGAACAATGTGATTACAAAAACAGCATAGCCAACACCTATCCCAAACCAAACCTTAATGAAAGCAAAAAAAAACTAAAACCTTCACAAGGGAAGTAACCAAATACTTCTGAACAGTACTCCTGTATAAATGGCAGAAAGTAAGTATGATATAGCATAATAGTTACATTGTAAATAAATCCTTTTCTCTAAAACCTCGAAAAACTCTTTTTTTTTTTCAAAACTGCACATAATTGCAATACATAACACATCAATTAGCATCGGGATTGTGTTGATATCTTGGAAAATGTTGGTGGAGAAGCAACGCAAGAAATGAGCAGAATAGGAATGAACAGGTCTGGTTAGTCACCCAATAGAAAACCATCACATGACCAACATCTTTTGACAGCATGCCCTATTTGGAGCGATCAATTCAAAAATAGGAAAAAGGGGTGACTAATGAATAAGTACCTTCTTTTCCCTTTTGTTGAATCACTGAATTTTCAAAAAGCAAGCATGAATGCAGCTGGGCACAAACTAGGGACCGATTTAGCATGAACTTACAATGTACATCATTAAACCTAATTTTAGAGGGAGGGATTTTTAAAAAAACAAACAACGAAAACATTTTTTTCTAGGTATAATAAGGAGTAAATGTTCAAATTTTCAGCCCTCTAGCTATGTTGGTACAGCCTGTATGTGTGACATTTGCATAAATAGCAAGCAAACCAGACCAACTTAAAAACTAAAGAAACCTAATGTTGACAGTTTTGGTTGACAGTTTCTAATAGTAGATTAAAAAAATACATGGAAGAGGAATAGTGAGCTTGCAGTGCATGTGCAATCACACTAATCAGAGTAAGTTGATCCACCAATGCTCTGTCTAAAATAGCTACTGAAACCATTGTAAACCTTTCCTGACCTTTGACTCTTAAATTCATGCAAAAAAAATTTGAATGTTATTATAAAGGAGGATAGCTACTAGTTAAAGTTACTTTCCTTCCACCTTTAGATGAGTAAAGAAAAAAAGTTTTCTCAATTCTATTCACGAAAGAGTTCCATCATTTTTAAAAAAATTCTATTCACTGAAAAGTTCCACCGTCAATTATCAAGCATTTCATGAAATTAAGAATGAAATTTTGAGACCTACAATAATAGTGTGGTAGATATTTTTTTTAATGAATATTTCTATAAATCTGTATGAGAAAAATATGATGAAAAATAATAGATTGATTTAATGCTATTATACACAAACATACGCTGTAAAATACTATTTAGCAATCAAGTATACAAATGAAAAACCTGAATCAGTCACTACTGGTGAGAATCTATTTTGAATAGTGGATATGACTATACTATTACAAATGTATTGTTGAAGGCAATAATTCAAGTTCTACCAATCTTAAAGTGGGGGGGGTCAAAATTATCTCCCTTGATTTAGAACTGATACTAAGCAAAATGTTTCATTTCATAATATTTACCTTATAAACAGAACCAAAAAGTACAAACGTTACTTATCTAATGAATAAGAAAAACCCAGTAATATGAACATCTAAATCAACCAAGTAGAATGAATGATCTTGAAATATAATGCCTATTCAGAACAGACATGTATTTAATTTTCTGAACTGAAAAATGTAACATGAAGCCAGATCAATTCCACCATCTTGTTTTAGCATAAGCCTTCCATTTTGAATGAATAAGTGGCCTTCCTATCTCCTCCGTTTGCCAGGCTGTTATTATCTTTGCTGTCATGCAGTCACACCATAACTGACTGTCATCGGAGAACCCGAGTGTTTGTAGCTGGCAAAGCTTATAGGTGACAGCCACTGAGTCCTGATATTTAGATGAAAAATCAATATCTCTGCTAATTAACAATGGATGGAGAATTTGCAGGAAGAGGCTTAATCAATGGAAAGGAAGAGAATGGGGAGGATCTGCTGCCCTCCCATTAAGTGGGAGCAGAAGGAGAAAGAGGAAAGAAAAGAAGTAGGTGAGACATGAGAATAAAGACAGAATAGTAAAGAAAAAGAGAAAGAATCAAAAAAAAGAAAGAAAGAAAGAAAGAATTCCTATGAGAAACAGAAAAGAAGAATAAAGCAAAGAAATGAGAAAAAAGAAATGGAGAAAAAGAGTGAACGAAAGAAAGAAAAAGGAACAACGAAGGGAGACACAGGGTAAAGAATGAAAGTTCCACAGGCCAACTCTACTTTTCTTCAGAGGAAGGATTTGGAACAAAGGAAGAAGATAGCAGCCATGAATGGACAAAAGATTAAATGCTTCAGGCAACTAAGCTGAAAAATAAAAGATTAAAAAAATGAAGGGGAAAGAAAGAGCATGAAGAAAAAAAGGGAATGGTAAATGATTTTAGGAAAACTAGAAAGATATCTGGACCCCCCCCCCCTCTAAACCAGTCTATAACCTTTCAATATCAATAGTAGACTATGTGAAGAACATTATAGTCTGTAATAGACATTGGGATATGAGCCAGAATGGGGGGCAACTAGCCCCCAGATTCGGGCAAAAATGTGCAGAAAACAAAATTTCTTTCAAGTTACAATTTTTACTGACCATTTATCGATAATTGACAAGACTTTTTAATTGAAATCAGAACTTGTGATTTTAATCTGAGTAAAATTTTTGGCAAATTATCTGTTCCCCTTAACCAAAAGAGTTCCTATACCTCTATGATGATAGAACATGAAGACGTAAGAAGAAAATGGAAAAGTAGGCACTGAGGTTTCGGAAGGTTTGTAGAAAAATCAACGTCTTCCCACATTATTGACAAAAATAAATGAAGATAGGGCTGCAATGTAGTTTGTTGTACAAATGGAATTTATTGAGGTCACATTATTGTCCAAAATTTGGAGACAGGTGAAAGGGTGGAGGTCATTTTTCATACTTTTATTATCTTAAATGATTTTATCTAATGTAAAGATGTCTGGATTATCACTTCTAGTTGACATTTTTTATAAATAGGGAAATAAGAAAAGTTATCTTAATTATAAAAGAAAATTCAGAAACAGTATTTTAAATAAAATGAATTTCTAAGAAAACAATTCAACTTGATGTAGCCATTTTAAAAGATGATATTTTAATTGCTGTTAACAGGGTTGTGGCTAAGATATACCCCCCCACCCCCAAACATATCTTTTTGACCCATGGCTATCCTCAAGATGAAGGTTGGCAAGGTTTTGACCCCTTTTCTGATCATGGCATTTTTCTCCAATATCTCATTTTCAAAAATAAAGGTATAATTTTCATTCAATTTTTTTTTTTTTTTTATAGGAGGAAAATGTTGACATAAACTCTTCATTAACCTGACGTTTCTCCCCTTTTACAAGTCGTCTCATCTTCAAATTTGTTTTAAACCTTTTCATTTCATTATTTTTAATCATTATTATTTTCAAGAAAATGATAAAAACTATAATAGAATGTTTTCAACTCCCATACAATGAAAGTACACCTAAGTATATACCTGTTAAGTTTAAATATGAAATATTGTCATCTTAATAACCAGGTTAGAAAGATTGTAAAAGGTCAAATTAAAGCTACGCAAAAGAAAAAGAAAAAAAAAAAAAAAACTTGAAGAGTAGTGGAGAGTCTGCGGTAATCCTGAAAAGCTTCAAGGGCAATAATTTACTGGCACCAAATTTATCATCACTTCCGGTTTCAACTTGACAGCATCTGATTTTTCATTGGAGGAGGAGAAACAATAAAAGGGATTTCATGATGATTCATGCGTGTTCCAATCTAAAATACCCAGGATTCCTTGAAAGAACAACAAGGAAATCGTTATTAATTCTGGTTGAGTGTTTTGATATTATACTGGATAATAAATTTATACCTAAAGAAAAATTGTGTAAATGTTCAATGCTGAAATAGTAATAATCTTTTCTGGTTGTAATGTTATTCTTGTAACTGATAAGTGAATTTGATAGTAGAAATAATGACTGAAATAAGAATTATAGGTAAGAAGAATTCCGTATGTTTAAAAGCATGTCTTATGAAAGAGATTTCATGGAGAAACTTCTGAAGAACAAAGTAATTGGATACAGTTCTTTTTTTGCACAGAAAAAAAAGAAAAGATAAAAATAAAAAAAAAAGATAGAAAACAACTGGAGAGCATCTAACTAAGCTCTTTGTTTTATAACCTTATTTGAAACCTGCAACAAAAACTGTCAACAAAGGTCTCTTCGGTTTTAAAGGTGATCTCGTAAGATATGTATGTTTGTATCACACCAATGGAGCAAGAGGGCAAAATTTGAACATTTACACCATATCACAGGAAAATTTTTTGTCTTCTAGATTTCCACCTAAATAGTCTTTAGTTGGGGTGGGGGAATAAATTAACAATGTAAATTTATGCTAAATTGATTACTTTGTTTTTTTTTTAAAATTCAGACTTTCAACAAAAGGCAAGAGAAGTAACTAATTCATTTTTTCAATTAATCTATAAATAATTTATCACCCTCAACATGGCATGCTGCCAAAAGATGTTGATCCCATGATAGTTTCTGTTAAGTGACTAATCAGACCTGTAAATCTTGATTGTTCATTCCTGTATTTTCCTGATCATTCTCCGTTCACTAAAGTAAAAAGATAAATTTTTCTAATGCAAATCTTTAACAATGATTTCAAAAGAAATGTATGGGTAGCTGGAACTTCTTCTGAAAAAGGTAATTCAAAGCAAAAATTAGGTAAAAAATTTTCATCATAAAATAAAACTTAGTGTTATTAAGATTAAAATGTCCTTTATTCTAATTGTTAATCACCAGGAGAATTGTTTCAAACAAAGTCTAATCGATGTAATACCAATTCTATAACACATATCTCATCAGCGTATGATGGATCAGGGGTATCTTGAAACAGCTTGCACTTTTAAAACTTGAAGTAAATATTTTCTATTTTGATAAATTTCATGTTTGTGAAATTTGCAATAACTAGTAGAGTATTTACAAATTGGTACTTGGATAAATCAATTTGGTTCTAAATTAAAATCCAAGTCCAAACAATGAGAGAGAAATTTAGAGATAAATGATTTGAGATTTAGTGGATTACTACAAGAAAAGAACTTGAAACCATCATCTAAAACTATAGTAATTTCTCAACTTTCAAAAGTCTACAGATACACGCAAGAGAGAGAGACAGCTCGAGACCACATAACTAGTTTTTTCTCTGATCTGATGGAAATAACTGTAGTCCAACTCTTATATTCATAAACCACTTGAAATTGCTGTGGAACTCATCAATGAATAGAATTTCAAAAAAATGGAATACAAGAAAATTTTACCAAAAGGGGAAAAAAGTTACTCCAACTTGAATTTCCTAATATGAATTTAAAAGTTGAATGAAATTGCCCATCAAATATGAAGAGATAAAAAAAAAGAAAAAAAAAGGCATTTTTAGAATTGAAAAAAAAGTGTATGCAGTTGATGGGAAATATCCACAATTGAGAAGAAAGAGAAAAAAAAAAGACACCTTGATTCAAAGAAACCATGATGCAGGTCAAGTAACCCTCATCTGGAACTCTAAAAACTGAAATGTTTCATAATCCAAAACTTTTAAAAAAAACAAACAAAAAACATGATGCCACAAGTTGAAAATTCCACACCTGACCTCATTGTAGTATCTTTCAAAGATGAGGCATGAAGCTGATTCCCATGACATTCAACAAATTCTGATTGCAGTTAAAGCTTAGTTCTCTTTAGAAATGTTAAACTATATTTACATCATAAACAATGAAAAAAAAACAAAACCACTCCCAACCTAAACAAATCATTGTCACCACAAGACCTACATGCATTAATTACTATATTGTTTGCCTATTCTCTCAACTATAAAGAGATGTTGAAATTGTCAAAAAGTCCGCAGATACCCCTATGAGTAATAGTGACAAGAAAAAGAGAAAGTGTTTAGGTCTATCTATAGCACAGAAAGTCAAGCTTTAGTGAGTAACTGGACAAAGGTGTAAATGGGGTACCTGCAAATATTCCAAAATAAATCTGAAGTCCAAAACACTTCAGGTCCCAGGCATTTCTGAAACAGGGAGCTAAGCTTGCAAATATCAAAGTTGGACTAAAAGTTTCTCTCTCTCAAAAAAAAGAAAGTGAGAGTGGTGGTGGTAAAGAAGAAGAAGAAAATAATAATAAAGAAGAAGACTGGAAATAGTTTCATTAAAGATTCATTTAAATGATATTGGATTATCTTGATAATACAGAATTAAGATGAAAGTACAAAGTAAGCTTGACGAGAAATATAGAAATAATCGAGAACCTAATCAAACCATTCTGAGCTCAAAGTTATAAGCTGAAACTCAATACCAAATTTATCACAAGCTAACAGACTTTTAGAAGATATCATATTCCTGGAGTGTCTTGCTAACAAAAAAATAAAAATAAAAAACTTTGAGCGGTGAATTCAAGCCTGTTAGCCATATTGAAAATCTCCTTAGTACTGAGAATTTGCTCGAATAACATGCACACTGTTTTTGACTTTGTAGTAGTTAAAGAAAAACAATAAAAGGACTGAAAAACAGGAGGTTTAAGATGATACGCGTGAAGGAACATTCATGTTTTGATGGTTCCCTATTAGATCAGTCATGGAGAGAGGAAAGAATGAGTTCCACAGACATCTTCAGCTACCCCCGTCCATCCAACTAAAAACAAAACAGAATCTGTCCTGCAGCCAGTAAGAACAACTGCATTTTTCAGGTTTTACCCAACAGGATTTCTTCTCTCCTTTCTCCATTTGGTTTTAAGTAATTTTCCATCTTCTCTCATAAAAGTTTCTTCTTGCCAAGTTAAAATGGCTGCCTTCCAACATCAGGATGAGGAGAATAATTACATCACTTACATACTACTGATTTTACAAGTACAAAACTGGACTAAGATAAATGGAGAAAGACTGATCCAAGAAATTGCTAGTGACTGTTTTGTAATCCAAGTACCAGCCATTTTTCAAGCCTGATTTGTTTAAACCCTTCATGGTTTATGATGAGTGTAGGCATGCATTTTTATTTTTTATTAATTTCAGAACATCACGAGTTAACTTGATTAAAAAACAATTCTGGATTTTAGACCCAACCAAAAACATTTGAGCATTTTCTAATATCTTGGAGTAAGAACGAGTTCATCCTGAACCTCTTGCACTTGGCAGCACCAATTTCAGGATATAAGCAGCAACAACTCAGCTTAAAATTTCAGCTAATTCTGAGCGAAATGTGGAGTTTTTATTGCTGTTATGAAGCGGAAAAAATTCTTCCCCATTTGCTACAAGGACTTTTGCTATATATATATATATATATATATATACATATATATATATATATATATATATATATAACAGCATTCTAGCTTCAGGGATGAAATCTGGCAAATTATGGATGCTTGTCTTGCCTTTTTTTGTTTTGCTTTGTACAGAGATTTTCCATTTTTATATATTTACTATATTCAGTCAGTAAAATAAGTTTGGCTTCTTTGAATTTTTTCTTTTCAATTTTAGAAATGTGGAAAGTATAAAAAAATAGAAATTCTTTCCAATTACGATATATACCACAAAAGTAAATGGATCAAACCTGCCTTTTCTTTACCCCCCAATCTATTAGCTTTTTTCATGTTCATTCTGATAATGTTTTGGTGTACAAATTATCCACTCCAAACCTGGAATTAAAATAAGTTTTTCTTTTTTTTTGAAATGAAAGACTTGAGCAGTAGATAAAAAAAATCCTTACATCACTTAATTTATAAAAACAAATAAAATATGCTCTATATTGACATATTGGGTAGCAAAATATTGATCTGGTAAATTTGATGAGTCATTAAATACTTATATCGTCCCAGTCATTTTTACCACCGTAAGCTTTACGTAACTCAAAAGGCATCTCACTTCTGTGGCATCTCCTTAAAAGAATGAGTTTCAACTACTAAAAACTCTATATTTTGATCTTGTATAAAACACAGCGAAAACTAAAAAAAAATAACAGAATAAGTTGAGTAAGTAAAAAAGTAAGGATCAAGACAGAAATTATGATAATAAACTTATAAGAAAATAAAAGTTAATAATGGAACTTAACAAAGCATAAAATCAAGAGAACAGCTCAGTAGATTTGAACACAAATTAGTGAAATTAGTATTTCTTCTCAGATCAAAATAATCTGGAGAGTCAGAAAAAAGAAATGTGCCAAATAAAATGGCTGTTAGGAACAGTCTAATCCCCTAAATAACTTCAGTTATTCGAATATTCATCGTTAAAACATGCAAGTAAACATTGAAATTTGATTTTTTAAGAGCATGAAAAATCAAGTATGTTTATTTTCATTTATCAAATCTCATTCTTGATCTTAATACTTTTAGGAACTGTCAAACAAAACTGTTAGCATAGGCTTTCCTTCAGTTTTCAAGTTGGTCTGCTTAGCTATGAATGTATGTAACAGGCATACAGGCTGCACCAATAGAGCTAGAAGGATGAAAATTATCAATCTAGAAAAAAAATGTATTCATTTTTTTCTAGAAAATCCCCACCCTAAATAGGTTTTTAGAGGAAAGTTTAATTTGAAATTAAGTTGTTTTTGCTCAATCGATTCCTTGGTTTGTGTCTGGCAGAATTCACGCTTATTTTCGCAAAATTCAGACTTCTTTTGTGATCACTGCCAAATAGAAGATTCATTGATCACACCATTTTTCAAGTTCTTAATTGTTCACCCCAACAAGACATGCTGACCAAAAGTTGTTGGTCACATGATGGTTTCTATTGAATGATTAACAAGACTAGTCCTGTTTTTATTTCATTAAGTTGAACAGCAGATAACTACTGCCTGAACTAAATTCTGATCCTGTCAAGTTATTTCATTTCAAATAAGCATGAATGACTGACTGTACTCAGAAAGTATTGATAATAAGTCCTTTTTATTCACTGATATTTTTTGAAGTTCACTTTCTTAGTTTTTATTACCCAAGTATTTGACCCCTGGCAGTAAATGGATGGAAAATGATATATGCTTCTAGTGATGTAATTACCTCCCTTTGAAATATGAACTCAACCATCAGAAGGCTGGAAAAAATAGGTATGTATGAAGAATGATTCAATGCAAGAAGCCAGGCAAGGCCATTGCCATAGAGGAAGAACGAACGAAAGGGAGAAGAAATTAAGAGCGGAAAGAAGGAAAGAGATGAGTAAAAAGTGAACAAATAAAATATGGAGATGAAGAAATAGTAATAATAAAAATAAGAAACAAACAAAGCTGAGTTTATGCATGTATGTACATATTCATTTGAATAAATAAAGCGTATTGGGTGAAGGCACTATAAATAAACATGAGAGAGAAAGAGCCCAGAGTACAAAAATATAAAAATCAACAAATAACCAATTGTTAATGCAACATACAAGAAGGATAGGCAAATCATATTTAAATAAGTACACACACACACACAAACAGCATTAAATCATATACAGTAATTAATTCCATTTATAACTAACTAGCAGAACTACTCAGTGTATTCTGTTTTATTATGATAATGATTAAAAAAAAGATATGACATCAGAGAAAGTGGCGGATCGCTTTTCTACTATTATTCTTCAATGAACCGATAGAATTTGTGAGATGAAATGATTAATACAACTATACAAAAATTATGGACAAAAGTTGCGTATTATACATAGGCTTGTATTCCAACACACTGACTAAAAAAAAACCCAACTAAGTCTGCTAGGGTGTTCTGGGTTAGTAGTAAGGATGTTCCAGTCCGGAAACCATCACCTGAAGAAGACTTTGTTGTTGACACAACTGATTTTTTTTTTTTTTCTTTTTGCATCAGCATTTCTATGAAATTATATACAAATATATATTCTGGTATGCATATCTTCAATTCACATACATATGTATGATCTAAGTTGAGTAATGCTTATTCAAAACTCAGAAAACCAAAATGTTTCAAAATCTGAAACTTTAAAAAATCTACAAGACATCTCAAGTAGAAAATTCCAGACTGATTTCAAGGTATTTAATTCATTCTGATTGCAGTAAAAACTTGGTTATCTTTATGTTAATATGCCCCACAAGTTACCAACCAACCAGCCAGATGGGCAACAGATTCTGCTCTCTTTCCTTGTCTGTGCGTAAGTATCTATGTGTGAATCTCTGGGAGCTCCTGGTCATATTTTGGGGGCTACTACCTTGAAAATTTGCATTAGTACACCACTGGGCACCATCAAAAAAAGTTTTTTCTTCTTCTAAAAAAAGTACTTTTTAGGGTCTCTGTGGTCATTTTGGAACCAACAATACCTAAACTTTATGCAGATATTTTTCAAAGATAGTTTTAGATAAAAGATCCATTTTTTTCGGATAATCTTAAACAATTAGTCCTGGTATGCATATGGACTACAGTGATTCATTTATGTGAGGTATGAATATTTACCTCACTAACAGTGAAAGACAAGACAAGACAAGTCTCAATCAAAACAAATTATTGCCACCGCCAGACATACATGAATTAATCACTGGTTTTTTTTTTTTGCTCATTCTCGCATAGCAAAACACTGGTATTTCAGATAAGGGGTACTTAACCTGTAAATGTATGTAAGCACATAGCTATTTTTTTTTTTCTTTCCAAATCAGTGTTAGACAGCATTCTCATGTACTATTTAATGGTCAATTCCTAATAGAAACCTAATTCCAATTTCCCAATTAAATTGAGATTTGATCTTTTTGGTCACTTTTCAGATATGTTCTTGGCCATTTTTGGCTTTTACAAATACAAAAATGCACACTTCAGAAAACTTCCCAATGCAATGAAAATGGTGGGGAAACATTTGGAGATTTTTTTCATCAAAATTTTAAAAGAAACAAATCTGCTCACCTAGCATTTTTTGGTCCCACAGTTCCTTTGTCATAGGAAGAACTGGCCACAATTGCAGAGTCTGGTATTTCCATGGTCTGCATTCCTAATGCATCGCGACATTTTTCTGAAATTGAAAAAAAAGAGGTAATATTGAATTACATTCTCAAATACACCAAAGGCATCAAACAGCAATACATTCATTTATTTGATCATAAATTCAGAGTTAATGTTTTATCATAAAGTGGACCAGTTAAAGAAGAGAAAATCAATATGAGTAATGCTTATTCAAAACTCTGAAAACCAAAATGTTTCACAATCTTAAACTTTAAAAAAAATCTAAAAGACATCACAAGTAGAAAATTCTACACCTGACTTCACTGGAGTAAGGAAAGAAATGAGGCTGATTTTAAGGTATTTAATTCATTCTGACTGAAGTATAAGCTTGGTTATCTTTGGTGATATATTAATCACAACTACCTACAACAGAAAAGTTTAATTACAGCTGGGTTTAAGTTATTCATGTGTTCTGACATGTATATGTATGTATGTATCTATTTATCCAGAAATTAGCCCAACCCTAAATGTTTATAGCAGAAACTTGAAATTTTGCGCATGTGCACACACCCCTCAATGTAGGGAAAATGTTTTTTGTTTTTTAAAGAAATTCCTCCCCTGAAAAGGTTTTTATTGGAACGTCCAATTTACAATGAAAAAATTGTCCCTCAGTTTATGTTCATGTTTTTTTTTTGATAATACATTTATGGTAAAATCATACGAGTAGTAATTTCATCAAGAAAACTCAATTTTACCACCACCATTGCCTAAATCACAAGGTAAAAAGCAGCATATATGGGCGGCAGTGACTCATAATTTCCCTTGGAATGCTAGTTTATATACCTATTCTTAAAGAGAAATAAATATGATGATAGATTGTCTGATCCATTACAGTAAGTAAAGTGTATGATTCATGTAAATTCATAACAAAATTTTAATTAAGTAAAACACATCATAAGCTGCATGCATTTCTAATAAGACTAAATGCTTGCTTTCTTTTTTTTCCTCCTAAAATGATGGCAATAGCAACACATCTTTATCCTTCAGTATCTGTGGAAAACCCTTCCAAAAATCTTTGAGGATCCAAGCCATTCATATGGCTACAATAAAGGATGGTAACAATTCTAGGCTCAGATAAGACCATGTTGCTTTTTGTTGTATAGTATGACTACTTTTCTGTTTATTTTCCAAGAAACTCCCTTTCAGAGAAACTTTAATAAAAAAAGAAAAGAAAAGGCTCCTATAGTGATGTGTTTCCTCTTGATTTTGCTCCAAATTTTTCTGTGATTGTCACTCAAAGACTTTCATATCAAAGAAAAAATTGTGAAAAAAAAAAACCAACAACCCCCCCAACCCATCCCTCACACACACTATTGCCCAACAAATGTATGCATGTGCGTATGTATTATAAACAAACTTTATATAAAGTAATATTTAAAGATGTATGTATCACATATACAATCATATACCTATATAAACATAGAAATAAATACTTGATACAGATGTGTATATTTATGTATGAAGATGCTTTCATACACATAATCCACAGATTAAACATACTTCACAAGAGTGTGTGAGAATGCATCTATTATAAAACCAATGAAAGAATAGGTAAAAAATCCTCTTGGTATTTGATTAGATTATTCTAATGTCTTCAATCCATCCTATCTCAGAAACCATTTTTTCTCCTTCTTCACTCATGACTCTTTCTCTCCATTCACAACTATTTATACACTTTTCCTGCTCCTACCATTGAAGAGGGCAGTCAAGGGCATGTTACTCATCCTTTTTTTCACTTCCACAAGATTTCTAGAACCACATGAATAATGTATGGGGCAGATGAGATAGATTTGTAGGGCTTGGCTTCTGTATTCAGATCATTTAAGGAAATATGGAATCGGAGGTTGGAAGGCAAAGTGTATACTTGTAGGAGGGTCTCCGCATAGTGGCCAATAATTTTCGTGCGAAATGAATGTATGTAGAGTATGAACATTACAGAATCATAACAATATGTCAGTACATCTACTATAAAACTTAAGTTTCTGATGGGTCAACTGTAGATCAAGTAATGTGTTTGCTGGTTTGGCTTAGCAGTAAACAGAAGATCAGAATCAGCTCGACAGGCGACATTTTTAATCCAAACTTACAGAAATAAAACCTTTATCTCTGAAGAGCAAAATTTTTTTATGCAAGAACATAAGAGCTTTCAAAACTTTACTTTCAAATATACATTTTCTTGCAACACATTACTTGAATTTTGTTGACCAGGCTTAATATATAATGTCATCATAGCAGTTCAACTGACTCAAGAAAAGTATTTTAGGAGTAGGTCTAAATTTGGGGGGGTTATAATTGAGCCTAGCATATTTTTAGAGATTGCATATGGTGGTTAGTGTAATGTCTTTCATTCAAAGTATAGCAAATAAATCTTTTTTTTTTTTTTTAAATCAAAATACAAGTTTTATAATTTGTCAAATAGTAATACGAGAGATGGCTATAACACGAAAAAAAAAACGAACTGGTGATTGGTGAGAAAAAAATGATAGGAAAACTGATTATGAGAAAGTAAAGAATTTTTATGGAAAGTTTTGACAGTTGCCATCAGCCTTCTCATACATATTCATAAACATTTATCATTATGCATATGTATGAACGCATATGGTTTTCTCAGAAAACTTACCAGAAATATTTTCATAATCCAGTACAAACACATTTATTTTTTATCAATCTAAAATAAATCTCTATTATGAAATAATGAAAGGCCATTTTAATCTATAAACCATTTGGTGTGAGAAATGCAGAAAACTGACCTAGAGGAGAAATGTAGACATGAAAGATATGAGTTGAATTCTGGGAGACAAAGCTTAAAAGTAAAAACTGATATGAACACCAAAAGTTTAAGCACTAACCGCTATAATTACCAAAATTAACAGAAGTAGATTTGGAGCACCATAATTATTCTTGAATGAACATAGGCACCAAAGGTGACAAAGGGCTCTATCCTTTTCTATAGGTACAAGTGTTTGTGTGTTGCGGTGCTTCTGACCATACCATCGTCTACAGACTTGAAAATTGGCATCAGTACTCCACAAGACCATTCTAAAAATGTTTTTTTCTGATCTTTGGAAAAAAAGAAGCTTTTTTTACTGTTTTAAGGGCTTCATTTTGTCAGTATAGTTTATTGATATTATTGTAGAGTTTTTTTTCTATTTCAGACGTTTTCCAGTGGAAAATGCCAGTGAAGTCATACATAGAATTTATTTTGACCATATTTATTCCTTGATGCAATTTTATTTTCATGACTTGCTATGGTTGTTTGATTATTGACTGTGACTGTTACATTATCTACACATGAAATATTTCATGATTTCTATGAATTTGAAAAGTGAAAGAAATGTAACTTATACATATTTAAAATATTCAATTTCAAAAATTTTCTCCAAATATATGAATGATCTTTCTTGTCTAAAAGATATTCATGCCAAATTTTTAAACAAACCAGAGATTTAAAGAAAAATGCAGATATAATTTGAGGAAGTGATTCTGTTGACTTTTTAAAAATTCATTTCAAATGAATTTCAAGATAGAAAGTAATTCCCATCAAAACTGTCAAATAGGTTTCTTCAGTTTTCAAGTTGGTCTTGAAGGGCTGGCTGTGTATGTACGTATCACAGTTCCAGGCTGCACCGATGGAGCTACATGGCAGAAAATATAAACATTTGCTCCTTATTATGTCTAGAAAAAAAATCTTTTTTTTAAAACAAAACTTATAGCTAAATTGGTCTCTCAGTTTGCGCCCAGTATAAGAGAAAAAAGAATTCAGATTGTTCAAGTGAACACTGCCCAACAAAAGGCAAGGGAAGTAACTTGTTCATTGATCACTCCTTTTCCAATATTTCAGTTGATCATCTGCAGCAAGGTATGCTGCCAAAAGATATTGGTCACATCACGGTTTCTATTGTGTGACATCTTATTCAAGAGAGCTTTTTAGAATGGTCAATTTCTTACATAAATCATCTATAACTTTATTGAAGCAGCTCAATCATGAGTGTAGTTCTGCCAGAGCTTGCCAGTATATATATATATATATATATATATATATATATGAATGAGAGAGAGAGAGGATGTACAAAATAAGCCTTTTGTCAACTACAGCACCTGAAAGGATAGCATTATGCTCCTGAGCTTAGACATAGTATATCTTTAATGCAAAAAAAAAAAATTCATGATTCAATAGTTTTCATTATTAGCATGAGATACCACATTATACCACACACATGTTCACTCAGTAAATATCAATTTTTACACATCAAATGATCATCCTTTCCAACCAAAGAAGAAAAAGCTGCTTTCTGGTCTAGTTCTCCATAAGATGGGATTCAGCATAACATTGTTTAATGTTGTATAACTCTGTAGTAAAGATCTCGGGTTCAATAACCATACTGAAAGGTTTGGATTCGCAATTGGAAATAATACATAATGTTTCCAATTTTTTTTTCAGACCCCCCCCCCTTTTAGAGCATTTAAAGTTAGTCAAAAGGATACAATAAAAATTTAAAAATTAAATTCAAATAATATTTTTCAATTCATGAATTCAATTAATTGACAAAAATACAATAATACAAAAGAATCTAAAAGTACTTGAATAATTGGTATAAAAATGATTTGAAGGATTTGTATTGTTGTCCCCTTGGCCGCCTCACCAACCCTTGATTTCAACCCCAACCCATTATTCCTCACCTCCCAATGCCCCTACAAATCTTCCAGCATCCCCCAACTCAGAGAATCACTGATCTAGAAGAAGAGAGCTTAACCTCAATCAAACTTTTTAAAAAAATTCTTACAAATAGAATAAAATTAAGTATATAAAGGTCTACATAAAATAAATATTGACAAAAAAATTCAACAAAACACTAAAAATAGAATAAGTATTTTGGTGTATATAATGCTATATTCATACATTTATACAAATATTTATTTTTATTGCAACACTAAAGTACGAATGATTCTCCCCCAAATTGGCAAAATTCCACTCATAATATTTGTGGAGAAACAGCATTACAATGTATTAGCAGAGTTAACAATTGAATTTATAGAGTAACAAAAAAAAAGGAAAAAAAAAAACCAAACTTACAAAACCAGATCCCAAAGATGAAAAGAACAATGCTGTTTTAAAGAAGTGCAGAGAGTTGGGATAAAAAATTGGAAAATGAGACAAAAAGGTGGGGGATGAAATGGAAGAAAAAAAATATTAAAAAACCCTAATAATGGGGCATTAAAGAAAACTTTGAAAATGGCAGTGGTTGTTGTTGTTGTTGTAGAACTCTTCAAAAGAGATTTGTTGTTGTGATGAATGAGTAAAATGGATGACAATACTCATCCTCTAGTGTAGGACATCATGAATGCAGGAAAGAATGCATCAGGGAACAATGGAAGGAAAAGGCAAATACCGCAATAAAAGGAGGAATGACCTAAACGCAGCACGTGAAAATGTGTTTATGTATTCTCACCAGAAACTAACAAATGTGGTTACATGAACAATAAGATAACAAACCATTTATAATATGCCTGCATAGAACTACTGTTATTTTGTTATTAAGCGGTTAACCTACAAAAATATTACAGAGTATCGAAAAGAGAGAAAAAACGCAACTTCCTACTGAAACTGTGTTGATTTTTATAACAAGTTTATTGCACAAATTTCGATTGAAAACATGGGTAAAAATTATTTTATTTTCTCAGGAAACTTGATTTTTTTCCCCCTATCAGCTTTTTACAACTAAAAATAGAATTCAAGAGAATAAATGAATTTAATAGTGTGGATATATTTACTTCAAGAAGTTATCTTGGGAAGTGAAATGTAATAACTCTTTTCCTGCATTTCTTTTTATCAACTGAAGCAAATTTCCTTTTCAATTCAAAACAAAATTACTTACTGGGGAACAACTTTTATCTTAGATATTACATTATGAAAAAGTATGAAGGAGACAAGAAAGCAGATTATCTAAAAAAAAAAATGAAATAATTTAATAAGCCTAGATATAAAATTACTGAAAGCCAAGTTTGTGAAATTTCAATTTTTTTTTTTCCAACAGAAAATTATTTTCATTTACCAGAAAATGAAATGAAATTCAGTTCCTGTAATTTGTATTGTTATGGGGAAAAAATTGAGATTAAAATCAATTTTGGGTGGTTGTTAACACTTCTGTTCTTGGCAATTGACGTGCACATTTCTGGTCTATACACAACACTGACACAATCTAAAGGACCAACTTAGTAATAGTATAGAAATATGAAGTTTTATCTTCATCTTTTACTAAATATGGAGACTTTAATGAGAAATCAAAACTGATCAAATATAATTCTAAATGAAAGATAAAATGGCTTATCTTCAAACCTAATCACAACTAAAATCAGTTTATTTCTTTACAATAATTATGTCCAAATATATTCAATCAAGGAATATAGGCAAAGAATACACAAAAATACTCAATCAGATGTAAAAAAAGAAAAAAAATTAATACAAACCAAAAGTATTTATTTGAATAAAACTATTCTTTGAGGAATTTAAAGAATAACACAAAAATAATATTTCTGTCACTCAAATTCGAACCATCTGATCAAATCATTATCAATTTTATTTAACAGGGGAAAAAAGATCACCTTAAAAAAAAAATGTATTGGACAAAATGGCACCCAAAATAACGCATTCTAAAGAAGTCTATTGTGTGCTAAGGGAGACAACTAAGCTTTCCTTATTGTAAAGGTCACGTACAGTTTATTGATTTTTGCTATCAGAATTATTCTCACAACGCAGGAATAGTTCAAATTAAACATTGTTCAATTCAGTCTTTTATATCCATGTACCTCACTATTTCATTTTTTAATATTCTTAAATTCTAGCATAATATTAAAATCATAATTAAAATGAAGTTATTTTTAATGTCCTTATCTTTATCCCCATACATCAGTCAAATAATTTGAAAATATAAACAATTTTTCTCCATTATTATGAATATTAAAATTAATCTATGCACTGAAGTGGAAATGAATATGCGACTTATGTTGTTTTCTTTTTGAAAAATCTTTTAATCCAGCTATGTGCATTTTCAATCAAACTGAATAGAAAAATAAGTGAAAATTGAGGTGAAAAACAAATAAATATAAAAAGAAATCAATTTATTTTCAGTAAAAAGTATAAAAATAAAAATAAAAGATGAATATGATTTAAAGGCTGAAGAAAGAGGAAAACTATGTTGAGACATGGAAGTAAATGGCTTGAAATTTGACCAAATCTAGAGTATTTTAATGAATGGAAATTAAATCATTATTATTGAATAAAATCTGTTGTGCAAAATGGATACATTTAAAAGAGGTTGAATATAATCAATCTTATTATAGAAATGAATTTTCAAAGTATAAAACCAATGTATAAAGTAGATGTTACTTGAAGATAATTTTAAAATGAGCAAAACATCCAAGCATAAATTCTTCTTCAAAAATTCCAGTTTTATTGTAGATACAATATTATTCATTGAAGTATACAGATAAGTAATGGTATAGGAAAATATTCTTTAGTAAATAAAATATTGATGAAAGGAATGAAAAAAAAACAGTGTCAGATATTGAGGTTCATTTTAAATGGATAAGCAAATATCCATTTTCAAGGGTTTTGACAATTCCTATTATTTTAACTATGGTGCATTAGATTTGGTCATTAGTGGGTTGGTATGACAAAGTGGAAAATGGTTGGTTGGGTAGCCAAAAGCACTAGGCAAGATGACAATTTTGGACGACTAATTCTATGAATCCAAACTTAGGTTCTCTGGTGTGGGAACAATGATGAAAAGTTGACAAAATGATCCATGTCTACCATATTCGAACAGACATGTATAAATGAAAGATTGCTGCCCATATATATATATATATATATATATATATATATATATATATACACATGGTACATGTGGTACAAATCAGGCTAGCAGTATAACATAATATAATAATAATAATATATATTAATATAAAGCCACTTCTGATATGTAATGGATTTATTTCATTAAGTGCTCGACACATTATTATCATATCATTATATATATATCGAGCACTCCATGAAAAAATCCATCACATATGGCTTTATATTAAATATATATATATATATTATATAAACGACTTGGCTTTGCAAACATAGATTTTCGGAAGAGTTTTAATGGTTTCACAAAAATAAAAATAAAAATCGTGAGGTCAGCATTTGCTCTCACCCTGCTAATAATGATCTGATTTCTGTCTATTTCTATACAATACCCCTTTGTCCGACCCAATTTGACATGCATACTCAATGGACCTAAGGGTGGATTTAAAAGTAAAATATTAACAAATTAAAGAAGTCGACTAGTTCAATTAATAGTACCGATTACACTGAAGATGTTTATAAATCTCTGACTTTCTGAGATAATAAATAGTCATTATTACACATTGATTTACTTGGACTAATGTCTTCATCTTGGTTATTATAGTCACTATGTTTTGGCCTTCTTCAGGTGTCAATTGCTTTAGGTAATCTTCTGGGAATTTCAAACCGAACCCTTTTTTCGATCCACGCAGGTAAATTATTCTTAGTCTGCTGACCATGCAGGAGATATCTCATAGTCGGTTAATTCTTCTGAGTGAATTTATCCTTATGAAGTTACCAACTTCTGAAGTAAGCCACAAGGTTCTGTTGCATCAACATGTACAATGGTCAAATTCTTGTAATTATAACAACCAACATGAAGACATTGGTCCAAGTAAATGAACGAATAATAACAATGTTTATAAATGCTTCAATGTTAAGAGCATTCAATAGAAAAGTAGAACATACATGTTCTTAATATTAATTCAATATTAGTACTAGTTAATGACATTATCCAATATAAAATGCTCTGTAATATTTATTATATAAATAATAGTTTCAAGTTACTGAATTATTAATACTGATAGCCACCATATGTTATTGATATTTAGTTGTTACGAATATTCAAATTTATGCAAGTTAATCACTTAAATTACATTAAAAGAAATCAGTGTTAAAACATAGGACTTTGCCTAACGGGGGGAGGGACTATCGGGTGAGATCTGAATTTATGAGAAAATTCAATGGAGAGAGACTTGTTTAAAGTCAATTAACTTTTTGGTACATTTTTTTTTTCAATAATTATAATTATCTCGTTCAATTTGCTTGCTAAAATTCCTTGAGTCTACTATATAAAACTATTTCAATATCAACAATATATATTCAAAAACATAGCTAAAACACCACTGCTTCGTAATATTAATCGTGTAGAAAATACGTAATTTCACATTTTAATGAATAACAGGTTCTCATTTTCTGGGTATATGGATAGAAGATAAATGAGTTTCAAAGAAAGCCAGGTATGTAATATAAGATGGAGCTTAATCACTCCTGCAAAACACACTTACAGACCCAACAGATTTCTTTATTCTGGGGCAATGCTGTGTGACTCAATTTGAAGTATGTAAGTTGAAATTGTTTCAAACAGGGTATGCAAAATGGCTATTTACATTAAGAGGGTACATAGGAGTAGTATTTCATTCTATATTCTTCTTTATTTCACCACATTCTCCATTCACACGGATTGCTCATAACTGGAAATAGTCATAAAAGTAGCTCATCAGCTCCAGTGAGCAGAAGACAGAGCTCTTCTTTCATCTCTTTTAGGTACAGAAGCGGAAAAATATAAGAAGATGGATATTGCAACTGTTTTCTATACAGGGTGATTAGATAAGTAAATTCATATCTAACATTTATATAAAGTAGATTTTTTTGTTCCTTTGTTCATGAAATATTAAGAGGAAATTATCTGTGTTTTGTAGAAGGAGTTGATAAAAATTGACATTTATCATTTTAAAGAGGAAACTTGTTTTTTTATTGCTCTTAAAATACCAAATATCCCAAATAAATTAATGCTTATATCATTTGGGGTTTAATACCAGTCCAACGATAGCAATCAAAGAATCATTCAGTTCAAGAAATATCTTTTTTCAATTTTAATATTCATGGACTGTTTGGAAGCAATGTGGAACTTTTTAATGGTTAAGATCTTTAAAAATTGAAATCTTTTATGAACTGAATTGAAGAAACTTTTTAAAAAATTACCAAAAAATGCAAGGGAAGTAACTTTAATCAGAAGTTACTCTCCTTGAATAAATACTTGAATTCCCTAGTATGAATTTAAGTGTTAAAAATAGTTAATCACACTAGAGTCAAGAAAAATAAAGATATGAATATATCCTTATAGAGGACTTGTTTTGTTCAAGTATTTTCGTTTTAAATCATTTATGTTAATGAGCTTCACCTACTCAATGGAAAATTACATAGCCTTTTAATCTTCTCCACTGCTAACGGTAAGTTGAAGAAAACTGTTTTTCCTTGTGTCGTCAACCGAGTATATACAATTTAGTCTCTCATGGTTTTCATTTATCATCACCAGCCCAAAGTTTTTCTGTCAATTTTTTTTACACCAAGAATTAAAAAAGCATCTTTTTTAGGAGCAGCAAAGTTTGCATTAAAAACAATGATAACTGAATGAAAACTGAACAGGAAGAAGCTATAAAAGGTTAGCATCATGACACAAACCCAAATGCCTTAATGTCAAAAGTGTAACAGGTTTCCTAGAAAATCTTTTTTTTAGTTTTCCCTTCTGAGAAAGTCAAATATTTTGTGAATCAAGAACAAAATAAATAAAATATTATCAGCAAAGAAGAGATGAATAACTAAAATACCTCTAGGCATTCTTTGCCCTGGAATTTAGGAACAGATATGTACGGCTGAATCTTGATTACGAAAAAGACAGAACAAGGATGAAGATGACATTTTTCTTTAAAAAGTAAAAGACATTTTTGATTGTTATAGGAATTTAGAAATAAATATACAGATGAAGTTTTAGAGAAACCATTTATACAGAGAATAAAATAATGAAAAACTCTGTTTTAGCATTTCAGAAAGGCACACAGATACACCCAAAAACAAAAAGATGCACCCAAAGACAAAAAGATACACCCAAAGACAAAAAGATACACCCAAAGACAAAAAGATACACCCAAAGACAAAAAGATACACCCAAAGACAAAAAGATACACCCAAAGACAAAAAGATACACCCAAAGACAAAAAGATAGTTGATATGAGTTGATGCTTTTTTTTTTTTTACATCAACATTTTGAGCATTTACCATTTCAGAATTATGAAACTAAGTCTTGAATAAAATCAGGGATAAAATGATAGTGTTGTTCCAAAAATAAATAAATCAATTCAACAAATTCAATCTTTCAGAAAACAGACAAGGATTTAATAAAAAGATTAGTTTAAATTAATGAGAAAATCCAGTGCAAAATTGATAATTAATCACCTTTTTTCATGAGGAGCGCATCCAAAACACTTGATCAGAAAATGCTGATGACATAGAGCAAATATTTTCTCAAGAGTCTTTATTCTCTCTCTCTCTCGTTTTACTAAATTTGATGGCAATTACAGCATAAAATGAAAGAAAGAGGGCAACAAAAAGAGAGAGATTATAACTCTTTAACCATCAACAATATTCTTTATAAACCCATGTTTTTTCTCTTTAAATTTACAGTTTTAAGATCATCAACATCACAGAGAGATCATGAGACAGTATTATATATTAAAGAAAGAACAGGAGTCCAAGATATAAAAACCAATAGAAAACCCAAGTGGTAAGGGGCTGGTCATGTTGCAAGAATGCCAGACAACTGCTGGACATCACAACTCCCAAGAGATCATATATATAACTAAGGCAGTCAGAAAATAAGATGGTGTGACCAACTAGACAAGTTCAGAAAGTACTGACTCGGTGATTCCCATGATAGAGAGGTTCGGCAAATCTTGCACAAAGTCTTTGTCCAACAAAAGACACTAAAAGGCAGATGATGATAGAGAATCTAAAACAAAAAAACTCGAGAAAAGTATCAAGTTGGCCAAAAAGTTTGTTCTGTATCGGACATTAGATAACATCGGAAGCAATTCTAATTACCTTCACTCAAAAAAATCACTTTTGATTGTATTGTGGCCAGTCATATCAGCATGAATTCAAAAAATAAATTCGTCAAAAGAGGTTTAATCATATTTTTTTGATTCTAAGAAACTGTCAACATGGGTTTCTTCTGTTTTCAAGTTAGTCTAGATGGCTGACAGGCTATGTATGTATCACATGTTCAGGTTGTACTGAAGAAACTGAAAATTTAAGTATTTACTCCTCATATCATGAGAAAACTTGACTGTTTTTTTGTTTTTTTTAATAATCCTCTACAAAAATAGGTTTGCAGTGAGGGAGTACAATTTACAACGCGAGTTTTAGCTAAATTGGTCCCTAATTAGTGCTTGGTTACCTTCATACTTGCTTTTTCAGAATTTGAACTTATTAGTGATCCAAGACTAGAGTAGTAACTTATTTACTGATCATCCTTTTCCCAGTTTTTTCTTAATTGATTACCCTCAACACAGCATGCTGCCATAAAACGTAAGTTATTTGAGTTTTTTTTTGTATCTATTCTCTAACCGGACATGTTCGTTCTTATTTCAAGATTCTGTTTAGGTTTAGATGTTGAAGGTTCTTCTGGATCTCCTGGATCTAAACATGATTTTCTTTGTTTTGGATCCGGAATAATATCGTCCAATTTTCTTCTATGTCAAACAAGAGGAGAAAAAAAACATTTATGGTGAACAAAATTCTTTTCCTCCCAGTTCTTTCGGAAACCTTTTTTCTAAATTCAGAATTTTTCCCAAGGCTTGAAAAGGCATCCCATAATATAGCATGGTTGAGGATATAAAGTGGGTCATGAACCCCAACATTTTCGCCCACATCAACGCCCACTCATCCAGAAAATCATAAATAGAAGAAAAAATTTTATTAACAGACTTAATATGTCTAAAATATTGAATTTCTGCAATTCGCAATTAATTAACGTATAATTATATGGTGTTTTACACATAAATTCTTGGATATTGTAATGAAAACAACACCTTCACACATCAGTAATCTTACTTTGGCTCTCATAATTGACTTTTGATGATCTATGATTCAGTTATAACGTGGTTGTCTTTCTTGGACCTAAACACCCACCTTAAAAACGGAGACTATTGCATACTATGACCCCAGAAGCAATTAAGAGTTAAATAAGATTCAAAGACACGGCCAAGTGGTACAAGAGGTTGCACTGGGGAACTTCTGCATCGATATAATAAAAGATCTCTTAACAACGTATAATTAATCACTGCTACCCACTGTAGACTGGTTTAATCACTGTAGCTGGGTTTAGGTTATCTGAGTTCTGACACTCGTGTATTTCTTTATGTATCCGGACTTGGCCAAGCCCTAATTGTTCATAGTAGAAAACTGAAATTTTATGCGCACACGTGCACACACTCCTCAATGAGTAGAGGAAATACTTTTTGTGGGTACTTTGAAAACTCTCTCTGAATAGGTTTTTATTGAGGATTCAATTTACAATGAAAGTTTATGTCTAATTGGTCTCTTAGTTTCTGTCCAGCAGCATTCATTATTCTTTTTGAGATCTATACTTCTTAGTAATCACAGCCCTAAAAAAGGCAAGAAAAGTAACTTATTCATTGATCACCCCTTTTTCCAATTTTTTAATTGATCACCCTATTGAATGACTAACCAGACCTGTTCTTGTTTTTTCAAAGACCAAAATCTATGACACAAATCATACTGGTAGTATTTTCACCAATGCAACTTAATTTTACCACGGCTACAGCTTAATTTATGAGGTAAAAAGAAGAATATATTGATGGTTGTGATTCATAATTTTCCTTGGAATGCTAGTTTTTTATTTGAGCCAGGTGACTATTAATTTTGAAAATGCTCAATATTCTAAAATGGCTGCCAAAATAACAACTCCATCGAGATCGCTTAACTTTATTAATCAATCGAAACTGTGTTTCCTATTAGTTCCAACCATATGCAGTAACTAATAAAATAGAATAAACCCTTGATATATGGTTATATCGTACATTTTTTTTTTATTTCCCCGTTTCAAAACGCAAGATGGAAAGCAGAGCCCATAGCCTATCAAACGTACTCGGAGTAGAGAGAAGAAACAAAAAAATGCAAATCCCATAATTCCTTCAAACTATGGAATTCATCAAATGCCGGAAACATGGAAATCTTCAGTGATATCACCAATAGGAAATAAATTTCTGGCTATGCATTTCAAGAGATGGAAGAATTCCAAGAAGTGATTCATCGAGAGATACATGGCATATTTATGGGTGTATTTGAATAAGGAAAAATCATAGGAAAGCCCACAAAATGAATATTACTAGATATACAACTATATGTGTCCTTTTTACTTTTGAGTCTTTCTTGTTTTGATGGGTTTCGTTTCAAACTTGCCCTTGGCTAATATCATGCATTGTTTAGAAGAATAGAACAAGAATAAATAAATGTGATGATGTAGCGAGAAGGGTTTGCATACTGGGAATAGATGTAGGGGAATTTATCTTGTTAAAAATCTCCTTACCACCATTTTGAATGAATAACATAAATGGACACTTATGTCTTGAGTAAAGGGATTAAAATGCAAAAAAAACTTTTCATTAGAACATGCAACTATCTAGTGATATACCAGTAGAATAGGCGTAATAATTCTAGGACGAGAGAGAGAGAGACAGAGAGAGAGAAGTGGGGGAGAGAGGGAGAGAAGTGGGGGAGAGAGAGAGAGAAGTGGGGGGGAGAGAGAGAGAGAAGTGGGGGAGAGAGAGAGAGAGAAGTGGGGGAGAGAGAGAGAGAGAAGTGGGGGAGAGAGAGAGAGAGAAGTGGGGGAGAGAGAGAGAGAGAAGTGGGGGAGAGAGAGAGAGAGAAGTGGGGGAGAGAGAGAGAGAGAAGTGGGGGAGAGAGAGAGAGAGAGAAGTGGGGGAGAGAGAGAGAGAGAAGTGGGGGAGAGAGAGAGAGAGAAGTGGGGGAGAGAGAGAGAGAGAAGTGGGGGAGAGAGAGAGAGAGAAGTGGGGGAGAGAGAGAGAGAGAGAAGTGGGGGAGAGAGAGAGAGAGAAGTGGGGGAGAGAGAGAGAGAGAAGTGGGGGAGAGAGAGAGAGAAGTGGGGGAGAGAGAGAGAGAGAAGTGGGGGAGAGAGAGAGAGAGAAGTGGGGGAGAGAGAGAGAGAGAAGTGGGGGAGAGAGAGAGAGAAGTGGGGGAGAGAGAGAGAGAAGTGGGGGAGAGAGAGAGAGAGAAGTGGGGGAGAGAGAGAGAGAGAAGTGGGGGAGAGAGAGAGAGAGAAGTGGGGGAGAGAGAGAGAGAAGTGGGGGAGAGAGAGAGAGAAGTGGGGGAGAGAGAGAGAAGTGGGAGAGAGAGAGAGAAGTGGGGGAGAGAGAGAGAGAAGTGGGGGAGAGAGAGAGAGAAGTGGGGGAGAGAGAGAGAGAAGTGGGGGAGAGAGAGAGAAGTGGGAGAGAGAGAGAGAAGTGGGGGAGAGAGAGAGAGAAGTGGGGGAGAGAGAGAGAGAAGTGGGGGAGAGAGAGAGAAGTGGGAGAGAGAGAGAGAAGTGGGGGAGAGAGAGGGAGAGAAGTGGGGGAGAGAGAGGGAGAGAAGTGGGGGAGAGAGAGGGAGAGAAGTGGGGGAGAGAGAGGGAGAGAAGTGGGGGAGGGAGAGAAGTGGGGGAGAGAGAGAAGTGGGGGAGAGAGAGAAGTGTGGGAGAGAAGGAGAGAAGTGTGGGAGAGAAGGAGAGAAGTGTGGGAGAGAAGGAAAAAGAGAGAAGAGAGAGACATAGAGGTCATAATACAGAGGTCAATGTCATGAAAAAAGCTGAGAGCAAACAAAAGATTGTGATGAAAAATGAACCTCAAAATATTTTGCTTGTAAATGGGAAAATTCAGCAAGAGATTGCTTTAGAGACACAAGCTTCAATTTTAGCTGAGGTTATATTTCAGAAAGGAATTTGATGTTCAAAACTAATGGAAAGACTCAAGTTATTGTCTAACTGAAGATCACTTAACGTGCTAAGAAAGGATGATGATTGGCTCTTCTTTGGATTACGGTCAAAATGGATGAATCTTATCTATGAGAGAGGATCAATAAGTCTGTAGCTCGACAGATAGTTATCACCTGAATTTTGATCTGAAATTTCCAGTGTATAATATTCAATGTGATTCTTTTTTGGCAATACAGGGTTGGAACTATGGAATGATTTACTGGAATATGTACTGCTATCAACAGATGTAAATGATGTTTGCTATACAACAGAAAATATCCAAGGCTCTAGATATTGTGTAAATATTATTGTTATGATGTGTGCTTGTATAGACAATTAGCATACTTTTTTCTTCACACTGAAGCAAATGTTCTAAGTAATTAATATTCACCGTTAAATTAAGTGCATTGACAAGGAAGGATATTGTTGAAAAACAAATATTTGTTCTGAAAAAAAAAAAAATTGCTTTGCTATGAGCTAGTTACTTCCATTTCTTTGGCCTAGTTCAAGAGTTATACTTGAAACAATTTTACATGACATTGGAATTTTTCAGATATAGTATGTTCAACACACCCTTTAATTTATGTTGTATAAGACATGGAGGATAGAGTTTGGTTGCAAATTTAATGAATAACAATCTAACAAATCTCCAACAATACTAGACAAGTTAGTCTGCTTATTAAGCATGTCTACCTCGCATGCAGAAGGCCCTGAGTCTGATTCTCAGTGCAAGCTAAGACTGTGGAAAACTTTTCATTAGGACAAATTTCACAGTACACTCTGCAGCTGATTGAGTATCCTCTAAGCTGTAAGATCAGAATGGAGGTATCCATCCGATGGACTCACATCCTGCCGAGTAAATGGTCATAAAAACTCTTGACCAGACTTGGGCAAGGATCACTAAGCTGACGCTTACAACAGAAACCGGACTTTATCCCTTGTGCTCATAACCCATTGGAAGTTGTCTCTTAAGAGATGGCATGTTTCATCATTACCTATTAGTAAAGTTACAAAACTTTGTATAATGTAAAAGGAATCTTCTGTGAATGTTTAAAACCGAATTCAATGTCATACAAAGGTAAATATTAAGAAGAACAGGTGCCAATCCAGAGGAGGGTTCCAGGGGATCTGGTCATCCCCTGCTCAAGCAATGTGCAATCCAAAAATTTGTTTTCTAATATCTAGAAAAAGAAATTTGATAATTAAAAATCCCAAGTAATCCAAAGTCATAGTAAATTAACCTTAAAAACAAATATCTGTTGTCTAATTAAACAGATGCAGTAAAAAAAAAAAAAAAAAAAAAATGACCCTCCACCTGCACAAAATCCTAGACCCACACCTTAGGCACTGATAAAATTAGGGTCACACTAATGTTTCAAAATGTATATAGTTTGGAATTTTCAAATTTCATGAATGATTTGAAATATACTTTTCATCATCATCAACACTCTTTTAATGCTTTTAATGTCTTTCATTGGACATAAACCTTCCACAGGATTCACTACACCTCTCTATCGTGGACATTGCGGAGCCAATACTTTCTGAATTCGTCTAGTTTGTCCCTCCATCTGGTATTCTGTGGACCGCAAATCTACTTGTGATCTCTGGGGATCCATGTTATGAGGCATGATGTCCTTTGGTTGTCTACCATTCTTGCAACATGACCAGCTCATTGCCATTTGACTTTTCCAAAATCATAATATGTCCCTATACAACCATGATGAGCATATGTTCGCTATAATCAACTTGGACACATTATGTTTCGTATGAAATTAATGGAAAGGCTCAGTGTCCCTACCTGAATGGCAACTGGCCAATCGTTACTATTCTAATGAGCCAGAGGAAAAATAAAGTTGTTTACTGATGAAGCTAATATGCTCACATGTCAAAAGCAGTTAACGAAAGCTTAAAATGAATAATTCCAAGTCCATACCAATACAGAGAGAGCTGCTTTAGTTCATTTCTTAATACTTCAGAAAATGTTATCACTGAACCAAATTAGTGACCGTCTTTTGGCTGAATGCAGTGAGCAATTACAAAATTGGAAGAAATGGGGTGTTCAATGAATAAGTTACTTCTCGTGTGTTTTGTAAGACTGTGATCATAAAAAATTTAAAAAAGTCAGAATTTCCTAAAACAAGTGTGAATACTGCTGGACACAGACTAAAGGACCAATTTAGCATAAACTTAAATGGCAAATCCCCCCCCCAAAAGACATTCAAGGGGGGAAATTTAAGAGAAACTAGAAAAAACATTTTTTTCTAAACATTAAGAGTTCAGGTTTCAATTTCAAGTCCTCTAGCACCATTGGTGCAGCCTGTAGTGTGATACATACATAGCCAGCCAGACTAGCTTTAAAACTGAAAAAGCCTATGCTGACAGTTCTGGTTGACAGTTTCTAACAATAAATCAATCCATCTTGTTTACCCCCCCCCCTGCAATGTACCCTAAAAATTCATCAGGGTTTCTTAGAAAAAGAGGGAGAGAAGTAAGTAGATACACAGACAGCCTGTTCTTTCTTTTATCTGGGTACCAGCAAGGAATGGCTACTAGTGATGACATATCGAGGCCACTGTATGTCAAATTTATTTAATAACAGTTGGCAGTGGTCAATTAAAATCCTTGTTTGAATTATAACTTTTCTCTCACCATTTATATCAAAGTCATTTCATTAAATATTAAAACATGTAAGATTAGAGAAAAACCATAGAAGGGATCAACATGAAACTGGTTTACATCATAAATAGCCATTTTCTTCCATATTTGATGGTTACACCAAAGTTCACATCAAAAGCCTTTTTCTTTTGGATCACTTGACAAAAATATCAGCATAATCAAGATTAATACTTTCCCTCTATAATACATCTGTTTCATCTCAATATATTCCCTCTCCAAAATGTATTATATGAAAACAATACTCTTCAAGGTGCATTAGTTTTGCATATTAATAAAAGTTGATAGCTTTTATCTACAGATGCTTATTGTTTATGATCCTTGTACATTAAATTGACCCGTTCAATCATGTAGAATATGAATGACACATTTATTGAACTACAATTCATCATGGAAGATTGTAACATTTCCAAACAGAGCTCAGCAAAGCCGTTGCTTTTGTGAGTCATAGTGGAACCTTCAACAACCTGAAAATCATGCAAAGAGCTTTGTTCCCTGTGCGCGTGTGTGTGCGCACACATGCCACACATTTTGCAACAAGCACATAAAGGAAAATAGTGTGTGCATAAAAGGATTCAAATTCTGTAGATAGCTTAATGAGTTTTTATTGAAAAAATATTTATTTACTATGTTGAATTTAAAAGTGGGTACATATTGCTGTTACTGGAAACAAAAATTTGTAAAACAAAATTTCGTTCAAAATTTGAGGGAACATTAGCGAAGTGTCTAGTAGTGATGATTACTCAAAGCTTCTAACAACTTGTCAGCAGCATCTTTTTCTTTTTTTTTTGGAGATTATTTAACTCATTCAGGCTGGGAGCAGACATAGGTACGTTTCAAATTTTGTGGCAATTTTGAATATATAATGAGGTCGCATGACCATTACATTTGCCATGAATGAAATCCATATCTCATAACCTTCAAAATGATATATGACTTCCCCAGATTTCTTGGAAGATAAAAAAACTTATCCATCCATTATTTCCTTGCTTTGTAATCCTTGGAGAAAAACTCCATGCCTGTATGAATAAATGTGTACTATTCCCATTATGAGCTATAGTTTGCTCTTCTTGCCAACGGCGAGGAGAACACCATTCAAAGGCGCCTTTATATATATATATATATATATATATATATATATATATATATATATATATATATATATATACATATATATATATATATATATATATATATATATACATACTCCAATTCAAAGACTGTTTTTCGCGTACGTGCAAAACATAAAAATTTGCAATTTTGAGCTGCTTCTCAGGTAGCATCCTAAGTAAAAGAATCCAACACACACTAATTCAAATATTTGAAAAAAATTTATATTCTCCAAGATGTATTTCATCATCATCATCAGCCTTTTAGTGTCTATCATTGGACATAGACCATGCCCAAGATCTGCCAGACATCTCTATCAAGGGCATTGCGGAGACAGTACTTTCTGATTTCATAAAGCTTGTCATGCCATCTTACTGTCTTTGAGACACAATTTCATATATGATCTTTGGGGATCCACATTGCAAGTCGTGATGTGCAGCAGTTGTCAGATATTCTCCCCACAAGACCAGCCCATTGCCATTTAAGTTTTTTCAATAGTTTCTATATCTCGGACTCCAGTTTTTCCAAATATATTGTGCTGTCTTGTGATCTCTCCATGTGAGGTTGGGCATGATTCTCTCAAGTGCGCATTGCTTGGTTCTCAGTTTGAGGGTCAGTCTTATGGTTAAATTCCATGTTTCAGCTCCATGGGTGACTATCAGGAGGATGCGTTGGTTTTATTCCCTTCTTTTTAGGACAAGGGGGATTTGTGTTCTTGAAAGTCGAACTTGCTCTAAAGTGTCGACTCAGATTTTTAATCTCTGATGTACATCATGGGATTTTATAATTGAGTGATGGGATTGTCTCCTGAATATTATCAATGAAATTCCAGCATTAAGTTGAAGTTTACAATTAGAAACCGTTGACCAGAACTGTCAACATAGATTTCTTCAGTTTTCGAACTGTTCTGGCTGGCTGCTGGCTATATATGTATTATGCATACAAGCTACGCCAGGGGAGTAGAAGCCTGGAAGTCAAAACGTTTACTCCTTATCATGTTCAGAAAAAAGGTTTTCTCTTTCTTATATTCCCACCCTAAATAAGTTTTTAGGTGGGGGGTGGGTCAATTTTCAATGGTTTATCCTAAATTAACCCATAGTTTATGCCTGCCAGTTTTTTTTTAAATTCAGACTTTTTGGTGGTCACTGCCCAACAAAAGAAATAACATTAATTGATCACCATTTTTTCCAATTTCTTAATTGATCACCGCCAACATCTGCTGCAGCCAAGACATTGTCATTTGACGGGTTCTATTGAGTGACTATTCAAACATGTTTCTTGTGGCCATAAGTGCTATTCCAAGTTTATAAGTCCTACCTCATAAGTTTCAATGCCTAAAATTCCCTTCAGATTGAGAATCTTACTTCTATATTGCAAATTGAAAAACCCTGAAATCTCCAGCCAAAGACTCTTGCCAATGAGTTAATTAGGTAGATCTATGGCAAATTATAGAATTAAAAATGAAGAATGACAAATCCTAAATGATGAAGTGGTTTCTTAAGCCAATTCAATTCTCTTGCTCAACTTTAGATTGATAAGGCTTGAATTGTCTCTATTAAAGCTATTTCTAAAATAGAATTAAACATTGACCTTAAGAAGTCATCCAGCACAAAACACTTCAATAGAAATACTGTAGCATGAATTTACATCCTTCTAAACAATCTATTGATTGTTTTCGGTAAAAATCAAAATTAAACATTGTCACTGAACTTCAAAAAAATTTCAACTAACATCGATGCTAGAATAGATTTTGTCAGGACAGACTGATTGAAATTAATCTATAAAACCTTCTCTCAAGAATAAAGTCTTGTCTGAGACTTGTCTTCATCATACAAAATATGTGGCTTGATTAACCGTCATTGGGGTGTGAAAATAACCAGTGTTGCAATAAAAAGTGACAGATATATAATGAAAGGAAAACTAATAAAAAAATTAATGATCACTTTTTTCTTCTAAAATTTTGTGAAAAATAGTCAAGATCTTATTTCCAAGATGAAATCTCATTGAAGGCAGACTTTCTAATTATTAGTTATAAAGAATAAACTTCATCTCATAACCCAAATTAAAAGTTACAGATAATTTAAAACAATAAGTATAATTTTGTAATCATATCTTTGAATAAACAATCTAAATCACATTTTCATTTCAAAAGAAAGCGGAACAAGAGACTTTTAAAAAGAATGAAAATTTCAAAAAATGTCCCTATTGAAAGGCTAATTATTTTATTATGAACTCACAAGATGAACAAATTATGTCACATCTAGGCGGGTAGAGTTGATGTATAGCACAGTATATTAAGGAAAAATAGGAGTCCGAGACATCATAGAAACCATTAGGAAACTCAAATGGCAATGGGCTGGCCATGTTGCAAGAATGACAGACAACCATAAGACATCACAACTCACAACATGGATCCCCACAGATCTAATGCGGAACCTAGGTTGGCAGAATATGAGATGGTGAGATGAACTGAACAGGATCAGAAAATATTGGCTCTGCAATGCCTCCGATAGAGAGACGTGGTGAATCCTGGGGAAGTTCTACGTCCAACAATGGATGATAAAAGACTGATGAGAAAGATGTTGTTGATGAAATTGAGCTTCAGCAAGAAAAAGCTAGATTAGACAAATCTCAGAACTAAAATATGAAGATTATATATATATATATATATATATATATATATACACATGTATGTATGTATGTATAAATTGAATTAGCATTACATAAAATACAAGCAAACAAATCTGTATATTGGCTCAAGAATCCCCACCTTATTTTGATGGGTAACCTGCTGCTTATCACAATCAAAGAGCACGATCCATGCCCTACATCAACGAACACAATCATGATAATAGTCTTCCTCATGAATCCATTCAACCAATTTTTGTAGCCAATACCTATATTTTATTTTTAAGCTTGTTGTCTTTCAAACTGTAAATTCTAGAAGTCCTCATGATTGGAATAAAATCCCCCATCTAATTAGGATAATCTTCAACCAGGACATCAGGATTTAGAAAGGATCTAATAATCAAAAAATATGTTCAGCAAAGAAAACACCTTGCCTTATTATGTACATTGACATAATCATAATTGTTGTATAAAACCTAATACATATTGGACCTTAGGGCTATCAGTTTCTTTCATGGTCAGGGGTAGAATCGCCCATAGAACTATTAAATGATTGATGAAGATACATATTCTCCAATGGCACCAAAGGTTGACATTTGAGCCCATCTGAAAGTTAGATTTTTGAAGAATGATTTCTAAGGCAGGCAATTCCTTCTTACTAATAAGATTGGTGCAACACAATCTTCCTACTTCCATTTGGCCTTCTGATTTACTGAACTAAGCTTAGAATTTATTATTTAATGTTTTTTTTCAGCTTATACTTAGCATAAGCAATATTGTAGCTGCACTATAAGGTATTACTGTATGTACATAGCACTGAGTTGACCTAATATTCAATCTTCAACAAGTGTGAACTACTGGAATGAAACGGACAATGACAAACTTGTCAATTTCATTTCAAGTCAGAAAGAGAAAATTCATGGCGTTGATATCAAGAATTCCAGGTTTTAGTTAATCAGGACAATATAGTTAGAAGGATAGAGATCTTAGGTTATTGAAAGTCTGCTACAGCTGGGCAAGATTTTTTGAACATCCATGAAAAGAATAGAAAACTACGATTATAAGAAAAATAGACTTTGTAGAAGTTTGTTTCATTGTTTAGTCATACAAGTGTGGCATGAACAATACAAATCAGTTTCAACTCTTAGATCCATAGACTATTTGTAACTGACATGGAACTCTTCTATGAATCTGATTAGAAATATATAACTCTTGTGAATTGAATTCAAGAAAAATGAAATAATTACTAAAACGTACAAGGAAGTAACTTTGATCAGAAGTTACTCCCTTAGAATTACCTTTTGAATTCCCTAAAATGAATTTAAGAGTTGAACAGCAATAGCCATCAAAGATGACAAAGGGTTCCATTTTGGGGGGGGGGGCTATACAAGTACATGCGTATGTGTGTCAGAGTTTATTTGCTCATTTATGTGTTTCAGCGCTCCTGGCCATACCATTTTGTCTACAGACTTGAAAAATGGCATCAGTACTCCACCTAACTCCTTGTAAAAAGTGTGATTTGTATTTTTGCACCAAAAGCCCTTTTGACCTTTTTGTCCTTATTCTGATGGGTTTATTTGCATGAGTGTTTCAGCACTCCTAGCCATACTACTCTGTTTACAGACCTAAAAATTGTCATCATAACCCCACTACACTCCTTCTATAAATGTTTTTGGAGAAGAAGAAAAAAAAAAAAAGCCTTCAAACCTTATTCTGATGGGTTTATTGACAATATCAAGATTCTCAAGAATCTAGATGTTTCCTTACACTATTTTAGATATTTTCCAGTGGAAAAAGCCAGCGATATCATGATTAGAATTTATCCTAACCATATTTAATTTTTGATAAATTTTTTTTTACATGACTTCAAATTTTGACGCAACAGTTGTTCAAATATTGACTGTGATGTTAGGTTAGTAAATAAATGAAAAACAAAAGCAAGCAAGGGATAGGCAGAAAGTAATCAGATTTCCCTTACAAATTATTTTCACAAATGGAAAAACATGTAATTTTTCGCTAATTTGATTAGTTTTCAAGGCATTTCAAGATAATTTTAAGGAGAAAGAATGTGAAGGTACTACTCCCTAAAATCATATTTATAGATTAATAATATTTAATTAAATAACAAGAGGGATTGATTTTTCCAAACATCTTGATGCTTATTGATATCATGTTCGTAAACAAGATTTTTTTTCCTGAAAATATTAACTTCAGTAAGTCCTAATGACTGCCATAACAAGTTTAAATGAATAAATATTTACTATGAATATTAATAACACTATCTGAACTAAAATCTCAAGGGGCTTTAATATTAACTATCACTGATGAATGATTCCATACACAGGCATTTGAGGAATAGTGCAGTTAATTAACAGCTTATACTTAATTACGTTAATTTGTTGATAAATGATGCAATACCCTAACTGTACTACACCAAAAATACACTGTTTACGGTATTGCTACATGAATGGCTTATACTTAGTTACATTAATTTGTACAGCAATACCCTAACCAAACTACACCAAACCCGTACTAATCATGGTATTACTGTATGTATATAGCATTGAGTTGACTTAAGATATTTCTGTATTAGTTTTTATACAGAAACAAATTTGTCAATCATATTCTCACATATAACTAAGAGAAGGAGAGTTACAGAATATCCAACTAAGAAATGAGAACCTAACTAAAGGCATCAATCTGATAGGTGTTCGCAAAGGAGGCGTCCAGTACATATACAGAGGCAAATTCCCCCCCTTCCCCAGCCCTAACTAGCTGGTGCAAAACTAACAGGTGTGTTTCAAGCAAAAACAACTCAGAGATGAAAAAAATCACTTCACATAAAAATGAAATCGTAAGATATCTTCTGTTATATGTTAAAAGCAATGAATTGCATGACTAATACAGGAGAGAATCTCTGTTGATACAGAGGCTCTTAGGCATATCAGTTTTATGGCCATTCAAGATTACAAAACAAACCAAATGCACATTAAGAGATGAGATCGTTGTCTCCTCAAACACACACGGCCCTTGGTTAAAAGCCAGCCATATATCCTGTTGTGATAGCGTGAATATACAAAAACCTGGCATTAAATATCAACATATTATATTCATAAGCCAGAATCATGGAAAATACATAAATATTTGAATCATCACTTATATAAACATAAATAATACCCATGGTTTAATGCAGTGTCATTGAGGAGATTTACTTGATACTACAGTCATAAAGTCTATTATAAATTCAATGCACTATGCTAACATCAAATACACACACCCATATATATATATATATATATATATATATATATATATATATATATATATATGTGTGTGTGTGTGTGTATGCATTGAAAGACACAAACAGTACAGTTATCAAGTGATGACAAGAATAACCTGCAGAGTATTATGCAAGCCAGAATGCTTTGAAAATGAAAGTATCACCAACTGACACTCTGGTAAATATTAGTGATGTTCCAGATGTATCAACAGACAAAATAGTGTTTGTACTCAATACGAAACGTGGAAAAGCCCCAGGCAAACAGATGGCGTAAAAACAGACCTTTTGAAAGATGCAAGAGAGGATGTTCACAAAGGATTAGCACAGCTATTTACACAGTGTATACAAAAAAAGAAGAGGTCTAAAAATTTCAAAGCAGGTTTAAAGATGAATAGGAACAAGACAAAAGTGATGTTCAATTTTAATGTCCAGAGGACAATGATTAGAATAAAGGATGAAGATCTGTAAGAGGTTCAGGAATACAACTGCTCAAAAGATAATAAAACCAGAAAAAGATAAGTAAAGTAGAGCCAAATGATGTATAATAAGTTGGAAAGCATTTTGTAGAGACATTGAAAAGCACCTTACCAATATACATAAAACATGAATTGTACAATCAATCTATAATACCACCAATGATGTACGAGTGTAAAATATAGAAACTGACAAAATCACTTGAAAACTCAAGTCACAGAGATCAATTATAAGCAACAACACTGTACGATAGAAAGAGGATAATATGGATTCATATGCAGACCAAGGTGAAAGGTAGTGATTAAGTGACAAAAATGAAGGTGGGCAGGACACAAAGCAAGAACCAAAGATAACAGATTGCAAAAGATTGGTCAAATGGTGCCCAAGAGATAGCAATCACAGGAGGAAAAAACCAAAAGATGGAGATATGAGATAGAAGGTTTAGCTCATAGGACATGGCAAAAATTAGCACAGTCCCAGTCGGCATGGAAGAAGCTGGGAAAGGCTTTTCTCTAGCAGTGAACTTGGAGTGGCTGATGATGATTATGTATAATATTTTTTAAAACTTCATCAAATAAGCCAAGTTATCATATGTAATAATAATTATTGATTCAATGTGGATGTATATCTGCAAAGACATATTTCCGTAAAACAGTCTTTACTCAGTGAGTATACTCTTTGTATTGATAAAATTCCAACCATTTCAAATGATTCATCTACATAATATTCCATCAGTGGATTCAAGAATTTTTTTCTCAATATAAAATCTTTCTCAGAGCTACTATTATTATTATTATCATCATTACAATACTACTATGACAAAAAATGTGGTGTGACCTGATGGATTAGACTTAGAAAAAAAGAAAAGGAGAACCAATGAAATGGCTGGAAACATTTTCTATCAATATTCTCCTGAAAGCAAATCCTCCTGCTCTCTTTCCTACAGCAAATCATATTGACGTAAATGCACCATTGGAATCGTAGGAAATGGAAATGGATGGTGCGTACAATCTTGCACACGTATTTCTGCCAGTAATCTAATTCTCTGCACAACCATCAATCCTTAGAAAGGACAGGTCTGGTTGGTCACTTGATAGAAACTGTCATGCGACCGACATCTTTCGGCAGCGTGTTGCGTTGGGGATGATCAATTGAAAAATTGGAAATGGTGGGGGGGGTCAATGGATAAATTACTTTTCTCACCATTTGCTGGGGCGAGATCACTAAAAAGCAAAAATTGAAAAGACAACAAAAAAAAAACAAAAAAACAAGCCTGACCACTGACGGAGACAATTTAACATGAACATTTCAAATCGAGCCCCCATTAAAAAACATATTTTGGGCCGGAATTTTCAAAGAAATAAACAAAAACAAACTTTTTCTTGGAAATATTAAAGAGTAAATGTTCAAATTTTCAGCCACCATTGGTAAAGCCTGTATGCACAACAAATAGATGAATAGCCTGCCAAAATCACTTAAAAACTGAAGAAATCTGTGTTTTTAACAAGAATTATCATGCATTCAAATATAATAATAGCATGAATGTTGGTTGCAAGATTCATCTGTTATGCCTATAAATTGTTTATGGCATAATATTCTGGAAGAGTTCAACAGATTGTATACATTTGGGAAAGGGTGGCAAAAATTGTCCACCAACACCAATTGCAATAATGAAGTGAATTGGACCAAAACATTTCAGTGGTCGAGGTCAGAAATATTTTAGATATGCGAGTATCTATTGTATCAATGACCATCTCCAACTGACAGATTGACAGGCTGACATACTCTTATTTCTTATTCCTCCCTCTATATATGTCTGGAAGTCTTAGGGAGAGAATTCGACAGGTTGTATCGACAGATTGGTCTCATTTGATAGCCTTTGAGGATGTCAATCTACGAGATTGAACTAGTCTGACTCTCAGGCTTGTTAACAACTGCTAAAACAGGAGTCAGAGGTATAGAAACTATTAGAAAACTCAAATGGCAATGGGCTGGTCATGCTGCAAGAATGTCAGACAACTGATGGACAACACGACTCATAAGAGATTCCTATAGATTTGATATGGGTGGCCAAATGGTGAGATGAATTAAACAAGTTCAGTAAGCATTGGCTCTGTGATGCTTAATGATAGAGAGATCTGGTAAACCTTGGAAAAGGTCTACATCCCATGACGAACGCTAAAAGGCTGCTGCTAATGATGATGGAATTAAAGCTTAGACGCAGGCATTTAGATTCTGGGTAGCTCAGTCATATCCAAATGTTGTCGGTTCTTTTTTAAATGAAGCCTTTATTTCTGTAAAAAAATTTTTTCTTTAAATGACAGGATTTCCTATTTCTTTCTACAGTGGCCAAAAGGCTGCTTTCTTGTTACAGTGAGAGATAGACAAGCAGATGTTTAAAACATTATTATCTGCTGATAATAGTCATGGAAGAGGTCTAAGAATTTCCAAGATTCACAGCTAATAGGTTCTGTTTGTGTTTACCAAGGAGAACTCCTCCTACCCACAGAATAAACAAATAAAGATAAAAAAATCCAAAAAAACAAACAAAAAAACATTTTCTCAGTCAGTTAGATTAATCTTTCAGTCGGCTCAGGTATTTTGTTGCTAGAAAGAGAAAAGGATCAACTTAAACATTCCACCATTATCATAATTAGTAGGGTAGAGTACCCGAGAGGGCGGGAGGGAAAGGCCCCTAGCATTCCACAGATCCAGCCTAATGGAATATACCAGAGTCTTATTTGACCAGCTGTCACGTCCCTACTTTCCATTTCCATTGAAGGTTTGGCAAAAAACAAGGGATTTTTTCAAAAACTATTTCTCCGACTCTTTTCTTCAAAACTGAAGCTTGTCAAAACATGAGATAAGAGTTGAAGGGACACTTGAAAAACTAATTATTAAGTTTTGGTTTTTGAAGGCTTGAATAACACAAGTCTGCATTTGTTCACAGTAAAGATTTTTCTGAATTTCTAACCATATCTTTAGTTTCCACTGGTGTTTATTTGTGAAGGCATGTGAGTATATTGTTTAACAACATTTTAAAAATGAATGTTATCTTTCTAAAGATAGATTTCATTCATAGGAAATTTTTGAAAAATCTTCAAACCGTACAATTCTGCTTATCTTCTTTCAACTATACGAGATGTATTATTTCAGACTGAAGTGGTTAAATTTAATCTGAATTCATTGTTGGTGGTCTTTTGGTGGTTATCAAAAACATAACAAATCATGTAGATAACTTTTAATAAGAAAATTATAACAATTGTACAGTGAAAGTAAAGAATAATCATTGTTTAATACTTTGCTATCCTTGTGTAATAGAGATGGATTAGATTTTTAAACAGATTTTTTTATATTTGACAAAACTACTATATTTTGGTAGAAGAGGCAACATTCAAATAATGAGATCCCAATTTCAGTCTGAATTTCATGGTTTTCGTGATCGTTTTCGTATCTGGCCTATATGATGACTCAATTTTGGGAGGGGTTTTTTTCAAGCTTCAAGCATTATCTTATCTGCCAAAATATATGGTAATTTCTATTTTCAAAAACTTCATAAAAAAATTATGCTGTTAAATGTTTTAAAAGGTATATCCAAAATATAAGGTAGAGTAAAAAAGATACATAGCAATAATAATAATGATAAAAATAATGAAAACAAGAGGAGATAATGCTTAGACCGTAATCGTCACTTTTTTTCCGATAAAGTGTAAATGTCAGGTTAGCCCAAGAGGTATGAAATAGAATCCAAATCCTCGTGTAAACAAAGAAGTGGGAAGCCATATTTTTTGGCAAGTATTTAGGTTTCTAATGCTTATTCAGTATTTAGACAACTTACAATGCGGAAGGATAAAAAGGTAAAATGAAAGAGAGGAATGGAGAAAGGATGAAAAGAAGGAAGTCAGAAAGCTACAGCTGCTTATGATGTAGAGATGGTTGGCTTAATACACAGCTCATACTACACTGTTCTTTTTTCTTTCTCCTCAGATCCAGCAACAAAAGCCAACCAAGTGAAATAAATTGTTCAAGGCATGGTAGTAGGCTGATTGGGTTTCTTTTTCAAATCAAAAACTTGCTCTTCTTTTACTGGGATTTGCTCTATCTTTCATTCTATTTCTCTCTTCTACTAGGTTCTTCTATCATTCACCAAGCTTGGATCTTGAATTTTAAAAAAAAAAGATGGCTGCAAAATTTGGATTCTAGATGAAAAGTCTATCAAGCATGAAAAAATTGCACTTGGAAAAAAAAGAAAAAGAAAAAAAATGGAGAAAAATAAAAATTGAAAAGATAATGTATAATTGCTAATCAATGTATAAAAATAAAGTTTTGTAAGTTTGAGTATTCAGAGGGAATAAATACAAAGGAAGAGATTCCCCACTTTTTTTTCATAATCAGTCATTTCTTTTATAGCTCCAAATTCTACAGTTTACTCTCAATAAAGGGCCAACACATGCATTTAACTCTGAAGTTGGTGAACTACTTGATACTGCACCTAATTGACATGGAATCCTTCTTTGAATAGAATAAAAAATAATGGAACTCTTCAGTAAATAAGATTTGAATTTTTTTTTGATTACATAAAGCTGGAAATGAGGTAAGTTTAATCAGTGGTTATTCCCTTTGATAATATCATATTTATTAAATGAATTCGAGAGTAAAAACTCAATTTGCTTTACTTTCAATACTTTATAAAAGATGTTTCTCTTCAAAGGCAAAACTCTGACCTGTAAAAAAGCTGGTCATCAAGTATAAATTTAACCTTTAAATGAACTTAAATTTAATTTAAAATTAGTTTTCTTTGTTTTAAAACAACACAAGCTAAGGGAAGCAACTTGTAGGTTTGTTTTTATTCACAGATCACAGTTTTGGATTAAATCATGGCTTGTGCTTTATACAATAATTTTGATAAAGTGATTTAGAACATTCATACAGACTTTTAAGCATATCAAGTGTAATGATCATAGCTGTTAATGTATAAGAATCAATGTTGGATAATTTGAATTGACTTCGCAACTCATCTGTGCTCTAGCCATAAGCAAAGTCGTGAGATTGAATATTTAATGAATTACCAAAAGGTAATAGGAACATTTACTTGAATTGCATGGAGAAGTATTTCTGTAAATATATATATATATATATATATATATATATATATATAATATATATATATATATATATATATATATATATATATATATATATATATTCTTCATTGAATATTGAAACATTTATTGCAGGATTTTATACATAGGAATAACACATTGCACTTTTTTCTCTGGTGATATTAAGACAGTATTTGATAATACATTACAATGTTTTAAACATTGCAAATCACTGTATATGATATTATTTTACAGATATAACAAGGTTATAAACTATATTCAAACATGTAAATTTTCTTGTAATTATCTTGATTATTTTTTAAAAAGTCAAGACACTCACACACAACATGGATACTAATGTAATGATATAATTATAATAAATTATCCTTAAATGCTTTTTCCACAACACATCTGAATTAAAGTTTTGTTTTATAGATGCTATCAGTTCGAATAGCTTTATAGCCTTTTCAATACGAGCATTGAAAATAGATTTGTCAACTATCATGAATATTTGAGTTATTGTTATGAAATAAACACCATATATTTTGGTGGATAAAAACATTGGAAGCACCCCCACCTAAAATGGGGTCATCCTATAGGCTATAAACCAAAATAATGAGCATAAATTCTACTCACAACACCACTTGGCTGGTTTCATATGCTGCTTAGACTTCATCCTATAACAAATTTATAAGCAACTAGTATACCAAAAATCTGACAAACCAATAAACAGGCTCAGCATAAATATTGTCGGTAATGCTGGCCAGCATACCAAAGATGGTGGCCAAGCGCTGAAGTGGGGAAAATGCACCAGTATTAGTTATATCAAATACCACTTGTACGTTGGTCATTGTAGGTCTCCCCTCATTACAGATATTTTTGTTCTGAGATCCTTTGCAACTAGATTGCGAACATGAAAATATTAACCCTAAATTTAGGTACAATCCTTAATGGTGAGGTAACGTTTTGATTGTTTGGCGTTCCAACAAAGATTGTTCAGTATTTTGGGGGTCGTTTCATTTGAGCAATATGAGCTAATGTTTCATCTGAGCAATAGGGGGCTAATCTTATCTGAAAGTCACCTTATCAACTGAAATATATAAGGTACTTGGTTTTATTTTAATCTAAAGCCAAAATGGCTTGTCAATTATTCTTCAAAATGTGAATTGCATTTGCTTTTTAAAACAAAATATTGCAATGTACATTATGCATAAGGATAATGTAAAGTCGCAAAAAAAAAAAAAATTGAAAAAATTAACATCTGTGGTATCATATCGAGATCCTATTTTTGGCAATTTATTTTAGGCACCAATATACAGTTGAATGTTTCAAAAAATACCCATGTTTCAACAGACAGTATTTGTTGTTCAAAGCATAGAATATATATGAAAGGAATTTAAAGAGAGAGAGAAACAAGTTTGGTTAGTAACCCAATAAAAACTGTCATGTAACCAATGTCTTGGCAGCATGCTGTGTTGGGGATGAACAATAAAAAAAATTAGAAATAAAAGGGGGCTTCACTCCGCGTTTTTTTTATTAAATGATGTCCTTTTCGTAGACTGGTTGCCGTCCAAAGCCAAGAGAGCACAATCAGCCCTATTATTTTACCTACAGATGAGATGGATTCATGTATTTCCCAAGAGCAGTAGTGCAAAGTAAATATAAACAAACCCGACCTGAGTTTGAACTCAGGACTCCAATTCCATTGTCTGCAGAGTTACTGCCATGCCAATCGCACCTCCAGTGATCAACTTGAAAACTGAAGAGACCTATGCTAGTTTTATGATGGTTTTTAAATCATATTGCAATAGTTCTGAATCTGCAAGAGTCAGGACTTTATGTGAATGACATCTGGGAGTTATAAAAGCAAAACAGTTACAGCAACAGGAGTAGAACAAAGGAATCGCAATCTGGTACCTCTGGCAGTGGAACCCTACAGAGAAAAGTAACAGAATCTGGACAATACAGCTGTGACACTTACTGCTATGGGTGGCTCAGATTATGGGGGCATAAAAATCCCCAGAGTAACACACTTGAAAGAAAGATGGATGGAGAAATACAACGAAGAAGGATTATCTATTTAAGATACTCTCGAAAGAGAGAAGGTACAAAGCTTTCTCTTTGATTTTTTTTTAGGATGCTGTTGTTGTGGGTATCCAATTGGAGTCTGTTTATATGTTTTCATCACAGTCTCAGGTCAGAAGGGAATTATTGAGTCCATTAGCTTACAACTGTGATAAAGAAATTATGAATGATTTACAAAAATATGTCATAATATGATGACAACAGAGGGTGAAGAGTTGATGGATATGTAAAGCAGAGAGGGAGTGAGAGGGAGAAAAGTAGAAATGAAAGGAAAGAAGGGAGGAAAGAGGAAGGCCAAGGAAAAGAGAGGAGTGTGTAGGGAAATATGTGGGATAGTGGTAGGAGGAGTAAAAATGGTAAAGATGAGAGAGAAGTGATAGGACTAGTATTTGGAAAAGGAGAGGTTAGGGGTTGTTGAATAAAGGGTAGGAGAAACGGAAAACATGCAAAGAAAGAACTAGTCTGGTTAGTCCCTCAATAGGAACCGTTACATGATCAACGTCTTTCTGCTGAGTGTGATCAATTAAAAAAATTGGAAAAAGTGGTGATCAATGGATTAGTTTCTCCTCTCTCCTTTTGTTGGGCAATGATCACTAAAAGAAGTCTGAATTAAAAAAAAAAATGTGTGTGAACACTTCTTGACACAAACTAAGGGACCAATTTAGCATAAACTTATATTGTTGATTGAATTCCCACCGTAAAACTTATTTTAGGGGTAATTTTCAAGAACAAAAATAATTGATTTTTTTTTCTAGATATGAAAGGTGAAATGTTTTAATCTCTAGTACAAGTGACAGCCAGAATCGCTTAAAAACTGAAGAAACCTAGGAATTGCTGTAATTATATCATAAGTGCAAATGTCCACTGTTGTCAAAAACTTTGCTACAATAGATGATTATACAGAGAAGAGAGGAGGTGTTCGTTGAAGCAGATAATAATGGAAGGAAAATGTTTGACAGAGATAAGAAAGAAGTTGTCCAGAGATTATGGGAAAGAACAAAAAGATATAACATGATTATAAGATGAAGAGATGACGGTGGAGATAGAATTGGACTTAATCAATTTGGCTTCAAACATCTATGGACAATGGAAAATTCAAGACCAAAAAAGGAAAAGAAAACAAGTCGGTTTACTGCAATACTACAGGGTCAGACTCCACCCTAACTTCTATCCCGACTGCAGGTGATTACTGCAACTTTTGTAAATGCAATAAATAAAAAAATTAGAGAAATATATATTTTCTTGTATAAAAGCATTTATCTATTAGAATGAAAAGCCTGTACATATCTGTAAGCCAAGTTTCCATTTATATCTAAGACTTGTCAAGTTAGCTCAGTCAGAAAGACAACCTCCTGGCTATCAGTTGGTTGTAAGCGCAAATCACCATAGAGGAAAGTGAATTTTACATACTGATTTACATTACTAATTTTCGTGAGGATTGTTCTTGTTATGGTAGAGAAATAAAGTAAACTCCAGTTCTGGAGTTTATCAAAACGGAGTAGCTCATAGGATGATATGTTAAGAAAAGTGAATCATAAAATCCATGAGACCAGGTCAGAGAAATTGATCAACGTCAGAGAAAAAGTCGTACACTTAGCTTCTTTTATGAAAAAAGTTTATTGTGTGGTCTCTTTCAATCCAGTCTTCATGATTACAAATGTAGACCTGTCACTTCCATTCTATATCCTCATTACAAGAAAAAACAGTGGAACTTGCATCTAGGCTACAAATTTGGAATACAATACAAAGTAATACACGTAGTTCAGTAAAATAGAAACTGAAGTCACTCAACTTTTATAAAGTTTTGTCCAATATTGTAGAAATGGGCAAAAAAGAAAAAAAGGAGATCGCACATACAAGGGAAATTCCTCTCTGCTTGCTTTCGGCAACTTTGTTTGCAAAGGTAATTTTTATAGAATTATTCACAAGAATAATTGTGAAGAGAATTTCAAGCTGAACTGAATGGTATTGATGGAATAGAAAGTCCGCAAAATAATAAAATATTTTTTTCAATATAAGAGTAGCACCTTTTCCAGAAACATGAATTAAACACCACGGAAAATTTAGGGGGAGAGAAAGAAAGAAATGAACAATATTTTTCATGTTCTGTTCATTTCTCAATGTAAGAATGATGCAGGCAGCCTTGCCAATTTTGATATTTATTTAATTTGATTTTTTGAATTGTGTGTATTCAGTATAGCCAAATTAGGTTTTTTCGTTTTTTTTTTTTTAATTTTGAATTTGGGAATTTTCGAAATTGGAAGAAAAAAAATCCAATTTGGCAACACTGGATGTAGAGTTATTTATGTCCTTCATTTTTTATGTTTATTAATGTTTTACAAACATTTCTAATCTATTTAATAAGCACTGGGAAACTATACGAAATGTATTGAAAACAAAATTAATGACATTAGCTCTACCAAGCCAGTGAGCACATAAATACAATTTATTTTCAACTTTCTAAAATTCTGCAGAAGAAAAAAAATCCAGATGCATTTGAAAGACCTGATCAAGTTATACGTAGCATATCTTTAATTTTGTTGATGCATTGAAAACATGAAGAAATCTATTGAAATTGATTTTTTTTTCTAAAATTGACAAAAAAATGTACACTATTGTTGGATCAATACTGCTGAATTTGATTATAGTTTTATTTTTTTGCCTAAAAGCATAGTTCTCGAGTTATAAGAATACAAACACACACACACACATATATATATATATATATATATATATGTGTGTGTGTGTGTGTGTGTGTGTGTGTGTGTGTGTAAAGAGTGAGAGATAATGGTTACTAGCAGTCTGTAAAAAAGTTAATCATATTAGATAATGAATACTTTAAAATAGCTAAAAAGAATTACAAAGACATTGATTCGAACTGAAGTTCGCCTTCCTCCACAGCCGGTAATATTCAAAATAGTCCTCAGTAAATTTTAAGAAAAAGAAAATACAAAAGAAAATAGAAAATTACTTACAAGAAAGAAACAACAAAAACTTGAGTATTACTTTCCAAGTTTAATCTAATTTACATATTATTCCAAGTAGATGTCTGTTAACAAGCTAACAATCGTTTTTTGGTTTTTCTTTTCTTTTTTTTCCTCCCTCTAAGAAAAAGAAATTTCATTTAGAAGAGCAAAAAAGTCAGAAAAAGAAGACCAAAATATAAAGACTAAACATAGAAAAAAAAGAAAAAAAAAAAGGTTTTTATGTAAAATTAAGACATTAATGTCTACTTTCAATTTCTATGGTTTCATTGAAGCAGGTGAGGTCGGGAATGGAGGGTGAAGAATGATAGTGAAATGAATCAATTTGTGCTGAAAAAAAAAAAAAATGGGACGAGAATTAGGAGAGCTCACTGAGCAAACGCTAGGCAAATGGAGAGTGCAGAGGTGGTTGTTTTACAATGGCGAGTAAGGAATTATCTTTTCCTTTCACAATGTGTCTAGGCCAGACGGATTGGTAATAATTTTGGAATAATTTTAAATTCCTGGAACAAAGGAAAACAGCACAGCAGCTCTTTCCTTTGCTCCCCACCAGGAGGCCAAGATTCTTATCTTCATTTCCATCAAGATCAGTATTTTTCTTTTTTTTTTTTTCTGAAGCAATTTTTGCTTTCAATCTCTACTCTGCTGCGGCCCAAACTCCAGACCATCCCAGCCTTGCTTTCAGCATATTCCCCTCGACCAATTTCCTCAACACCATTTATTCTGTAACAGATCCCCTCGATTTTTACCCATTCTCTCTCTCTCTTTCTCATTTTTTTTTCATTTACTCATTATCACCTATCCCCATCACATGTCCAAACGACCTCAACTTCGCTTTCCTGGGGGGGGGGGGAAGAATCTCACTTCTCCTTTCAATATCAATCCTCATTTGCAACTACCCACTACTCTACGAGTTTCCCAGATTTCCACAATCCATCAATCTTTATGTTTTCTAACTTCCCAGCACTCAAATCTCTCAACTCAAAGTTATTACACTGCTTGCTGAGTGAATACTTTAATGACAGATTTCTTGAGATCAGAATTATCAACTAAACTTTAAGCAAAAGAAAAACAGCCCTAAATGTGGCATTCTAATGCTATTTGCTTTCATCAGAGGAAGAATCTGAAAATATTATAATAATAAATAATACCGTACTCTTCTTTTCATTCAATAAATAATATCGTACTCTTCTTTTCATTCAATAAATAATATCGTACTCTTCTTTTCATTCAATAAATAATATCGTACTCCTCTTTTCATTCAATAAATAATATCGTACTCTTCTTTTCATTCAATAAATAATATCGTACTCTTCTTTTCATTCAATAAATAATATCGTACTCTTCTTTTCATTCAATAAATAATATCGTACTCTTCTTTTCATTCAATAAATAATATCGTACTCTTCTTTTCATTCAATAAATAATATCGTACTCTTCTTTTCATTCAATAAATAATATCGTACTCTTCTTTTCATTCAATAAATAATATCGTACTCCTCTTTTCATTCAATAAATAATATCGTACTCTTCTTTTCATTCAATAAATAATATCGTACTCTTCTTTTCATTCAATAAATAATATCGTACTCTTCTTTTCATTCAATAAATAATATCGTACTCTTCTTTTCATTCAATAAATAATATCGTACTCTTCTTTTCATTCAATAAATAATATCGTACTCCTCTTTTCATTCAATAAATAATATCGTACTCTTCTTTTCATTCAATAAATAATATCGTACTCTTCTTTTCATTCAATAAATAATATCGTACTCTTCTTTTCATTCAATAAATAATATCGTACTCTTCTTTTCATTCAATAAATAATATCGTACCCGTCTTCTTATTTAACATACAAGAAAGGCCATTAAATGCATCTGGACTTATTTCCCTCCATTACATCCTTGTAAAATCTCATCTAATATCAATTCTTACAAAACTAAAAATATTTAACCGAGTAAAATGAAATTATTGGAAAATCTATTTCCATCAGTATTTCCACTGAACATCTTGAATGTGGGAAGCAGAAATATTATTTACATGGACAACAAAGCTAAAACAACAGTGTCTCAGAAAGAGAATCACTTCACTTCAAATTCAGCATTAATCTTTATCAGGTAAACCAAACAGCAGAAGATTATATCTATAATGTATGGTGACTTTCATAAGGTAATATAATTGGGTTAACTTGCATGTTAGAGCATTTGTGGCTGCATATGGGTTAAAATGCTGATCTTGAAAAACTACAGAGAGTAAGCACAGTCCTTACTGAGTGTTCCAGAAATTCACTCCATATGCCAATGTTGACTTAATCTAATAAATAAAATGGACGCTAAAAAGCTGAGGGAGATGAATGCTTAATAACATCAGTTAAAAATAAACTCTTTGAATTGTTTGTGAGGGCTCAACTAGAAAAAAAGGAGTTTATTCTAAAATTGGCACAGTACTAACACAGTTTGGGGTTATAAATAAAAATAAGCAATAGGAAATAGTATAAATATGCCAAACAATAGAATATGTCTGAGTGTATGTGCGGAAGACATGAAGAATAAATTAATGCTGTTAATTATTAAGGATGGATTTTTCTTGCTGTTTGTTTAAAAAAAAAACAAAAAAAACAATCATTTGGTATAATGCAAGAAATAAAATTCAATATCTTTCGGATATTTAGAAGTCGTTCTCTAATATCTCTACATAGTAATTAAAAAAAAAGACCTGGGACAATTCATTTATAAAGTTCAAGAATATTTGAATATCAAAAACTCAGTTCTAGACTCTATATTATCCCTTCTCAAAATTCTCACCTAGTTCCACGCAGGGCCATCTGAAGAACACTTGGGGCCCCTAAGCAAACAATTTATTACACCCCCCCCCACTTGCCCCAATATTAAGATTGAGTATTTATTTTCCAAATTAAATTTTTGGGCCCCTAAAATCATAGGGCTGCCAAGGCATCAGCCCTGTGTGGCCGTGTGATAAGACAACCCTGGTTCTATACCAAATACCATAATAACTGATTGTATTATCAGGAATGCAAAGACACTTGTCACTAAAGATGAACTGTGAGACTGAAATTCACTGAGCATTATCCTCTCAAAGAATTCCAGATTTTGATTAGTGACATTCCAATAGTTCTTTGACAAAACTAATCTTACAGTGGAATTTGTGTAATCTCAGAAATCCTGCCATAGCAATGACTAATGCTTGGTCATTGCATAACAATTCTGTGCATTCATTTCTGTAAATCCACTTTCATTCACCGTAGATATTTGAATATAAGTCGACCATGAGTAAAAGACAGGGTCAAATTAGAGTAGAAAAGCTGAGTAAATCAGACGACTCAAACTACTACATCATATAGAATGAATATACCTCAAAATTTCCTCTTATTGTAACACAAATGTGGAAAATGATTATACTTTCTGGCATTGATATATCAGTCAATGGCATCACCTGACAAATCAAGTCAGAGTAGAGGTACAAAAACGTTGGTTGAGATAAGCAAGTGTGAATAGACTTACAACTTCCGATATTATCGCTCACTGAGCTTAGCAGCCCTCTTTTATGACTGACTTGACTAAAAGTCAGTGTTAATTTTAGGCTTCTCTTCAAGTAAAAATCAAGAAAATCAACTTATTCAAACACCTACAGTAACTTCAGATTTACTTGGTGTATAGCTCACTGAATTGAAGATGGCATTATCTAAGTTTCTATCTATCAAGCAAACTAATTTATTCAAGGAAAGCTACAACTTGGATGCATGTATTTTGAGATTCCTTCTACCAGTGGTTAGTTTAAAAATATTATAAAGTTTTGTAACTAAAATTCGATATATTGTTTTTTCTCACATTTAATCATCATGTGAACAGTATTTCAGACTAGTGAGTTGTATTTCTAGACCCAATCTCTCATTGAAACTGGTTTTCATTAAACTAATTTTTCTTGATCCATTGTATACAGTTAAAGCGTTGTTATGGAATTGACCAAGACAATTGATGGAGAAAAAAATGTTCATTCTTATAACGTATATTCAAAAGAATTTCCTCTGGAGTTTGAGGGCATTATTTCTTAAATTGAAAAAAAGTTGAATTTTGAATCAAGGGAAATTAGTACTGATTAAAATTAACTCCCTTTGACTTCCAGGTAAATTGAAAAAAAAAAATTCTATTCAATTCACAAAAGAGTTCTTTTTTAAAACATCTATACGTAGAAGAATTCCGCTCTCATTCAGGAATGGCTTGCAGTGGTTCATGAATTTAGGAGATGAACAAAATTTTATCAGTTCGCAATGTAGTACTTAGGCGTAACTGATTAGAATCAATGTCAGTTTTCTTCATTCCCTTTTGAAGCAATTTCCCATGTTTAGGTTTTGTTTGTTATGAAAATAATGTTCGCAGATTTCTATTTTCTTGAATTTGGAAACATCATATATTTCAAAGAGCTGATCACTCTATAGTGATAAGGTGGGTACCTTGGTTAGGAGCGATCAATATGCTATAAATTCTGCAGCCACTGGTAAAGCTACCTGCTTTGATTTTGAGATAACAATTTGGAGACATGAATGAAGGCAAAAAAAATTTGAGCTGTTCAGATATGAATAATATAAGGTATCTTCAGGTTTCAAGTTGATCTAGCTTGCTATGTAGGTATGCATTACATTTACAGGCCATACCAATCAAGCTAAAGGGCTGGAAATTCAAACCTTCACTCCTTATGTCCAGAAAAAATTTTTGTTTTTTTGATAATTTTCCCAAAAATAAGACTTTAGTGGCAGGTTCAATTTGCAATGTAAACTTATGCAAAATTTTATGCCAAGCAGCATTCACACTAGTTTTTTGAAAATTTCAGTTTTTCTTCAGTGATTACCAACCAACAAAGAGAAGTAACTTATCCATAGATCGCCTCTTTTTCTAATTTTTTTAATTGATCACCGCTAAAATGGCATGCTGCCAAAAAGAAATCACACAATGGTTTCTATGGAGTGACTGACCAGACCTGTTTTTGTTTTTTTTTGTTCTTTTATGGCCCTCGACATTTAGGATATCAGCTAAATCTCAGTAAATAATAGAACAATACTTCTTATCAGGTCAACTCTTCAATAATTCATCCCCCAATAGGCTTCTCCTTTCTTAAAAAGGATCAAACTCTAAGAATATAAATGAATTTCTGGGTCACCAGGCCTCAATCAATAAGTACACAAAATATTTTTGTGCTCTACTCTAACAAAAAAAAACAAACACAACAGAGTTATTTCTTCTTGACCAATTCAGCTTATTGTATCCTTAACGTTCTGCAGAAAATCATTGAGCATTTATGTGTACCCATTCCAAACTGATCATTTGGTCAAGGATGTGGGGGGGGGGCATAGAGGCAAAGACAAACTACTAAATCGGGGCATGATAGTAAACAGATCAAGAACCACTGATTTGTAAAATCAATTCTCATGTTATTGCAATTGATATATAGTTCATCAGCTCTTTGCAATAATTATTATCCAACGATATTCCGAGGGAAGAAAATATTTTGGTACCTCAACATGATTAGATAGATAGCAATGATTCATAGGAAATTTAGACTACGTGGTTTTTACACTGGTAGAAACAGAATTTCAAGTATATACACAAAATTTGCAGTTGGGAAAGATTTTACCAAATCTACCGAGAGAATGGTCAATATAAATATAGCAAGGTAGAGAGGCATCTGCAATTATGACACTAATTGCAAATCTTCAGTTAAATTGATTTTCTCAAATATATTTTGTTTAGCAAATATATTAAAAGCAATCAAATGAAAAGAGAAAAAAAAATGTCTACAAATCATGAAAAGCATTTATTTCTCTAATTTCAAATTCTAAAAGAGCGAAAAATCACCAAAAATTCAGCATTGAGAGGCATTAGAGTGAAATAATCATTTCATGTATCAAAGAATTAAAAAGAACTATACAAAGCCAATTTTACTTATATACTCAATACCTAGGCTATGATGTATATTTTAGGACAGTTTACCTGACATTCATTTTGCTTTTCATTAATATCCATTCATTCTAATGAATAAATAGTAGGTCTGTCAAGCTAAAAACACAAATTATCTAAAACTAGTATACCCTTACCGTCAACATGTGAGTAGTTTCGCAAGAGCAATTATGTAAAAGCTTGGAATATAATGAAGAGGTGCGGAGCTTTCACACTGAAAAATGGTCACAGAATCAGAATATTATTATGTACAATCATCTTTCCCTTAGAAATAATGAAAGCCATCTAAGGGGAGTAACTCTTGCGTGACATGTGCAACCAACCAAATACTGTGTATTATATATCTCATTGTATCATATACAAGTTTGATGGATAATGCAAGGGAAAATACAAAATTCCTAACTTCATTAAGTGTAGTCAACATTTTTTTCTCATAAAGAGATGTTGGCTGATCTTGCTTGACAAATCATTATTTTGAGTTGAACATTTAATTAGTGTCTTTTCCGAAAGTGTCCAAGTATATTGAACAAGGAACTTAATGAAAAGGCAAATCTATTAAGAAGTTTTTATCTTTGTTTATGATATTCTCAATCAACGATCAAAAAGAATTAGAAACAGGTCTGGTTAGTCACTCAATAGAAAACGTCTCCTGACGGTATGCCGTGTATGAGGTGATCAATTGAAAGAATTGGAAAAAAGGGGCATTCGATGAATAAGTTACTTATCTCGCCTTTTGTTGGGTAGTGATCACTTTAAAGAAGTTTGAATTTTCAAAAAACAAGCGTGAATGCAAACTAAGTGATTGATTTATCATAAACTTACATCAAAAATTGAACATTCTAGAAAAAAACAACCAAAAAACAACCAAAAAAAAAAAAAAAAACGACTTCTTAGAGTAAATTTACCCTCTACTCAATAAAAAAAAAGAAGCTTTTTTCCAGACAAAATAGGAAGTTAAAGTTTGAATCTTCAGCCCTCTAGTATGAACGATGCATACAGCCAGACTAATTTGAAAACTAAAGAAACTCATGTTGACAGTTTTGGTAGAGGGTTTCTAATAGAGAGCAAAAGCCTGATTTGAGATGAAAAGAAATGATGAAATTGAACTTTCAATGATAAAAAGGTAGTTTTTCTTCTTTTTTTTTTTTGTTTATAAATCTTATGGTTACACTGTCCACCAAATGGTACATGGTTAGGATAAAATACAGCATAATTCTCATCTCCATTTTTTAGCAATAATTCTGAGTACAGGAAACATCAATACAGTACAATGTAGAAACTGGATGATGGCGTCCATTTTGACTGCTTTTTGACACACACACACACACACACACACATTTTGTCTTGCCATCCATGCTAAAAATAGATTTTCAAATCTCATTTTCAGGGGAAAATGTATCATAGACACCAACTGCCATATAGTCAATTTTTGAATCTATATCTACCAGTTTTCATCTTCTCTTCCCACCTCCTCTGCTAGGGGTGTGGATGCGATACCAAATTGATCGATGAGTGTAAAACAATAAAATTAAGAATCTATGATTAATTTTTTGAACTTTAAAAAGATCCAGGTGAGAAATGTCCACCTGAAAAGTCACATGAGATGATGTACAGTGAAGTCCACTGATAAACCACTCACTAGCTAATGCATCACTGGATTTCAACCACCTCCAACGCTAGCATTCTAAATTTGGCGATTCGGTTTTAAAGGCAAAGATTTTAAAAAAAAGCAAAGATCTAAAAAAAAAAGAAAAAAATACTTAATAGAAACCAATGTCTTTTGGCAGATTCAAGTTTTTATCAAAAAATTGCAAGAAAAGGTGATCAATAAATAATTCATGTCTCGCCTTTCGTCAGAAACTAAAATGTCTGAATTATCAAACAAGAATATGTGAATGCAGTCGGACACAAACTAGGGACCGATTTAGCATAAACTCATATTGAAAACTGAACTCTTCACTGAGCTCCAATTTAGAGGGAATTTTCGAAAAACACCCCCCCCCAGGCATAAGGAGTAAATGTTCAAATTTTCAGCCCTCTATCTCCATTAATACAATCTGTACACGTGATACTTAGATAGCTAGCCAAATCACCTTAAAAAGTGAAGAAACCTATGTTGACAGTTTCTAACTAACAAACATTCCTACCAAGCATCGCAGATGGAATCATATCACAAGATTTTCTGCCCTATGCCAGCAGAGAAACTTAAATGTTGTGCACTTTTAATACAGTGGCCCTTACTACTGAACATGTGTCAGATGAGAAAGGAGACCCTTACTGAGCTGAATCTACTAATATAGCCCCACCCTCATTATAACACGGGTGGATGACACTCCAAATTATCAATCTTGCTCTAAAATAGCTGAATTGATTGCCGCTCAGGTTATAATGCAATGTTGGCTTTCTTGGACTGCAACACCCACATTATAACAGAGGAAGCCTGTAGGAGGATTTTAGAAGCTGAGAAATGATAATAAGCCTTGTAAGTATCAGGAAAAAAAAAAAAAGAAATGAAAGTAATAAAACAATTTCAACCGTGGCAATGATTATCTCCAACAATGGTCCTGTTTATTCTGAAGGGATGACAGTGATTTGACAGGTTCTTAATTTGTGTTGCGAGAAAGTTAATTAATGGTATGCTGCAAATAATTAGCTTTATTTCATTTCTTTATTTTGTCATTGATAATTAGTTAACTATGTTATAACAGGATTTGCCTTGTGGTCATTTCAGAAAGTATTAAGAAAAAACAACACATTTTGTTTGTGGACAGAGGTAGTTCTTACCTCAAAGTGATAGACAGCATAGGCAGTATATCACTTTGGAAAAATTATGCGCGATTTTATTATGCCACATTTTAGTTATGTTGCAGTATAATATCTACTCGATATTTCTCTAGTCTACATGTGTATATTGTAAGATTAGCCATTGTTCTATAGACATGGCTTTTTTCAAGTATAGTAGTTTGCATGTTGAAGGTTCCAAACTGGAGATGAAAATGAGGGTTATGCATTTTTTCAATTTGACCATTATTTTCTGAACAAACTAATAAATCAATAATCCTAATTTTTTTCCTCAAATTCATTTTTGGATGAAGAATTGTAACATTGCTGTTAATTTTCACTAACTTTTTATGGTACAATTCAAAGTTGTGATAAAAAGCAACCGAAAGTTGAGATGAAGGTAAAAAGCTAGTCAAAATTAATAACAACTATAATATTTGTTCAAATATTTGTATACATAATTTCAGCACATATGTCTAGATGGACATATTTGCATATACATATGGGAATGCTTTGAATAGTGCATATTTTGATGTAGTATGGTTAATGTATTGCTACACAAATTAATCTAAGCATAAACTGAAGAAATAAAACATTAAATTATGGTAAGATCTTGAACAGTACGGGAAGTTTTGGAACAGTACTAATTAAGGTATATCTCCAAGTGTGTGTGTGTATGTGTGTGTGTAAATGCATACACACACATATTGTCATTGAAGTCAAAGAATTATTTGTGCGGGTAGTCTATGATTCTATTCAGTCCGCTGAAGAATGTCATGCAAGTTGTTGTGTGTGTCTCAGAAAATCTCTGGGAATTGACAGAATTGGTTGAAAACATTCAATGAAATACAAATTATATTCTAATGAAAGATGGTTTCTTCATTTTCACGCATCAAACAATGAGGATGAAAAAAAAATTGAGACACATAATTCTCTAAGATAATGAATGCGCTTGAAATGTATAAAAATTAGTCAAGAAATCCTCTAATTATACACCTGACTTAGTTAAAATTCAATAATCAAGTCTTTAACAAATGAGAAAAGTAATAGAAAACTGAACTCTCTGAAGAAGATGAGTGAATCTTGAACACACACACATGTCATGAAACAGGCTCAAGATGATATCAAAGAATATTTCTAAATGATTCCAAAATTCAGCTATTTCAATCAATCAGAAACTTTCATATTTGAAGATTAAGTCAACTAAGCTATTTTGGAATGTGAAAACTTTCAAATGTTTTTCTCGAAATTGCTATCATTCAAAACATGGAAATTTCTGTGAAAGGATCTCAAATCCACATTCTAAGTAGCCATGTTGGAAACAGTCAAAAACATCGTAAATGTTTTCACCCTTTCATTCATAACAGCTAAATCTTCTTCATTTTTTTTCAAAGGAATTTTTTTAAAGGTTAGTTTATGTTACAAAGTGTTTAAAAAATCATAAGAATAAAATAAAAAATATTCTTTAAAAAGGGAGGAAAGGAAAAGATGCCATTGAGAAATCAAACAAAAACTTAAAACTTTTAAAGACGTTGATTTTATTCTTTCTCATTGTTTCAGTTTCCAAGGTCCTGATTTAACATTTTTTGACAATGATCAAAGGTTAATGGGAACTAAAGTAGGATTTAGTATTAAGAATTAGAAGGGAGAAGAAGCAAAAAAGTGCAAAAATCCTATTAAAATAACTCTGTGAAACTGATAATTGCAATAGAATATGGTTGGCTATAACAAACAAAATAGATGACTTACACAAACTTCCTTTTGATACTAATCGCTTAAAATATGAAGAGGGGAATGAAGACAATAAGTGATAAGGGAAAGAGGAAGAGGGGAATGAAGACAATAAGTGATAAGGGAAAGAGGAAGAGGGGAAAGTGGGGGATAAAATGGAGAACTGAGTATTAGGAAACTTTTTCAATCAATTTGGATTAAGAAACCCTCCTGGGTATTAAATAGATTAAAAATTGAAATCTTCTTAATCCTAGAATAATTCAAGATTGGTGTCAACCCTGCAATGTGTGCATAGTTGTTTAATGTTAGTGCATGTATATACGACTAATAAGAGAAATCTAAAAAAAAAAAAAGAAAAGGGTAAGCAGATGGCAAGATCAAAGCAAAGGGAAGTAAGTGAGAAAATCTAAACTCTTCAATTCATATAAAAAATTCTGATGTCAGATCAACAGGAATAACTTCTGATCAGACTAACTTCCTTGTACTTCTGGTAAATATTTTAAAATGATAATAATAAATTTAAAAAAAAAAAAACATCACAGAAGAATTCCAATTTTCTAAAATTTTATTTATTGAAGAGTTCTACTGTGTTTTGGAATGGTTTCAAGTGGTTCAAGAATTTCAGAGTCAAGAATAATTGATGGAAAAAAAAAAGTTGAATTTTCCCCGTAATATGAATAAAAACAATCTTAATAACATGTCAAAAATATTACATACAAGCCTTCAAAACGTAGAATCTTATCTTTAGTAAAACTACAAAACTGATCATCCCACTTTCTACAATGTATAGTATTTCTTTTTCATTGGTTTGTGAATCATTTTATCTCATATTAGTCAATTTATCCTAATAATGCTGTTTCTGTTCATTCCACTGAACTGAAGTATATGGATTTCACTACCTGACCCACAGATTGAACTCATGACCACCATTCACCAAACCAATGCTTATATCCACAAGGCTATTGTCCTGTAGAACAATCAGGTGGTAGAAAAAAATATCAATACAATTTAAAACAGCAGCTTTTCATCTTCCATGAAAATACAAACTCTTAAGAGTGATTAAGGTTGACAGGGTTTCGGCTAAAAGCAGAATCACTTCTATTGTTCATCAGGACAAAGTTACAAATCCTGCTTAGGGAAATCAATACTAAATAATTGAAAACATCTGTCGGACAAAGACTCTTACGCAGCCCAAGAAATAAAGGAAGAAAAAAGCCATTCACAATGAATTTAATGAAATTTTACAGCACGCATATTATCTCTGAAAAAAAATTCATCAGCCACGAACAAGTTTGTAATAAATGTTTTTCTTTCAAGCATTTAGTCAGAACAATTAAATACTGTGTATTCCATTTCAGCGGATAAAGCAACCCTCAGATAAGCAGAGACCCAAATTTCAGTCTAAATTTCATGATTTACGCTTAATGTTTAGTCATTGTTTTTGTATCAGGCTAATAAGATGACCCCGTTTGGGTGGGGGCATTTTCTGGATTCTGTTATCCACTGAAATATTCAGCATTTTCTTTCCTAGTAAAATCATCACTTGAATGCTCATGGAAAAAATTGGATTTATAGAATTACCATCTGGTACATTCCCAAGAACTAAGACCAGAAACTTATTGCTATAGAATTTAAAAAAAAAAAAAAAAATCAAAATTTGTGGTTAGATATAGAATAATCATAAGTGTTTAAAATTCAAACGTTTTAGATTCACTAGCAATCTATAGTGGCAATCACTGTCACTGGCTGACATACTAAAATATTAGTTACTTCCCTGGCTCAGTGTTGCCAATCCAGATGTTTTTCCAAGCATGTCAGAAGTTGATAGTTAGATGTCTTTAAATAAAAGAATAGTTTTATTCAATTCAAAGCAGTGAAATAAATAATACTTTTAATAAAGTAAGTATTGAAGATTAAAATCATATTTAATTTATTAATAATAAATAATATATATCTTGGATTTTATTACCAGGAGAATATAGATGTTTCTCGGTGTTTTGAGATGTAATTTTGGGAATAAAGATAGCAACACTGTCCATGCTAAATCTTCACAAAAGAAGAGACAAAATCTCCCTCTTGGCCTTGCTGATGCAGTCCAGGGAAAAGCAGAAAGCAATTAGTCTGCCACCAGCTTGGTTGCAGGAGCTGCCAGAAGGACGTCAAATTGGGCATCAAACTGCCTAAAGAGGGCACCACACCCTATTTGCAAATCAAAGTGGTCTTTCTCCCAGACTGCTTGCCTCCTCAAGGCCAGAGATCCCAATCTGCCCTGCTATTTAGCCTATAACTTGGCAGAGAAACGAAGGATTCATGCCTTCTCCAAGGGCATTAGTGTAAAGTGAACATCCCTGACTTGGTTTGCCAATTCCATTGTCTATCCTGTACCAGATATGCCAATTGCACCCTATTAATAATATAATTTACCAATTATAAGTCATTTATTTATACATATAGCCTCAATCCTTTGTTAATTGACCCTTGTACATAAGAGAAATACTGTGACCAAGTGATTCAATGAAAGTCTCTCACGTATATATATAATGATTATAAATAATGATGACTATTTTTAGACAATTGATGGAAAATATGGATGAGCTGAAAAAAAGCATTTCTATGTATAGAAACTCACATAGAAATATACAGTTTCAATATTTTCCAAATATAGAGAAAACCTTAAGTACATATTGCATATACATGTTATATACTGAAAAATAGTGTTGTGTGTATGGAAAATCTGGGTGTTAGCTACAAATTAGATTTCCCCAATGTTTTTATAGGATTGAGAAGTTCTTCGAGATCCACATTTTTGTATTTGTATTCATTCTGTATTTTTTTTAAAAAGCCAAAACCTGTTAAAGAATACTCCTAAATGGTGAAAAAGACACTGTTAAGTCAAAAGTAGGCTCAGCTTTGATGGGAAATTAGAAATTAGAATTAGGTTCCTATTGGCTAATGAGAACACTGGCTAATACCCTGAAAATGTAGACAGAATAAAACCACACACAAAAAGGATAAACACACATACATAAGAACTTACATACTGAGAAAATAGACATATATATAAAATCTCATTTGAAAAAAAAACACAACAAAAAAATGCCCCCCCCCCAAATACATGAATCATAAGATTATGCTTACACACACACACACACATTGAACGCACACTTACTCTCATTGAAGAAACAATTCGGAAAGCTAAAGTTGATGCTACAAATGAGATTTCTTTATTCAATTTCACATGTTTTGTGAGTACAAGCTTAAAAAACTCCTGAAGATAACAATTTCTGAAGAAGTTAGCTCAGACAAATAAAACATGTTAAATTGAATAAAGAAATCTCATTTGTAATATCAACTTTGGCTTTCCGAATGGTCTCTTCAGTCTAATAATGTACAAAAAATTATAATCAAATCCTCATTCATATATGCAAATCATAAAAATGCAAGTGAACACTCGTATAGATTTACACATGCACATATGGAGTGTTCTGAGAATAGATGAATAAATTAGATGCAGTCGTATCATAGTTATCGTCCGTCAGTTTTCAGCCTTTGTCAGTGTTATGAATCATCTATCGAAATTTATTACTCCAGTTGGTTCAACCTGCTAGATTTTCATTGCTACACGAACCTATCAGCCCCGCCATCAACAGCATTTATTCCATGTATGCTACCAACCTACAACATAGATAACATTTTTATACCTCATCTTTTTCTTCTCTGTCTTGAATGTTAGGAACCGTCAACCAAATCTGTCCCCGTAGATATCTTTTGGTCTTTAAGTCTGGCTATGTATGTATCATGCACACAGACTGTACCAATGGAGCCTGGAGACAGGACAAAACCGTACAAAAAGAATAACTCACATTCACAAAACCTTATACACAGAGAAAATAGGGTTGAAAATTTAAATAGTCACTCTTTATTTTGTCAAGAAAAAACTTTTTTTTCCTCTCTAAATTTGCTCCAAATCTTTCAGTTTGCAATGTAAATTTATGCTAAATTGATACCTAAGTTTGTGCCCACCTTTTTTTTCTTCAAGATTCAGACTTTTTTTAGTGATCATTGCCCAACAAAAGGTGAGAGTAGTAACCTATTCATCGATCACCCACTTTTTCCGATTTCTAATTTATTTTTTTATTGATTACTCCCAACATGGCATGCTGCCAAAAGATGCTGGTTGCCTGATGGTTTCTATTGAGCAACTAACCAGACTCATTTTTTTTTTTGTTTCATTTTGTATTCTTTTCCCCAAAGAGTTAATCGATTTGTCTTTATCTCCTAATGATAATCTGTTCCTCTATCTTTGTCTCATCAGCTCCAATTTTCACATACAATTTAACAAATACTTTAATTATTTCTCTTCACATCCTCTCTCTCTCATCTGAGTGCACTATGACAAATTTCTGCCAATCTTTTTCCAGAGGTGCACTGTTAATTTTTAGGTGCCAGAGCTCACAAAACACTTGCACATTGCACACACACACACGTATTTATGTGTATGTATAATAGGAAGTGGATTCGCTACACAAACAAAATTATGTTTCTGCCCTCTTCAAACTTGTTTGTGTAGTGAATCAACTTCTATTATATTTCCAGCTCTACTCTTAAACAACTTGATTTTCGAAGTATAAAGTTGAATGTATTGAGCACTATGAAATAAATCCATCACATATCAAACATTGCTTTATATTACATTATGCTATATTGCAAACCTAATTTGTAATATATATGATTCACCTGTGGAGCCCAAAAGGTCATAAATATATAAGTGTTTGTGTAGCGAATCCATTATTTCACCATATTTAAAGCTGTACTTCAACTAAATGTTGAATGTATAGAGCACTTTATTAGATAAACCCATCACACATTGGATATTGAATTACTGATATGTACTTAGGTAGATATATGATTATAAATTGCGTAATATAATGTTGAAACTTATTTGAAATGACATGGTGAATGTACCATTTGGCCTGAGCAATGTAAATAAAATAAACAATTAAAGAAATAGGGGCTACTGTAGGAATTTGGGCCTTTGCATAATCAGAGGGTGTTCATCTCAATGGTTAGAGCAAAGCTATGTTGAAGCAACTACCCTGTCAGTTACAGGTTTGATTCCAGTGTGCAACTGGCAGCTTTTAACCTTTCACCTATGGGGACTTTATACACGAATGGAACAATAATAATAATGTTGCAATACTTCATCCAAGAATAAAATTTGAAAAATTAATAAGATTTTCCTTGTTTGAGTAAATTTGTTAAATTCAATATTCATAAGTAACAATGCATTGGGTGGAAATTCTGAAGAAGACGGAGTAGAAGTAATTGATAGCTATTTAAGAAAGTTAGTTTTCAATGAGACAAAAGAGACAATTAGAAATTGAAAAATAGTAGAAAGGTTGACTAGAAGAGAGAGATGGTGTCCTGGTTAGTAAGCTGATTATTAACGCATAAATTCATACAAGAAAATTTAAATGCTGATATCAAGGAGAATAACCACTAATCAAAGTTACTTCTCTTTCACCTTCAGGTTAATTCAAAAAAAACAAAAACATTTATTTTACCAGACGATGATTTTATACATTATTCTGGGTATAGAAGAGTTCCACTCTCAATTTTGAGCAGAATCAAATGGTTTATAACTTTAATAGTCAATTCTCAAATTCATTCTAATGAATTCAAAATATGTTCGAAGGGGTTAACCTCTGATCAAAGCTATCTCCTTTGCACAATCTTATTTTTACTTCAATTCAATTCACAAAAGAGAGCCACTTTGAAAAATCCTACTTGTTAAGAAGTTCCACAGCAGTTACAAGAGGTTTATGAATCTAAGAGTTCAATAATGAATGAAACATCTGATTGGTATCAAGTGGGTTTTATGAATAAATTAAGCGTTGCCAATATAAACTGTTTGTATGAAGCAAATAAATAATCAGGTCTTCCAAACAGAGTAAGTACAGAAGTAAAAAGGGACGGAGTCAAAAGTAGAAAGAGAAAGCAGTCGGCATTCAAATACAAAAACATGACTGAGTATATAAATCTGAGTGTTGACATAATAGAGAAAACCGATACTTTAAAGTTTATTAGTGGTAAATTGACTGCTTTAGCAAAGGACCCATTGCTTGGATTTTATATTCCTGCCCTTCAGGTTGCTTTGATACCTATTCATGTGCGAGTAATGAATTTTATAAGCAACAAGTCGACTGCTGAAGAAAGTAAGCCTTTTGCCGTTCTGATACCAATTTTTTTCCTCATAAAATAAACAATCATTAAAGAACTAATACAAGAGAGACAGGAACTCATGCCTCTTAGCAATCAACTACTTTAACACTAAAGTCAAATACATTAGTACTTGCACATTAAGTGAGGAAAAGACTTTGGAAAGCTTCCTGGATAATAAAAATAAAAAGAACGGAATTTTAATGATGTGTCCATATATAACTGAAATGTAAACAGCAGAGAGTGGGGAGAGACCACTGAAAAGGAAACTGCAGATAAGTGGGGGGGGGTGTCTCCTGAAAGGTAAACCGTGGATAAAGGGGGTCCGCTGGAAAGGGAAAGGCGGATAAAGGGGACCACTACAGAGGAAACTATAAATCATAATGGTCCCATGCTTGTGAATGCTGATAAATCAATTTTATATCTATCATAAAAGTTGATTGTGGGGGGGAAAAAAGTACCACTGAAAGAGAAAACGCAGATATTTTTTTTCTACCACAAGAATTGATTGAAAAATTTTAAAAAATAACATCATTAATTAGGTGACAGACGAAGTGTATTATAGAGATGTTGGACACAAATAGAAAAAAGAAAAACTCAAGAGCAACAGATGTATAAGCCTTGAAACAACCTGACAAAAGCCAACATTGTCTTATCATTATAATGTTACAAGTTTGGCACAATTCTAACATTACTTCTATAGAAAATGTTCAGATGAAATAAACTCCCTAGTCCCTTCTGACCAGGAATTTACAGTTAAAACTCAGTCTGCAATTAAAGCACATCCATAATTTTTAGATATATCAAAGGCTTGCTGTAAGAACCACACAAATAGCTTTTTCTCAAAAACATCGAAGTGAAATCAGGTTCCTTCTAAATGTTTTCTTGATGAGGATAATCTCGACATAGTTAAATCCAGAGTGAGCAAGTGCCTTACACTATGTTAGTAATTCTGTGGTATTAATAACACCCTTCTTATTAAACCTTTGATGCGTAGAGTAGCCGAAAGGCCTTGCTTACGATGACAAAAAGTGAACAAAAGCAAGGGGAAAAAAAAATAACAAAAAAACCTAAAAGGAATTTTATCCTTTTAGGTTCCAGTTCTACTGGGGAGGTAAGCGGGGAGGAATCATTTGGGTGAGAATTAAGATAACAGATAAGGAGAATCAAGAGATTTTCTCCAAAGCAACATCAGGTTGTCTTGCAAACAAAAATGAAAATGAACCAAAAATGGATTAGGCTAATTAAAATGTTTTGCTGAATAATCAAAGAATGAAAAATGGAAAGTGTTGTGTAGAGAGAGAATTGAAGATAGTTTTGCCAAGAACATATTTTTTAGAAATTAACCCAGTAATTGAAGACAGAAAGGATTTTGATAAAAGCAGTCAAGGCAGATTTTTTTAACTCATATTGGGAGATGAGGATAAGAAAAACATGACAAACAGATGCCACAAACATTTTTTAAAATATCGTATATCAAGACAGTTTTCTATATTGAAACAGTATGGTCAATGATAAGCTTTAGCGTCTGGATTTGTAAGAAGAAACAGGATGTGCGATTGGCTTTGTCAGTAAGAGTATGAAAAATGGAATCGGCAACCTAGGTTCAAACTCAAGTAGAGGTGATTCATGTTCACTTTGCACTAATGTAAAAGGCATGAATCCATCTCTTCTCTCCACCCACCAACTATGGTTGAAACAGCAAGCCAGATTGGGCTCTCTAGCTATGGGAAAGCAACCAGTCTAGAAGGACAACCAATTTTGAGTACAAAGAAATGAACATAGGTCAGCATCTAAACCAGTCAGTCTCATGGGGGGGGTGAAAAAATAGTTACACACAAGTAGATTTTTCTTGAAAAATTGGCAATCTTTCGTTTTATGGTGGTCAAGTCAATCCAAATATCAATCCAAATATTGAGAATTCAGCAGCAAAGCCTCAAGGACAAAGGTCACATTGAATATTATAAAATAAAATATGTTGGTCTTCAGAAGATTTTCGTGGGGAGGATGATTGTTTTGAAAATAACTCGAAAGGGGTAATAGAGTAAAAAGGTTGAGAAATCCTGATCTAGACACTCATCTTCCTCATCCTGCTAGACACAAAAATAAATGAAATAGAACAAGATAATCACAGGTTATGAGAAACAGATTAAGATTATCAAAAAAAAAAAAAAAAAAAAAAAGATCCAAGACAGCCTTTAAAACCACAATGGATTTTACTGTAGGGAAAGGTTTGTATTTGGGAAGATTCAATGGGAATTCTTTATTACAAATTTCTGGGACCTGGACAAACAGTTATTGCGCAAGTGTGCAATTGGCTCATTTAAATGATGTTTAGAGGAAAGAAAACCTTTTTCTGAGCAAGGAAGTAGACCAGGGATTTTGCTCAGGCCAACAAATGATCATGAATCAAGGATAGGAAGTCCTTCCATATTCTGTGTATTTTCTCAAACCCCTCATCTTCATACAGAATGAATTTCCAAAACTTGGTAACTACCAAAACCAGCAGGTATTGAGCGATTACCAATACAACAGAATCTGATACTAGTTAGTGGCCAATGTTGTGTTGGATTAGTTCACAGACCTGCCACCATAACATGGTGGCATTTACAACATTTTATTTTGAAATCATGTGTTATATGTGCCATCATTTGTATACATCTAGAATACTTTCAATAATTAGTAATAATTATGAATAATTAGTAAATATATAGTAATTTTTTTCTTTTATATAAAGGTCATCAAATTCCTTATGTTGACTCAGTGCTGAATCCAACCTTGGTGAGTTCAAGAATTTTATCTGTGCTATCACTTGATCCACTCCACGCAACACTGTTTGTTTAGTCAGTTTAACCAACTCTTGATAGATCAAAGAATTCAGAAAATCAAAATCGGAATCATTCTTTTACAATGGAATACACCATCAACCTGGAAGGTGGCACAAGGTCATTGGGAGCCAAGGAAAACACTTTGATGACTGAATGATGATATGAATTTATATGAAAATAAAAATTCTCAAAATAAATGGCTTCTCAATTTATTGGAAGTCAGTACATTAAAGCTTGGCTTGATTTTCCCCGAGGCAGGAACCACTTTTCTTTAGTGTTTTGTATCAGGTAAGAGACATATTTTACTGATTAACCAAAGCAAAATATTCCTGGGAACTTGTCTGCTATGGCTAACTAATATGTGTGTCTATGGTATCAGATAGCTGAGTTTGGAGAGGAGAAGAACAAGATCTTACTTAACTGCGATGAGAACCTCCCTCCCTCAGAATTCTGCTTCACAAATTTATTCCTCTGAACACATCTGTTTCTAATTTCTTGAAAGATAAACAATGTCCACTTGGAACTTGTATCCAGAGAATGGTAATATCTGGGGACTAGCCAATTAAAAGCAGGAACAACATTCATTTTTGTGGCTATGCTAGAGATCGTGTAACAATCCACCGAATCCCTCCCCACCAATATTTATGGCAAGAAACATAAAAAAGAAACGGAAGCGAAAAAAAATCCACACATCATAAATATATCTTAGTTGATAGAATACTAAACTGGGGTTCGTGAGGTTTATGGTACAGTCCTCTATTATTCCACTCAAGTATGAGTGGCACACAGCTAAGAAATGGAAGTAATAAGTTAGTCATTCAATAGAAACTGGCACTTATTTTGGCACAAAGCAGTATTGAGGGTGATCAATTGAAACAAATTGGAAGAAAAAAAAAACAAAAAAAAAAAGGAGATTAATGAATAAGCTACCTCTCTTGCTTTTTGTAGGGCAGTGATCATTCAAAAAGTCTAAATTTTCAAAAAGCAAGCATGAATGTTGTGAGACACAAACTGCCTCAAGAAGTAAACTTGGTCAGAATTTGGAAATAATGGAAAAGAAGATTTGTTAGATTCATCCGAGTACATCACATTCTTCCATCGGTTCATTGTCTAATTCTTATGGTCATTGCATATTGATTTGTGAAGGTTTGGCAATTGCAGCCCTTCCATAGTAGCCAATTCATGAAGCTCAATAAACCAGCAGAGGTTGGGGGTGGAATTATATAATAGATGATACTCTGCAACACATTCAAAGAGGTGTTTTAGTCATTCAAAGTTTTATGTAGTATTAATGTAGTCCAGAAATGCAACAAATGAAATCAGCAGGTGTTTCTATTATTTTGTCCATGTATATCTAGAAAGCTTTACAGCTTTAAGCACAAAACATTAGACACTTTTTCAATAATTTTTTTTGTGTCACTTCAGTCACTCATTTCCCAATATCTGTCAATGCAATTTATGTAATCTTTCAAAGTGTTTTTTCCCTGTTTCCCCTATACTTCGTTATTATTGTACAATGTAGAAATTGTCTCTTGTCAGGATCATCAGTAGTATATCAGACAAGAGGTAAAAAAAAAAAGCTTAGACATGCCCATAATTACTAGTGATATATTATTCAAACAAAGAATAATTAGTGAAAAAAAAATAAGAAACAAATGATTACATGAACCAATACTATGTGCATGTTTTGATAATTTTCATAGCCTGCTGCCTGCAGTACTTAAAAATCTCTAATAAACTCTGCCCAAGTGTTTCTACTACTTTGCTTCTTTGTGTCTATTTAACATCATAGTTCCATGCTATTAATTATCATCCTTTAAGATTAATGAGCTTCACCTACTCTGAATGAGATACTTTATCCTTCAAATACTTTTCCTTCTTATGAATAGATTGGGGAAAAAAAAGAAACTAAATTTCCTTCTCCTTCTGATAGCTACTTGATAAACTCAATCAAGAAGGGTAAGAAGAAAAAGAAATAAAAACTGCAAACACAATACAGCTTGGAGTATTTGCAAATGAGATAAAGAAGATTACTAAAATCAATACTAAGTACTTAAAAGAGATTTTTAAAAAATGGGAAGATGATGAAAAGAAGTGGTAGCCATTTTTTTTTGTTTTTTTTCTTTGGTTTTACAGCTGCAGGTGACTAGTTAAAGTTAATTTTGAAAAGAACCAAGGAGACAGAAATTTTCAAAAAATTGAAAAAAAATGAAACTAAAATGGGTGAAGAAGTTTTCTTGTTTACAAACTTGATTCACTATCCAGTCTATTTGGTACTATGTTTTAAAAAAAATTTTTTTAAAAAAGGCATTGAGTTTATTCGTTTCCTTTTTTACCTTACTTCTGAACGGATTCCTAACTGAACTCCAAAGTTCTTTTAAGATTCCATTCCCAAATACGAAGACTTTACTTTAAGCTTTTGTGACAAAAAAAAAAATAAATAAAATAAAAATGACTCAACTGCACCTGTTCAAAAGTTTACAGTAACTAAAAGATACAAAGAAAAGTGAATTTTTTTTTCTAATATCATTTTATAACAGATTGATTGCCAATCATATATCATAAAGCCTTTTAAACCCTCAGTAATCTTATGTTGTTTATTGACCATTCAAAAGAAAACACTGTGACTATATTCTACCTTTGTCTCAATGTCTTGGTTACTTTTTATTGCAACCTTTACTTGGGTTGTGAAAAAACAGTATTGATCAGAAGTAACAAATAAGTCTTAGGTGTGATTTGAACTCACATCCATCACAGGAATCTCAGAATATGCCTACCTACTCTACCATTTGGAGAATCAACCTGAAGGCATAAGTCCAAAACACCCTTGGCCTCATCCTTCAGGAAGGTAAAAAGTTATCATAAAATTTCAAAATAATGATTTATAACATTTCATCTAATAAAGATGAATTTTTAAAAAAAAAAAGTTTATAAGCCTTTCTGGATTAAGGTCACTTAGAATCTAACAAAAACAATCAGCTCCACTGAATTTTTATTGGCAATTAAACAAAATTTTCTAGGAAAATAGTTGCTCAACTAACAGATAGATATCATCACCGAAAGTTTAGCTGATTTGAATGGAATGAATGAATGAATGATTGAATAGATTACATATGTACATACAGATACAGTTTTAGGCAAGATGATGCAACCAGTTTATCTTAAGTGTGGTCCACTTCAAATTTAGTTACTAATAGTAATCTTAGAATTTGGAGGCCTCAGATTTCAAAGGCATAATTATCTTAATTATTAGCCTCATACATTATATATAACAGCTTGTCCATTAAATATAAATTACATACTCAAAACCTCTACATCATGAGAATATAATGATGAGTAAAGAGTAAAATATGACATTTTAAAGTAGCCAATCAAAACCTTGTGTTTTCCTCATTCTGAACAGCTTTGCTCAAAATACATGAAACGCCATCTTGAATTGATTTAGACTAATTTCATTCAACTTTTATTTCATTATCTTACAAAATTATCTGACTCAATTTCACTGAATTCTGAATAAAATTTTATATAAATTGATCTGAAATTCGTTTATCATTTTGCTTTGTGTTTTCATGTTTGAGCTGCAAAAGCTAAAATGTTTACTTTTAAAAACAAACTAGCAAAAAAGAATAAGAAAAAATAGAAAAACTGATCATTAGTACTTCCGATCATCTAGCCACCCACTAAGCAAAATAATGTAGTTATACACAACTTTAGTCAAATACTTTAGTATGAAGTAATTAGACTAGTCATAAGCAACAAGAAATTTAACAAGTCATGTAACAGTGAAATAGTTTAAGAGAATCTAGTAGTATATACAAAGAAACTGAAATAAGTCAATGAAACTGTTTTAATCTTATAGGTTTTGTAACTGTATTGTTGAGACTTAGTTAAAATATCTACTATCAGTGAAGAGTAGTGTGCAATGATGTTGAAAATGTACTAGGGTTAAAAAGTCTATTACACATACTGCTACTGATCAAGGCTGCCAAAGAAATTCTAAGGAACCTCTTAGATCAGCTTAGAAAAAAACCCGGTTCAAAAGAAAAAACAGATTACAAAAAAAATTTCAAGTTTAAATAGAGATATAACAGTTTAGATGACGATAATTACTCCAACTCCAATCTCTCTAGAAAAGGTGAATGATTCATTATTTTCTTTCTGTTTTTCAATTTTTTCCAAGTATCTTTTGCATATAGCTCCCTCATCTAAGTCCATGATTAATTCTTTTCCAGGTCCCCAAGTAATGGAATCCATTTTTAGTGATATATTACTTTGTACGTAACAGTCTGTACTATCAAGTCATTAGTCTTTCTTGTAAAAATAAATATATAAGTTATTATCAAGAATTTATACATTTGAGATATGAAAAACCCCAAATCATAAACCAAACCTCAGACTATAAACTAAAAGTTTTTTCAAAATATAAACCAAGATACCAAGAAGGTTGGCGAACAACCCAGATCTGGGAAGAAAACCAGCAACGGCAGCCATGCGACAAATAGGTGGGTACCCATTTCGAAATGGTTGCTAAAACATCAGTGATAATTAAAGTAATAAATCAGTGTTTCCCAAACTTTTCTAGACTAGAAAATTAAACTTTGTCAAATCAAGCATGTATTTTCATGACCAGAATTATAGTTATATAAAAGATTTGAAAAAAGTACTTGATTAATTAGTATAAAAATAATTAATGCAAAGAATGGGCCTAATTTTTTTTTGTCTTTCAAGATTTGGGCCATCCAGCTCTCTGTGTCTTCCAGTGCCCCCAAGAGTTATTAGCGTACATTTTGGAATTCACTGCTATAGATGTCAACTAAAAAGACAGCTTGAAGCAAAACATTAAAAACATCTAAAAAGAAAATTTTTGATAATTTTGACTAGTTTTTACCTTCTTAATTCTAATTTGATTAATTTTAAGAAGAGTAAAATCAGCTTCTGCAAACCATTTAGATAATTAGTTGAGGGAGCCATGGATATATATGGGACTGCCTCTTGCAATGAGGGTCAAAGTTTGATTCATACTGTAGGCTGACCATTTGTGAGGATATAGTGATTTGATCAGGAGGATGAAGGTGAAACTAGTCAAAATGAATAATAGAAATATCAGGTGAAGTATTGTAATGCAGTAATAAGAAATAATTAGAAAATTTTTTGAAAGTCTTTGTTAGATTTAACTGAATGAGAGGTTTTAGACTTGGATTTTGCATAAAAACTTAGGGATGGAGTCATCAACCATTCCTTGGTAGAGAAAAGAAAAACAAAAAAATAACCCAAACATATTTGAATATCATATTTTTTAACAAACTATATGTATATGCATATACACACCCCTGCATAAATCATATGTTCTTTGTACTGATTAAAAAAATACTTGATGAGCAGTTTGAAATGGTCCATACATTTTCCATCTGGCCTGGTCCTGCTGGGAGTTGGAGGGGAGGATAGAGCAGATCCTGGAAGTCCAACCAACCCATTTCCAACTGATAAAATATTTGCAACATTAAGGGTATTTGCAAGCACACATATGGCAATATTTCCTTCTTTTTTTGTCTGCATTTCCAACTGCATGTGACTCACCTTTCTGGTTTACTGGTTCTATAGGTAAAATTTCTGCAGCATGTCTTCCTTCCTAAAGCAAACCCCTTCTGACAAAGGGGGGTGGGGGATATGTGGTGGTATGGCATACACCTAGTACTCAATTTTAATGTAGGTTATATCATCTCAAAGCGTCCCTGACATTGGCCATATTTTTTAAAAATTACCCATGGGTGCCTACTGAGCCTTGGAACCCTCAGCTGCGGAGGTTCACTTCGCTCATCCATGATGGAACCCACTGTGATCCCCAAGCATAAATCCTAGGTACAACCTTACCATATCCCCAGTTCCAAAAATCCACTTCTATTACTGCTGACAATAGACTTCAGTAACAACAAGAATTCTCTTTTACATCCAAGTTCAAGTGTGTGAGCATCAAGAGGAAATGAACAGTTATACTTACTAAAAATGTAGATGTGGAAGAAACTTACACAATTGTACCAGAATATTTATTCACCACTTACCTAAAAAAAATAGAATAAAAATAAATAAGTAAGGCACAACAATGAGTAAACATAATTAGATTTGATAAACAAAAACAAACAAGGACCTTGATACGTATCTAGTAGGTCATAAAATAAACAGAAAAGTTCATTAACTTTTACAAAATTACTTATAGCGATAATGTATATTGCAACCTCCAAATCATTTCCGTTAAATTAATTATTTTAGTTCAAGGCTCACAGTGTTCACATAACCCCCTTTGTTTGTTTGTTTTGTGACAGACTGACTGACATATCAGAAATATTATAACATAAATAAAAGGTTAATTTAATCACACAATTTCAAAACTGTTCCCTCTCACTGACACCCGAGACAATTGTATATTTTCATAGGCACTTCACTTCAGGATTGCTTTATTCCTTGCATTATCATTCACCATCAACAAAAAACTGTCCAAGATGTCGATGTCAAGAGGAACATTCTTCTCTATTAGGGAATGAATGAACCAATCGATGATCCCAATTCAGACGTGGCCAAATTTCAGTTGGCTATGAAATGGCTACCCTGATTGTAAATGGCTAGAAGATTGCTACCTGAATTGTAAATTATCATTTTTCATGCTAATTTATTCACTTGATGTTCAAAATGGTGCACAAAAGGTGTGTCATTTTCAACATGGAGTGTGTGGAGTATATGAAAAAATCTATGTATTTACTCCTGTTTTTCTACCAGAGATTTTCCACACACTTGCTCACTCGACATAAAAGATGGCAGACAAATTGCCGTTTTTAATATCGAGTGATTAAACTACGGGACAGATCAAGGAATTTTTTTTTCCAAATCAAGTTTCTGTCAAACAGATGTATGTGCTTCCCCAGTGCTCTCCAGTCACCAGATGAATCATAAAAGATTTTTACCTACAGAAATGTTGTAGACTTCAAACTCGAAGAATAAGTGCACATCCCACATAAACAGACTTCCCACAAGGTTTTCCTTGCTGGTTTGCATACTTAAATGTCACAAAAGAAGAGAAGAGTTTTGACAGCTGTTTAGTTCACTCATTTATTCGTCATTATTACACTTTACAGTCCATCTGTTTATGTAAGTCAGTAAGTAAATGGTCTATTTTTATATCTCTTCTCAACATGCTTATTTATTGCAACATGAGTTATTACCTGAGTTACCTGTACAGGCATAACTCCCAGCACACAATGCTCAAATAATTTCAGGTGAGTAGAGGCCGCCTGTGCTTTCAGAACAACAACAATCTTAGACTTATCAAGTGTTTGGCATTTGAAATTTATGGCAAACCTGCCCTTTCGTTAGTAGAATAATCATTAAAATAGAAAAAAAAAAAAAATAGAAACGTTTTTGGTTAGTCAACCAATAGAAACTGTGACTTTTGGCAACATGCTATCTTGGGAGTGATCAATGAAAAAATTGGAAAATAAGGTGATCAATCAATGTTACTTCTCTTGCTTTTTGTTGCATCATTGAAAGTCTGAATTTTCAAGAAAAAAAATGGCAAGAATGCATAAACTTACATTATAAATTGCCCCAACTCCTAAAAACTTATCGGGTTAAATTTTCAAATGACAAAAAACATTTTTTCTAGACATAAGGAGTAAGTAGTTGTATTTTAGCCCTATAGCTCCATCAATGTGCCCTGAACATGTTATGAATAGAAAACCAGCTAGCATCACTTAAAAACTGAAGAAACCTATGTTGAAAATTTCTAATGGGCATTGTAAAAAACCATTTAAACTGGAATTTTTGAGGAAAATTGTTCAGAAAGTATGGAATGGTTGAACAGAACAAAAATGATTTTCAGTCAAAATCTAGCAGAAATATTGATGATAGAAATTCAATGTGATAATTATAAACTGGAGTCATTATTCATTAACCTTCAATTTCATAAAAGAAAATTAAGAAGTCAAGGACAAGGGGAATAACTAATGACCAAATTCATCTCCATTCAAACTGGATATATTTTTATTTCTTATTCCATCAAGCATTAAAAGTAACAATTGTTTCCTTTACAAAAGAGCTCTGCTCTCAATTACTTGAATCGAACGGTTTATGACATTAAGAGTTAAAGGCTAATAGATCCAAAATTCACAAAGTCAAATTCAATTAAGGATTCTTTCAAACTGTATATAAAGAGAATTCATTAAGATTAATGCTACTTTCCTAAAACTGTCTTCTAAAATTTGAAAAGGTTACTGTAAACCAGAGTATTTGCTGTATGAGTAATAAAAAAACTAATACAGGCCCCCTCTGTAACAACATGGTTTGTTATAGAGCCTTTGAGTTATAGGGTGGATGGTAAACCTCAAAATATCAAACTAGCTCCTGAATAGCTAAATTAATAGTTGCTCAGTTATAATACAGATGGCTTTCTTTGGCCCTAAGACCTGCATTATAATGGGGTATGCTTGTCCTTGTCTCCTAAAATTTGAAATTTAGCATATAGACCCCCTGGTAAGAGCTCAATCGAAAGATTTCAAAGACTCTTAGGTTAACAGTCACGGCCTTAGACAGTATTGGTATAAACAGTTGCATTTCCCATGTACTGTGCATGACTGCTATTAGTATCTGTGCATTAAGAAAACCCTGGAAGAGCAATAAAAAAGGTGATGCAGCAAAAAGAAGAAAAAAAGGTTATGCCAATTTGTGTGCAGCACAAACTCCAGGGTATAGAGGTGCTGCACAATCCAGAATGAGTAAGACTATCTACTTCAACCAAGATATCAAACTAATACAGGGTTTCTATGCAGTTGCACCCAAGGAAGTTTCAGCATATTGCAGCTGTTACGAAAACAGGTGCGATGTTAAATGCATCAATTTTTTTAAAAAAAATTACAAAAAACTAAAGTTAGAAGAAACGCGAGTAATGTTCAAAGGAAGTTTTCATAATTGAGAACAAAATGTTACACACTTGCGGACATGGATCAATGGTCAAAGATTCTAATCTTGAGATCATTATCATTTAAACATTTGCAAAAAGTTAATAATGGAGTTCTTTTTAAGCTGCCACCAAGTTCTGTAAAAACCCAATGTATTCAACTTATCATAGAATTTGATCTTAGTTAAACAGAAATCAAGTCAAGTATTCTGAGCTTTTTGAAATTGATCTGCAGAACAGATTTGAACATCAATGAGAATTTTGACATTTTTATTTTTAAATCTTATAACTCTTTCCCCACCAAATTGAATAAGATAATCAAAAGTCAGTGAACATTATTGTAAGAATATTTCTAGGAACAAGATTCTCTGCTTTATTAAGAGTTAAAGATTTAATGACAATGAAATAACTGATTTATCATTTAATTCATCATTAAATATTTCAAATTTTGGAGAAATTTATCAGTTACCTTCTGAGTTACAAAAAAAATCTAATTTCTCTTAACAATGCAAGAAAACCATTTTGAGATTTATCATATCTATATATGAGAGAACACACATGATAAGTGGTCAATGCACCATTTAAAAAAAAAAAAAAAAAAATGGTATTTGATTATCTTTAGCGCTACAAGGCTCAGTTTTTATTTCATTTTGAAACTTGTACACTCTGCATTAATGATTCTTATGTGTGATAACTGACTCAATTTTGATCGCAAATAATGGGGGATGGATTGAAATAGTGTTATCCAACATAATAGCATTTTTTTCCAATGAGTGGCACGTTGGGGACTTATCATGTGCAGCCACTCATATGTAATTTCAGTAATTATCTCTAAAAGCCTAACAGCATTACATATGAAAATTAATATCATAATTTACCAAACAAGCATTACTACAGGCGTCTCCTACTATAACACGGATGTTATGGTCCATGAAAACCAACTGCACACTCAAGTTGCAATAAGGGTTGCTGATTTAGCTAATTTTGAGCTAGATCTAGCTATTTGGGGGCTAGATTATCATTTTAGGGTTAACTATCCACCCGTGTTATATTGCGAACTGCGCTTTAGCAGAGAAAGCCTGTACTAATAATAGCAATTATAGAATAAATTTTTTCATCTTGTTTAGTTCTTACAAATCTGTTGAGACAGGGATTTATTCTCAGCCCGCATCATTTAGTAGGGTGTGGATACCTTGGGTGTAGGGCATAAAATGAATTCTCTTGTTTTACAACTTAACTCTAGGGAGTGAAGAGGGGCCCCCTGCACATCCCAACAGTTGGTACTGAATCAGAGAAATCAACTCGCGATCCGTTGGGAGAAGTTTCTAATTTTGACTAAAAGAGGCATGAAAATACCTTGAGCACAAGGCAAAGTGTAAGTAATTATGTATACACAAAGGTTGAGATCTTACCAGTGACACATGCTTAGGACATTGAAGAAAAGATATCTTATTTCAGTGAAGATTTAACACAGTTAGAGTTGCAGAAATGTATGTGCTTTGACAACCATGAAGCTGTATATTAACATTTAATGTAAACACATTCAACTTTGGGGAATCTTATGGGTATTGTCTTTCAATGGCAATTTTTCAACTTCCTGAATTGAAGATGAATTTTTACACGGTTGAGGTGAGGGAGGGTAAATTAATCCATTCATTTCTAGTTGCTCGCAGCCAGGCCAGTCAGAGGGTTCATGGGGGGGGATAGAGCACAAAGGCTTTTGGCTCGTGTTATTGAATGTAGTGCAGAGATTGGTCTCCTTGGAGGAGGATTAACAAGGTTGCCACAGGAGGCTCTCTGTGTGAGTCACATTTTTACTTTTCTTAAAATAAAGAAAAGTATATCAGGTCTGGTTAGTCACCCAATAGAGACTGTCATGTGACCTATGTATTTTGGTAGCATGCCGTGTTGGAAATGATCAATTTAAAAAATTTGAAAAAGGGTCGGTCAACAGATAAGTTACTTCTCTTGCCTTTTGTTGGGCAATGATCACTAAAAAACTTTGAATTTTCAAAAAAATAAGTGTGAATGTGACTAAAGGACCAGTTTAGAATAGATTTACTATGCAAATTGAATGCCCACTACAAACCTATGGGGGGGGGGCATAAAAAAACAAAACAAATAAAAAACACTTTTTCAAGGCATCATGAGTAATGAATAAATGTTGGAAATTCTAACCTTCAAGCTTTGTAGGTGCAATCTGTACACATACAAAGCCAGCCTAACTTAAAAACTGAAATAACCCATGTTGACAGTTTCTAATATGCCAAAAGTACTGTTTAATTTTTTCCATTTTTGATATTAGAATCAAACAAACAAAACAAAACAAAACAAAAACCAAAAAAACAAATGCACATTGATATTACAGTTGTCACAATACAATCAAGAGCTAACTTTTTGAAGGCCTAGCCCAAGCTTTCATGAGGCCCTATATAGGGCTTTAGGCAGAATTTGAATTTACGGGGCCCTAAGCAGAACTTAATTTTGGAGCCCCCAGTCTCCTCCAGGATCCCCAGAGCACCAAGCAGCCACTTAGTTGGCTAATGCATTGGGCCAGCTCTGGCTCCTAACGACATCTAGAAACAAACACAGACACTTTCTGGCCAAACCAGTACTAAATGAATGTAGGCTTACAGGAATAAATTCTTATAAATGGAGTAAATAAGATAAAAAAAACAAACTGAAATGAAAATTACTATTGGACTTATTAACTATACAGCAAACATTGGTACAGAATTGCCTCCAGTGTATTTACTCATTTTATTATATAAATTTTTTTATCACTCAGAGGAGAAATGAAATCAAGTTTTTATATAATCATTTTTTCTCTCCATTTTATGAACCAAGCCGACTTTGACACAAGGATTCATTTCAAGAGTGAGAATCAAGCTTACTTTTAACGGTTTGCTAGGCTAATATGCCAACCACTACAATTGCTATAGTATAAAGGCCTCAACGAATGTTTTCTATTTCTTAAAACTAAATCATAGAGCAACATGTTCTTTCAACATAAAAGTAATATTGCACTTGAAAAAATTGAAATGTATTCTACCATACACTAGGTAATAAGAAAAAAATTCATTTTCTCATAGCATTTGATAAAAATCGATTGTATGAATGGGCTTTAAAGTAGAAACTCTATAGCTTTCCATAGTTTCTGTTCAAAGTGATATATGTTGAGGTGGTGGGGTGTTGCTGCCAAATTAGTTAAAACGTTAAAAGTTACTGAGTAGGTATGTTATACTGCCATAATAAACCAAACAAAAGGTTGTAAAGAGATGCCGCCCACCTACAATCAGAGATGACACAAACAACATCAGAAAATCAAATCTGAAAAGACAGTCTGTCTGACTACAATGCACAAGACAAAATCCACCATTATCCAAAAGTGCATAGATTCCAGTTAAATGGATCATTAGTCACAAGGAATAACTGCTTGGAAGGATCAATAGCACTAGAACACGATCAAACATATGTATGTAAGAATGTAATAATCACGAACTTTCTTTATGCAAATCCTTTCAAAAGGAATGACCAAAACAGGGACTAACATTTGTGGTCCTGATGGTCTGCTCAAGTGGAATATACTGTAATAGAACTTGAAAGCACAAAGCAAATCATTATATTAGCATGGATCTTTATTCAAAATAGTTACCTGCAGTATACTGATAATAAGATACTAGAAATCTTTCATTACATTCAATACAAACTGTTTATTACTACTGCCCAGACCAGTGATGGTGAACCCATGACACACTCCAGGTTTTTAAGTAATACGTGAAGGACAAAAAAAAAAATTCCTAATTTCTTTTTATTATCCCAGTTTTTTCAAGAAGATTTTGAAATTCCAAATCATATTTTATCGAATTCCTAATTTGATAAATAGAACAGTTATCTAGGAGTACTTACTTAAAACTAAAATACATGTGACAATCTGATAACAAGAATATTCAAAAAAAAAAAATTTTTTAATTTCAACACACCATACTAAAAAGGCTCACCATCACAGTTTCAGACTTGTTGTTCATTTTAGTGATCTTTACTAATACAATCTAGGATTAACACCTGGGGTTATTAATTAAAGAATCTATGTATCAAGTAGATAGCTATTAAAATCAATAAACAAAATTATTCAATTTCTTCCACTATCTTTAGAAATGAATTAGGCAAAACGTTATGACTACATTTAAGATGAGAAGAGTTTGAATTTAAAGAAATTTGATTCTATTCCAGTGAGAACCCATCAACTAGAGAGTTCAAAAAGGAAGTAAGTTTCATATTGCAAATACTAGAGCTGTAACTGAGGGTAAGAGGCCGTCTGTAAATGCTCCTGGGCCCCAAAAAACTTTATAGTAGTTAACCTATAGCATTTCTACAGACGAATATGACTCAATTATTAATTATATATATATATATATATATATATATATATATATATATATATATATCTCAAGAAATGGATATATAATCCGACAGAAATAATTGGCTTTTCATAAAAAAAATTAAAAAATACTTGAATTTAATACATTTGTGGACTTCCCATATATCACCAGTTAATCCTTGTGAAAAAAGTCAAGTATATTTAAAATTTTGTAGAGGATTTTTGTTTTTTAAAGAAAGTAACCATTGAACTCATTTCAGTGGGAGAGTATTATTTCAAATGATGGATAGAAGATATTTTTCATCAGCAAAATCTCCCCCCCCCCCTGCAACCATAGAAAGGTCCATTGTTACATACAGAGAAACAGAAAAAGTTACTGGATGAAAAAAAAATATATATAGTATTGAAAGAATTTTTAGTAGAAGTGTAGAAAGATCGTTGTGTCAAGAATAGGAAGATCAAAATAAAACCATTATACATGCCCTATTAAATACACAGGTAAATCGGAGGGAGCTATTAGTGGTCGTAACCATGCTCTTTCATCTACTTAATCTGGATGTCTGCCTGGAGTTGGTGTTCTTTATTTGAGGGTCAACCGACATTTGGCTTACCAGACGGATGTCACTAGCTCTTCAATTAGACACACCAGTATTTTCTTCACTTCGAACCCTGAAGAAGTCTATATTCCTTAGACAAAACAAAGTGGATCCTCTGGTGAAATTTCATTTCGAGATGCAAAGAATTAGTTCTTCTCAATCTTTCCATCTCCATATTGTCAATTAAAACTACCATTGGATTTTTCTACACCTGCAGAGCAAACACATAGGTATATCAATAAGTCCATAGCCTATCGATGTAAAATACTAATTGATTATTCAACATGATCTCCTTCCGACACTCAATCCAACACTTCTCCATTGATCAAAGATTGAACATTATACAGTGAAAACTTCAGATCAAAATCCAGCTGATGACCGAGTTAGACAACTGACTTTTCAGATTTCTTATGAATGTCTGCTACTAATGGAGACATTATACTGTATACCTAGTTTCCAAAACCCAGCCTTACCGTATACCTTATTCCCTAAACCCATTTCTGAATAGATTCCTTTCTAGCCGAATGAATCAGGTGAGTAGAATCACCTGCATAGTTATAATTTATGGAATGAAACATTATAGGCTTTTGTATATACATTTCTGTGATATGAAGTTGAGATCCAAACGCTATTCTCCCTGTTATCAACAGTATTGAGTGCCTCATTTTTTACCTAAATCAAAAAAAAGAAAAAAAAAGCTTGTCACATATGTTATAGACAATACTAAAAAAAAAGAAGAAATCATTCACTTGTTGCTTAACAGGATAATAAATATTAAAGATTGGATTGTTATTGATATGGTACTAGCTAGTATTATACCTGAGGATTTTATTACAGTGCAAAAAAATGTATTTGTAATGTTGGACACCTCTCTCACTAGTTTTGGATTGTTCTTCAAATGTATCATATTGCAAGTATACTAGATTGAATAAATTTCCTTTTTTCTTTTCAAAACTATCACCGCATTTTCTTTCCTATTCTTACAAATCGTTTAAAATGGGATCAAAGAAATGTGGATTTTGATCATAATGTACGGAAGAGTTCTTTTAAAAAGGTGATAAGATCTAAGTTCTCATTTTTACCTTTAGCTGAGTTTTTTTTTTTTTCTCATCAAAAACATATGGTCATTATTATTAGATTACAAAATGATATTTACTACCAAATGAAAGGAGTTTACAATCTTTGATAGAAATAGAGCGTGAATTTATGTTCTTAAGGATGAAAAACAAAATAGGGTACGATGTAGGGAAAGTCGTCCCAATTGTAAAGTTACACACCCTTGCTTACTCTATGTTAAAAATGGCACTCAAATAAGAATAATTCAACAATTCAATTTATCTGAAGCAATAAGAGTTTATGTAATCACTTCTGCTTTTCTTTTTACTTGAGTACCATTTTTAACATTGAAAGTACAAGGGTGTGAAACTTCACCACTGGGACTGCCTTCCTTACATAGTGCTTAAAATAGACTCGAATCAAATACAGATATTATATTGATTGGGATTAATACTACACTGTAGGTACGACAACTTGAAATCATACGTACAGTTATATAGTATTCTAGACCCTTTATACAACTGACGAACAGTGTAACTGTATTTTAAATATCTATTGATTTCAAAATCAATTGTAAACCTCACCCTAATAATTACCAAAGTGAAAAAAAAAAGAAAAAAAAAAGAAAAAGTAAAAGAAAAAAAGACTTTCTATTCCTCAAGTGGAATTAAAACAGGTCTGGTTAGTCACTCAAAAGGAACTGTCATGTGACCAGCGCCATTTTGCAAGATGCCATGTTGAGGATGATCGATTAAAAAAAATTGGAAAAAAGGGGGACCAATGAATGAGATACTTTTCTCGCATATTGTTGGCCAGTGATGACTGAAAAAGTCTGAATTTTCAAAAAGCAAGCATAACACAAACTAAGGCATGAATTCAGCATAAACTTACATTACAAATTGACCCCCCCCCCCATACACACACTCTAAAAACCTGTTCTGGGGGGAATTTCAAAAAACAAAAAAAAAATTGGTTTTTATAGACATGAGAAGTTAATGTCTCAATTCTTATCCCTCTAGCTCCAGTGCAGTCTGTATGTGTCATACTTACCAACTAGATAACTCAAGAAACCAATGTCAGCAGTTTCCAATCCAGATATACCTTGATTAGCATTGTTAACTTGTTCCAAAATATTCTGCATTGTTCTAGTCTTTTCATAATTTAATGTGTTTTTGTTTCCAGCTTATCACTGGTTACAATAATTAGTACAGCAATATCTTAAACAATCAACATTAAAACCGACACAATTCAAAGTATTCCTGTACTAGATTTCCCCCAAAATCATACCACCTGCCAGGTGTATAAAGGGCCCGAAGCAGTGAAGTATATAGAATTCTATAATTATGTTATATTTTGCCACACCTGTAAACTTGTAGGTTTTCTGACAAGTAAACTGGGCACTATCTAGGGAAGGTTGATCTCAAAGGTGAATTGTAAACTATCACACCCTTGCTCACTCAATGTTAAAAATGGAGCACAAATAAAAAATGTATAAGAGAATTCATGGAAGAAAAACAAAAATAAATGCATAGATCATATTGTTATTGCTTTGAATAAATTAAATTATTTTTTATTCGCATTTTTAATTATAAATCACTGAGGTTGTGAAACTTTATGAACGAGACCATCTTTACAATGTCCTGAAAAACTGGAGCTGGTTGATTGATTCGGAAAGACAGGTAGAAATAATAATGGTGTAAAATTTGATGTTTTAATAAATACATAGGTACATCAATAAGTCCATAGGCCAATGATGAAAAATACATGTTTTACAACGTTTTGGACGCAGGACTTTTCCCATGATTTGCCAGACCTCTATCACAGCCTCTGTGGCACCAATATCATCTGAACCAGTCTAAATAATCACGCCACCTTATTTTTTGTTAGCTACAATTCCATATATGATCTCTGGGGAACCTCATTATGAATTTTGATATCCAGTAGTTGTCCAAACTTCTTGCAGCATGGCCTGCTCATTGCCATTTGAGTTTTTCAATAGATTTTTATGATATCTCCCACTTCTATTTTTTCTCTAATATTCTGTGCTTCAATGTAATGCTGAACATGGTCCCCTCCTGTGCACCTCAGTTTGAAGATGAATCTTTTGGTTAAGTTCCATATTTCAGCTCCATAGGTGACTATCGGGAGGATGCTTAGACCCTTTCAAAACTGATCCCTTGCACAATCGAAGCTGAAAACTGTGCATAAATAAAAACAATTCAGTTTATTCAAAGCAATAACAATATGATATATGAATTCACTTCTGTTACTCTTTCATGAACTCTGATTTCTTTTTATTTGTGTGCTGTTTATAACATTGAGTGTGCAAGGGTGTGGAACTTTACAAATCGGGACCATCTTCCCTACATTACACCCAAATTTGAAACACAACCAATATCTAAAGATGTTACAACCTAAAAATATATCTGAATGTTTGTCCAGTTCTACTTGTGCCAAAAACCGATGGATATTTAATCAGCAAGGGAGAATGACACGTGATTTGGCTAAAAATGGCTGAAACTGAACCTACCAAAAACAGAATAATTTATGATCTAAGTAGAGGGGAGTCAGTGTTTGCAAGAAAAAGGATTCAAAAGGTATTAAAACCTGGGGGAGGGGGGGGTACGAAGGAGGTGCAGAATACATCAATTTCAAGGTTTTTTGGTATACTCAATGTCAAGTAATGGAGACATACAGTTTGCTGGCTTTGGAAAACTGGGTATACAGTAATACCTAGTTCCTAAAAACCCATTCCTATCTCTAAATGAAATGATTTTATAAATTTTATTCAGAAAGCTATACATGACTTTTTTTACAAATTTTAATCACATATATTTCAAATCATTACAAAATTCAACATGATTTGAGATTAATATCATTTCTTCCTTATTTTATAAAAATTTTAAGATTTGGTAAAGGTAATGCAATTTAGCCTATTTAGATATTTTTCATCTAAATCCAAATGTTTTTGGTTGCATCTAGATGACAAAAATTGCTATTTAGATGATTTTCAATAAACTAATACTTTTATTTAATTCATGATGAAATAAGTAATTTTTTTAATAAAATGAATTATGTTTTAATTAAGATAATGTTGAAGAATAAATTCACATTTATTTATCAATAACGCGTAATGTATTTCCAAGGTTTGAGATCTATATCTCAGAAGAACCTAGATGTTTCAAGAAGTATTTTTTTTTATTGAATTTTAGATGTAAACTTAAAAATAAATTTGGCAACACTTCATTTAGTAGTAGGTTGGTTGGTGCAAGGAAGAAGGTGTTCTGCAGCCTCTATGATCAATGGTTGCCAGAGTCCATGGCTTGAAAACAGATGGAGGAATAATAAGACTACTACAGCATCCTCCTCCTCCTTCTTAGCCATCTTATTTTACTCAGGCAGCTTCTCACAAAGGAAGACTACCAAAGTATGGAAAGAAGAAATCGATGGGAGATTTATTTCTCAGCCGTACGTCGTCTCTACGTTTAGGTCTCCCTCTGCTTACACTACGTGATAATAGGAATTTGGATGTGTCTGATGAGCGGGGTGCCGCGGACGCCACACTATAGAAAATGGGCAAATGACGAAGTGTGCCGCGAATGTATGTATGTGCGTATGCATATATGTGTGTGTGCGGGCGTGCGTGTGCGCGTTTTGTAATTTTAAATCAGTCTAGGTATGAAATGAGTGTATTACAATTTCACCTCCACACAACGTACGTTCGTACGAGACCGGGAGTGCGAGTACCTGCTTTCTTGAGAATACTTCAAGCGCAAAGATACTGGCACAGACCCACTAAATAAAAAAAATGCTATAAAAAAAATTAAACAGTCACTGCATGTAGTATTACTAATAAAATCGATTTTTTCGTTGTGTATACCCCCCCCCACCAAACCCAATAATGCATGGACAAAAAACCCAAGGTTGTTAGTATATGGTGGGGGGCTAAAACATAAAAACAGAAGTAAACAAACTGTTTTTTGAGAATTATTTGTGTAGTTCGTTAAACGTTCAAGTATGCGTAAAAACAGGAATTAGTGAAAAAAATAAAAAAATGATAAGCAGACGTATGCTTAATGAGTATTGGTATACGAACTAAGTGACACTGATCGTATATGCAATAGAAATAAGTTCATTACTTACTACTAAGTGAAATTTAATAATTTATAGCGTTATACTAAGTTTGTGCAAATTGTACCCGACGACTGCTGTATGTACAAAATGTGCAAAAAATTAAATTAGAGTGTGTGAGTGTGTGTGCGTAACTGAAACTGGTCAGTTCGTGTAAATAAATAAATCAGTACTGACAGTGAGTGATACTCAATACTATGTGTTTAAGTGGAATACCAGGGGCGGATCCAGGATTTTGAGCAGGGGTGGGGTGGCAGTCGTCTGGATCCACGGGTACGTATTGCTTAGTAAATACATGATTTACGCACGTGTGTGCATGTGTGTATGTTCTATGTTCGGAGTGTGAAATTGAGAGGCGAGTGGAGAAATGCGTGAGTAATAACTGATAATGTTGGGGGGGGGGGGGGGGTAATAAAAAGTGTATGTGTATGCGTGTGAAATTTAGTCCACCTTTAAATAAATGATGATGCTGTGCAACGAGAACCTCAACTTATATATGAATCGCACTGAAAGTGAGCATTCACACCCACAGTTTCGTGTTGGAGCAGTGGTTCTGAACCTGGGGGGTACGCACCCCCAAGTGTAGCGTAAAGCAATGGAGGGGGGCATAAAGAGGGTCGCTAACAAACATTTTCCTATCTTAATGTTGATGCATGTAACTTTTTTTTTGTTTTTCTGCTGATACAAACAACTTTTTGTTCTGGTTTCATTACTATCTTGATGCAGACTTAATTTTGATATCTGATAAATTTTAACAATTGGTAATTTACACTTGCTAATATAAACATTTCCAATTTTTTCTTTCAACTTAATTTTGTAGCCTAAGGATTAAAGAGTTTGAAAAAAGGGGTGTAAGCCTTGAAAGGGGTTAGAACTGCGTTGAGTAACTTGTTCGACATTCGTTACTATTGGTTCAATTCGGGACAGAAAGCCAACGGGCCCGATCTTGGGAAGGTGGCCCCAATTGTAAAGTTTAACACCCTCGCATATTCGGTGTTCAAAACGGCGCGCTAATAAAAGCACATAAGAATTTATCAAATAAAGACACTAAAACAGAAGTAAATACATGAAGTTATAGTTAGTGCTTTGAATAAATTAAATAATTGCTTTTATTTTTACACCGTGTTTAACATCGAGGGTGTGGAACTTGACAATCGGGACCACCTTCCCTACATTGTACCGAGAATTGAAATACTCTCTGCACACACAATATATGCACATACTTAATGACTAATTATATATGTATCTGGATGCTAGAAAATGTACTTAGGAAGATATAGTCGATGATGTGTATGCATGTTCATGATAAGTGCGGGTGTGCCCCCCGTCAGTGTCTGGCAAAGCTCCATGTAAATGCTACTGCCTCTCTCTCTGAATATGCCATTCTTTCTCTTTCAAATGGACACAAACAATATTGTCACCCCCATTTTTCTGTCTTCGACGAGTTTAGCCCACTACGGCTTCGGGGTTTTTCATTACAAAGGGTTTTACTAGGTAACAGTGACAGAGTCTTAGAATGCATTCAGATTGAAACAATTATCAGAAAGGGTTATTTAATTCAAAAAGACGGTCACATCAGAGCCTTCATTTTTTCCCCTCTTAATCGTGTGGTTATCTTTTTCAGTTTTTGTGTTAGGTTCGTTTGACAGAAGTAAAAACAAGCATTATTATCATTATTATTATCACCGTGAAACATATTCACACACAGACACACTGATCATTATTGAAGCAGTATGAATTTTTAATACCTTACACGACAAATCCTGCTTAAAGATTTTTTTTAATGGTGAATCTGACAAACTTTGATGTTTACACAAAAAAAAAAACGTTGTTAAATAAATAATCTTCGTGTTAGAATTACGCGTGCAAGTTTTGCTTATTTAAAATTTCATATTTCGTATTTCAATTTTCTTGGGGATGGCAAGCGAATTTATTACAGATTAATGAGGAATTACTGGCTTGGTTCCTTCTAAGCTGTACTCGTGTGTGCGCATATGCGTTTTGCAACCAGCACACAAAGAATTTAATGTGCGCACAAAAGATTTCAAAATCTGTAGATAGCTAATAGAGTTTTTTTTAAATGGTTTTCAATTGAAAACATACTGATTGCCTATGTCAAATTCACAAGTATGCGCATACTGTTGTCACAGGAAAAAAACATTGCACATCAAATTTTTGCGCACACTAAATGCCGAAACTTAAAGAAACTGCATAGTTGACCGAGTTAATTCGGTACAGAAAAATCCTTCAAATAAAAAAGAATTCTTGATAAGACTTACTTTGCAATCACTGGCGGTGCCCGGGTAGCTAGCAGCCTTGCCCGGGCTTGCAAAATTCAATCTCAAGTTATTTAGAAAAAAACTTTGCCCGTCCTCATAGTTATATGGCAGGCCTTTGTTCGTAGTGATACAAAACGCTGGCACCGTCACTGTTTGTAACATAATCGATTGATATTTTTTTGCAAAATTAAAGTATAATTAAAAATAGATGGTACAATACTAGAAGGATGGTAATCCCGACTGGAATTCAGCTGACGTGACAGACAAAAATTTTGAAGCTAGGTAAAATAATTCATTCCATTTTTCTTGCATTAATTCTTTTTATTGGTGTGCTGTTTTCAACATCGAGTGCACAATACTAAGTCGGCATCACCTTCTCTATATTGTGCCATATAAATAATTTGGTTATAAGACGAGACTCTAATAGCCTTGCTAACAAAATATGCTAAGAAAAAGTTGAGGGAGAAAAAAAATTATTTGACAAAAAATTGAATTACTTCTTGAATTAAAAATCGTAACTGTGTTCTGAAGTGATTTTTCAATAACTGAAGATGTTTAATCATTTCTCTTTATTTTTCTTTTAATATTAGTCAAAAAATAGGAAATTGGTATACTTCATGACTACTTTCAATTTATTTTTTTTCAAATGCGACGAAAGTTGACAGTTCTATGAATGCCAAAGGGTGTTTCGTTCAGGCCAAATTTGAATAAGTTTATAGCATTCATGGAAGAGAGAATGGGCGAAGAAAGAGGAATTAATTTTTCTTTTTTTTTTAATGTCACACCACGTCATGTTATTCCCTTTTATAGATCAATTCTCGAGATAAAAATGGTTTAATTACAAAAACAAACGTTGATAAATAACGTCAAAAATCTAGATAACGTAGCAGGTTATGAACGGAGACTGTTCTTCTTCATTCTCCTACAATGGAAAGCTTTAAATGTTTAAAATTTTCCAATCAGCATTCATTTAATATTTATTTTTAATTTTGCGATATTGAAACTACATAAACAGTTATTCCTCCGAATTGTGATACAATTTCTTGAGAAATCACAGTAAAAGATAGCATCCATAAATCATCTAGATATTTTCCAACACTTTTCCTTACTTCTACTTTGAAACTACGCTATTTTCATAATTGTTTTGTTTAGTACGAGTTCAAGTTTATTTCCCGAAACCCAAGCTATTTTCTTGAATTTCATGCAAGTCATTTTTCTTCTCCGCTATTTGTAATTATAATAAACGGTTGAAAGTAGCAATCGCTTCTTGGAAAAGGGAGACAGTAGGATTATTGCAGTGTTTAAAGGGGTTTACTTTGAACATTTCCCCCATGAAAAATGGAATAAGCGAAAAAGGAAGAGTTCAGATTCTGCGGTTTCACTTCTATTCTTCTCTTCATCTTTTTTTTAATCAATTCCTGAAAGACAATCTCAGGAAGAAATATGTTGAATTAGTAAATCAGTTCTTCTCGTACTCAACGGTCTTACAACAGAGAAGAATTAGTTATACTTATTCTATATAGGTGCTTGCTACTTGAAGAGAAGGATAAGGGCAGTGGTTGACAGTACACTTTTCTTTTTCTGAATATAGAGAATGCTACTACACCTTAGACAAATCTAAATCGATGTCTTCGAAATCTCCATAAATGAGCCCTGAAACCACGAACAGGAAAGGGTCTCTTATTTGCACAAAACAAAATTCCTAAAATTTTATCTTCGAGGAATACGTCGCATTAATTTACAAATTGGCAATTTCATGTTACGCGAAATAAATTCGATACATTTTTGAAAACCTCAAAATCCGATTCTGAATTGAATAATAGTAACTCTACCCGCCGAATTCTTTTGATTAACTAGAAACCATAATGGCCCATCTCTCTTTTCTCTTGGGGAAATAAAATTTTAAAACCAGAAACAGAAATTATCCCTTCTTCGTTTCCCACCATGTATTTCATCTAAATGTTATAGAGACATGGATTAGTTATTACCACCTATCCAGTAAACTACCCAACTTTCTTTCCTCCTCTCTTTCCCTTCATACCTTATTAAACTACCTAACTTTCTTTTCTTATTTTTTCTTGAAAGAATTCCCCCAAGAAAAAAAATTCAACTTAATTTTGTTTCACTTTAGTTCATCTATACAGTCGAAAACGACTATTGTATTTGAATAATTTTGCTTGGGCATTGTACTTGAAAAAATATATTAAAAAACATTACGTTACTTTCGCATTCCCTTATTATTTCTGAGCCAGGATGAACTCGGACTTTTACGCATTTGCAAAATAAATAAATAAATAAATAAAAATATAAATAAATAAATAAGAGAAACTAATCAATAATTAACGTTTGATAATTATCACTTAGTTAAAGAAGAAAAGATAGACACACGTGGTGTATTGTATGACTCAGGAAAATATGTACGCTATTGTTATTTTAAAATTATAAATTTTTATTTAGAAAAAAAAATGTTAATTTATCACAAACCACTTGATAATCAATTATTCTAAAAACTAAAATAGTCGAATATGGCCTGCTAAAGCTTAATTTGAAAAAAAAAATTCCAACATGCACTGTAGTTACGAAAATCAAAATGAACAGTGGTTTCTATCGCAGGAAACTAATATGAAATGAATATCAACTTAAATACTGGGTAGTCAAGTCATGCAATATACCATCTTGTCCTCATAGGTGATAACATCTATTTATTTCTACAATCTTAACGTTTCTCAGAATGCTTCCAAAACAAAGCGAGGACCGTGAAATCTCGTCTTAAATGCAACTACTGGAAATATTTACGCGAAGAAGGCAGGTACACCTGGTAAATTGAAATTTCGGAATGCATTTCCTCAAAAATCTTATTATAATACACCAAATGTCCGACCGTCAGCACGTGACAGCCTACTGCAGAAACCACATACAACATATCCTCATAAAATGTTCAGTGTACTATTTGGACCCTGGAGCAGGTTTTTAGCACGTTAGTTTTTGAAAATCCTTCTCCCTGCGAATAGATTTATAGTCGACGGTTCGATTTACCACGTAAGTTTATGCTAAAATGAACACATAGTACAATTATTGATGACGTAGTGTAACGTTAAAAAAAGTCAAATTCTTTAGGGGGAAAAAATGGAATAAAATCAGATGTAGCGTTAAAAGCGTTCATAATAATTGAAAAAGCTAAAAAATTTTAAAAAAATATATCTCATATTGTAAACATTTTTTACTTTTTTCTTTTAAACCTTTCCACTGCCTTATATTGCGATGATGGAGAACTTTTGACGAGTCAGAGGAAATAAGTAAAAACTGAATAATTTCGATATAGAATATATATATATTTAAAAATCAACTGAAACATATAATGCCAAACTAGACCCTTTGTTTGCCAGTGAACCTTTATTGTGGGGTCTGCGTTCACGCTTACAGCGATAATAATGATCTGATTTTCATATCTACCAATACAATGTTAATCAGGAAAACAAACGAAAAGACAAATTATCACAATCCCGGAAAAATATCAATTTCCGATCATACTCTTAAGGTATAAGAAGAATAATTGGCAATTGTTACCTTTCGAGTTTTAAAATGGCCACTCTACCAGCCGCAGATGATTTTTGAGTTAATATTTTTAGGTTTCAGTTTAGGGTTCGAGTTGGAGTTGGTGATATCAGCATGTTATTCTGCAGCTGGAAAACGGCCATTTTAAAGCGGCGAAGGTAACAATTGCCGAGGAATTTGACATTGTTGAGTAAAAACGACGGGAAGAAAAGGGGAGTTTTAATAAGAAAGATGCTGCATTGATTTAGCATAAAAAGATAACATATTTTGCTCCACCGAGAGAGAAAGCAGAGAAAATTATTTATTTTTAGGGGGGAAAAAAAAAAGAGAGCTAACAATATTCTATTCACCCCAAGAGAGCATCAACGTTTTCATTTATTCATCGTATTTTTCATTCTTCTAACTGCTGGATTTGAAACCCTCACTAGAAAAATAGTTGGCAGTAGAGTTCGTGATAAGGACAAATCCTTTTTCACCATTTCTGAAGAATTTCCGGTATTTCATAAAATTGCAAATACAATCATCACCATCAGCATCATAATCATCGACATGTATTCTAAGTGAAAGTAGGAGAAGAAGGAAGAGTAGACAGTAAAAGCACATGGAAATAGTTGAGTGTAGAAGATGGTTTGGTTTTCTGGAACTCCCACTGTGTATTGGGAGAAAAGAAAGGAAGAATGAAGATGGCCTTGCTGCAAAAGAAGGGTTTTATGTGAGAGAAAGAAGAGAATTGAGGAAGTAGCAGCCGATATAAATATGGCCTGATGTTTGAAGGAGGTGGAAGGAATAGAAAGCATTTGACAATAAAGAGAAGAAAGGAATTGAACAGTGCTAACAATGCAACAAACGAAGCAAATCATGGGAGAAAATGGCTGAACAACAGAGACAGGAGATAAAGAGATAAATATGAATAATGTACTGATTAAAAATATAGGAATAAACTTAGACATAATGGATTTTATTATCATTATTATTATTATCATTGGGTGGAAATGTTCTAACACATTATTTCTATTATTTTTTATTAGTTTTTAACTTCATCTCGATTTCTTTTAAAGATGAAGGTATTAAGATGAATGTATAAACTAGTCAAATTAGATGCAATGTGTTTAGAAAATTCCCCAGGTACATTTGTTAATGCAACATCTTTTATTCATTTTTTCAAGACTACTATTTATCTTAATTTTCAGTTTCGATATGAGGCTAAATAGTAATCTGAAAATTAATGATTTACGATATTTTATCTAAAAAAATGAATAAAAATAAAATAAAAAAATCGGATATAATGAGTTTAGAAATTCCCAAATTGCCAATGCTACATCTTTGTCTTAATTTTTTCAAGACTGGAGTTGAACTTAATCTTAATTTTTTTTCAAGATGTACATACTTAGATGAAGGTAAAAAACTAGTCAAAATCAATAAATGCAATTTGTTTAAAACATTTCTAGGTACATTTGCCATCTTTGTCTCTTATCATTTTTACAAGACTACTATCTAACTTTATCTTAATTTTTAATTTTTTAGTTGCTTCTGATTGCAAAATATTAAGATGGTAGTAAATAGTTGTCTAGAAATTGATAATAATTTACAATATTTCATCTAATACAAATAAAAAATCTTTGTCTCTAGTTATTAAGAATCTTGAATAAAAAGAGAAAATAAACTGTACCATAACAGTAGTAATGATGATGATGATACTTGATCTTCCAGTTTTTGAAATGTTGTTGTTGTTAGAAGCAATTAAGCAGAAACGGACTGAGATTTTACAGCTAATTACAGAAAGTTTGGCTCTGACAAATAGAGAAACAGGCTAAGATAAATATAAACAGAAATAATGAGCTTGACAGATATTAATGAATAGACAGAATACAATACTTGGAATTACAGATTTCCAGTTTATAAATTAGGATCATTTTTGCACTGCCGGGTCTGCCACTTCTGGCTGTTCTCTACAAGTATTTCATTACATGCAGGTATACCCATGAATACATTTGAATTTCTATAAGATTATCTTTTAAGAGAGGAAATACTGAATTCCTTCCAGTAGAAAAGTTTGTGGTTTCAAATGGTGAGTAGGAGATATTTTTATCGGAAAAATTGTTACCTTTAAATGTTACGGACAAAGGAACCAAAAAGATCACAATTCATAATATAGGCTGATTAAATTAGCATAAGTTGTTATTAAACCATCAATATTGAGAAATCGAACCCACAAGCAATGACTGACAAGATTAGCTTGCAGATCAATGCTACACAACACGTGTTCTGATCGATTATTTTTTTGGTATACTTTATTAACCAATAAACCGGTAGCAGAGCAACAATGATGAAAGATCCAATGAGGATTGAACCCACCAATTACAGCAAGTAAGATTAGTTTGCTTACCACAGCTATATGACGTATATTCTGATCTTTAATTTTTTCGTATGGTCTACTTATTAATCCCAGGGAGACAAAAATCAAATATATTTGAATTTCTATGAGATGTTTTCAAGACAATGTAACACTGAATTCATTTTAAAGGAAGAGTCCATAGTATTAAATGGTAGGTAGAAGGTATTTTTTAATCAGCAAAACTGTTACCTTTGAGCTGATGAGTCCAGTGTTACAGGTAACAAACCAATAAAAACACACTGTCTACTATTTAAGGAGATGAACAGGTAGAATAAAAAAATAATAAAAAAAATAAATTGTCTCAAAATAGCATTGGAGAGAAGGGGGTACGGCACCCCTCTGTACCCACTTCTGTATGCAAATGGCTGTGGTTCAGCAGATACAAGAATAGAATGAGATATTAGAATATTTAAACAAAATGAGAAAATTTGGTAAGTTATTTAGTTCAGCAGATTTAACCAAATTCAACCTTAGATGAGATTTTTTTTTAAAATTCAATAAAGAAAAAATATTATGAGTCTTTGAAATGTCACCCCACCCCAAACCCTTTTTTCAATGGAAAACTTGAATTCTATTTTTAGAATTTCTTGAAAAAACATAAGTAATTTCTGTAGCACATGAACATTTTCAACATTTCATGTTGAAAAGAACAGATATAATAAAACTTTCAAAGAGTTTTTTGGACGATTGAATTTCTTGTTTGTGATGTCAACACGTTTCAGACAATTCAATCTACGGCCGCCTCCAGATATACCATCTGAATGCGATGGTTGGAAACACAAATCTTTTCTCTCCAGTGGTAGCCACGCTTATAACATAGCACTCGGGCAAAAACAACAAGGAGAGTTCAATTGTTAAAAAAAAAAAACTTAAATGTTAATGACCCTTCTCAAAATTACAGAATATTATATATGTTCTATTACACAATTGTTTCAGTGCACTCATATGAATAGAATACACAAATATAAGTAACTGGGCATCTAGTAATCTTTTATAAAACTTTGATTATTCACAGTGAAAACTTACAAAGTTTTGACAGCAAGTGTAAATGTGATAGAGATTATTGAACATATCTAGCTAAAAGAGTATACTATAGGGCTGCCAGATTTAGCCAGAAACAGAGATAACCCAGAGCTTTATCTTAGAAACTTACCCAACACAGGCACTGGAATAGCGTCAAATTAGGAAACCAAGCAAGACAGAGGTTCAATACCAGCCTCTTGGCACTATTCTAATGCCTGTGTCAGGTAAGTCTCTGAGATAAAGCTCAGGTCTATACTCACTTCTGGCCAAATTCAACAAACTAGAGAGCTATATACGATGGGATGTTTCTTATTTTTGCTAAAAGAATTGAAAGATGTAATATTTCAATGCAACTTATTTGATTCATTAAGTTAATGCAAGGGGGAAAAATTTCATCAAAATAATCCAAGATGAAGTGTGTGCTCTCTAAAAACTTTGAGACTCATTCAAATCAATAATTAAACATTCATCATTTTTTGACTTAATATGGAAACTGGTAGCAGATACATTCATTTCTTGCTTTTTCTTTTTGAAAAAAAAATCTGCTATGGTTATTTTTCAACAGTAAGAGAGTTCATTTCATTTGAAAAATTATACAGGTGTACATTGAAAAAAGTGTTTTGATGACTTCTGATGACTTCTTTACATTTTTGGTCACAGAATTAGACCATGAAATCCATTTTTTTCTCAATCAAGTACCATCTTTTTCAAGAAACGTCTCAAGTTGTAAATTATAGGCTTTTGCATCAATCTGCACCTTATGAATACATTAAAAAAATGTTTTGATTATTTTGGGTGAATGTTATTCATTTTTTGTGAGCTGAATTCAAACAATGGAAATCTTTATGTTTTTAACAAAAGATTTCTTAGGTGGCATTTAGTTGAAACTGTCCAAAAATTTCCTCTGAATCCTTAACCAAGTATAGTAACAATTCCTTTCAGTTCAGCGTCAATATAAAGAAAACAAACTGAGTGATTAATTACTTTACTAACTGAACCTGTGGAAATTCCATGGGTGTTGACAACTAATATCATCTATCATCTCATGCCTTTGCTACCCCCTTTGCCTTGATCTTTTTCTTCTCTCCCTTATCCCTTCTAATCTTCGTTACACATCCATATTTCAATCTAAATGTTATACAAACAGGGATTAGTTCATCCTACCTCTTCAGCAAACTACCCAACTTTCTTTTCTCCTCTCTCCCTTCCTACCCTCTTATCAAACTACCAAAATTTCTGTTCTCCTCTCCCGATCTCATGATTTGCTATTGAGAAACTGCATCTTATTCATAAACATCCAAACACTATACATAATTGATTGCAGTATGGCTTCTTATTCATCCATCTTGTATTTCATGAAAGAAAGACTTCATCAGAAATGAAAATAATCTCTTTGCGAGCCCAAGTCAAGACATTCTGTTTCGTAGACGATGATTTATCAACAACCATTCTTATTAGGTACATGGAAGTCTTTGTTGCTAAATGGTTTAAGCAGCCTGGACTCCCTCTGGCAAAGTAGGATGCAAGTTCAATTCTCACATGAGGTTTACTCTTCATTTCTCATTATGCTGTTCATTTGTTGCCATAGAAACAATGGTTCAGATTGAAAGTTATATAAAAACCACTAAAAATTGAGACGATGGTAAAAATTAGTCAAATTTGATAAGAATCTTGTTAGTAACATGTTTTTCTTTCATTCAATCTGAAGACTTTCACCGTAACATCACCCTAATATCTGCTACTAACACTTTTTTTTCTTCCCCAAGGTGGGCTGCTTCAATAGAGATTTTTACTTTTGACAAACCGTGTTAACTAGATTGAATAAAATAAAACAGTGCCTCACAGGTAAAAATGCACTTAAAGTTTCTTTCAGTAAGATAATTAAATAAACCGGTGTTCTCTTTGGTATACCTTGCAGGTATGACTCAAGTCATAACAGGGAGTGTGGATAAGAATGAGGATAAAATGCCTGGGGTGAGGGATAAGTAAGAATAGAATGGTTAATAGAAGACTAGTAGCCACATCGCATAATATGAAATCAATCAATTATGGCGATCGCTATAAGTTGCATTAACTCCTAATAAGTTCATTCAAGAAAATTGGAATGTTGATATCAAGGTGAATAACTACTGATCAAAGCTACCTCCCTTCCAAGCTATTTTTCATTCTATGTCATAATTTCAACAAACAATTTCTGCCACAGAAGAGTCCAAATGTCAGGAGTAGTATCAAATGGTTTATGGATTTAAGAGTTGATAAGAAGGATGCAATTAAAGCGTCTTTTTCTCTATATAATAAAAAGGAAGAATTTCAAGTCTCGAAAGAAAATGTCAGTATGTAATCAGTTAGGATTGAGGAGTCTTGGTAATACTTCTCTAATACAGGGATTAACTGGTAGATAAATAAATGAAAGTTATGGTACCAATGAGATTCCAACTCCAGCTATTTATACATCATCTGAATGATCCACAAGATGGTGAATCATAAGTTTTAGACAGTTTGCACGATAGTTATTCATCAGCCATGAAGAATGACACATAGCTTCTCAAGAGTTTCGAGTAAGAAAATTAATACTGAACTAGTTTTTGTTATATCATTATTGAAAATTTTTTTTTTCACATGAAAATGGATACTTAAAAGGTGAGACCTATTCTTCTATCAACGATATCATTTCACTCATTGAGAAAATAAAAATACCAACTAAAAAGTTTAATATGGAAAGTGATTACTCTACCCAGTGTTTTCAGACTTAAAGAGCATATATTTCATTAACGCCCAACCCAATAGAGTCGGTCAAAAATGATGTATAATTTTTATAGAATTTAAGCATTTATTTTATAACAAGAAATATAACTGTACAAAGATATATAAAAATACATCATTAATATAAAGATAAATAAAACTGTAATATCAGCTTTTCATATATATGACTTGATGCTGAGGGAGTATTGATTTGTATTCTTTGCCCCCTTGCACCCCCAACTTTCCTTTAACTTTCAATGCCCCAAGGGGGATGGTAGCACCCACCTTAAGAATCACTGCTCTAATCCATTTTGTTCCATCAATATCAGATTGTCTAGTTAGAAAAGCAGGCCCCTAAGTTGACTCAATCACAATCTATCTATTCAAGTCAAAATTTTTTTAATGTATTAAGTCTGTTAATATGAAAATCTTTTCTAACGCAAGAAGTAAAGTTAACCAGTATACCATATGTTTATAAAAACGTAAGACGATATCAGCAAGTCACAATAATCTAAGCCAACAACTGTTTATTGTAGATTCAAAAAACGCTGAGAATGCACTTCAATTTGAAAGATCGTGTTTGGGCACGACCAATTTGAAAGATCATGTTTGGGGTGATAATTATCCAAAGTTAACTCAAATTCCAAATAAGAATTTGGTGTCTTATATACAAACATCCATTTGCCTGTTCAGGCTCGGCCCAAGCCTTTATCATACCCTGAGCCGAATTTGATTTGAGGGTCCTTCACCTCCTTTTGAGAAAACATTCAAACACTCATGTGAGACATTTTAAACATTCTGGTGGCCACAGACACCCCAAGAAGCCATTCACTTTGCTTATGCCTCAACCAACTCGGTGCCTGCTACATAGTGGATTGGAATAACTATTTCTAAGGACATCAAAGAGAGAGAGAGAGCAATAGATCGGTTGCCAATTCTACCCTTTTTGTACTAAATTCTTAGCGTTTTTAGTTTCAACAGAGTGAAAAAGCATAAAAACTAGTGCAGGCATGCTTGAACATTTTGGCAATTTTTGGCATGTTTTTGACCATTTTTAGTATCCTTTTGGTGTGCCTTGGTGTTTTTGGCTATTTTTAAAACAGTCTAAATACCACAAAAATATTTTTTGAGTTGACAGCACAGCAACAGATTGAGAATTTTGAAGTAGATGCAGATTTAAGGTATCAGCACCCAAAGTAGTTCATTCTATTGGTGTTGACAGGAGGACAATAGCATGCAAGAAACTGAACTTCAGTAACGATTTGATCTGTCTGTATAAGCACATTTCTTCTAATGCAACAAAAGTTATCAAAGTCTATTCATTTTACTGAATAATACCAACAACACTCTTCATTTCCATGTGAAGATATTAACCCTTCAATTCACGAATCCTTTGACACTGCTCCTAAAAGAGTGTAACTCTCCAATGAATAAAATTGGAAGAAATGACTGAACACAATCTAAAGTAAAATTTTCCATTTTCATTTCATAATGTGCAGATGGAATATATTTGAATATTTTACCAACTTAAATCAATATAAATGAACATAACAGATAACTGCTACTTGTATTGTTGACTGAAAAGGAGTTGAAAATTTAAGTATAAATCTCAAGTCTCAAATTCATGAACCACTTGAAACATAGTGGAACTCTTTAATGAATAGAATTTTGAAAAATAGAACTCTTTTGTGAATTGAATACAATTTTTTCAAAAATCACCTGAAAGTGCAACGAAGTAACTGATCCGAAGTTATTCCCTTGAATTAAGATTTCTATTTCTTATAAATGAATACCTGAGTTAAGGCATTTGATAAAAAACAAATTCATCTAATGGCTCTTTTTTTGTCATGTAAATAAATTGAATAAAGTTTCTAGTTTTTCAATAAATTTATTTCTGATACCAGCAGGCTGGACCCATCTCTGTTATAGTCAAGAGGTTTAAATACTTTTTTCTCTCTCTTAAGAGGTGAAGAAATAAAGTTCATTACTGTATATTTTGCCCAATGTCAGATGAGACAAGAGCCCTATTTCAGTTTTTCGGAATTTCATGGTTTCAGCACATTGTTTAGTCACTGCTTTTGTATCTGGCTTATAAGACAATCCCATATTTTGGAGTATTTTCTGGATGCTTCAAGTGTCACCTGATCTGCTAGAATATACAGTAAGTTGTATTGCAATTAGTCAGCTTTCATTGATCTTCAGTTCAGTCTCCTTAAATGCAATATTTCTTGACTTTCCAACTCTTTCAGATACTTGAAATTTTTCCTTATAGACTTATATGAAAAATATAAAGCAACATTTAGATTACGATAATAGTTTTTTCCAATAATATTTGAAAATATCTCCTTCATTTTGACCCACCATACTAGCTCTGAAAGCAGTCAGCAATGGATGCTACTATTAAAATTATTCATAAAGGCTCAAAGAAATTTACACATTACCAGAAGATCTCAGACAAAATTTCGACATTTTTGATTCAATAGAAAGCAAATATGTAATATGTAACAAAATAAACGTTTTCTTTTCCTTCAAAATTTAATCTGGTTGAAATTCTTAGTTATGTTTTTTTTCTTTTCACTTCTAAAGATTATCATCGATCACATCAGAAAGGTGGATTTCAAACAATACATAATATTTGCACATTGATTTTGGTCCAGTTTTTAGTGACAATTGCATTGGTAGAGGGATGTGCACTCTTAGTGCTTTCTAGTTAACCTAATTATTTGAACACTTCACAATTTTTTCAATTGAAGCCCTGTTGAACGTCATTAGATATTTTTGATCTGAATCTTTACACAATATGGTTGCCAACATATATTAACCAAAATATGCATTCATACTAATTCATTTATAAGCTAGAAAGCATTCAAAGAGCGCATAACTCAGCCAACAGTTTACATTAATTCAATCCGCTCCAAAATCTAATCAATTCTTTCTTAGCCCATCGTTCATAATTCTACAAATGTTTATTGAAATTGATCAAGAACTTTCTAAGATATTGTGTGGATGGCCATATGTATGAAAAAAAAAAAATTGGAAAGTATTTGCTAGATCTTCACAAAAGAAGAGAACTAGCATATCCATTGTCTGACTTTCAGGCTTGTTACATTTTCTCGAAAGCCATAAGCACAATGAATGAGACCCGAAGAATTGTTTAGAGAAGTCTCTAACATAATATGCAATACATTTACTGAAATTCATGCATAGGGTTTAAGTACTTTAATATTTTCCTTTTCATTTGAATTCCAACGTGTATCAGAAACGTTTTTTATACATGCGATATATTTTACTTTACGCACTCCTGAACATTTAAAGTCATATTTATAGATTATATTAGGACATACATCTCATAATATTCATCTCTACAAATTTTGTATGAATGAAAATAAATAGACAGAGTATGTAAGCAAATTTCTTTTTATACACAAGTCAGTTAAGTATGATAGAGTGAAACATTTGTTCGTTTGAGATAAGTGAACCAAAATGTTACTAATATGAGTTCAAGTGTATATGTGTGATGACATATAGTTGAACAACAGTAAATGTTACACGCATTCACTGTACTCACTCATACACAAATACATATGATAAAGAGAGGCAGGTGTATATCAGAAGAAGTTCAGTAATTTATGTACGTGAATCTTGGCCAGAGATTATTTTAGAAATTGGCATCCGTGATTACCGAGCAGTTGAGATGATGCAATATTTTGCTTTTGATTAAATGTTGGAGATTGACAGATATACATGGGTCATACCAGAAGATACTATTCATCATCAGAACAGCTCTTAAATAATTTGATTGCTGCTGAATAGTAACAAAATCATTAATAGTGAAAAAAAAGTATAACTCAAATTCAAAATAACTCAAATTCAAAATATGAACAAAATGAAGAGGAAGAAAGAAAATAGATAAAATGAATTCTACTGGAGATGCATTGTGGGTTTGGTACGTTGTATCATCTACCATATTGCATAATTAGTAACATTAAAAAAATCACACAGCTAGGAGGTAGAAAAATAAAGGAATTAGAAAAATAAATGAAATGGTGATAAATTAATATTGGTGACTCCAGTAACACTAAATTCAAACGGGCACATATCTATGGAGATCCTCAACTCTAAATCCAAATGTGCATATATCAATGGAGATTCTCAACTCAAAATCCAAATATGCATATATCTATATCCTGAATGTATAAAGAGATCTAATCCTACATGTATGAAAATGAGAACCTCTGTTGATGACTATTTTTGTCTGGTTCTTTGAAGGTATTTAAAAACACATTATTCAGATTGGGTACCCCTTATCTGAAATGCCTGGGACCAGAAGTGTTTTGGACTATGGATTTTAGGGGATTTGGGAATATATGCATATGCATTTGTTTCGGTTGGGACTTGTTTCATCTTTTACAGGTTGTGATGTAAATATGGTTTTATGCTTCTGAAGAAAAAAATAAGCAAGTTTAACTATATTCATAAGGAGTTAAACGCTTTTGAAATCAGCCTTATCTCTGATTTTTTTTATCATACCTTAGTTAAGTCAGGTGTGGAATTCTCCACTTGTGACGACTTGTAGGTTTTGGATTTTAGAACATTTCCGTTTTCTGAGTTTCAGATAAGGGGTAGATACTCAATCTGTAGTTGTATTCACTTACGTTGGAATAGGATTGGAATAAATAAATAAATATATGCATACACAAGTATATCAGGGTGTTAAACAGCTAGTGAGAGCGCTGGTTTATGGCTAATTTCTTCTTAAGCAGTGTGCGTTATTGACCGTTTAGAGTGTCCTTTGGCCATTTTGAGTGCTTAATCTGCTCAGATGGTGTAATGGTTAGCATGTCTGTCTCTCACACAGAAGGATTTGGGTTTCAATTTCCAGGTTTAAGTGAAGAGAGTAAAAAAAACTTCATTAGGACAAATTTTCCTGTGTACTCAACGGCTAACTGAGTACACCCCAAGCAGTGTGATCAAAGAATGGAGTCACTCCCTCACCTATTCAAAAGTCTCTAAATGCTTCAACTCCAAATTCTCATCTTATTTATTTACTATCTATATTTGGGACTTTGCATTCCTGGCGGCCATTTAGCTCAATGGTAAGAGCAATGTTATGTTGAATCAGCCACCCTATTGGTCGCAAGTTTGATTCCGGCAGCAGCCTCATTTTCTAAAATTGTTTATTCTATTTATGTTGTCTAGGCCAAATGATTCATTCACCATGTAATAACCAGAGATCATTTCAAATACAGTTTCAATATAATATGTATATATATATATATGCATACGCACACAAATACATGAATGCTGTGTGTATGTGATTAGAAGCTTTTTTATGTTTAAGGAGGAAAGGGTTCATGGAAGTATGGGTACAAGAGTACCCAGTAGAAAACCCCACAGTCAGATATTTACAAGGGAGAGGAATGGTGAGTAGAGGGCAAGGGGTGGGGTGGGATAGAAGATGAAGAGAGGAGCATAAGTAAATTCATAAGCAATAAGTACACATGGCTTTATTTACAAAGAAAATAAACCTTGTATTAATTGGTTTATATCTATGTACTAAGTAATTGTAAGTCACACGGAGAACATTGTTTATTCAACACCTGACAATCTGACTAATAAAGTTGGGCTTGTATAAGAGAGTGCTATGTTTGAAAATATCAGCATTTTGTTCAACAACTTTTGATTCTGAAGAAGAGCAGGAGTTTTTTTTTGTTTTTTTTTTAAATAAAGATGAATTCGCTTGAATGAAAGAGTAGTTGAACTAACCAAAATCATAAATCAATTATACACAGCAGATTCCGGTTAATAGTATCAAATCAGGACCAATGATTTTGGACCCAACAAGTTGCTGATCCAAATCATTAAACAAAAACAAAACAAAACAAAAAAAAAAAATTCCAGAATTTTATGCACACAGAAAAAAAAACAAAAGAATTTTTTTTCAATTCAAGGGGAACAACTTGCATAAAAACCACAACAACTCGAACCTTCACTTTTCTATTTTTATTCTTTCTTTTTAAAATTTGAGTCACTAACTAAAAAATATTTAAAAGATAGTGGTTTTGAGAACTAAGAAAATATATACTTTTCATAGTAATTCAGATTTTATTTCATGAAATATTAATTTGCTAGCACTGTTTCTTCCAAATAAAGGTCACCTAGGTCATAATAAACAATGCAAATTAGCAATGATTACATACGTTTGAATCGGTTCATACAAGATCGGTTCTCTTGTGTGGTTCGTCATGATAACAAGTTGAAAAGCAATCCACTATATTGTATTAAAGATCCTATTGTAGAGTCTAAGACTGACAATTCTGAGTAAATAGATAAGGCTCTTTATCAGAAACCTACAATTGGAAGGAAAAAAAAAATTGATTTTTAAGAAAGCAAAGAAGTTAATTCTCTTCAAATCTTAGTTTCCAAAATCTGATATATGTACAATGTGAATACATCACAGGATGAAAAATCAAGTGATTTTTAGTATAAATCTCTGTATGTTTAGAACAGAAGACTAATTCATAATGGAATTTATATGAGTGTTTAATTATTGAATTAGGGATCAAAATCCCACCATCCATTAAAATGAAGTGATGTAGTTCAGTATAACACACAGAACTGACAGTTCATAAACTTAGATAAATTTAGGTAAAGCAAAAAAAAAAGTTGGAAAAGATCCTAACACAAACAGTAAATTTGATAATACCCTAAGATCTAATATTCATAAGAAACTCGCCATTAGTCAATAAAGGAACAACTACACTGTCAAAAATTTGAAGTCACCTAAAAAAAAAAAAAAAAATTCCATCAAAGAATAAATGTTTTTAGAATAAATTCTATTTATGACATCAATGGTGTTTTCCACAAAAATCATCTGAAATAGAGTGAGAATCCTTCCCCTCCTTCGGTGGCTACAGAGGTTCTATTAAAAACAAAAATATGGTTAGATCTCTATTATGAACAGTTTCAATCAACTGCATAATTGTGGTAATCACAAACCTGAAAGTCAGACCATAGATGTGCTAGTTTAATCTTCAGTGCCTTCAAAAACCCATTCCTTTCAAAGCTCACACCTTTAAAAGCCCTTCCCTCTGAAGGAACCTCCATTTAATGCAAATATCCAAGTAAAATAGAATTTAATATGTGCAATTGAGGTGTTCTTATTTTGAGGTAGTAATATTAAATTCCATGTTCAGATGATGCAATAATAAAATGTCACATAAGTGACATCAGATTTACAGAAGTGGGAGGGAATGCTTTGTGGAGATGGAGTGAAGCGTTTGCCATGTTGATTTGTTAGACAGTCAGTAACAGTGATCGCTGCTCTAGACACTAGCATACCTAAAAATAAATCTTTAAATTATTTGGGTTCTTTATCTGGTTCCATACCAGTCCACTAATTTCAGAAAAGCTGACTCAGGTGTAATACTAATCAGGTTGAGTTACTCAAATTTATTTTGTAGTGTGACTAATGTATTTTTTATAGAGGGCTAAAAAGCAAAAGGAGTTAAAATTGTATGTTAACTATATGATCGGAACAGAAATTTCTCACAAAGGATGACGTCCAGTGATGAAGATTTAGCTGATATGAACATCCTCGTTATTTTGTTCAAATATCCTTTAAAATTGAACCCAACCCTCGCCAACAAATGAAAATTGAGAAGGGAAAAAAAAAAAGAGAAGAAAAAAAAGGAAAAAAAAAAGAAGAAAGACTAGTCAATCTTTCAACTGTCGCATGACCATGGTCCTTGTCAGCATATTGTGTTGAGGATGATCGATTTTGGAAAAAAAAAAAAGAAAAAAAGAGTGATCAATGATTAAGTTACTTTTCATCTTTTAATATATCATTAAGATGCCTGAATTTTCAAAATAAGCATTAAAGCTGCTGGACACAAACTAAGAGCTCAATTTAACTTGAAGATTACATTGTAAATTGACCCCCCCCCCCCATTAAAACTTTATTATAGTGGAAATTTTCAAAAAGAACAAAAAACAAAAAAAATAAAGTAAAAATTTTTTTTCTAAACATAAGGAGTAAATGCATAAAATTTTCAGCCCCCTAACTCCATTGGTGCTGCCTGTACACACAATATATAGATAGCCAGCCTACCAACCAGAGCCACTAAAAAAACTGAAGAAATCTATATTGACAGTTTTGGTTGACGGTTTCTACAAAGTATGTATACATGAATTTACCCTCCTGAGTTTTAGTACATTTGATCAAAAAATACTGAAATACTCCCTGAATTTACTTCAGTACAATGCAATCTCAAATATAATATGAACCCCACTTTTTTGAAGCTAAAAATCAGTAATTTATTCACATGAATATTATTATTTTTACACCTGAGTATAATGCTACCCCTAAATTTTGACCCTGAATTCTTATATCATATTTCTCGCATTGTACACAAGTATATACAATAAATGGTGTTGATATTGAAACATAATATAAAAAACGAAGGCGATGTTTGCCAAAAATCACATTGGATACAAGTTAAGCAATGTATGGCAAGTACCAACATAGATGACAGTTTGTGAATTCCAGGTACCTTAACCAGCTGGGGAGGCATCTCCTTCAGTATGGCTCATCTCCAAATGTATTGAGCACTTCATTCCTTCAGAAGCATTCAGCAAGAGGTAGAACTTGGGTACAACATTTTCTCTATATCAAGTGCCCAGGCATAGCAGCCCAAGTCCTATAGCTGTTAAGACTATCAGCTAGGATAGAAAGAGTCGCAATCATGTGTAACAAATATTGTGCAAATTAACTGGTGTTCAATAATGAACCTGCAAGGAACTTTACTTGATGTAAATATAATTTAGAGAAAAAAAAAGATGAGGAAGAAAATGGTTTTGAACTCTGGGGTAGCCAGAAAGGAAGAATTGATGAGTTGAGTCTGGAGACAGAGGTTCAAAATCAACATCAAGAGGTTAGTGGTATTGAATCTTTACTTCTAGGCTCATTTGATTTCCGAATTGACACAATTCCGATGCCCATGTTGGGTGAATCTTTGAGATAAAGCTTGGATTATTTCCCCTTCTGGACCAACTTAGCAAACCCCGGTCTTTAATATTTTTTTTGAGTACCAGTAGTTCCAGATGATTTTAATCCAGTTGTTCAGATGAAACCCTAAGTCATTGCAACATGAAGCTACGGAACAGCCAATTATTTCAATCAATCAAGTTACAAGATCAGTAATGGAAATGGATTTTCTGAACTAAGTATACAGTAAGGCTGAACCTGGGGACTAGGTATACAGTGGGGCTGGGGGGAGCTAGGTATACAGTACTGTCTCCATTAGTAGATATTGTATACCCCCCCCCTGAAAATTGAGAAGTAGGTATATGCCTCATTCCCGCGTATTTCCAGCCATTTCCACCACTCTACTAAGTCCTTAAGGTGAAGAAACGGCTGTGATTTTAAATATATAAAAAAAAAAGAAAACGAACAAATCCCCATACCCACAAAATCATCAAGTGATGAATTTTTTTTTCCTCTTCTTCTGTCACCTGCTTGTCCTTCTATCATCTAATTTTTTAGATTTTTAATTCGTTGGCAGATGTGTATGTGAGGGAGGGGCGAGTAGAAATATATCGAAAGAGGAAGAGTAATCGCATTTCTTCTCCTTTCCTAATCATGATACATTCACTTCGGTGTTGCTAATTTAGATGTTTTTACATCTAAATCTAGATGTTTTTGATTGCGTCTAAATGTCAGAAATCGCTACTTGGATTTTTTGATAAAATAAGAAGTATTTCTATTTTACCAAGGGAGGCGTATAGAAATGTATCGAACAAAGAAGAATAATCTCATTTTTTTCCTCACTTAATGACCTACTCAGTGTTGTCAATTTAGATGTTTAAATCTAAATCTAGATGTTTTGGGTTGCATCTTGATGTCAGAGAGCGCTATTTAGATGATTTCGGATAATATAACAATTTTTTTTATTTCATTTCATGAATAATAACGAGATAAGTAATATTTTCATCGAGTGAATGTTTATAATTAAAGTCACATGTCTACTTTATAAATAATAAGTAATAGATTTCTTGGATTTTGGGTTTATATCTGGAGAATCTAGATGTTTTTGACTGAATCTTAGATGTAAAGTTGAAATTAAATTCGGCAACACAGCATTTCTTCTCCTTACCTGATGATACCTTTACTGCTACTAGTGTTGCTGACTCGTTCGAATCATCCTTCATTGAGGATCGATATCGCCAACATTTTTGAGAGTGGAAGAAGAGGAAGAAGAAGAAAAGGAAGACTAAGAGTGAATAAGGGAACAGGGAGAGAAAAGAGGGAATCAAATGGATAGCCTGAAGGAAGAAGAAGAGAGAGTGAGAAAGAAAGAAAAATCCGTTGACGGGGGAGGAGGGAGAAAGAAGGCAAGGAACTGAATAATTTCTATTCATCTAATGACACAAAAAAAAGAAAAGGAAAAGGAATTTTCTACTTTTGGTCCCCACGCAGCAACCTCACCTATTTCGGTAAAATATCAAAAGAAGAATGAAATACAGGGATACGTTGATTATTGCAGTGAATTCGTTTCAAAAAGGTTCCGTACTGTTCGAACCCACTATTAAAAGTCTTATTATAATTCAACATTTTCTTTCTTTTCAGCTTATACTCGAGTTATATTTATCTGTACAGCAATAAACATTATTCGTACCAATTCGAAACCAGTACAAACCAAAGCCGAACTATTTAAGGTATTGCTATATATATATATATATATATATATATATATATATATATATATATATATATATATATATATATATATATATATAGCAATACCTTAAATATTATATACCTTATATATATATATATATATATATATATATATATATATATATATATATATATATAAGCATCATCTACAGAAAAGAATTCGATTTTTGAGTGTCGGTATTTCTTGAATTCATTCAAACTAGTCAAAGCAGCAGGAAGATAAAATTTGGTCAGGTGATGTGAAATAATATTTCCCACATATTCCAGTAAAATGTAGGTTAGTTTTTCAATAGAGAAAATATCGTAAAGAATACAGAAGGGTAGAGATAAAAGATTCCCTAATTATTCGTAGTAGTAGTAGTATTTCCCATTAGGCAAGATTCCATATGACTCCCTGCCCTCAAAAAAAAGTAACTCTTAGATTTGATTGCAGCTGATCAGAAATCAATTAACAACAACAAAGCTGCTATTAACGGTAGTAGTGGTAGCAGTACATGTGTCCCCATTTTAAAGTGGGTGTTGGGGTCATAGAAAGCTAACTGCATTATAACCTAGCTACTATAACCAGGGTTGCCGATTTAGCTATTTGGGAGCTAGATAAAGATTCTGCAGTCCTTGCATTACGCCTGCACGGGGGGGGGGGGGTTAGTAGTAATTGGAAATGTTACAGAATCAGTTTGAGGAAGAAATTCTCCATATATATATATATATATATATATATATATATATATGTGTGTGTGTGTGTATATATACATTTCATTTTTAAAAAATGCCTTTGACCTGATGCCAAAGAGTTTGGAAGAGAAGAAAGGCTATCATTAATTGGTTGAGCAAAACGGGTGGTTGGGGGTGAGGCAGTGTGAAAGGAAAACCTAATGGCAAAGGGAATAAACCTTGATACTGCAGAATTGATTGTTTTGGGGGGTGGGTAGGGAAGCAGAGTAAAAAGCCAATCACTCATATATTATAAACACACACCCACTTGTGTATGCAGCAAGTAGATTCTCGTGTGCACGCACACACAGTTTTAAATGGGATCCAAATGTCCCCATATGTATAGATATACTTGCAGGTCTACCTCAGTTGTAATCACAGATGGAAATGGATTTTTGGATCTAGGTACATGATAAGGCTGTATCAAGAATTTATGATCACGGACCACAGAGGAGACTATCATGGATGAGGCGGCGAAGTGAACCCTGTACAGCTAGGGGTTCTGGGATATGATTTCTCAAGATATGGCAAATTTAGGGAGTCATTTTTGAAACATACAAAAATACCTGGAAATTGAAAAATAGGTATATGATGTACTCCTCCATACTCCTACCCTAAATACGAGCAAAAACAGTTATACATTAATATGTAACACTATTTACACAACTGCATACAAATACATGAATACTTTGCTTTTAACCATTGAACTAAACAGGCATTAGCAATTAGTAATGCAGAGGCCTAATAACTGCTTAAACTCTAAATTCTTATTTTGTTCATTAGCTGTCTATATCTGCTGTAATTGTTTCTTTCAAAGCGGCAATATTAGGGAAATAGATATATAATCCAACAGAAATAATCATAAATTGCGTCATTATTTTGAAACTAACACCAACATGTGCATAGATGAAAAAAAAATCTGCTAAACAGGCGGATATTTCTCCAAAGGAAGGCAAAAGTGATCAAAAATGGATGTCACTAAGTCAAAGCTACTAAAAGAAAGAAATAGTGAAAGGGCCTCTCCCGCCAGGTTCATTCAGAGATATGTCAAACAAATTTGGGGGGGAAATCCCAAAAGGAAAAGTTTAATTGTTTTTACTTCCACCTAAAATGGTTGAAAAGTAAACATCAACAGGTCTGGTTAGTCATGTGACCAACGCCTTAGAGCAGCATGGAATGTCGGGGGGGGGGGGGGGGTGATCAATTGAAAAAAAAAAAAATTGAAAAAGGGGTGATCAATTTATTCAGTTATTTCTTCCACCCTTTTTTTTCTTAATCACTAAGAATGCAGCTGGGCACAAACTATGGACCAATTTAACATGAGCATACATGTATGTACAGACATATTTGAAATCTAATGAATTATTCATATTAGTTTACAGCATCTACTTATAGAAGAACAACAAGAAAAGATGTATATCTTTTAAAAAATATTTTACAAAACGATCCAAAAGGTGGAAGTAACCAAATTAAGCATGATTCAAGAGGCTAAATATTGAAATTTACTCTGAAAATGAAAAAATACATAGAATCAGTGTTTTGTAAACTTGGAAAACTGAAGGACCCCTACTATAGAAGAAATATTCTGGCAGGCCCCCACAATTACTAATCAATTAGTCATTGTATCTAGTTGACATATATATATATATATATATATATATATATATATATATATATATATTGAGATATATTAGTTAGCAGAGTATGATGTATGTATTTTGGATCGGCAGTAATTGAGAAATCTGATACCAATAAATTAAAAATTACTGATCATAAATCTTTCTTCATAGTTTCTCAAATTATAACTTCAGATTTCTGCTCTTTAGAATTATCTAAATTTAGACATAAATATCAAAATTGGCAACACTGAAGATAAGCGACCGGAATACTTCAGAGCCGTAGTTTTGTACAATGGATGGAAAATTGTTTTACATTGCAATTATGGCAAGCCGCTTCACATACTATAAAATCAAGCCCTTCCAAACATGCACTTTGGGAATAGGCACATCCCTAGTTGTAATGAATTGAAAATTCTTCCTAATCTTGAAAATTAACTTCTTTATAAGTTTCACTAGTTCACCCAAGCCATAAAAAATGATGGCATGTATGAAATAATCATATACCAAATGCAGTTTATATATATATATATATATATATATATATATATATACATATGAATAATAGAGAGATAGACATTGCTGTGGGGCTTCGTTAATACTGCTCTGTTTTATTATGTCATTAAAACACGAATGAAATTGCATTTCAATACGTCATTTACAGGAATTAAATTCTACATGTCTACATCAGTTACACAAATTCAATTCTACTCCACTAAATCAGTTGCACGAATTAAATCCTTTTCATCTATGTCAGTTGCATGAATGAAATTCTATTCTACTAAGTCAATAGTATCCCTTAGAGTAGCAGATGACAGTCGTACATTATGTGTGGATGAAAATGTCATTACTGGCATAAATTATTCCAGAGCAAAATTAGAATAACCACATTTAATTCCGTCATAAGAAAGGTGAGCAAATTCAAATGTTATCAAGGGGAATAACTTCTGATCAAAGTTACCTCCCTTGAAGCCTTAGTTGAATTTATTTTTCGTTTTTTTCCCACTATCAGTCATAATGGTTTCAACAAACTTCACTCCACTACAAAAAAGTTCCAATGTCAAACAGGAGTACTATCGAGTGGTCTATAACTTTAAAAGTTGAATAACTTGAAAGACAACATCTCCCTTAAAATAATGGTTGAGATTAGATTTGAAGAATTAAATCTCTTGGGAAGTTGAAAAAGAAACTTTCGCATAATCTAAGTACAGAATTTTAGATACTCTTGTCATTAAATCAATAGGTTTACAGAAATACACCTGATACCACAGGTTGAGTATTCCTAATCAGAAACTTCTGAGACCAAAACTTTTCTAAAAGCCATACTGAGGTCACAAGTGGAAAATTCCACATCTGACTTCACGACAAGAGATGAGGCCAATTCCCAAGGCATTTAACTCATTCTGCCTACATTAAAAGCTTGGTCATCTTAATATAACTTTAAAAAAATGTAAAACTATATTCACAGCACAAACAATGAAAGACAAAACAATGCCCAATCAAAATAAATTATCGTCATCACCCGCAGACCTATCTGCATTGATCACTGTAATTCAAAATCTGAAACTCCTCTGGTTCTAAGCATTTCAAGGTACACAACCTGTAATGCGAATCAAAATCCATCAAATCTTGAGAAAACTGCAACAATGATAGATTGTGAAAAATGTGCAGTTAAAACCAAAAAATGAATCAAATATTATGACAAGGATAAAAAAAGGGAAAGTTCTCAAGGAGTAAAAATATTGGATAAGAAAAAAATATGTTATTAAAATCTTATTTAATGAAAATATGGTCAATATATTCTCATCTATTTCTCCACTATTTCCGGCCATTTAACTGTTGTGTTAAATGTGAATCAGAAAAAAAATAGCCAATAAAGCTCAAGGTCAATGAAGACCAAGGAAACTATATTAATCTTGATAACATTAGCTAACCTTACTATAATGTAAATCCACATCAAAGCTCAATGTGAGAATGTAATCATTCTAACTCATTTTATTTCCTAATTGGAACTGCATATTGACATAATATGATGGAATCATTTATGATTATCTTTTGTTATTCAATGATATTCATTAAAAAATAAAAAAATAAAAAAAAATTTTTTCATAAAGTAAACAAAGATATATCAACCAACTGAAAAATGTAACCAGTGTTTTTGATTTCTCTAGTATTTTTCTGTTCTCTTTTTGCAAGAGAGTTTAACTGAAGAGCTAAATTGAAACAAAGGAATTCATTGTCTGGAAACTCAGTGGGAAGAACAGTAGGAAAGGGGAGATCCGCAGGCGTGTTGGCTTATGGGAATAACTAAAGAATGTCCTGTCAATTCTGAGGTCTTATCCCCATCATGAGTCAGTCATTCTCTTGGACACAATCATATTAGAAAAATAAGCTGAGTCAGACAAACACCGGCAACAAAAGATTTAATCTTCACTTGCAGCTTCTGCCGTCTAGCTCAGAATACATAGAAGTAGCAAAGCTTTAATGTATTACATTGCCAATAATATTATCATCATCATTAGTGTGTTTGCTATAACAAACATTATTGTCACTGTCACTTTGAAGAGTGATAATGATTATATCACTTTTTAGCACCTAATCTGATTCTTTAAAACCAAAAATGTCATTCCAACATTTTTCTCCATATTGGGCTATTATTTAACTTGAAGTGATATCTTGAGGTTTTTTTTTTTTGAGTAATTTTACATTCCACACAGTCTGCATTTTAATCTCTTGTAGACCACTTGAGTTATGCTGCAATTAATCTGTGCATAATCTGAAATGTGAATACCCTTTGCATACATAAATATATTGCCTGGTGCCTTACTTTTGGTGTAATGAATATATCAGTTTTAAAAAAGAGCAGAAGTTGGTGAACAAAAATACTTAGGCCAAAAAATTTCAAAAACCAAATTCTAGAAACAACCAAGTAACTGTTGATTTCTTCTGCTGTACTAATTCGACATAATTTAAAAATTTTAAAGCATTATCTCCAAGAGCAGAACTTTTATACTTCTAGTTATTAATTCTTCAGATAGTAAGTAAAAAAAAATCCAAAGAAGTCTGCAATGAGCACAATGTCTAATAGATAAATAAAATGTCACAACCGATGCAGTAGGATTATGTCTATCCAAAAACAAGAGCTAAAATTCAGAGTTAATAATATATACATAGATAATATTAGTCTAAAAGTTAAAAATAAAACATTAAATATCTAAGACAGTTATAGCCTTTCATGTTAGTGTAAATCAGTAATTCATTCTATGATATGCATACATACAATCTGAAAGACCTCTTTCTGGAAACTAGTGTCCTTCTATATGAGTGATCTAACTTAAACTACCCAGGGAACCTTTGTCCATAATCAAATTTTTTAGAGAACTCCTTCAAAGAACTATGTTCCTTCTACACACACATACGCATATATATATATTTTAGATGTACTCAATCTTGTTTTGGCCTTGTTTATGGAATTATCCAAATGTGTATAAACCCAAAATAGAAAATACATACTCAAATAGAAAAGACAGAATGAACCTTATTTAGGGAAAATGAATACTTGAAATTTAGTTTGTGCCATAGAAATAAAATGGAGACATATAAAAACCGTGAGGGAATTATCTATGTAATCAAGTATATTGCAAAAATGTTTCACAAAACCCCTTGAAAGGGTTCTGCAGTACAGTTTGAATACCACTAGTCTATACTATTGGGCTATATTATGTAATGAAGTTTTAGTCAATATTATTTTGCATGAGAGAAATTTAACAAGAAATAAAATTAGTAACAAATTAAATGGATAGAGACAAAAAAGGTCTGGTTAGTTACTCAATAAAAATCATGTGACCAATGTCTTTAGGTAGCATGCCATGTTGGGCATAATCATTTAAAAGATTGGAAGAAAGGTGATCAATTAATAACTTCCCATGCCTTTTGGTAGTGATCACTAAAAAAGCTTGAATTTTCAAAAAACTAACATGAATGCGGCTGGACACAAACTAAGTAATCAATTTGGCATAAACCTACATTGTAAATTGAACCCTACCACTAAAAACCTATTTTATTTAGGAGGGAATTCAAAAAACAAAAACAAAAGAGCAATGTTCGTGAACATAAAAAGTAGTAAATGTTAAAATTTTCAGCCCTGTAGCTCAGTTGATATGGCCTGAATATGCGAGTTTCTAATATAAAGAAGTCAGTAAATTTGGTTGAAGTTAGCCAGAATAGAAAAAAGCCTGCAAGTAAGACCATTGAAGCACTATTTCTTTTCTCGTGTGGAAATCTAGCAAAGGCGGTGTTGCCCACTTTATTTTCAAATTTACATCTAAAATAGTCAACACAAAACACTTAGTAACATCTAGATTTTATTTTAAAATAATCTTGCGTATATATTACATAATATTGATGAAATAAATGTGACTTTAATCATCAATATTTATTAAAATATTAATCATTTTATTATTTTGAATTGAATAAAAAAAGTGCTTCTGAAATTGCGGTCCGCAGTAGTATTCCCTCGTAACTTAACATTGTATCTCATGGCAGAGTAAGACAATCGTCCATCGCAAAACTATTGATAAACAAAATTATTTTACAGTGTACACAAACCTGTATATATATCAAAATTCGAAAAAATTTAATCCATTTAAAATAAATAAGATTTTTTAAAAAGGTCACATTTCTTTATCATTAATAGTTCATTGATTACAGTAAGCTGAACAGAATAGGAGACTGCCAGAATATTTCCTTTGTAGAAGGAGTCCTCAAGTTTTCAAGCTTTTGAAATCACTGATCTAAATAATAATTTCTGACATCTAGATGCAAACGAAAACATCTGGTAACACAGAGCAAGAAATGTAACGAACATTTCGGTATGTCAGTGACAGCAATCCATCTAAGGAACCTTGCACATCTAAAAATTCAAACTAAACAACTTGAAACAAGACAATGGAATTTTGAATTTGGTAAACAACCACTCTTGCAATGAATATGAAGGCTCAGAAATTCGTATACAAAGGAATGAAATTTGAAAAAAAAATAGGCATCTACAATATAACCTATCTTTGAGAAAAACTGATGTCTCCCAAAATGAGAATATCATGCCTATGGAATTCAATCCTATGTATCAAATGAAATTGAATAATACTGGACAGAATCTTAATTCTCAGACGAACAAATCCTCTAGGACTCTTTCGGGAAACATGAGCATTTCTGAATTATTTATCAACAATTTTTGTTGTTGCCAGCAGAAAAAAAAAATAACGAAAAGAAAACCAAGTGTGAGTTATTCAATTCTCCAGCTTGAAGAAAAATCGTGTAGAAGGGGGGCAACAGTTAGGAGAAGGCAGCGAACAGGAGTTAGATCTCTTCCATTCTAACCGAGTCGCAAACCATGGTAGTATGGTGAGTCATCTATTAAAAGCACCACCCTGGCCCCCAATCCCACTTTTATGAGAGTCTGTCAGGACAGAAGCCATCAACACTCAGCCATCATCAATCCGCCCAAAATTCTTTTCCCCCTTTTTCAAACAATTAAACCGGGCGGATTTCCTTTGCAAATTTTCCCCGGTTTCACACCTGCTAACGCAATATTATGATAACTTCATTTTGCTTGGGTGAACCGATTTTCAGCCCAAGGTTTAAAAAGTTCCGGGGTGAAGGGAGTGTGTGTATGTGTGTGTGTGTTGTGAGAGGGGATAGACCCCCTGTGTAAACAATAAATAAGATCAGCAAAAAGTTCGTAAATTAAACAAAAACTGACAAAAAATAATGGTGGAAGAAGATCATTCTTGAATAAATAACTATGAAGTCACTGAAGCCAATTACTACTACTAATTTATAATAGCGTTATAACGATAATCATTTTGTTATTTTGGTATCATTAAAGAGTCCCGATTGCCATAGAGCGATTAACGAGGTAATCTCACAAACTTTTGACACTGGGGTTCCAGTCAGAACAGTACTTCAAACATGGCCTTCTGCAAGGGTATCCGCTAGTGTGAGGGAAGGCCCCCCCGCCTCATGATCATACCTTCTCACCCAGGACGAGGGGGTTAGAAAGATGGAACCTTATAATCAATAAAGGATGAGACAGTACAATGTTTTTATGTAAACAAAACTTAATATACCAATAAAAAAAGATGGTATCATTATTCGTTGGTTAGATGTATTCTAAATAGATCATTTTGCACCCCAGCCCATGAGAAATAAATCCTTTTGTTCCCCACCCCTGGGAAAGTGACAGCAGACACCATGGCCTTGTACCAGATTTAACATTATCCAGCAAATATTTATTAATATTGATAGTCGTAGTTGTAACACTACATTTATTTATTTATTTTTTTTTTTCAACAAAAGGTTTTCACATGCATGACAGGGTCTGGTTCCTATTGTGCCTCTAATTTTGTTGTTGTTTCCTGATTGGAAAGATATGCTGATAGTTGTTCAGGGTGAGTCTGCATTGACCAGATGAAGAGATACAAACCCATTTTAGCATTAGGGAGAATGAGGAGAAGAAGGAAGAAGCAGGGGCCCCACATTTGAACAGAAGCCATACACCCCCTCCATCCCCACAGTATTATTAATGACTAGTGGACATGGAATTCTAATTGGTGTCCATATTTTACACCATCTTGGGAATGGGAGATTTCCAATGCAATACTTAGATTATCAGTCAAGATGGGAAGAGAGCCAGGAACTCTATTGTCAACAGCTGATGGATTTATTAGCAAAATTAAAGAATAAAATTAAAAATCTATAAATTGAATATCTGTTTATGCGTATGTGTTTGCATCAATTCATGGGTATTGATGCAGAGATCCATAAATATTGGATGAAATTCTGAAATGAGTCATTATATCGTCCAACGCAATATTTGATCCTTTGTAGGGAGTGTTATTTTCTAATTTCTTATGAGTACTAAGTTAAGAAAATGGCTATTATTCCTTTCAAACTTTCTTTCTGTGACCAGGACAGTGATGTTTATATGTAATTTTTTTTCTTATTGTATGTAATTAAAAATGTGCAGAAAAAAATTGGCTGACTGAAAATAAGTAGATTTTCAAATTATCACTGTCCTTGTTGCAAATGTGAAATTATAAGGGAATAATTTCCATTTTTCTATACTTTCTACACACAATAGATCAGCAAATAACACTTGTCAAAACAAGTTGCATAATAATTATCATGTTGTTCAGACCAATATCCTCTGAGGTGATGTTTATAATCACTATATTCTGGCTGATGCCTTCTTCAGCCTTCAAGGATTTCTTTCAGTTGTTGGATATTTTTAGAGCTTATTTCAGAGATTTCAGCAGACAGCAGGAAATAAATTCTTACTGCCTATAAAATTCTCAGGTGCATTATGGGAATGGAGGGGGAAATGCTGCCAAAGTATCCCACTCTCCAATTCAGTTTTGGAAAATAGTTCAACATTGACTAATTCTGATTAGATTATTAAAAAAGGAATTAATGAAACGTGAAAAAAAAAGAAAAAAGACAAATATTTTCCCTGACAAACGACTTGTTCTTCTGACTCATCCAAATTCCAGTGCTAATAGCTACAAACATACTCCAAACAATTTCATTTTATTTATTTTATTAGATGAAGTTATTATAAAACATTATTCATTTTTTGCTACTATTTACCTCCATCTTAACAGCGATAAAAAGGCAACAACAATTATAATGAAGGTAAACAGCAGAAAAAAATTGGTAATAATGATACTCCAAACAGTCTGTTTTTCCAATTTTTATTCAAAAGAAGTATGTTTACTTCAATCCTGGTTTCATTCTTTGTAAATGCAAACTTCGATTTTAAGTAATATTAACTTTTAAGATTTATAGACCACTTATAAGCAGTGGAACTCTTCAATGAATATGATTTTGAAAAACAAGAAAAAAACAAATGGTACTCTTTTGTCAACTGAATTAAGAATTTTTCTAAAATTATCCCAAAAGTGCAAAGGAGGTAACTTCAATAAAAAAAAGTTACACCCCATGATTGTTTATCTTCCAAGAACGAATTTGAGAATTAAATTATCCAAGTACAAAAGAGATAGGTTCATTTCAAATAAAACATTTGAATAAGCTGACCAGTAAAATTCCAGGAAAAACATTTGGGTATCCAATTTTTCACACACAAACACACATGAAAATGCAATTTGCAGAATAGAAGAGCTGAGCTAATGGAAAAACAGGAATGTGGCATGGGCAAGACTCAAAATAGTGTCTGTCATTGATAATTCTTATCAGTAAATTCATTATTCTCTGTTGCAAAGTAATTGATAAGGAGCTTCCAAGTTTGATGATGAACCCCAATCCATAAGGATTTCATTTGTTATTACAGGAGGAAAGATTTTAAAGACATTGTCATTAACACGGACAAAGGCAAGAGCTGGAAAATTATCTAAGTAATGTCTGGGTTCAAGAGAGGCTAAAGTTAAATCAGGCATGTGTGATAAACATGAATTTTAGTAATAAAGTCATAAAAGCTTTGACAATGAGATAAAGATGGAATGTGAAGAGGACACTGCATAAAAACAAAAGGAAGAAACTGAATGATGGAATAACAGCCTTAGTTAGAAAAACCCTTTCATATGGTAGGTGGTAAATTGCAGTAAATACTTGTGTATAGTACACACTTTTTTTTTCCCTAGATTTTCAAGCCTAAAACTCAGAGGTGTGTATTATACACCAGAACTGAATGCTACCCCCTACCACAAAAAAAAAATAAAAAAAATAATCAAAAGTTCAGTTGTTCAAAATGTTTTCATCACATCAATATTCAGCGAATCATGCCATGTCAATTTCTTTAAAAAAAATAAAATAAAAAAATATATATATATGTATATAAATTATATAAAATCTCATTTTTAGTCAATACTAATGGATCAAAAGTTGTACAAAGGTTGAATTTAGCCAAAATTTACACACAGATACTTATGGTATTGTAGTTCAAGCCAACGATTAGGCACTTGAAACATCATAAGTGTATATGACCTAAGAAAATCTGACCCCACCCCCAGCGTCGACCAAGGTTGACCAGCATTAACTACTATGCCTGGGAACTTAGTCACAACATTTCCTCCTTTACTAAGTTCCACTGACCATGCTGAAGGCCTCAAGAAAAAAGAAAAAAAGGGAGTGCTCAATACATTTGGAAATTAAGAGGATGCCAGCCTCGCAGATTACAGCACCTGATATGGTTACCAATCTAGGTACTGACCAGGTACAACATTGCTCAACTGAATTCAATGCAATTTGGCAGTTAATCAACAATATATATTACAGATTAAAAGTAGATAAGTGTACATTCTTAGAGCTTGAAACCTGTACGTATGACCTTCAACCTCTAAACAGTTTCTTTTCAGTAATATATATATATGTGTGTGTGTGTATGTGAGTGAAAATAAGAAAACCAAACTTTTTAGACATAGATTTCAGGCAGAGCAAATTTTATTGATTAAAAATCGTTAAACCAGAAAACCATAACTAAAATGTTCGGCTTTCCTTTTTCCACAAGTTTACTAAATCCTTATGCAGAATTTATCCATCAATTTTCATATAAATATATATATATATATATATATATATATATATATATATATATATATATATATGTGTGTGTCAATCTAGTACACAAACTACTTAACCATCTTAAGAAGTTTGATCTCATTCTTTTGGAGGGGAAGAAAAAAAAAAAAAATGAAATTATACATTATTACACTTTCACCCATTTTTCAACGTCACTCCTAAATTCTTTATTGGATCAAAGTGATAGATTCTTTTCAGGGAGTTTATTCTTACCAATTCCAATTACTTATATGCAATATACATTCCAATATAGATTATATGTTCCACAAGGATTTTTGGTCGGCGAATCCTATGCCTTTAATTTACAGTTTCTTTGAAAATAATTTGAGACCATCTCCATTCATGTACCACAGTGATCTGATCAAACAGTTGAAAAAGCATGAAAAAAAAAATTGCATTAAAAGGAGTCAGAAGAGAATAAGAGAAAGGCAGGTTTTCATAGCATCAGAAGAAAAAAAACAAGCTCCTCTGCTGCAGGGTCAAACTTCACTCCTACTTCTATTCTTCCCAAAGATGATTAATGCAACTTTTGTATTGTCAGACCATATGAGATTATATGCTAGTTTTTTTGTTTGTTTGTTTGCACTCAAATAGAACAATCTCATTCCTTCATTTTATGACATGTTAAAAATTACGATATAGAAACTTTCAAGACTTCACGTCTGATCACACATTAAAACAACTTGAGTCGAGATTATAAAAAAAAAAAAAAACTCCATTAGGATATTTGAATTATCAAAAATGAATCACTTCATAAAATAGATTTAGGCTTTTTAGTGCCAGTCGATGTATAAATGATCCTACGTAATGAATAAAAAAAAAATCTAAAATATATCTTACAAGTACAAATGTATTTATTTATCAGAATGAAATAAGCCCTTATGCAGCAGTAAGATAAATTTTGTAGATATTAATAGTTCAGTATCTTACATCAGTTGGTTGAGATTTCAAATCGATGGGAAAAGTTTATTTTAGCTTGTTATGGTAGAACAAGGCTGATTAATGAATAAGTTACTTCTCAGGCCTTTTGTTGAGTGGGAATATTTTATATACATTTTTTACTGAACAATTAACACACGAAGTATAATACAATTATTTTATGCTAATTTAACTTTCAGAAATATTATTATTGTTATCAATTTTCAATATTATCAAGTCAGGTTAGTTTTAAAAGCCATAATTGACAAAGAAAAATTTGACCTAAATACAAGAATTTTAAAGGAACCCAATTTGGATGTATGTTCTAGAAGCCTGAATTCAAGTCATACGTTGACCCCAAAAGGTTAATTACATTCCTCAGTGTCATTTCCTCTGGGGTGCTTCAAAATTGGGATTTAACTGTGAATAAACTAACAGCATCATATGTCCCAAATTTGCCCTTTCACCTTTCAGACAAAATTAGAACCATGGCTCCACCAGCATTCCTGTTCAAATTATCGGGGCTTCATAAACTTCCCACAAGTAGTCAGGATATTTCCTTTGTTTTTTCAGGGCTTCACATAATGTACTTGATACATCGTTCTAAAGGTTCCTTTATCTGACTCAATCTAAAATTAATTTCTTCCTGTAGTAGGAAATGGGTTTTCTTTATCTTTTGTCATCAGTGACAGGAATATTATTTGCATAAATCAGTAGTAGTCACAGTATAGTAATTATGATGAAATACCAATAAAATGAAAAATTAACAACAGAAATACCCTTTATATCGTTCGTTCTGAACTTAACTAGTATGTAAAACAATACTTACTTGCAAAGAGTATAGAATATCAAAGCTAAAATCTAACCAGACAGGATTGTCATTGGAAAGAAAAAAAAAATAGTCAAAATATAATTGACTTAGTAGAATGTTTACAATTACTTTTGTAAATATTTGTTCTGAATTGCTAAGACTAGCAGAAATCCCGTCCGATAGGGCAGTTCCTGCTGGAGGCATATATAGGGCCTACCAATGTTTAATACAGATATAAAAAATTATTCACTTAAATATTCAAATTCAAGTCATTTAGGAGAAGTGCATTTAATGACAAAATACATAAATTGAGTTTCTAGTCAGCAAAAATAAGAAAATACATCTTAACATTTCATACTTTTACTGTGAACACAGCCAGAAGTAAGTTATTGTTGCCTATTTACAGTCAAACAAATGGAAATTGCAGTTACAATTCTTTATTAAGCTTCTGTGCTTCAAAATTATGGACTAGTATTTAGTGAAACTAAACTGAAGAAAAAATAAAGAAAAAAAGGTAGCCTAGTACTTAAGAGGTTCAAAATCACAAATCCTTTTTATTTATTGACTACGATCATTCAATATTTTGGGTATTTTATGATTTTTCAGTAGTATTACATTATTGTGTGACACCCCCAAACTATTTATAATACTAAGATTATCCTTCAATCTTAGGGCAAACAGGTTGGTTGGGCTGGGTTATGGGAAGGGCCATGAAGAATAGGATTCCTAACAATGCAACCAAAACCCAGAGGAAATTAGCACAGAATTTTATCAAGATAAACAAGTCTGAACTGCAAGAGGAGAAATCAAAGAAAAACCAAAAAAAAAAAACAAAGGTTAAACAATAGCAAAGAGAGTAAGGCAGTTTGTTAATTTGACACATGGCTAGAATTAGGGTTGCCAAATTTGGCCAAAAGGGGAGATAACCCAAAATTTATCTCAGAGATTTACCCTGATATTAGAGGCAGAGCTTTAATACCAGCTCCGAAATTGCGAAAGAATGTTTTAACATAAATGGCCTGAAAGTTAAGCAATGTTGAGCCTACATTGGTGACAATCTGGAAATATTAGATGCTCTGAGGGAATCCATACGGATAGCCTCCTGTGGCGATCTAGTTAATCCAACTAAGGAAAAGACGAATTTCTACACTACACTCAATACACAAACCAAAGGACCCACCTCCCTTGCCCCACACCTCTCTGACCAGCCTGGCTGCAAGCGACTTCAAGAACTGAATGAATCTTAAAGACACTTGTCATTCTCAGATATTGTTAGTTTGTCATAAGTTATCTTCATTTTGACAAGTTAGTTAGTGGTCAGGCTCTGGGGACAAGTGACCCTGCGGTGACAGTCTAAAAAGTGACTCATCACATCAACCACACATTTTGTAGTAGTAACGATGGTTTGCCATGAAAATTTTGTGTGTTTGCCATGTGGCGGAGTCGATCCTTGATTAATCCGATTTGACATCTGGTCAGTGGATCAGTTGATGACTGGTGAGGATTTGTAGCAGGAGAAGCAAACATAAAGTGACAAAAACATTTATCATCAATGAATCTTCAAGTATGAATAAGAAATATAATTAAGATATAAGACCAAAATTAATTGCTTTTTTATGAATAGGAAAAAAAAATAAAAACAATTGAAAAAGTTCAATGATACAATCAGTATAATAAAATGAAACACACCAAGAGATGAATGTTTTTGCAACTAATAAATATCCATATGAATTTTCAACTTTCGGCAAAGAATCTGTAACATTCCTGTCTCTCAAAGTGGAAGATGTATTAAACTCTTTCAAAGCTTTCCTAATGAATTCAATGGTTTGTGGACACGATAAATATATTGAGAATGGAGGGTGGTATTGCACAGAACAGAGAGGTAACAGTACCAGTTCATAGTCAGAGATATAAATGATATCCATTATCTCTTCACAAATATACAATATCAGTGGTTCCTAACCTGGGGGTCACGGACACAGAGGGTCCATAAAGGTATTATTGGAAGTTCATAAGCTTGTCGTGTAGGCAAAGGTTCTGTAAACTTGTAAACATGCTCAACATCATACGGAGAGATTATAAGACAGCAGAATATATTAGAGAAAAAACGGGAGTCAGGGATATCACAGAGTTCATAAGAAAACTCAAATGGCAATGGACTGGTCATGTTGCAAGAATGGCAGACAAGTGCTGAACATCACAACTCACAATGTAAATCTCTTGAAATTCAGAAAACATACGCGAAACTGTGGCCAGCAAAATATAATATGTTGTGACGAAATAGACAAGCTCGGAAAGTGTTGACTCCATGATAATGATCTCTGTACAGAATTTTGGGGGGGGGCTTTATTTTGAATTAACTTCTAATGGATATTTTATTTATCTGTCACACTTTCAACACAAAAAGAATTAAGCAGAACTAAAGAAAAATGTTAGCATTCACCTTGAATCCATTTCATTTAAAAGGAAGAAAATTGGGGAAATCAAAAAAAAAAAAAACATTTTCAGAACAGGGTGGTACTTGGAAACTGACCCTTCTTTTTTCTTTCAAGAACAAAAGAAAGTAAATTGTAGATAACAATGTACGAAAAATCAGACATTTCTCTTTAGTGATACTTTTGTGTACCGAAATCATTAGCATTTGAGTTAGAGCGCAGAATAAAGAAAAGCAAAATGAAACTCCATCATTTATATTGAAGGCCTTAGTGACTAATTTCTAAACAGTATTTCCTGAAGGCTACACATTCCACTTTTATTCTTAGTTAGAACTGAAAGGTCAAAAGACAAATGGGCCGCAATTAAGTGATTATTTTCTTATATACCAAGTACACACGAAAACTCTCTCATAAAAAAATGTCTCTTTCTATCCTGAAAAATCAGACTGAGTGCGTTAGAGTATAAAACAAAAAAGTCGAGAACATTTTATATTTGTAACTTCACTATTAAAACCTATCAACAAAAACTGTCAACACTAGTTTCTTCAGTTTTCAAGCGGGTTTGGTTGGCTATATATATATATATATATATATATATATATATATATATATATATATACACAAACACAAACACACACGTGTACAGTGTACAACAATGTAACTGGAGCATTGAAAATTTCAAATTTCACTCCTTATTATAACTACAAAAACTTTCTGTATTTTTGAAAATTCTCCCAATAATAGGTTTTTTGGTGGAGGGGTTCAATTTGCAATGTAAGTTTATGCTAAATTGATCACATAGTTTGTGTCCAGCAGCATTCAGCTTGTTTTTTTTGTTGTTTAATTCAGGCTTTATTTTTAGTGATCACTGGCCAACAAAAGGTGAGATAAGTAACCTATTCATTGATCATTCCTGTTGCCTATTGTTCCAGTAAAGGGTGGAATTTTAAAATTTTGGGTGAAAAAAAAAAAAAAAAAAAAAAAAAAAGAAGTTTTTTGTAGACATAATAAGGAGGAAATATTTAAATTTCCAGCCCTGTAGCTCCATTGATGTGGTCTATCCACACATACATAGCCAGCTAGACTGACTTGAAAACTCAAATTACGTGACAATTTCGGTTGATGGTTTCTAATATTTTGTACAGAAGAACATCATTTAGAGCACACCATCAATTTTCCAGCACTCTTGGTTCAAGAACTAGGCTGGGTTATCACTTTGTTAGACCAATGGAGGTCACATAATAATTCAATAATACAACTCTTTAGAGCACAAGTACTGTTAGATGCTTGAATTACACAAATATTAAACAAGGATTAAATGGTTAAATGCAATTAACATAAATGTTACAGTTTATCAATAATAAATGAACGAGATACTTGTATATTAATCAAATGAAGATGAATATAATACAGTTGATAAGCCAACTGAATATGTCTGACACAGTGTCTGTATTGAGACACAGCAGTTGAGTTTTCTCATTTCTGCCTTTTTTGCATCAATATGGACTCATTTTACACCACCACTGTCGACTGCACTTTGCTTGGAAGTCATTACTAGAGGAAAAAATCGGAAATTTTGGCTAGGAATTTTACAAAATCGATGGAGCAGTGATAACCATTGCAGTACAAGATGGCTCCACACACATACACACACACACCAGCTGTTGTAACTCAGTACACTAGTGTGAGAGCAGGAATTGATTCAAGTGTCCACTTGGAATTTTGTCTGGATTAAAGATTAGAATGTCAAAAAATCAGTCGCAGAAAAAAAAAAACCCAAAAGAAACAGAGGAATGTCTGTATTTCATTTTCATATAGAAACGTCTCCCTCCTATGCTACATTACCAGACCATTTATCAGACTTCCAGTAAACCAGAATTGCCAGAAAAGTAGCTAGTTTTTAACCTGGTGCGTTTTGTAATGGTTTGTCACTCTTTGTTTTAATTTTCATGGCATGGCTGAATTGTCTTCAGATGAAGATTAGTAGATTGAGATTGATTAAACAGACTGTTTTTCAAGTGAATTAATTTGTACATGTTATGAACTGCTTTGTTCTTTACTTTTCATTGAAAACATATTAATCTGTACTTTTCATTGCTTATATATATATATATATATATATATATATATATATATATATATATATATATATATATATATATATATATATTCCAAGTATGAATTAGATCCAGATCTCCGGAAAATCAAGAAATCCTAATCAAGTCCAGTCCAAAACTTGCCGGATAATTGGTCGGTACTGTATATCAATTTAGAGAAAAAAATGATTTTACAAGTGAATAATTTGAAACTGTCAACATATATTTGTTCAGTTGTTAAGTTCGTTCGGCTGGCTATGCATATATGAATGTAGGTTTCATGCATACTAACCACAGCAATGGAGTTAGAGGGCTGAACATTTGAACATCTACTACTTATGTCTACAAAGAACATTTTTTCGTTTTTCAAAAATTCTCCCCAAATAGGTTTTTAGCAGAGGGTTCAATTTGCAATGCAAGTTTATGCTGAATTGATCACTTAGTTTGTGTCCCACAGCATTCACACTTGTTTATCTGAGAATTTGGACTTTCTCATGATCCAACGAAAAGGCAAGAGAAGTAACATTGATCACCCACTTTTTTAATAGATCACCCCGAGCACGACATGTCAGCTCTAGACATTGGTCTTGTGATGGTTTCCTATTGTGTGACTAACCCACCTGTATGTTTTATGTTATCATATGCACAAAGTGTTTTCAATACTTAGTGTTTACAAATTATGTGTAGTTATACTTTTTCAGTAAAGTGATAGTTATAAGTTTTTCCGCAAGACGAAGTAGTTTTACAAACTTTGAGGTGGAGAGAAATGAGAATCTTATCACCTCTGCCAAGGAAGATAGAGAATTATAAGTATTGCCAAGTATCTTTCTGTCCATTAGTATAATACAATAATTCTCAGTTAATTTCAATTACAGTTTGTGGAAGCATGGGCAATGAGCTAAAGAAAAGACAATTAAATTTGAGGGCAGATCCCTGCATTTACCTCCCCTACATCGTAAGTAAGTTCTTACAATACGATATCTTCAAAAGGTCTCAATTTCAAATCCAAAATATATGGAGAAAAAAAACAAAAAACTCGAAACTTGAATGAGACAATCATTGGTAAAGGTATTTGCCCTTTTGAGTGCATTTTAGTTAGGGAAAGAAACTGCTTGAAATTCTCTTTTCTCAAGTGGCAACTTAGTTCTGTTCAATACTAATAATAATTACACCGTTTACAAAGACGTGCAAGTTTTGCATTGATGACTGTTCACTTCCCTTCCCCACGAACAACATTGTTGTTGTCTTGGATGGAGACGCTGACTGATTGTCAGCAGACAGAAGTCCCCATTATCATTTAGCATCTGCATTCCTGTTGTCTGCAGTCCCTGGTGTGTACTTGTCCAGGGTGAGTCAGAGGGAAAAAGAAAACCCAACCATCTCCCCACCCCCCAAAATATCCCTCCTCATCAAACACTCCAATTTTGCCTCTTGTTTTACTCTAGAATCCTGCTTAGGAGGAAAAGGAGGTAAACAGAGAGATTTTGAAAAGGAGGAGGAGGGAAGGATGGATGGATGGAGAGGAGGAGGAGGAGGGAGGAAAGAAAGGATGGAGGGAGGGGGAGAGAAGAAGAGGGGGGAAGAAGAGGAGGAGGAAAGAAAGATAGAAAGAAAGGATGGAGGAAAGGAAGAAGAGGAGGAGGGAGGAAAGAAAGAAAGGATGGGGGGAAGAAGAGGAGGAGGGAGGAAAGAAAAAAGGAGGGAGAGAGAGAGGGAAGAAGAGGAAGACGGAGGAAAGAAAGCATGGAGGGAGGGAAGAAAGAAAGGATGGAGGGAGGGAAGAAGAGGAAGAGGAAAGAAAGAAAGGATGAAGGAAGGAAGGAAGGAAAGGATGAAGGAAGGAAGGAAGGAAAGGATGAAGGAAGGAAGGAAGGAAAGGATGAAGGAAGGAAGGAAGGAAAGGATGAAGGAAGGAAGGAAGGAAAGGATGAAGGAAGGAAGGAAGGAAGGAAAGGATGAAGGAAGGAAGGAAGGAAAGGATGAAGGAAGGAAGGAAGGAAGGAAAGGATGAAGGAAGGAAGGAAAGGATGAAGGAAGGAAGGAAGGAAGGAAGGAAAGGATGAAGGAAGGAAGGAAGGAAGGAAAGGATGAAGGAAGGAAGGAAGGAAGGAAAGGATGAAGGAAGGAAGGAAGGAAGGAAAGGATGAAGGAAGGAAGGAAGGAAAGGATGAAGGAAGGAAGGAAGGAAGGAAAGAGTGGGAATGATAAAAAAGAAAAAAATATTGAGATAGATAAATTCCTAAAAGATCAAAGAGTAAATCCCAGGTAGAACAAAAAGAAGAGAAGTGAAAAGGAAAGACAAACAAACAGTAGACCAAGAATGAAGAATGAAATTAGAAAAAGGTACAAGAATGATTCAAAGAAAAAAAAAATGGAAGAAATAAATGAGAAATGTTACCTTTAGTGGAAATGAATAAAAATGATAAATTATTTCAGCGAAGCTTCAATGCCTGAGAGAACCCAACTAAACTAATGAGAAAATAAAGAGGGTCAGAATTGCAATGATGATTTTGAGTTTAAAACAACAAAAAAATCTCTCCCTTTTGATTCTATCTCTCCTTCATTTCTTTCTTAAAAAATTCCTGTTTCATTCCTCCAATCCATTATATTAAACAGGCTGACCGATTGGATTCCCCTTTGTCCATGGAAAAGCAAAGTTAAAGCACAGGGAAAGTGGAAGACGCTGTCATTATAATTCTTGAAATTATCAATCATTCGAAAGACATGTCAAAACTGGGAATGTGAAGGAGGAAGACGAACCAACAGACAAATAAAAATGGAGAGGAAATGAAGGAGAAGTTTTAATTTACAGCAATTTTTTTTCATTTAATATGGCATGAAATAAGATTTTTTTTGTTATATACCTTTTCAACCCCATAATTTTACTACAAGGTCTTCCTGAATCTAGGCTAAAGTCTAGAATTACATTTTTGCTTCAAGAGAAGCTTTGCATTCAAAACCTTCTGAAAACACTGAATGGCCAATTTCAGGGTATTAGCCAGGAATTGGGTTTGGGAAATTTTCTGACGTTATTTGTATTAGCATTTATTTTGAATTTGAAAAAAAAAAAAAAAAAACACAAAAAATGAAGAATGCTAAAAATGGTCAAAACATGCTCAGATTATTGGGAATTAGCCATTAAATGGCTAGTGAAAATGCTGGCAAATACCCGGAGTATTCAGCTTGTCTTAAACAAATATATATCTAAGAAGCATATATTGACTAACCCAATGAAATCTATCCAAGTTAAATAAACAAATATTAATAATTTACAGCATCAAAGAGAAAACTTTTACTATGTGTTACCATACAGTTTATAAAGTTTAAGTACATATATTCACTTGAAAATTACATATTGATGCTCATTCAAAATTAGTACATAGAAATTATGAGGGTCATCATGAAATATTGAAAACTTTGAAGAAATAAAATAGTTTCTGAAACAAAGAGCACAAAAGGTTTTGGAAATTTTCAATTGATATCCCATGATCCTTCGCTTGGTGAGAGCAGCCTAGATGTTAGCAATATAATTTCATTTTCTTCAGATTATAAGATAGTTGCTTTACTTAGCTTTTGCTTCTTATAAATATTTAAATACAAGGAAAGGTTTGCATTACTATAATTTTTTTGTCAAACACCAATTCAAGTTGGAATTGACCGTTTTCTCTTCTAACAAGAACAATCCTCACCAAATTTAGAGGAGTGAACACTTCTGTTTGTCTATGGTGTCACATTAAACCAAACCCATATAAAAAATTAACATTTCTCTTCCATGATTTGAAATTACAATGGTGTGATAGGAAAGTGGCTCTCTACCTAACTGAGCTAAACTGACAAGTTTTATATTCCTACGATTTTATTCATTATATATACAATACAATAGTTGTAATAATCAACTTCGGTCGGAATAGTAGGAGAGGAGTTTGACTCTGCAGCAGCTACGTTTGTTACAAGTTAAAAATGCATCTTAGGTCAAGGTAATGATAACTAATATTTGACAATATTTTAGATATCAAGGTACAGGGAGATATGTTTTTGATAAGAATTACTTGTATTTTGATCGCCCATAACAGATTTCATCATGACACGGTTGATACACCTATGAACTATACCATTCCAGTAATCCAAGATAAATACTTGGAAGTAAACTAAGAGTCAACCTATATCCTCAAATGCTAGTTTCTACTGACAGTAGGTATCATTGTTATTTACTAAGCTTAGCATAGTTTAGCACAGGGGCCAGAGTAGTGAGCTGGGGTTACAAAATGGAAAAAAAAGAGTAGAACAATCTATTTCAAGATCAATTGAAAAAGAGGACATTTTAGGGGGGAAAAAAAAAAAAAAAAAATTTAAGAATCTTTTAACATGAAAGAAAATATCAAAATGATCTAATGGCGTAGTGCTGATAACATTTATCTAGGTATGCTTTTTGGAACTATTTTTGTGAAAAGCTCTCTGTTTCTCGACAAATAAGCATAAAAATCGATACATGTCATAGCCTTAAAATTGTATGAGTATTGCAGCCTTCACTGATTCTGCGTCAAGTGTATTCTGCTCATTAGTCCTTTGAGCGGCACATGTCAAGCAGTATAAACCAAAATAGGACATTTTAAGGTGAAAAGGGGGACATTATGAAAATGAAATGAAAAAGGAGTACGTCTTCCTTTTTGGATACCATATGGTAAACTTTAGCGAAACAATCACCTAGGATTGAAACTCCAACACAAACACATTGGTCTGATCTCTGCATTAGATTAAGTGTCCTAAATAGAAAGAAAAAGGAAGACTGTATAGTGCCAAGCCACCTAATTGGGAAAGGATCCATGCCTTGAAAATCAGCATTTGAAATCCTGGCATTTAACCTAGGCTCAAACATTGACCACTGGCACCAATAAAAAAATACTCAGCTGTTATAACAAGAAGAAAGGTCTGACAATAGGCATTGCATATAAGTATAAGATACATTCTTTGTTTGTTTTTTTTTTCAGACATGGGGGAAAAAAAAAAACCATGTATTAAATCTCAAATTCCTCTGAGGCTATTCAAAAAGTAATTCAGGAGAGCAGCTCCTGATTAAAGTTACTTTTTGGTAATTGATTTTTTTTCCTTTAATTCAATTCATAAAAGAGTTCTTTTTTTAAAAATCCTACTCCTTGCAAAGTTCCACAGCGGTTACAAGTGGTCTATGAATCTAAGAACTTCTACTCCAGCCAGACTCCTTTCTCATAACAAAGTGAAGAAAAATTCAACATATAAAAGTATCAACAGAAAGTCCCTAACAATAAAATCATGCCATTGTGTATCATTGGTGTGATAACCCAAGAGACATCTTGGATAGTGAAATGCACACAAGCATAGAAAGAGATTTAAAAAGGGAGATAATCTAATTTTTAAATCGATGAGTAAAAATTTGAAATAAAGCATAGAAAAAAAAAAATACATGTCAGACAATTATTTGTAATAAAAGCCTTCATTTTTTATGTATATGGTTTTGCAACACAAAATTGGATTTGCTCCAAGAAACAGAGAACAAGTTTCCATGAATTATTCCAAAAGCATCATTACTCAAAGAAAACCGGTTACGATGTCCTTAGGAAAAAAAAACATGAACGACGAAGCTTTAAAAATTCATGAAAACCACCTTGAGCTTTTTATGCCAAATGAAGTCTCAACAAAAGGCTGCCTGTGTTGATCATGTCCACAGCAACACAGTAAATACTGACACTCTCATTTACTGATCAAAAGGTGTGTGCAAGATAAGGTCCAAAATTCAAGACAAAAAAACAGGATCCTTGAGACATTTACTCTTACAGTTAATCGAGGAAATTCAAAAAGTAATTCAAGGGGCGTAACTTCTAATTAAAATTATTTCCCTTGTACTTTTCGGTAATTTAAATTTTTTTCCTCCGAATTCATAAAAGAATTCAGTTATTTTAAAATCATATTCATTGAAGAGTTCTAAAGAGGTTACAAGCAGTCTATGAATATGAAAGTTAATGGTGGTACAACTATTTGAAAGGAGGTCTTGTTGGTCTGGTGAATAAAAAAACAACAAAAACAGCAACGATCAATGTTTATGAGATTTTGTCTTTGGTAAGTTCTGTTATTGAATAGTTAATATTTATAAACAGTTATTAAAAGTGAAATGGATCCTTCCATTTGTTGTATATTTAATATTCAAAGAACATAGGTAAGAGTATATAGAGGAGATAGTTTATTCATAAGAATATAAGCAACAGTTCACCAGAGAAATACTAATTGAAGAATAAAATAAATAAGTCACTCAACAGAAACTATCACATGACCAACATTTTATGGCAGGATACTGTGTTAAAAGTGAAGTACAAACTTGGAAGAAACTTACATGGATCCTTAAAAAGAGAGAGAGATAGAGAGAGAGAAATAGGGGTATTTGAAGAATAACAATCTCCTAATCTGCACGAATGACAACACCTTTTACTAAAATCTGATCTGAAGGTATTTCGATTTACGAACAAATTTTTCTCTTTTTACATTAATTATCACTGCCAAAGGCTAATGAACGTGATGCTATTTCCGCCTAGGGTAGACTGCGAATCCCCCGGTATTGAGACATGGGGTTAGGAGGTGATAGACATTACCCCGCTACACTGGCTCATGATGTCTTGGCAGGGGAATTTTTTTTTTAAAGAGTTTCGGAATTGGCGTTATATCACTTCCGATTCTCCAACTGCCAAAGGCTACCTGCTATCAAAACCCAAATTTTGCAGCAACTATCTGTATAAATGGTCTCAGTTATTTAGAACTATCAAACTCAGCCACGAGGCAAAATGTTTAAGCTTCAGTAAAACCATATTTATATCCCTTTACACCAAGCCATTAAAATACAGCTTTAAAAGAAAAAAAGAAAAAATTAAAAAAGAAAATGTGAGATAATAATGACAGAAATAGAAGTGTCTGAGGTTAACTACGATTTTACAAAATGTCTCAGCTGCAAATAGACAATATTCTAATACAGAGGTACTTAAAAAGGGGAACATATTGTAATATTAAATGCATGCGTGTTCTTTCATAACTAAACCAACATAGCTTCTATAATGCATGAACAGATTGGTCCATTATTAAAAGTGGATAACTCTATACATCAAGGTTGCTAACTCTACGGACTTATTTTGTTAGCAGGCAAGATATTACTCCTGTACATGGGTTACTCTCAACAAGGTAAGTTCAGTCTCTAGTCAGTATGTGTCAGTATTGAAGAATGCGTATAATTTTTTTTTCTGAATGATTATGTGCCGAGATTCATGGTGAATGTGTATCGCTTCTAATGCATCATACAACCTGGTAAGCAATCTGTGTGCTCATTGTGGTCACCCTATTTCATTGGCTGGTATGAGAAATATTTTTCAATGTTGGATCAATGGCAAGAAGTTACAGTCAAATTGCGTTGGATACTCGGGTTCTCATTGATCACCCAAGTTGAGCAATATCAAGTCAGGTCAGTGCCTAGATGGGTGATTGTCTGTGAATACTAGGTGCTGTAAGCAAGTGGGGGTCATGTAGAGAGCCTCCTGTGATCATGTAATTCTCTCAAGAAGGAGCCTCTTTCTACAGTACATTGACACAAGCCAAAAGCCCAACCTCAGCCAATCCCGTAGAACCCTCTGACTGAGGAACGAATGGACTGGCATTGAAATGGATGCTGCAAGGTTCTCAGTTGAAAATCCCTTGTCAAAAATATGACAACATTGGGAAAGTATTGCAACTCAAACCGGAAATCACTTCACTTACTCAGTCAGGCTAGTAAATTTTGTGACACCTGATAAAAAGAAACACCTAAATGATCCAAACAGAAATCACAAAACAAAACCAGAAATAGGAAGAACAGTTGACGGAGATTTTAATGCCTTGATTTGCTTTGACACGCTAGAAATTGTAAATTAATTTTGAAAGAAAAGGAAAAAATATCAAAACAAAAATTTTACCAAAGTTATTAATCTTACTGTTAATGTTTTGTTTTTGTCAGAGAAACTTTGCTTAATAACAGATGGAAAAAAATTGAAAAATAATCCATTTTCAACTCTTGAATCAAAACAAGTAATTCAAGGGGAGTAACTTCCAATTAAAGTTACTCCCTTAGCACTTAAGTAATTTTTCAATTCTTTAATTCACAAAAAAAGTTTCGTTTTTTTTATCCTATTCATTGAAGAGTTACACAGTGGTAACAAGCGGTCTATGAATATAAGAGTTAAGTAAAATGAGACATTACTCTCTCTTTGATCCATAATTCGGATCCTTAAGTTTTATTTGTAAATCCAGAAAACAAATGGAGATCTAGAACAAAAATAGCACTAAGAATTTGACAGATTATTCATTACGGGCAGGTCTAGTGAGTCACTCAACGGATACTGTCACATGACCAGTGTCTTTTGGCAGCATGCCATGCTAGGGGTGATTGAATAAAAAAATTTGAAAAGGGGGTGATCAATAAACGAGTTAATTCTCTTGCCTTTTGTTGTTGGGCTGTGATTACTAAAATGTCCAAGTTATGAAAAACTAGCATGAACATTCTCAGACATAAACTAAGTGACCAATTTAGCTTAAACTTACAAAGCAAATTGACCCTGCCCAAAAAAACTAGGGGGTGGGTAAAAGAAAAAAAAGAGAAGATTTTCAAGACAATGAGGAGTACAGGTTAAAATTTTCAGTTTTGTAGCTCCATTAGAGCAGCCAGTATGCACAATACATGCATAGCCACCCAGACCAACTTTGAAACTGAAGAGACCTACGTTGATGTTACAGTTTTGGTTGACAGTTGCTATAGACAGAGTTGTCAGATAGATTTGAAAATTTGTCCAGTTCAGAAGTTGAGGTGAATGTAATAAAAATGAAGACATTAAGTAACTGCAAGATATCACATGGAAATCATCAACAGTTGAAAGGATCTATTAATACGTAGGATTTTCAGATCTTAATAGGGATGGCTGAATACTGTCCAATAAATTGAGTGCTTTTAAAGAATATATGCATTAAACAAATATAAACAAACACGTCTCCATTTTTACTTGATCTTATTTTTTTGGCTTTAAAAAAAAAAAAAAATTGATTCTCCTGTTTTCCAGTGCATGTGCAATACGGCAAAGATTGGGGACACAACATAACTTTAAAATACAATCAAAGAGTTTTCCGCACTGTTGAACTCCTTGTTCATTCTTCGGCCTTCTTCATGTGAACAATATGAACAACGCCAAGAAACTCAATTGCCTGGAAAAAATCTTTGAATGTTAATGACCCTTCTCAAAATAATCGACAGTGTGTAAAACACATTTTTTCAGGGTTTTGATCATTCTACACATTTGGAAAAAGTCGGAGGGGACACTAACATAGTTTCCCAGTTTTTGTTCTAAGTTTTCAACAAGTAAATGTACAACAAATATCAAATGAAGATGAATATAGAACTTTTTCAATTATTTCAATGATATATATCAACCCATAATTTCTAATTCAAAGTAAGAAAAGAAAAAAAAAGACCTAGAGATAAATTTACATCTCAGGTTTGGGAGAAAAAAAGCAAGAAGGTCATAAAAAGATCAGAACTAAAAGAAACTTGTTAGTGTGATTGCACTTGCATTGCAAGCACACTATTTTTCTTAGGTTTAAATTCATTTTATCTCCTTCCACTCATTTTTGTAGCAACTTCTTTCAACAGTTTGAGATATAAATGCCATACCAAAGCTAATCGGTGCATTTTCATGTCGTGCATTGCACTAACATACAGTTTTTAAAAAAAAAATTGAATTTTGTGGTTTTAGAGGGGAAGTCTTTTTACCCTTAATTTCCAACATTTGTACAGTTGCGAAGTATTTAGTTACTTACTTCCACGGTGAAGGTTATAAAAAATTTCTCGCTAGTGATTTTTTCTGCTTTCATTCAAGTTTTGAAGGTGGGGGTTGCTATTGTGCAATCACACACAGTTCCTTCAGGAAACACAGGATCTAGTTTGCACCATATGGCCCCATTTAAACACAAACCATGAGAAAGAAAAGAATTTGAATTTCACAGTTTCTATAACTTAGCAAAACTAAAATAATAATTTCTAAATTACAGCTTGCAGCAAAAAAAAAAAAAAAATATGGAAGCTAATATGAAATATACATTGATTATTTTCAACAACTTACTAATTAAAGAAATTTATAACATTAATTAGCTTTAAGTAGATTTTTAAAATATTCTGATACGTATTGACGACTGTGTACATCAATATCAAACAAAAAGAACAGACGGTATATACACAGTTTTTGGCAGCATTTGGTAACATTTATTTCTGTAATAAAAATATTAAAAGATATTTGTTTCCAATTGATTCTTCGAATTAACTCCTGTCCAGAACAAAAGTAAATGATCACTGCATCAAAAACAATAAAAAGGAAAAATATCGTCCGAAATGCAATATAACTCATTAGCAAAGGAAGCAGTTATAAATATACATTTATGAAGTGTACACATTAGTTATAAACACTTTCCTTCTTCCTTTCTCGTATTCTATTTTTTAATCTTGAAAATTGACTTTTGAAAAAGGAATAACACGACCGAGTAACAAAGATTATTCCTTTTGCTTCTCTCACCTATCATCCCCTCTTGTTAATATGAGCTTTCTTTCTTAGGAATGCTATCTCCCTTCCCACACTCTTTTCAGATCATTTAGTTTCCTACAAACACTGTTAACTTGTCAAAATCTGGTCTTAACATGAAATTACAGCCGGTTTTAGACCTGTTAAGTTACATGGCAGTAAAACATACCAAAATCAAAATAATTGTGTTCAAAGGATTGTAAAACTGTATCTCCAAAGATAGAATTTTGTACAGAGGATTTGAAAACTGGAGCCGGCTTTTCCTGAAGGAACAGCAAGTGTGGTTGCACAGCAGTGTACCCCCCCCCCAATACTAGAACAAATAAGTTGGATGTTTAAAAATCATTGAAAAGTGATAATGTATTTGTGTTGAAATGTTCAAATATGCAGTTCTTCATAGTCAAAATAAGAGTACATAGGAACTTAGATCACACCGTTTATCTAGGACTACCAAATTTTGACTAAACTGAAACTAAAAAAAAAAAAAAAAAAAAATTAAAAGGATAAACAATACAGCATATGTCACTCTTCTGCACATAACCATCATTTGGAGGATTCAATTTGGATCACCAAAAACGTTATTCTTCAGAAAGTTTGTTATGGTCCACACGGTTGCTGCATTCATCGAACTTCATTTGGTAAATCCAAAGTCAGTTCAGATGGAACCCATTAAAACCAAAAGTTGTTATATCGAGGTTTGTTATAGCAAGGGTTTACTGAAATTAGATTTTTTATCTCAACAGTAACTAAAAGTCAGCTAAAAACCAATCCCTGCGTATATTCACGTACTTGTAAAATCTGCAGCTGTATATCCTTAAAATCATACATTGGAAGCATCACAGGGAAGGTATAAAATATTTTTTTTAAATCCAAGTAACATTTGTAATAATCTGTACCATGCATAGGTGAATCACCATAGCCTGCACCAATTATCGAAAAAAAAAAAAAATAATAATTATAATTCAGCACAAGATTTGGGCATTGTTGGTCCAAAATAGCACTTTTTGAGAAAAATAAAAACAAATGTCTTTAGATGGTGCCCTATAGGATACTCATGCAAATTTTCAAGGTTGTAGCCTCAAAACTGTGACTAAGAGCACCAGGAGACACACACATTAATAGGCATAAATCTATGGCCAACTTGGATGGATGGTCGCACCTTTGGTGGGGCTACAGTGATTCAGTGTTCTGTTTTCTTATTAGGGAAATCCACTAGCGTGGTTTATTGACACACATCTTCAATGACTTCATATCAACTAATAATTGAATTCAAAAGCATACTCGTAATATGAACAAAAGTAAAAAGGTTTCAGGGAATTCTGAAATCTAAGCTCACAGATAGAAGACAATCATTTGATTCAAAAGCAAATATGTCTGAAAATCTTTCTCTCTTTTTGTGAAAACAATCAGATGAAAAGAGGTATTGAATAAAACGTCTTTCAATTTAATGCTTTGTTAAGGTGCTTCTCTTTAAAAGCAATATAAAACTGGCAGTTTAGTATCTGGTGGCACCTCAGAGGATAATTGACCAGAACTAATTCGAAGATAATGAACTTTCTAATTACTGAAGATTTTACAGTTGTTTTCTTTCTTCATCTTCAATCTTTTTACCTTTTTTAAATCCTCATGATTGATTAAAACTAAACGTCTACTCTTGTCTTATTTCCTGGAGAAACAAATTGTTGTAATCTCAAGTCCACAACTCGTAACTGGAGCCCGCATTTCCTGGAGGAACTGCAATTATGATTATACCACAGTATAGCTCCCCACCTCAAACCTTAATGAAAAGCACAAAAAATTACAAGCAAATTTTTTTTTTCACAACCTTCCCAAGGGAAGTAATTGTATACTTTGAAACTAAGAATGGCAGAAATTATGGATCCTGTTTAGCACTATAGTTACATTGTAAATAGAAACCCCTCCTAAAGCCCTGAGAAATCAATTTTTTTCAAAACTCTATGTCAGCGCAATATACAGTATTAAGACACACCAATTAGCGTTGGAATTGTGCTGATATCTTGAAAACTATCGGAGGAGAAATGGCGCTAAAAATAAGCAGAACAATAAAAATACACAAAAGAACAATAGTGTGATTGCCGTGTATAGGCAATCACACTAATAACTGAACTGTATTGTTCAGCTAAGTGGTTAGTCTGGTAACAGATTAAAGCCTCCCCTCTCCTGAAAGATGCAAGATTCCAGCCCAAGTGCTTGATTGGTGAGGGTCATTACTGGAAATTTGCCTGATTTCAGAGATTCCTACCTTCAAGCGATCGGTCATAAAATTGATTTCTGTAGCATAAACTCTTCCGCATAGACTGGAATGTTCTATATACTTGTTAGAGCAGAGGAATATAACAGCAATACCTTCAATAATGTGGCTTTGATAAGAGCCGGTTTTGATGAAGTATGGTTCAAGTATGGCCGTACAAATTATTGTAAATAAATGAATATAAGCTGAAAAAGGAATATTAAATTATAATAAGGCTTTGAGCAGTACCAAAAATTTAGGAATGAATTAATTGCACTTATTGAGGTATATCTGGAGTTAAGATAATTAAATCAAACAGCTAGGTTTCTTAGAATATATCAAGGAATGGAACTTTAAAAGTGTTTCTTTTTGAAGTGGTCTATCTAGAACTTGTAAAATATTTGTAGATAAAAATGCAATAAATATTATAAGTATTAAGCGAGAAGAATATGATTATTCAAGTGGTGTATATTATTTACGTATCTATTTTGAAATGTTATTTCATACGAATTCACTTTGAATGAGATAAAAAATGTATAAAACAAAAAGATACAGATGATCGCTGAAGCATCAAAAGTAAAATAAAAATTCCCCACACCCTAATTTTTTTTTTTTTCCTCAGTTTAAAACCAATAACAAACCCATTTTTTAAAATTTCAATTTTGAATGAAACAACACAAGGCTGCAAACTCAATTCTTTACATAAGTAAGTAAGAAGCACTCAGACAGCACATACCACTGCCAATACAGTACACTAACTGAATGGAAAAAAATATCCTGGATCCAACCCCAAATTTAATCACTTCTTCTCTAGCCAAAGGCCAACCCTTTGACCTCATTTCATTAAAATCATTCAGAACTTTTGGAGATATTGTGTGGAAAGACATTGTGGGAGAATAATTTGTTGGCAGAAGTCGATATCAAAAAAATGCAATTATCAGCAATAAGTATTGATTCTGAATCAATTGTGTCAAGATGCAGGTGGGTGCAAAAAAAAAAAAAAAAAAAATAAATGAAATAAAATAAAAGTTCATAACACTTAGAAGGAAAGTACGAGAATATTTTGAAACTGTTTAGGAGGCAGAAAAATATAGGTCTGATTTATCATTATAGTTACATGGTAAATAAAACCGCTGCTCTAAAACCTTAGAAAATTAACCTTTTGAAAATTGTACGCAAGTGCAATGTACAGTATCAAGACGCACCAATTAGCGTATGAATGGCATTGATAAATAAAACATATATTAGAAGAGAAATAGTGTGTATGCACAATCACACTGAAAATCAGCCCCAAGTAGAAAAGCAATTAAATATATGGTAATGTAATTTAAAAGATAATCCATAACATGGGAAATTGCCGAAGACATGCAATGATGTTAATGAAGGTGTTTGAAGAGGAAGATGTAATCATCATCTTTTTTGGTCATGTAGAACATCAATTCTCCAAGAAAAGAGAGAAGATTCTGATTTTTCTTGATGAATAATTGTTAAATTTGAGTGATTCGATAACTTTTATACCATTTTTTTTCATCTTATTTTTTCAGGTTAACGTTGTTACCATATCAGAGAATCAGAGATCTAGGTTAGCAAATCACAATAGGAAGGTATTAAAAGCACACACATTTGCATAGCTGAAATCATTGAAAACCCAAGTTTGCCATGAAATTCCAACATCAAATAAAAGGATGGAGCAAGAATTTGTTCCCCATTCACAGAAAATTTCATATTTAAGTCAATAAGAAATAGCAGAGGCCAAATAAGGATGACTGATCCTTAAACTTCTACTTCAGAATCAAATATTCATTCTGACTAACTGTTTCCCCTCAGAAACCCTTCATAAGCTTCTCTACTTACAGATGTTGCTAGCCATTCCTGCAATTAACTTCGTTCCTACCCCTACACCCCAAGAGCAATTACAAGCTAAAGAGTTCCATCTATATACACCGTATTCATTATCAAGTAAAAAAACCAGAAAGACTGGACAATAAAACCCAGAATTTCTTCCCCCCACCAATATCCTCATTGTTGCTCATTTCTCAAAAAATATCTCAATCTTGAGGCACACAATATAGAATCCTATTCCCAAACTGAACAAGCTATCTTCAATAGTTCATTGACTGCACTATTTTCAAGAAGATCCAGAACATATTTGATTTTCATCCATCATTCTCTTTGTACATGACTCTAACATTCAGTAGCAGTTTGTCACTGCCTATTACTGAGCAAGCCTTGTCTCAAGTTGAAGAGTTCCACACATCACAAATAGTCTTAATTGAATAATGACAGCTTTTAATAACTTGGCATTTCGAATTCAGCTTTGCTGACAGATGTAATGCCCTAATAACAAGCAACTCAAAAAAAAATTCAACTATCATTTTTAGTAACCCCTTTAACTAAAGCAACACTTTTTTTAAATATATCTGTAGACATCATACCTTTTTACAAGTAATAAACAGAGTTACTATGAATAGACTTTAATCCTCATCTGAATTTTCTGTTATTCAAGTTTGGGAAACCAGTATTTAGGCAAGAATCTTAAACTCCTCAGCTAACAGACTGGCACTCTGATTGATTACAATTTAAAACTAATAGTAGCAATAAAATGATATACAAGTTACAGCCATCCTCATCTTTGATCTAATGTCAAAAATAAGGGGAAAAAAAATATTGAAACATCGGCAAAATTTACTCAACTTTCTGAATCTGTATCAGTACGTTTTGGGGAATTATTTTGTTTTAAAACGGGAATGACTTTACTGAATACCATCATTATTCTTGAATAAAACTTTCAGTCAAACTCATTTGTTTCTCCATCTACAGACACATCATTCTTCATTCTTCATCATGGCTTTCTGAAGACGAACAGTACCGATTCGTGATAAGATTTCACTGCAATAACAAACATTGCATTACAGAAAAGATTCTTTCCTACTGGTTGAAATTGATGTTTTCAAGGATGGTGCCACTTTTCCAATGTTTTGTCTGAGAAAAACATTAAGAATTCTAATCTAGAACTTCTAGACTTCAGGAGAAAGTTAAACCAAGGAAAATAATTTCTTTCTTCCCAGGAAATTGGAAAAGCAATGGATATGTTTAGGAAATAATTTTTTTTCCTACTCTTATCGAGATTATCTTATCATAGTGATAACCGTAGCCCTTTGGTAGAGTGCATGCCACCAGTTTGGTAGGTTGTAGGTTCAAACCATAACTAAGTCATACCAAGGACTGTGAAAATGGTATTCAATGCCTCTCTGCTAAGCACTCAGCATAATGAGTAGGCTGGAGGACATCTGGAGAGGGATGTGCAGTCAGACTATCTCATCCAAAATATACTTGTAGAAACAGGGTTGTCCCAACAAGATGGCTCAGGGGACCAAAAACCCTGTACCAAGATATAGGATTATTGACTTTTGGAATATCTAGATGGCCATTTTGGTAGAGTTTGCTTCCTAAATGCTGATCACATTTTGTTAACAATTCACATATCGAGTTTGGTAATGAAAAGAAGAAAATAAAGCTACACTTCATATATATATATATATATATATATATATATATATATATATATATATACATACATATATACTTGTTAGAGCAGAGGAATATAACAGCAATACCATCAATAATGTGGCTTTGATAAGAGCAGGTTTTGATGAAGTACTGTTCAAGTATGGCCATACAAATTGTTGTAAATAAATGAGTGAGTATAAGCTGAAAAAGGAATATTAAATTATAATAAGGCTTTGAGCAGTACCAAAAATTTAGGAATGAATTAATTGCACTTATTGAGGTGAGGTATATCTGTTTATATAAGTCTCCACACCTTTAGTCCAAGTAAATTCTTTCCGATTTTAAAATGTCCATTTTATCCCCATGTAATTGGTTGAGGAAGTAAAACAGAACATCTAAATCCCCAGGTAGCTTGATAAGGGATATTGGTTTATTTTTACCTCTCCCTTATTCCGTTCAAGTCTCAACAGTATAAGTTCACGGATCCCTTTCCCTTATCCTGACAGTGGAGTTGAGTTAAGACTGAACTCAGCTTGCTTTGTCAAATGTCATGTGTCTAGATAGCCTCCTATCACTACCTTATTAGGGTGGAACAGCCAACTTTTTTCTTCTATTTTTTGAACAATTTACACATTACTCACTATCATCAGATCTTAATGAAGAAATTTTTAGAAAAATGCACATGCTCTCACACATACACCTTAAAAATATGAAGAGACTTTCTACAAGAGACTTCAAATAAGTATAAGAAAACCTCACATCAAGTGCACTAGGAAAAGATGATACACATTAATCTGAATAAACTTGAGAATGTTAATGATGCATTAACTGTCAAATTCATATAAAAAAATGTTATTAAAAAGAGAAATAACTAATGATTAAAGTTACTTCCCTTCCACCTTTAGACAATTTTTTAAAAAAATTTCTTTTTTATTCCCGAAAGAGTTCCACTGTCAAGATTGAGTGGTATCAAGCAGTTCATGAAATTTAGAGTTAGGCAATCATCTAAACAAATTACTGATCATTGTTTCATATTATAAAATCTAAGTTCATTTTGGATTTATGCCATGGCCAGTCTTTTTAATTAGAAAAAAAAAATCATCCAATTTACATACACAATCTTGTGTATCTAAAATAATACCTTCAGGCAAGACAAGTTGTTTCTCAAAAAATTTCATGGAAAGAGAAACAAAGCTTTTCAAGATGCAGGTTGAATAAGTTCATACTTGTGTAGTACAACAGGGGTCAGCAAACAACAGCTCATGGGCCAAATTCAGCCCAAAGCCTCATTTCATCCCAGCCTGCCGACTTCTTTTAATCTGTGATGATGCCAACACAAATTCTTTGTTTTACTCATTTGTTTTTGGTTAGCAAACGATAAAATACAGTATTGAAAAATTGTACAAGTCTCTTTTCTGCAGTGGTCTGAAAATAATCAATGATTTATGGCTAAAAATGTTTTAATACCAAGTATTCCTGTTGCTCTAATAATGTACATAAATTTTAAAGCACAATTTGACAATACTTTGTCTCCAAAAGAGAAGTTCATAGTTCTTATTGATCATCAATACATAGAAGTTTATGCAAGTATATAGTTCTATATTGAAAAATACATTAAGATAAATTTAAAAAAATATGTGTGTCTCACATAAATCACCATAGCCTGAGCATGTACCACAACTGATAATCTAGAAATTTATCTAAAATAATAGTTCTTTTAACATTAAAAAAAAAAAAATATATATACCAGCACAAGATTTGGTCATTGTTGGTTCAAAATGACCATAGAGACCCCAAAAAGCAACTTTAAAAAAAAAAACAAAAGAAAAATGCTGAGATGGTGCCTAGTTGTGTACTCGTGCAAATTTTCAAGATTGTAGCACAAAAAAATGTCACCATGAGTGTCTGGAGACACAAAGATCAGCAAAAAGAAAAGAATCCAACTCAGCTGGTTGGTCAGGTAGGCCATTTGTTGGGCTACAGTGATTCAAAAACAAGCTTGTATGCTTATTACTTCATTTTTTCTTCACTTGGGCCCAACCTATATAATTTATAACCATCTCTGGTTAACTTGCCAAACAAAAAGTAAATAGAAAAAATAATAATGATACATCAAATATTAAGTGTTTTTCATCTAGTTCGCTATTTATCAAAAGTAAAATCAGTACTAAGTTTAAATCAAAGTTAAGTATTAGGCTGATGCAAAAGTTTCCACATCTTTGACAAAATCTTTTATTCGGATAAATTAATATCATGATTATTCAGCCATCGAAGTATTTCCACAGGCTTTCCGTGACCTTAAGGCACCTTCCATGTACCATGAGTATTCCATCCTCAGAGAACAATTATGGTTTAGGAAGATATAAAAAAACTTGTCGAAATGTCTGAGTAGACAAGGAGTGTTGCATTGATTAAATCAAGTGATATTCTGATGGGGTCATGTCTAGAGAATCCACCACAGGAAAAACCTTCCATGATCTTCAATGATCACAAGATGAGGATAGGCACTTTCTCAAAATTATAAACTTATCAGTTTTCAATATGGTTAGGCGAGACGCTAGGCAATATGAAAGGCACAAATTCATGATTTTCTCTGTATGGTCAGGTGAGGACACTGGGCGATGTGGAATGCACTAATTCCCTGAACGACACCACAATAAATAAAAGAAAAGTATTCTATATAAACTTATATAATCAGTCCTTATAACATCTGTTGATACATTAACCTCTCAGTACAAAATGTTTTGATTAGAATAAGGCTACACCCGTGAAGCAGTGAGATGATGTAGAAATACAAAACGTATCTTGAAATCACATTAAACACAATCCGCAAAATTAACCTACACACTGAAATCAAACCAAACGATTTTCTATTCTTCACTAACAGAAAAAAAAAAAAAAAACAAAACAAAAAAAAACAACAAAATACTAATAGATGCAGATTAAAGTATAGTGGAAAATAAGCAAAACTAAGTGACTGCTTTTGTCTCCTCTTTCTTCTCACTCTCTTTACAGCATGAACCCCGAGCTCAACATGGACGGAAACGGTTAAGCATATTAATAATACAGATATGTAGATGAAACATTAATTACTCAAAGTTCTCTGTATCCCAACCTAACACCAAATTTGAGCCCGACAGACAGCATTATACTCACTCCAGGATATTCTAAACTTGAAGTGTTTAACTCAAAACATCAACTTTTTGGCAGATAAGAGACACTAGAAGCATTAAAAAAAAAAATTTAAAAAAAAAAAAAAGGCCCAGAATATGGAGCCATAATTCAGATACAAAAACACTGGTTAAACAGAGAGTTAAAAGCATGAACTTAAGACTGAATAGGGGTCTGAAGGTAGCCATATACTCCAAATTATATACTACATCTTTCATGTTTTTAAAATCCTTGGCTAGATTATGGATGATAGACATCTGAAATGCTCTTGAGGAAGGGATGGAAGCTGACGGAGGAAAAGTCCATTTCTCTTTATCTTCCTTTGATTCTCTAAATTCAGGACGAACAAAATCCAAGAAACCTGCTTCACGTAATAGGCTGAATGTACTATAATCCTAAGTTTCTCTCAGGATTTTGCCCTATATCATTGAATCAATTTATAGGTAGGTACATCTCTAAGTCCGTAGCCTGATGATGAAAAAAGGTATACATACTTTTCAACATAATCTCCTTTGTCTATGCATTTGACCCAATTCTTCTCTATTAACCATATAAATAAAAAATCTTGAAGTAGAAATTTCAGATCGAACTCCAGCTAATAACTATATCAGGTTACAGACTTATTGATCCACCTGGAGAGTGATGAACAATACTCTTTTGTGGAACCATTACTGAAAGTTTTGATGTCAATCAACAATCCTGTTCATACCAACATGTTTTTATCATTAAGTCTCGCAAATCCAGGGGTCTTAATTATGAGAAACATCTTTTCTCCTTGGATTCACTTAAGGAGAAAAAGAAAATGAGAAGAAGAGGAAGATGAAAATGAGGGACAGAGAGTCATTGTCTTTGAGATTATATGACTCAGTTCTTTTTTTTTTTTTTTTTTCCTTCTTTCCTATCAAGTCAATGAGTACTTCACTTCCTCTTTCTGTCCTCCTTCCACTAAGTCTCAAGTACTACAAAATTACACTGGGCAAATACTTCTTATACCCAAGTACTCGACTGACTACACCATTGCAATGGTTCCTGATCAACAATTTTACTTTTGACCAATCCAGTTGGCAACCACTCTGAATGCTACATTTATCAAAAAATAAATAAACAAATAACATCTTATCAAGGTAAAGAAGCAAACTCTGCCCCTCACAAGACAAAGTCTACTTCCGCATTTTGACTTTTGATTGCCAATTGACCAGAGATAAGAAAACATTGCAATAAAGATAGAAACACACACACACATATATATATATATATATATATATATATATATATATATATATATATTAATTCAGTTTCTGACAAGATAAATAAATATTTTTACTTAATTGGTAATTTGCACCAAAACAATGTTATTTGTTTTCTTAATTAGAAACTGAAGCCGGTCAACCAGAACTGTCTACAAAGGTTTCCCCCCCCCCCAGTGTTCAAGATATTCTGGGTATCTATTTACCAATGTATGTGTTATGTGTACAGACTGGATCAATGGATCTAGAGGGCTGAAAATTTAAGCATTTACATGTTTGTTCTTTGAAAATTCTCCCTTACCAAAAAAAAAAAAAAAAAGGTTCAATTTATAATGTAAGTTTATTCTTAATTGGTCCTTTCGTTTGTATCTGGTAACATTCACATGTGTTCTATGAAAATTCAGACTTTTTAACGTGCAAACATAAGGCAAGAGAAGTAATATATTCGGTGATCATCCCCTTTTCCAATTTCTTAATTGGTCACCCCCAACACAGCATGCTGCTAGAAGACATTGATCACATTGCAGTTGCTATGGGTGACAAACCAGGCATGAAAATTAATTAAAATCACAACTTCAAAAGCTCGTCTAAATGAACCTTATTGGTAACTTTTCTGTTCTATTGCCCAAGCAGGATTTATTCCAAGCATACACTGTGTTGCCAATTGGTGAATGAAAGCAAGAAAAAAACAAACAAAAAAACAAAAACTGACTTTTCAGTATTTCAATCTTCCATAAAATATTAAAAAGTGTAAGAAACAGCATCCATCTATATATATATAAGTAGCGATAAATTTAAAAAAAAACAACAAAAAACATTTAAATCCGGGATTTGATTTTTAATTAAACATTTTTTTTCTTTAATGGAGCTCATCACGTTTTGGGACAAAGCTCAGCATACATTGCTTTTTTTTTTTTTAAATGGTTGATTTCTGTATGATTGAATGGTGCTCAATACCAGGGAAAGAGCATTCGTAAATAGATGTACAGAAAAATTCCATACTTCATGGTGACTCCGAGTTTCAGGCTGATGATCGCACCAGCTTTCAGCCTGAAATTAGGAGTCATCATAAAGCACTGATTTGTTTGTATGTGTTCAAGTACAGACATACCCTGATGTATAAATGTGTCGTAGCAACCTGTGCATTTTCAGTATATTTGGTCATATTGAGCTGTAAATGAATCAAGCAGAATGTGGAATTTGTATATATATATATATATATATATATATATATTATATATATATATATACGTAGAAGGGGAGTGATGTTCAATCAACACTGCTGAGGTGCCATGTTAATATAACTTTTGTTTTTAAAATTCCTACAACAGTTATATGGTAAACAACTGATGATACCATCAAAAAAAAATTTACACTTAGTACCATAAAAACAAAATATGTGTAAGAAAATCACATCAATTACATTAACAGATTTTGGAAATAAGTGACTGAAGTGACACAAACAAATTTTGGAAATGTTTTTTAATATTTAGTGTTTTAAAGTTGTTATGCTTCCAATTCAAGACATATATATGAATGTGATTATAAATTGTGTTATATTATACATCTAAACTCTATTTGAAATGATCTCCCATCATTGCGCAGTGAATGTATCATTTGGCCAACACAATGTAAATAGAATAAACAATTATAGAAAATGGGGCTGCAGCAAGAAATGCAGCTCAATGGTAAGAGTAATGCAACATTGGAGCAGCTACCTTATTGGTAACAGGTTCATTTTCTGCAGCAGCCCCATTTTCTTTAAGAGTTCATTCTATACGATACATTCACCGTGTTATAACGGGAGATCATTTCACTATAATATCACGCAATTTACAATCATTCTGTCAGATCATATATCCATTTTTTAATAACATATACACACACACACATATATATATACATATATATATATATATATATATATATATATATATATAGATACATATATATACACACACACACACACAAACATAATTTATCTTTGTATCAAATTAGATTGTTCATTTCACACTCTTTTGAATATAAGTGTTTGCGCTAGTGAGAACAGTGGGGACACAAAATTGGGAGGGTGGTACTGAATGTGAAGTTTTTACACCCTTGCTCAATCAATGTTAAAAACGGAGCACAAATAAAAATAATTAATGAAGGTGAAACAGAAGTAAATACATAAATTATGAGGTTATTGCCTTGGAATAAATTAAATTGCTAAATTTTCAATTTTCTTTTCCAGTTTTTAACAGAGTGAATGAGGGTGTGAAACTACAATTTGGACTCCCTTCCATACAGTGGTTAGGTAAATACAGATATTCACCACAGGGCAATGGTAAAGCAAAAAATAAAATGAAGCTGGTGACTAATATGTAGATAAAAGAAAAATTACCACAAAAAAAAAAAATAATAATAAATAGGGTAATTGTTATCTTTCCCGTTTTAAAAGGTGATCACCGTTCCAGCTTCCAAAATAACAGACGCCGATGAGAAATTTCAAATCAAACAAGAACCTAAACCAAACTATGAAAAAAAAAATTTTTTTAAATAAAAACAAATCCTGAAAAAACGGCTGCCATTTTAAAACGGGAAAGGCAACAATTGCCAACATTAGTTTTGTGACAATCTGGGATGGATTAGCTCAGGTAGGTAAACGAAATGATATTACGTTGCTTCAACTTCTAATTCAATTTTTTCCAACAATCATCGTCAAAAGAAAAAGGTTAGTTACAACGCCATCGATTGCATTTAGTTTCTCCTCTTTTAAAGGCTATTTTTCAATAAATTCTGACGAAACTGGAAATAGATAGAGCATCAGCCTTACAGCATGGAATATCATGGATAAAAATTCATTATCATTTGTCAAGTGTGGAGCTTCAGCAAGATAAGAAGAGAGAAAGCTTTGGAATTCAAAATAATACTGGTGCTCTTCAGCAGGGTTAATGCTTGACCACTGTTGAGTGATCAAGAATAAAACTATGTATCAGTATAGAGAGACGGTCGGTAGCATCAAGTCATGAATAAAAAGATTTACTCAAAAAAAACTTACAGTCTAAACTTACTTACGAAAAATATTTTTCACCTAGAATATAGCTGAATTGTGTTTGGTTAATAAATGAAAATCATAAGTATTTAAAAATAAGAACTCGAATCAAGGATTGAGATATTAAAATGGCTTCTAGTTTTAACATCAAGCTTAATTTACTTTATTTACGAAATAAAGTGAAACGAATAATTGACTTTATTTTTCATTGTAGATTTTACAACATTCATCTATCTTCCTCCGAAAGGATAATCAGCAACAATTCGTAAATTAAAATGACAAGAAAGTTCCTCCTTAGTAGAGTGATATATTCAATATGTCATCATTACATTTAGTATCACTCTATACAAAGAGAGAGAGGGAGAATATGTGGGGAAGGGACATTCTTATTGGAATTTTCAGTTTGGAATCATTCTACCTGTATCTCTTATGGTGTTACCAATAGACGTCTTTATTTAGACCTAGATCTTTTGGTTCGCACCTAGATATTAGAATTTGCTACTTAGATGGTTTTTAATAAAATAAATAGTAATTTTATTCAATTTTTTGTATTAAAATAAGAAATGTCTTTTTATCAAAATGATATTTTAATGAAGTAAATATTGACGATTACAGTCACATTTAATTAAAAAATATGTAACATTTCCTGAGATTTTAGATATCTAAAGAATCTAGACGTTTTGGGTGTTTCAAGATGTTTTTTGACTCAAGTTTAGAAATAAGCCTCAAAAATAAATTTGGCAACACTTCATTATTGTCATCCACATTCCGAAGCCAGCATAATATAAAATCGTCAAAACTGAAAACTACTTTGAGAAAGACAGTTTCTACACAAAATACCAAGCTTTTAACAGTTAGAAGAGAGAGATCATTTAGTGAGTCGAGTGTTAAAGCTTAAACAGAATTAACTATGTCAATCTATAGTAAAGGATCCTTTAAGAGGAAATACTCAAGTATCTCAACTACAAGTAGGCTGGCTGCTGGCTGATCGCTAAAAAGGACTTTATTTTGCAGGGCCCTTTAAAATTTCTGAGAAAAACTCAAAACAAACATCACAAATTCTGATTTTTCTTTATGGCTATGGGTTTATATGTCTCCTTATTTTCTGGCAAACATTACTCCTTTTTAAAATGAGATAAAATGTTAAGTTCATGCATATTTTGATTGTAGTCGAAATTAAAAATGTTAATATCGCATGAAGATGAATGAATCGTATGGATAGGAGCATCTTTTCACCGATTTTGTAAGGTCGTTAGTATGTAATTTAATTCGAAGTGAAATTTCTGACTCCTACCCAAATTTTTTTACAGTAAATTACACACACACACACACATATATATATATATATATATATATATCTCAATCATCGCTAGTTTTATTTTTGCGAAATTTCAGTCCTTCGAGGTGATTGATTTTTTGTAAGAAAAAGGCACCTGATCTCCATATAAACAAAAAAACGAAACCTGTGTCAGAAGGTTTAAGGTAATATTACTGTATTTAAAAATTACTTTTCCTCTAAACCAAAACTTTAAAAATGTATGACATTAGTCCATTTGGCCCCTCTATCCAAGAACTCCGTAATTTGCTTGCTATGTACTTATCTTCCTTCTTAATTACTAAACTGATCAGGATGATCACATGTAAAATTATCAGAAAAGAAATTAAAAAGGAAGCTCGTATTTTCGAGATGAAGTATTCAAAAAATATTGAACTGAAAGATTCTTTTTCAATATTCATTGATTTTTATAAACTCGCGTAGTTTAGACCACTAGTCAGCTTTAATAGTAGTAGAAACAGTCTGCAGTTGGCATCATATGATCAAATCTAGAATAGGTATTTCTGATAGAGTTATTATATTTCTTGTTCATTGATTACATACATAATAAAACCGAACTATATAAGTTTAAAGCTAAAAAAATGAATGAAAAAAAAAACAGGAAAAATCTATAGATTTCATGGTGAATTTGAACATTAGGTACCAAGAAATAGAGAGAGAAAGAAAATTTAGTTGAATTTATCCGACAATCCCGAAGATAAGTTTGGATTGAAGAATTTCATGAATCATTTCTCACAATTTTGAAGAACTCTCTTTCTTGGAAATTTATTTGTTCGACAAAAAACACTTTACAAGTTATAAGGTGCCTAAAAATGAATACAAGTTAGACAATGAGACAAATTATCAAACTTATATTTTAACTTCATTGATGTATTTTTGAGGAACGAAGAAATACCTGACATTAAAAACAATGAAATGGAGGGTTAGGGTTAGAGCTGTAAAAATTTAAAGTGTTATCAAGTACGAAAAAGAGCAAGTTAGTCACACGAAAACTTTATTACAGTGTTCAATCCCCAGTAGATGAACCATGTACCACAATTATAATCTTCTTCATACCGTCAAGCTTGAAAATGCCTTACATTTGCAAATAATATAATAAATAAAACGGTTAGAATTCAAATTTTCAAGGATAAAAGGGATGATCAAAATTTGGCAAGAGGAATTTTTACATACTGATTATTGGTTTCAAAAAATATCCAGATTTCTCGTTGTGCCCCCCGCCCCTTTCTATAAGAAAATTAAGTCAAGATTTTAATGCTTAATTATTGATTCTCCAAACAAAATTTTGGTCCTGTTCACAGGAAAATTAATAAGGATTAATAAATATTCTTTTATTCTTTCCTAAAATTGACATTTTAGAATGGAAAGATTTTGTGACTATTTCCTCAAAGGAAAAATCGTATGCATCATAATTTGATAAAAAGTGTGTCGAGAAAACGTTTTAAATAGTATGCAAAACTATCTCCTACTACTGATGAACAAAATATGAGAAGTTTGAAGTAAAAAATAATATAAAATCCCCAGCCAGCATTATAAGGTGAGCTATCAAAATGGGTAGAGCGATTATGTAATTTTGTATACAATATGACCCCTGTGTATACGACTACTACAGTGGATGATAGTGATCACTTCGAAGTCTGTATTATATTGGTTTTGTATGCGCATATAAATGAATCGACTACGTTTGGTTTCTATTGCTACTGCTACTGCTGAGAATCGAACACTGCCTGACTAGATTGATGCAATGTGCAAGAGAAGCTTTTACTTGATGACTGGGCTATTTTGGGAAAATGAAGCACCTTTGGAAATCAAGGGTCACATTTTATATCAGTTTTATTGCCGATTCTATAATTGAGGCAAAAAAAGATATTTTTGAAATCAGAAGAACAGAGGCTTCCTCCCAAACGTGAACAATAACCGAATCTGTACTTCAAGCTCTAAGAAATATAGAGTTTGAAAATTGCACGCTATAGTGTAATTTCAAATCTTCAATATTTTTCCTTATCTTATTTAAATAAGAGTTGAAACCAGGTTGAATGAAGGTTTGAATAAGAGGTTGGCACTTGAAGTACTTAACATTTTAATGCATAAAACGTTGTGTCATTTAGTTAGTAACAGAGGCGATCAAATAATTTACATATGGCTGGGATACTTGAAAGCCTTTAAATAACTGTAATATGCGTTCCACCCAGAAAGGCTGAAAGTAAAAGCTGTAGAAAGTTAACCAACTAATTATTGAATAACGAAATTCACAAAATTGATGATTGCTATGTTCCTACACCTAAAAAAGAGAAAAGGTTTTGTCTTAAACATGAGGTGACCAAAGTAGCCCTTCCGTGTTTTCAAAAGCATAATTATCATCCATAATTTACCCTGCATGTGACCAGTTTTAAAGAAGTGACATCACATAGTTGTTTTGTGTGTTATGAAATATGGTGATGCAATTAAAAAGAAACAAGACAATAGAATTCTTAGTGCGTGATTGCAATTTATTATTTTTTGTCAGCAGGGATTATTACTAGTTTTGTTTTATCAGTTTTTTAAATCTAGCCGGGCTAGAACAATGCTCTGTCAAACTAAAACCGTTCATTGGTAACACAAAAAAAAAAAAATATGGGGAGCCCAGTTGGAGAATAAAAAATAATATAGTTTAATTGCAAGTGCTAATATTATCTGTCGGTTTTCAAATACCCTAAACTGAGAAATGCGGTGATGCCCCACTAATTGGGTAACAACACCTATCAATTGATAGAAGAACGGTATCCATCCACTGAATACATATCGTATCAGATATCCACATATGCAGGTGAATAAATACAGTTTTCATAGAATTCGACATGTGATTTAAAAAATAAAAAATGAAAAGCAGAAAATAAAAACTCATCCCTGAGAAGGGGATAACACCAAAAATGTTTGTTTTAACAATGGTAAATTGTTTGGAATTGAAACAACACACAACACACCCTTATGGTAGTATCGAACGAATATCTGAGCCAATTCTTTCTTCAGTTACCCCATGAATTCAATAACTGCACGAGATAAAAATCGATCAGAACAATTTTTATATCAGTCCTACAGTCCATCATTGAATCATATATATATATATATATATATATATATATATATATCAGAATTCATGAATAAGACTGAAATACTTCCGCAAAATTTTTGTTCTAAGCATTTTCAAAAGAGGCATATGTCGTGAAGATACATCATTTTTGCATCGTTCATATGAAACTATTTTTACTCTAAACGATTCCAAGTACAATGAACAATAACATTATCATCATTATGATTAGTTCCGACGTTACTACAAGAAGAGCCGATTCGGTTTGGTATACCGAATCGAATGCATATGATAGCAGACTTGCTGCTGGAAGAAACAAAAGTACGCCTGTCTTCTACATAGATATCGGCATTTCATTTATAAACAGAAAATAAACTAATAAAATTTAACAAATCCTGAAATTCTTCTTCTCACTACGAGACATCAATTTTTTATGCAAACGAAAAAAAGAAAGCCTGGTTGTTAGTTTTATGGTAAGAAGAAGGTCCAACATAGCAAGCTGGTTTTTCACAATTTTGATTCTTAAAAACTGCAAAATATTCAATATTCAACTTCATTCTTAATCTATTGATTCATCTAATTTATATTCTATATGTGTCAATAGTGGAAATAAAAGGCCGTAGGTCTACTGAAAAACGGTGGATTTCTTCAATGATTTAGAGAGAAAAACAAAGTGAATTTTAATCGATACATATATCTTTTCATCGATCTCATATCCCCACTTTTTTTCCGTGGAAGGAAGGGTTGTTTTTTTTTCCTTTTTTATTATATTATATTTGGTATGTATGAAACACTAACGGTTAGGTCTAGCGGTTAAGGGCATTCATTCTTAGAGCTATATTAAATGAGTTTACTGACACCTTTTATCCCTTGCTGTTATAATGTTAACTTCTATTCCTTCATACGAGAACGTGTTCGTTTATTTTAGAAATCAGATGGCAAATAATGAATGATAAGAAAGGCAAAATAAAAAAAAAAATTGGAAGGTCTCGACTATCGGAGGAAAATATGAACAAGCACACACGCACGCACTAAATTGCACGAGGAGGAAGACCCACACTAGCAGATGACTTTCTTCCTATCATATCGTCTATTTTTTTTTTCTTTACATATATTGCTAGTTCAAACTACAAATTACACTTACTATATTCACCTCTAATAATTATAACATTGTCATTTACTAACGTAACTGTCTGTGTTGGTAGATGGGGACTATGAAGGTTATTATCATCATTACATATAAGACGAGATAAAGCAAGTACTTGCTTCGTACTAAGGTAGTAGCAGTTGTACCAACACACGCGGATAGCATAACATACCAACACAATTAGCTTTAATTTTGGTTTAAAAATAAATCGAGTTTAAACTGGATTTGCATACTATGGTTTATTTAGAAAAGTAACCATTATCAGAAATCAAAAGACAACGAAAATCCAGTCGAATAAACGAATATGAAGAAAGAAAAACCAGGAGTTGATGAGAATTCGTAATTTCGGGTTCCCTGTTAGCAGAAAAATTAAAATCAATATTTTAATACGAGTCCAGTAGTAGGTTTATTATTTCTTTATTCTATCAGCTAGATATACGACTGTAAATTTAAGGGATTGATTAGAAATTATCCGATCTTCAATAATAAAATTAAGAGAAATCTCCTTGCTTTTTCACAGCCATTTATCTTGGACAGAGTGTTTTAAAACCATCTTTCGTTTTAATCTGGGACCAAATTTATGCATGATAAACTCACGCAGATAAAATTAAGCCCTGGTTAATCTCAGATTATTTATTGAACATCAATAAAGCAGTGTAGTCCTTGGGGGTGGGGGCTTGAAACTATGAGGGAACAGGTTCGAAAAAGAAGAGAGAAAAGAAGAACATAAATAAAACGGTAGATGAAGAATAAAAGCATAGAATGCTGCCATCTTTGAAAATGCACAACCAAAATCCTTCCCCGAAAAAATTGCAATAATTTATGAGTCTGGGATTTTAAAAATAATTTGATTAAAAACGGATTTGAATAAACATAATCATAATTATTTCTTCTACGATAATAAATATGAGAAATTGAAATATCCAGTTTCATGGCATTATTGTTGAAAGAAGTAATTAGGGAAAAAAATTCTCCTCAGTTCTCAAAAGATAAGAAAATACTGCAATGATCACCAAAATATGCTTGATTTTTTCTCTCGAAATTAATGATATACACGTGCATTAATGTGACATTTATTTCCAAAGGTTGGTTTACTGTGTAAACACAGAAAGGTATTTCATTTGTAAATTTACAGGAGATCGATTGAACCATTCTCAGGAATGCAAAAAAAAAAATCAATACATTTTTGAGAGTAAAAACGAAATGGTATAGAATAGACAATACTTAGAATTTTTAATCTCATGACATTTGGTTTGTTAATTTCGTAGCAAGTTGAACGCAAATCCCCAGCAATTTGTATTTAAAACCCGGAAAATAAAATCAATTAATTAATGAGAAAATGCTTTAAGGTATGATTTCATTTAAATCAATCGGGTGCACAGAAGTAAACAATATTTTACAGTTTTCGTTAATATAATCAAACAAAGGTGCGAATGAATGACATATCTAGATTTTAATCAAACGGGTCTCATCACACCAGGTATGTGGAAACGATGGGATCATCAGCGAAATATGGGTACACTGTTGTTTGTTTTGAATACTTACATTAGATCTAATCACTGTTTATTTTTTAAAATTCCATTCCTACCATCATAGGTCAGAGAAATTAAATACCATATTTAATCGTGTATTAAAATCAAGGGTAGCATTATACTAGTGCAAAAAAATGATAGCATAATACACATACATTACTGATTTTTAGCTACAATAAGTGGGGGTCGGGTTGCTTTAGATTCGAGATCACATTGTACTCTAGTAAATAAAGTAAATTTTTATCTGGGATTCTTATAAATCGAACTGATCGATAAATATCGATTACCACCGGTCGTCAGGTAGAAAATATATATATATAAAACAACAATCACTTGTAAATAACGTAAAAAGGCCCTAGTTTACCCACAATAAAGCAAAATTGTTGGGCAGTTTCTAACAGAACCACCCAAGCAAGATGCAAGACAGATTATTATTTTTTTTTTTTTTGTTTCAATTTCAATAACAAAAAATCGGTAAACGATCTGACCAATTTAATTAAAAACGGTCAACACATTCTTTAATCATCTGATATCAACATAGCTTTATTTCTTTCTCTTTTTTTGGACGTTTTTACTTACCTAAATCGAGTGCCTCACAGAACTGATAGGATAAAACCAATGATAACACCGTGTATAATAGTAATAATGTTTCCACTGTGAACCGTTTTCTTGTCCAATTTTTCCTGAGTAACGTTCCATTTTTGGGGGCACTCTTCTTGTAGAATTTCAAGACATGGTTAAGATTTGTCCCTCGTTTTTGGTAAAAAGAGACAGAATTTGTTGTTGATAGAGCCATGTCTTGCGATATTTTTTAGTCGAATTTTTCGTTTTTGTTTTTTTAAATTTTAATTATAAAAAGGGAAGGTTCCCAAAAACCTTTGTGTTTTCTGGCTTGAAAAAAAATAAATTGTTAGTAATAATCCTTCGTGTCCAGACTTTCTGTCGGTAGTGGGGGTGGCGATGCTACCACAGAGAGGACCTGTTTGGGATCGGCATCATCTTCCATGGATGAAGTTGGTCAGTTTTCGGGTAATAACTGATGTTGTAGTAGGTAATAATTTCCACATCTTTTTATTTTCCTGGGTAATAGGGGTCGGCTCCACCGATATAGATGTAGCCGATATATATCTGCTGTTTTTGAGGGGGGGTCTATCTCCTGCTTTTTTTTTTTTTTTTTCCTCTTCTTTTTTCTTTTCTTTTCTTTTCTGGGAAGAACACAAGTGGATTTCTTCTCTTGTTTCTTCTTCCTCCCCGACGACAATGCCGTTTTAGTAGTAGTAGTAGTGGTCGTCGAGTCGGTGCTTGGAAACAACGACACCAGGTTCTCTCTTCTTCTTCTTCTCTTTCTTCTTCCTCCTCTCTATTTCTTCCTCTCCTTCCTCCTCTCTTTTGTGGTTTGCCTCATGGCAGTAGCAGCAGCCGTAGTAGAACGGGGTTGCTATTTAAATATCAGCAGCAGCAGCAGCCACCGCCGCCAACAACTCCATGTGAAAGAAGGCACTGGCAGTAGATGTATTATAGGTAGAGCAATTGAAAAGGCGATGGAGACGACGACGTCGTCGTTGTCGGTGATGATGAGGTGGGTTGATTCAGGGTTTGGAAGAAAGAAAGGAAGGAAGGAAGGCCTCGCCACTGCAAGAGAAAAAAAAAAATAGCTGAAAATAATAATCAGAACCAGTTCAAATTTTTTCACTATTTACTGACTGATTGTCAGGAGGAGGTGGAGAAGAGTTGAACGAAACCCCTATAATCTTTGTGCTCTTGCTTTAATGGTACTGTTAGTATGGGTTATAAATATGTGACGTCTCGTGCCAGAGAGAGAGAGAGAGAGAGAGAGTGAGTGAGTGAGAGAGTGATGGTTAGGGTGATGGAGTCATGTGTACGAAAGAAGACAGTACTGAGGATATGTTTAAGTATATGTATATATTAGGTGGATAGTGCTAGTGTGACTTGTCTGAAATCAGTGCAAGTTACGCGTAGAGAGAGTTATGTAATTGCAAGTGAGTTGGCTACTCACTGGGTGTCCCTACGATTTGTGGCCTAATGTCACTAGGACAGACAAAGAAGGAGAATGGTATGTAACTTCAGTAATAAGCAATTCTCATCTTCCGAAAGTAAGGTTTAGATAATTATATATATATATATATATATATATATATATATATATATATATATATGAGAGAGAGAGAGAGAGAGAGAGAGAATTGAAGATCAGTTGAGATGAGATTTTTTAGATTACAGACAATGCAATGGTTCCGGAAGTGAGAAGCACACATACATGCAACATAACACGAAAAAAACATTTTTTCGAAATAAATGGATGGATCTGGTTAGTCATGTGATAGAAACAGTCACGTGACCAACGTCTTGGGAGTGATCAATTGAAAAAAAAAAGTGAGATAAGGGATGATCAATGAATGAGTTACTTCTCTCGCCTTTTGTTGGATAGTGATCACTGAAAAAATGTCTGAATTTTCCTTAAAAAAAAACAATCGTGAACACTGTCGGGTACAAACTAAGGAACCAATTTAGCGTAAACTTACATTGCAAATCGAAGTATCTTCACCCACCCACAACACATGCTAAAAAGACATCTGTGGGTGATTTTCACTAACAAAACATTGGGGTTCTTTTTTTTAGATATAATAAGGAGTGAATGTTGAAAATTTCACCTCTCTAGCTCCATTGGTGTGGCCTGTAAGCATGATACATACATACGTACATAGCCAGTCAGACCAGTTTAAAAACTCAAGAAATCTATGTTGACAGTTCCGGTTTCTGATAAGATTATAATTGCAAATATTTTTAATATTTCCTCCCAAAATTGTGAGACATGGTTAAATATAGAAAATCATTTTTTTAAGATGTAATACTTGAGTTTGAACTTTTCAATTGCCCGAAATAAAATAGTAGATTCTGTTTGAAAATTGACATTTTTATCAGAGCAAAGCGAAGATCTACTCACAGAACCATTCGGCAAGGGGGTCTGCACCATTTGCACGTCCTTTCAACAAAGTTGCCTTATAGCTAGTTGGATTGAGCTGAAATTTGGTCCTGGAGACTTTTGGACCAAGGCACAATTTTTATGTTCATCAAACAATAAAAAGTGTCCTTACGCAGGTCACAGCTTCAGCCGTTCCTGCTTAGAAAACTGATCCCCCACCATGCCTTATAGATTGTTGAATTGAGCTGGAATATGGTACTGGATGCTTTTGGACCGAAGGGCAATTCCTCTATACATCGACTTTCAAAAAGTGCCCTTACGCTGGCTATGGCTTCAGCCATTCCTGCCAAATAAATTCATCCCCCACTTTGCCCTATGGATTGTCGAAATTAAGCTGAAACTTAGTACTGAGTTTTGGATCAAAGCAAAACTTTTGTATACATCAAACTATAAAAAGCTCCCTTATGCTGACAATGACTTCATCTGTTCCAGCTTAGAACACTGACCCCCCCCCCCACCAGTTAAGTTGCAGGGATGCAAAAACAACATGAACGAACTCAAAGTACTCAAAAATATCTGAATCATGGAGACGTTTGAAAAATATTCCCTTGAAAATTTTCTAAAGGTGCTAAAAATTAAATCTATGCAAATCAGATGACTCTGCCTCCTTGATATAAATGAAACTATTGCTATATACTGGAGTGTTCGGTCAATTTAGTTAATTGTGTTTTTAATAAAGCCTGATGGGAGGAGAGTGGAAGGGGAAGTTAAATTTTGTTGCTGACCGATTTTTGTTACATTAAAGTTGATGGCTTGCTTACTGATAACACTAGATGCAATACTACCAAAACAAGGTGGAACCAAAGTTGTAGGTGCATAGTTACCATTTTAAAAAAAAGGTTTTGATATTTTATTTCATTGATTATTTGGTAAAAATGATTTTTCATTCCATTAATTCTTAGTGCAATTATTAGGCAAAAAAAACCCCTATGTGTTTTGTATTTTATATGGAACTAAAGCAGAGAAAAAAATAAACTCTGCACCTGGAGAGTTACGATCAAATCACTATGGATACACTGGTTCTTATACGATCATTGGTTAAGCAATGCTGAGCCTGGTCGGTACTTCAGATGGGTGACCATCTGGGTGTAACAGGTGTCATAGCCAGGTGAAGCATTCCCTGCAGCCCTGCTGATCTCCAGAGGTATTGAGAACTTTTCCTTTGGAAGCCTTCTCTAGGGTTGAAGTGGAATTTTAGTGCAGCGCTTTCTCTATACTAAGTGCCCACATAAAACAGAAAACCAAAAAGATGAGAAGAACCATGCACTTTTGGTGACAATGTTGCAGAAGGCTGAATGAAGAATAGGTTTTTGGTTTAAACAGTTTGCAAGTGGAGATTTCAGTTAGAAAACAAGAAGAGAGGTAGGCCAAGACTACCAATCAATGCTGCAGATTTGAAAGCTGTGGTGGGAAGTGATCCAAAAACCTCAAATAAAGAATACACTGCAAACTTCAATGTATTAATTGGAACTATTTTAGATTATTTAAACAGAGGCATACGTACCAGGGGAGCAAATGCCAACCCACCTGTCAATTCGGGCAGAACAGTGTGAAATTCTTCAAACAAAGAATTCCCATATGCGCATGCATTTGAGTGCGATTAGCAAGAAGAAAAGGTTTCATAAATGGGTTTCATTTGAATGAGGAACAAAAATACGGCATGTGAAGGCCTGCAATAATGATGTTTAACCAAATGAAATAGATCTGTTTTTGCATTGTATTGTGCTCTGTGATGAAAAGTGCATTCTTGGACAGTAATTGGAGAAGACCTGTTTGATGGCTGCGTTCAGAGGAGAAGATGTTATATCAATCAAAGCTGCACTATTGTTGTTCGAAGTTAATAATGAGAGCATTGTGAAACAAGGAGTGGATTGATGCAATAGAGATTTGTTCAAAGTGGCAAAACACTGAAAGGCGCCGATATTTGTAGAGCCACCATAAGCCACCATCAGAGGACCAAACAATTGTTTAAAACAAGTACTGCTTTCAATTAGACCACTTGAAGGCAGCAAACAAGGAAGAGAGTCCGGAATTAGTTAGAAGGCGTAATCAGTGCTGGATTAAGGGAGTGCTGAGAGGCTGAAGCCAGCGGCCCCCCATTAATTAGGGGGCCCCAAAATCACTTGACAGAAAAAAAAATTGCCATAAGAAAAGTTTGTAAACGAATGATATGATAATAATAAGTATGTGACTAAAATTAAATATAATTACAATTCAATTCATTAGAATTCTTTGTTTACTTACTGTAATAATCATTTTGATGGGAGCGCTCCTGTTTCAATTACAGCCAGGGTCCTCATGCAATTTTAATCTGGCATTGGGCATAATATTCCATCAGATAATGCTAGACTGCATATTTGTTTGGTGACCAGACAATAATTGTTAAAACTTAACTGGGAAATTTTCCTCATCCACTGCATTCACAAGATATTGTGTCTTCAGGCTAACATTTATTCCGGTCTTCACAGAATTCTCACAATGAAAAAACTTTAAACTGTAGAATGCATATCATACAAAGAAAAAACAATTGAAATATAGATGAAAAATAGAATATATAAATTTATATATGTATATATCTAATCATCAAACAAAAAGCAGTTATTTATTGATCACTCTTTTTCTCAATTTTTTAATTGTCCACCCCAACACAGCATGCTGCCAAAAGACATTGTTTGCATGACAGTTTCTATTAAATGAACCACTGTAACTATCAAAAATGGCAAAGGGTTTTTATTCTTTTTTATATGTGAATGTATTTCTTTGCTTGTGTGTTCCATCTCTCCTGGCCATATTGTTTTGTCTACAGACTACAAAATCGGCATCAGTACTCCACTAAAACCCTTCTAAAATTTTTTTTTGATTTTTGGAAAAAAGCTTTTTTGGCCCATTTTTTTCCTTAATTCGATTGGTTTATCAATAACATCTAGATTCTGGACAGGAATCTAGATGTTTCTAGATGTTAATTTTTTTTTACTCTATTTTTGATGTTTTTCAATGGAAAAAGCCAGTGATGTCATTAATAGAATTTATTCTGACCATATTTATCCTTCAATGGAATTTCTGTTCATGACTCCAAATTTAGATGCCACAGTTGTTCATTTGTTGAAGGTGATGGTGAGTTTTATGTATATTTGAACAGAACATTTGAAGAGAATGAAAAATATCATAATGTTAAGACATTCAAACAACAGTTTATCCCAACACGGATTTGTAAATTCAATGATTGTTGATTTTCATGAATTTTATTTCTTTTTCTCTCTGATCAGTTTTCTCTGCTTGACAGACACTGACTGCCAGAACGAATGAAAGATCTTGTCAAAAATTCAGGAAACTTTTGCATCAACCTAATATATTCTAGCTTAGTTGAAAGTTCTTGTTTCCGTTTGATGGCATTTACAGATGCTTTTGCATGAATTGGAATTCAGATGAAATATTGAATATATCTCTGAATTTTTTTAGATGAAGTATTATTATTATTTCTATTATTATTCGGACCATCCTCATCTTGGTTGTTTTTCATACGTTTCGGCCGTTGTACTCTACGGCCTTCATCAGGTATCATCTGGTAGGTGTGGGGAAGTAACGAACCAAACCCTTTATTTAACCGTCCATGTGGACACATAGCATAGTGGTTACAGAATCAGACAAAATTACTGCAAAGTAATCTGATGGTTTTAGGTTCAATCCCAGTGTGAGACAATAACAATACTACTAATGCTAAGAGGGGAGTGCGGTTAATATACCCCCGTCGGTTAAATAAAGGGTTTGGTACGTTACTTCCCCACACCTACCAGATGATACTTGATGAAGGCCATAGAGTACAACGTCCGAAACATTGTATGAAAAACAACCAAGATGAGGATAGTCCGAATAATAATAGAAATAGAAATATTGAATATATAAATAAGTTTTTTATAATAAGATGTAAAGATACAAGTTGACACTTAAAGCAGTCCTTTGCTGGGAAAGATAAAAAGTTCTGGGAGGATCGAATTATGAAGTTGTCTACAAGATGGCAGAAGAACAAAAGAGTGAATATGCTGTTTGGGAAAGTTGATGTCAAAATAAAAAAAAAGTTTTTATTGTTACTTTATAAACCAAGTGGACTTCATGGGTAACTCAAGACTGCCCAGTGTCAAGTACACTGGCAGAGCTTTGTCAATGGCCTGTGCTCCTCATGAGGCAAAGGGCTTAACTAACGATATAAAGTAGGTTAAATTCATTAGCATTTTGCTCTTCTTCCGTTTCATTCTGCATTCATTAACCTTTTTCTTTTGTCCCTTTGTGAACTAAACAAACAAAAGGTCTCCTTTCAAAATAATAACTCATTATCTATTTTACTTATATAACTATACGCAACTATCAACCAACCTACCTGGTATGTAAAGTTTGCATCATGTTTCCCGTCAGGTTTGTCAGATTTGGCCAGAGGGGGAGATAATCCAAGTTTCATCTTGGACTTTACAAATTAGAAATTGAGCTAGTCTAAAGGCAGAAATTCAATACCAGCCTTTTGATTCAACACTATTCCAATGCCTGTGTTGAGTAAGTCTGAAATAAAGCTCAGATTATCTCCCCTTCTGCTTAAATCTAGCAATCCTGCTTACCAAACTTCATAGCATTTTGACTCTGCAGTCATAAGTCAACTGTATAACCCACTAAGGGTTCGTACTAACCAATGTACCTTGTGCACTATAGATAAAGGTAAGTCAAGGCACTGAATCTCTTAAGAGACAACCCCTAATGGAGTATAGGGCCGGTGACAAAGTACTGGTTTTTTGTTACAAATATCAGCTCAGTGATTCTTGCAAGTCTCAAGTCTGATTGAGACAAGGACTTTATACCAACAAGTTTTTATAACTACCCCTTTGGTAGAATGCAAGTTCACCAAGAGGTACCCTCACCCTAATCACTTGGAGCTTAGAGTGTACTCAACTAGCTGCTGAGTGCACAGGGAAATTTATCCTAATGAGGAGTTTTCCATACTCTTTGCCCAACCTGAGAATCAAACCTAATGCATATGAGGCAGACATGCTTACCATTGTACTATCTGAAAAGAACTATTTGTGCACTTTACTCTTGGCATTTTTTTGGAAGAACTTCCTCCACAGAAAATATTAAACTATTCATGACAAACCTTACTTTTCTAAAACACAATAAGTGATTTATATGCAAAAAAATCCTAAAATGCCATTCAACAGAATTAAGTAAGTCCAATGCCAAAGTTTCAGGTAACTAATTTGACTTCAACTTTACTAAACTACTTATTCACTGATTTACATCTTATTATAAAAAACTTATTCATACATTCAATTTCTCATCTAAATTCCAATTCAAGCAAAAAAATCTATAAATGCCATTCAATGGTAAAAAGAAAGTCCAATGCCAAATTTTCAGCTAAGCTTGAATATATTTGATTGATGCAAAAGTTTCCAGAATTTTCGACAAGATCTTTCATTCACACTATAAAAAGGTTCAAAAAAGCTTTTTGTACAAAAATAGAAAAAAGAACATTTTTAGAAGGGGTCTAGTGAAGTACTGATGCTAATTTTGAAGTCTGTAGATAGAACAGTATGGCCAAGAGTGCTGGAGTACACTAACAAAGAAATACATGCACATATCAAAAAGAATGTTGGGGGATTTTATTCTGATGGGGTCATGTCTAGATTCTCCAGAATCTAGATGTTTTTAGATGTTATTTTTTAAAACTCTTTCTTAGATTTTTTTCCAGTAAAAAATACCAATGAGGTCAAAAATAGAATTTATTCTGAACATATTCATTCCTTGATAGAATTGTTTTTTTACTTGGCTTCAAATTCTGACACTATGATTGTTCACTGTGATAGTGAGTAACACTATTTATATTATCATTATTATTCACCATTTAAATATTAATACAAATATGTATAAATCTATAAATGGATCAGCAGTAATTTCAAAGTGTAAATATTTTTTCTGTGTAATTAGAATGTAAATATAGAGCTATTCTGTATTGCATTCCTAAATTGGAAAGATTCACTTTCTACCAGGCCTGCTATTTATTTTTAATCAATGATCCATTTGAGACTTGATTTCTACATGCAGTTTAAACAACCCTATAATTTCCTTAGTCAGACTGTCTATTCATTAAGTGGACATATATCAGTCATGAGTTGAATCTATTTCCATGGAGTAGTTAGAGAGGAAGGTTAAATTAAGAGGAAAGAGCAGTTGGTCAAATTTTTTCTTTTATTTATGTAACTCTCAAACGTTTGCCAAATGCTTTCAATGTTGGTACACCCAAAATAAAAAAGAGGATGAACTAGGGCATTGCAGGAGATATGAGGCCCCAGCTCGGCTCCTTGGGGGGGACCCCTCCTGCAAATATTCAGTAGAATTGTTCCTAACCTGGGGCTGTAAACCCCCGAAGGGCCTAAAAGGTATTACTGCATGTCTAAGCTTGTTGAGTGGGCAGCTCTTTCAAAAGCAGTGATCTACCTAAAGGGCTCCGGCTGGGGGACTTGGCTCTTTGGGGGTACCCCTCCAACATTTAATGAGATTTGTCATTGCATAATGTTAGTGGAAATGCAGTCGGTGAGCTACTATTTGTAAAGCTTTTGGGGGCCTCCTTCCATTTGGGGTCTATGATTTTAAACAGCTACCCCTCCTATCTTGAATAAAATTGGGATAATGCTAGAAATGGTATCCGTACTTGAGCATAAAGACAGAGGAACATTGGGAAAACCTAATTTTATCTAGACATAAAGGGAATCTCATAACAAAACTAAGTTCTTCACAGCTTGATGTTTCACTCCATAAGAAGTGTGTATATTAATCCTGACGAAAACTAATGGTATTCACATTCATGCACATGGTTTTCTTAGATTTTCAAGACATCTAATATATGACAGGGTTGGCCACATACAATAAACTTGACATATTTGAGAGCCGCAAGACAAAAAAATTTACTTGTTTTTATTGCTACGGACACATTGTTACAAACATTTAAAATGAATATTAACAAATACATGCACGTAATGATATTTATTCAAGTATGTAGTTTTTAAAACTTTTAATTCGTATTGATTACTATAATCAACAAATACATATACATACCAATCGGTTTTTAAATCTTGATTGGTGACTGTTTTAACTATATTAAATGACTATAACTATATTAAATCTTGTACTAAGATTCAATAAATGTAAAATTTTTTTTCTCACCACAAACATTGAAGTTACATTTCAATCCAGTGAGGTAGCAGTTTGTACCTAGTAAATAATTATAAAGCTTAATTTTTTTTAATTTATTCAACTTTTATATTAACTTTAATGAAGATAGGAGCTCAGCCAATATATTTTCATAAGCCACATATCTAATGTCAAAGAGCCGCATGTGGCACTTGGCCATCCCTGATTTTGAGTTGTATACCCCATCCTTCACTCATATAAAAACTAAAAATTGATGAAGGACCCTGCGGGGCGATCAATTATAAAATATTGATAGCACATTGATTTTGTGTTTCTTGCAAAAAAATCCATTCATTCCTTAGAGAGAAAAACTATATTTGTAAAAATGTTCTGGTTGATCACTCAATATAAACCGTTTAGTGATCACCCCCAACAAAAGGTAAAAGAAGTAATTCATTCATTGATCACCTATTTTTCCAATTTTTTAACTGATCATCCCTATCACATTGATGGTTTTTATCGAGTGACTAACCAGGACTAATATTTCTACATCTGTTTTCTATGAAACAAGGAAACATACTACTTATGAATTCAGAACCCTTTTTGTACTTGGTACTTCTCTCAAGATAAATTTGTGTTATAATTTGAATCTCTGTGGGTTTTATTCTTTTTGCAATGTGGTATAAGTTTAATACTGACCTTTCAAGGACATGAAACTGTGGTTAGGTGCCTATGTTTTTAAGGGTGGTGTTTTTGTTCATCCCTCATGCAATAGTTCCTGGGGATGGCGTTTTTGTTCATCCCTCATGCAATAGTTCCTGGGGATGGGGGTATTTTATCGCTGTCAACAGATGAAATGCCAACATTTGGCTGACAAAAATAACTTCCATTAATCAAGATGGATTCCTTCAACATTGATATCATTATTGCTAATTTTGAAAAAACAACACTTGAATCAAGAAATCAAACTTATACCATTTTCATAAAACTATAAATAAGGAATTCTTTCTGGCCCGGGCATGAGATGGGGGCAGAGTGGGCCAGTAAAAGTGAGCATCACATGTCTTAAGAGATAACCCCCAATGAAGTATGATGGCTGTTAACAAAGCCCCAGTTTCATTTGCATGCATCAGTTTAGTGATCCTTGCAAGTCTTAAGTCTAGTTGAGACCAGGATTTTATTCCAACAAGTTATTATGACCAACCCCTTGGCAGGATGCAAGTCCATCAAAGAGATACCTCCACCCTAATCATACAGCTTAGAGTGTACTCAATTAGCTGCTGAGTGCACGGGGAAATCTGTCCTATTGAAGAGTTTTCCATACACTTCACTCATACTAGGAATCGAACCAAGGACCTTCTGCATATGAGGCAGACATGCTAACCATTACACTATCCAAGTGGACTAAGTTGGCCTTGGCCTATTACCAGCTCTGCTCGGCCGTGTTCATCTCAGAAAACAGGAACGAACGTTTTTCTATCCTTGATTATTTCTTCAATGGAAGATCAAGATAGCAGAAACAAACAAATTGTTTTCTCGATAAACAAAGTGAAATACTCAATCTCTGTGTACAACACTATCAACAGACATTTTTTCATGCATTCTAATTTAGATTAACTGTTAGCGTTGGTATTCTAAAAATATAACTCTTTCATCGAAAGACTTTTCTGAATCATATAAAATTTACCTTAGATTTTGATATGAGATTAGAATTGTGGCAGACCTCATTTAAAAGCAATCTTTGGTTTATTCAGAGCTTATAGAATGATTTTGATTATGCAATCTATTTTCTTTCATTGATTTTGGTTTGTAAGGAATCTAATTAAAAAGGAATTTCTGATTTTCATAGAGTTTATGAAATAGATCTGATCATGATCATCTGCTTTCACTCTTTCAGGGAATGACGGGGGGTAAGGAGATATATTTCTAGGGCTGGACAAAGGGGGGAATTCAGAATGTATCTTAGTGACAACCCTGTTACCAGCAAAGAATAATATCTTTTTATTGCATCAATTTGGGGTTACATAAAACAATTGTTCAGTACCATTATCCTTTATTGACTATAAGGTTCCAATTTTGGAACACCCTCACCGTAGGTGAGGAGGTCTGATCCGTGGATGCCCATGGATCAGATCCCTTCATCTTTGGAATAAGTATAGATTAGTAGTTCTTCATTTGTATTGATTTGACTGCCTGGTCTCAAAATGGTTGATTAGCTTTATAAATTCTTCATGTAAACAAATATATTTTCATCAAAGACCAGGTTCAACCCAAGCCTTTATAGGTCCCTGAGCAGAATTTGATTTGGGGGAATGCAGTCCAGCTTTAAAGAAAAAACATTTAGGCTCACTTGTGGGATATTTCAAACACTCTTCTCATGGTCTCTCTGGTGGCCACAAGGTCCTAAGCAGTCTGAATTTCTTGATTTTAGCTCAATGTTTAGTCACTGTTTTTATGTCTGGCCTATTGAACAACCCCATTTTTTGGCATATTTTGGGATGTCATCTTATCCACCAAAATATACAAGTTAGAGAAAGTATAAATAACAGACATTTAATTATTTTTCCTTTCGGATAAGCACTGGACATTTTTTTTATTTATTGCATATCAATTCGTATTCAGTAAATATACATTTTTTTAGTTTTAGTAAATATACATTTTTTTAGTTTTAACTGTACCCTTACTATAGGTCGAATTGGTGATGAATTTGATGACAGGTCTGGTAAGTCACTTAATAGACACCATCACATAACCAACATCTTTTGGCAACATCCTGTGTTAGGGCTGGTCAATTACAAAATTGGGAAAAGGGGTGATCAATAAATAAGTTACTTCTTTCTTTCATGGGAGGTGATCACTAAAAATGTCTGAATTTCCAAAAAACAAGCATGAATGCTGCTGGACACAAACTGAGTGATCAGTTTAACATAAACTTACATTGTGAATTGAACCAATAACTCAAAACCTATTTCAAGGTGGAATTTCCAAAAACCCCCGAAAACGTTTCTGTACATAAATTTTAAAATTAGCTGCATTGGTAAACACTTACTAGTCAGTCAGCCAGCCAGCCAGAATAACTAAAAAACTAGAGAAACTTATGTGGACTAAGCACACAATTTTTGTTTAGGATTCCCAGTGTTTGTCTAAACAAATTTCTGAGTCATTAAATCTGTGTTTCAAGAACATAAAATCTTCCCCGAATCATTTCCCATTGGAAAATGGAAAGAAAAACAGAAAACACTTAATAGCCTTTCAGAAATTAACATAATTAGAAACAGTCAACCAAAACTGTTGGCAAAACTGTCAACATAGGTTTCTGCAGTTATCGAGTCAGTCTGGCCAGCTAGCTGGCAAAGCATGCATCACGCGTACAGGTTACACCAATGGAACTAAATGACAGTGTTGGGGGTTCAATTTACAATGCAAGTTTATGCTGAATTGATCCCTTAGTTTGTATGCGGCAGCATCCGCACTTGTTTTATGAAAATTCGGATTTTTTTTTCAATCACTGCCCAACAAAAGGCAAGAGAAGTAATTTATTAATTGATCTCACCATTTTCCAATTTTTTTCAATTGATCACCCTTAACACAGCATGCTGCCAAAAGATGTTGACCATGTGATGGTTTCTATAGGGTGAATAACCAGCCCTGTTTTAATTAAGATTCAAAGTTGATTTATCTCTCGCTAATTACAAAGAGAATATTTCACATTTTTCATTTCAAGGCAAGCATTTCTTCTGTTTCGAAAAGTGTTAGTGAATGACCTTATAACACAAAGTGGAGGGCCTTTACAGTCACTTTGTTCCTTAAGTACCAATTAACTTCTAAAAGCTTCAACTTTTTTTTCATTCTAGGACACGCATTTCATTTTTAGTAACAATCAAACAAAATTTTCACTGAAGGTCAACATTGGTTTATTCAGTTTTTAAGTGATTCTGGCAGGCTATGTATGTCATGCTAGAGGACTGAAAGTTTAAGCATTTACTCATTATTATATCAACAAAAACCTTTTTTTTCTCTTTTGAAAATTCCCCCAAAATAGGTTTTATGGAAGGGGCTCAATTTACTAAGTTAGTTTATGCTAAATTGGTTCCTTAGTTTGTGTCTGGCAGCATCCACACTTGTTTTTTAAATTCAGATTTCTCACATTTTTGAAAGGAGGGGGAGATATTCATAAACTCTACTCTTGCCCTTCCCAAATTTTTTAATTTTCCCATAAGTCATAAACATTTCAGTTGTTGTTGCTGCATATAAATAATATGGCTGATAGTTTCAGGGATTTCCTGAGTTTGATTTAGGTTATGAAGAATGTAGGTTATTCAAAATTATAGTCTTGATAAGAAATATCTCTACCTCTCCAAGTGTAAATTATCTTTTAAAATCTATTTTATTACCTAAATTGCTTAAATATGAGATAATATATGAGTGAATTAATACACACGTAATGAATTTGGGCCAATCTAATGTATCATATATCTTCACATATTCATAAGTATATAATACATAACTGTCACGTTGAAAGAGACGAATAGACCGAGAATAAACGAGATGAGAATTTGGTGTGAAAGCGGTTATTTGGGCCTTTGAATTTGTCGTTTAGATCAATGGTAAGAGCATCGTTACATTGAAGTAACTACTCTATCGGTAGTAGGTTTAGTTCCTACAGCAGCCCCATTTTCTTCAATTGTTTATTTTATTCATGTTGTCTTGGGCGAGTGATACATTAACCGTGTAACGACAGGAGATCAACCCAAATAAGTTTTTATATGATATAACGCAATTCATAATTCGTTCTGTCAGACCAAATACGTCCATTTCTTTATACCTTTATAGATATATATATGTACATATAGATACACATTTATATATATATATATATATATATATATATATATATATATATAAAACATATAAAATATATGTGATATGTTAGATTGGCCCAAGTACATATATATCAAACCTGCCACCAATAGGATAGCCACTTTAACGTAACGATGCTCTAACCTTTGAGTGAGACAGCTGCCAGTAATACAAAAGCCCAAATATCCACAAAATTTTAATCTTGTTTATTCTCAGTCGATTCATCTCTTTCAATTCAACAGTCATGTATTAAGAAATATAATAAGTATTAGGGCCAATCTAACAATATGTACATTATATATATATATCATATATATATATATATATATATTTATTATAATTATAACTAAATAATTGTGTCATCCACAGACAGCTGTTTCATTGTATTACAACTCTTCAGTGTGGCTATAGACTGTCCATTATCCCATCCAGTACCACAAGGTAGGATCAAAACCATCGCTTCAAACCCAGAGGCTGGCAACTTACCTCTGCCCTACACAGTACTGGATGGTCAGTAAGGTTGAATTTAAACGATATATTTACTCACGCATATATTCCCCATCCACCAGAGTGCTCTATTCCTAAGTTGGAAGAGCATTGTATGTATGGACAGCTTTCAAAAAAATCGTAACAAAAAGTATAACAACAAAATAATAAGAATTAATACAAGTAAAGAAAACATAAATAAACCAGACAGTCATTGTACAAATAGTAATAATGGGTGACCATTTCAAAACAAATGTCAATGATTTAATGTTGTATATAAGACAATCATTCTTTAGACTTTTCAAATGAAAAGCAATTTCAGACCCATATAATGGAAAATATTAAAACAAACACATGCATGTCAGAGTACTGAAACCCCATGCTACCTATGTCTAAATGAAAAATTTGAAATTGTCACCTTCACTAAAAAGACAAACTTACTAAATAGAAAAAATGAAGCAGCTGTCAAGTGTCGGCAATGCTGAAAATCTTTATAAAAAAAAAACTAGTATAACTTCTATCCAAAACATCCCACTTATAGGTATACCAAAACCAATCACCATAGATGCCTTATTATTATACCTCCAACCACTATAAGCACAATGTAATCCTCTAAAATGAATCACAATATCTTTTCAATATCATTTTAGATATATAGAAGCTAACCCACTAAGAATGTTAAGAGAATTAAGCACAAACAACTAATGCCATGTAAAAGTGAACCCTAAAACTTTTAGACAGCTAACAATTATATGATATATCTCCTGTAACTAAACCCATCCCACTCAACTGATGGATCATTAACATGACGTATAAGTAGTGTTGGAAAATCTCCAAATACAACTAACATAATTCCTTACGACCAGCCTCAAACAGAGATTAAAACCTCACTATCCCTATGGGAAATAGATAAACAAATATAAAAAGAATTAATTGTGAAAGACTAAGAAAATTACCAACAGGTAGATAAACTGGTATAATATCTGAAACAATAAAATCTTGAAACCTACAAACCAGTAACAAAACAATGAGAATATTGTGAAAACTAAAATTTTTTAAAACTGATAAAAAAAAAATCAACTGCAATAACCAAAACCAAAAACTAAAGATACTAAGAACTAAAAAACTTGAGATTCAATGAATGAAACAATCATAAACAAGAAGAATGGAAAAGTGAAGAATGAACAGAATAAGGCAGGGCCTTCCATCCAGAAAAAAAAAAAGCACCTCCCAATAATGTTCTAAATTGGGATCCAAATAAATTGAATCATTTGCCTGAAGAAACCCAAAGGGGCGAAACATAAACATGTTTGTGTAGCGAATCTATTATTTCACCACATATAGATTTTATTTGGGCCAATCTAACATATATATATATATATATATATATATATGACATATTTGTGTGTGAGTATACATATGCAAGTGAAAAAACAATGAGAAACATGTTGATAATGACAAAACCATCAAATATCTTGCTTACTTATATTAAGCCACATGATATACGTAGACACTTGAAATTATATATACATATATATATATATATATATATATATATATATATACACTCATATACACATATAGTATCGCCCAAATCCTTTTCTCTCTCATTCATGTTTTTATCGTGAGTGTAAATATTTATATATTTTATAGTAAGTGACATTGTGTGACCAAAAATTTTTTTCAAAAGTAAGCCTTCATTCTTGTGACTTGTTACACCTTGAAAAAGCATTTTCAAACAGGAAGTAATGAAAACATAAAAAGTGTGGTAATGGATAGAAAAAGGGGTTTGTGGAGATCATGATGCAGACTAGTGGGTCCCCCCCCCACTGTTGATCTCAGACATTGAGACAAGATAAAATCACACTGAAAAGTCTCTGACCTCCACCCTCTCCACATCATCACCCCCACCCACTCCTTTCTCTATCCATTTTCAGCCTTTTTGCATTTCCACCTATGCCTGTTTGAAAATGCTTTTTAAAAAAAAGCAAAACATGTCGCAAGAATGAAAAATAAAAAAAACTTGGTTCCCACATTGTCTCTCTCTATGAACATAATGTTGGATAAATCCTATCCAATTTTACACCATATATTTCATTCCATAGTTGATACTGTGTGCCCACTGCTGGTCTTAGGATTCCTGCCCCCGCCCCTTACTGGCAAGCTGGACTTCAGTGCCTTCCGAAGTATAGTATTATCTCATTTATTTATCATTTATGTTTTACAGTGAGAAGAATTCAATATATAGGAATAAAAAGTTCAATACAATAATCAGGGAACCGGCCCAACTCAGGATCACTTCCAAATCAACATTTGGTAAGTATAACAAAATATTCAAATCTCTGGGAATTTTCTTATTTTGACCGTTTTTTTCATTTAGTTCGATTTATCCCTTTTCACATTTTTTTTTCATTTGTTTCTGGAAAGTCCTAATTTCTCGAATACATGACATGGATCCCCATTGTACTTGGCGCTCTGGGTAACTGCCAGTGTTGCTGATACCTTGGATTGTGTGCACCCAATACATCAAAAAATGGATCAATATGTATATATATTTAAAGTTCCATTTTATATCATTTGTATCTCAATGTGTTTCTCAAGCAGGCCAATATTATGTTAGTATGGTCAACCAATGGAGTGCAGCTGTGGTTTATTATTTAGTCTGAAAATTCATAATCAAACATCCGGTGTTTGAGATCTTTTCTTAGATTTGACGAGGATACATATTTATGTTTGGAGAAAAGACTGCGGCATCTGATAGCTTGTTCCAGGTAGGAAACGGGTCTGTCTGCGATGATTCACTTTCTGCCCATCAGAAATGAAGATGCAGTATGTTCATTATTCTATTTTAAACAATGCTCTCATGTCGATGTTTGAGCTACAACCATCTAACTACTATTGAAGAAATCTCTGTCTGTGTGCATGTGTGTATACACTGTGATTATTCAACAATTGACCACTGTATGAAGTTGATGTTCGCCAGATATATAAGAAAGCACATGAGGCAGTGCAGCGTCAAATTTGAAGTTTTTGGGGGGATCTGGGGGGGCAGGTTGATGTGGTGTTCTTGTGAAATGTAATAAGAATGAGCAAAAAAAATGATATGAATCTTTTATCTAAAATTATGAATTCAAATTTCGATCTTAAATACCTAAAATAGCAATAAATCTAAATTTAGATCTAAAATATCTAAATTTAGATCCAAAATATCTGAATTAGCAATAGATCTAAATCTAGATATAAAATATCTGAATTAGCAATAGATCTAAATCTAGATATAAAATATCTGAATTAGCAATAGATCTAAATCTAGATATAAAATATCTAAATTAGCAATAGATCTAAATCTAGATATAAAATATCTGAATTGATAACACTGAAAGAGAAGCAAATGAAATAATTTGAAGCCCCATGACAATTGTGGCAGGCTGCTCTACACACCATATAGTCTGCTCCTTCCAAAGATGCACTTTTGGAATGGGCGCTTAATAAGTTCGTATGTATTAATCAGTACAAAAGGCAGTGCAGTGTAGAGTATGGATCATCAGTTCATGAGAAATCTAATAAAAATAAATGAAATATCAAAAATTATGGATCTTTCTTTTTGGATTCTATAGATTATCTCCCTTGACCTCAATTCTTTAGAATTATCTGAATTTAGGTATAAAATATTGAAATTGGTAATACTGAAGAGATGTAACAGATATACCTCGAAGCTATAGTTTCTTTGGATGGGCAGATGGAAAATTATTTCACTTGACTTTTACAGGCTGCTCGGCAGACTATAAAGTCCAGCTTCTTCCAAACATTGAATGGGCTCTGCTCGAGTTTGTATTGAAGGTTTTGAGTTGCTTTCCATGACAGCAAAATGGTAGTTAGTTTCTCTTCCCAAACAAATCAAGATATAGAAGCAGTTAAGATTTTACATAGCACTCTCTATCACTGTTTATTCTTAAGCTTTTTGAAAGAATGTGTACATGGGTTTGAATGTATTTGTGCCAATTCATTTGTATGTGTTTTTCTAGGTGTATATAAGCGAGTGTTAACTGAAGCCAAATTATACAGTCTTATTCGAAATTGTCACCAAAACTGTCTACATAGGTCTCTTCAGTTTTCAAGTGCATCTAGCTGGCTATGTATGTATCGTGCATAGAGGCTACACTAATGGAGCTAGATGGCTGAAAATTTCAACATTTGCTTCTTGCTATATCTAGAAGAAAGCGTTTTTTGCTTTTTGAAAATTTCACCCTAAATAAGTATTTAGTGGGGGGGGGGTCCAATTTGCAATGTAGGTTTACGCTAAGCTGATCCCTTAGTTTATGTTAGGCAACATTCACAATAGTTTTTTGAAATTTTGGACTTTTTAGTAATCACAACTTAACGGAAGTCAAAAAAAGTTACTGATTTATCGATCACCCCTTTTTTCCATTGACCACCCCCAACTGCAGACCTGTTTCAATATCATTCAGATTTTCCCAGACTATTGCTCAAATTTATAGAAGATACGTATCATATGAATTGAAAGCATTAAGGATGGAAATTGTTACAAAGAACATCTTGGTAAATAATCAAAATTCATCATCACTTATTTTCTCTACTATTTACCTTCATCGTAATTGGTGTTGCTTTGTATTGAAACAATTAAGATGAAGGCAAATGGTAGCAAAAATAACAAATAATCATTTACAATACTTCATCTACTAAAATAAATAAGAATAGAATCAAATCAGAATTCGGTTGAGAAAAAGTGCAGCTGATTCATTTTAATATTTATTTATATTCTCCAGAGAATATCATGTAGATCCGTGAAAATGCACAGATTCTGAATGTTGAGAGAGAGGCCACATACTGAAACGGTGATAGATGGGGGTGTGGCTGTTTAATTTGTGTGATACATGCTAAGTAGCTACAGTGAATTTTTGTTTAATTTCTACTATGTGTGCATGAAAATAATATTTTACAATTTTTTTTTTAACAATTTTCATGAATAGAGAAATTTGACATTTGATAAAGTACTTCTATAAAACAACATACTATTGCATTTCACTTGAGGAAAACCTACTTAAATGGATTCGTTAGCAATTTTGCTGTAGAAATATTTCCACTGTGAAATTATCATCTTCTCTTATCGAAACTGAAAGGTCATTGAGATAAATTGCCAAATCTATTTTTAGGCTTTATGTCAAATATATTGTCAGGTTTGAATCTAAAATAGAGTCCAAAATCATAAGTAAGAATATCATTTGATTAGAAATCATGTAAATAACAACTTCTGACATCTAGACACAACCCAATACATCTGGATTTAGATGAAAAACATCTAAAAATATCTAAACAGTGGATTTCAATAACTTTCTTCAGATTGCACCCTTTTCTTGTTTTATTTGTAACAGATTTTGATGCTGTTACCCTCCCATTGTGGTATGGGGACTGGTTGCCTATAAGCCCCAATCACTGAAAATGACCTTTTCTCCATTTTATGGAGAAATCTAAGGAAAAATTTAAGGAAAAATATCAGAACTGGTCTAGTTAGTCATTCAAAAGAAACCATCATTTGACTTTAGTCTTTTGCAGTTTTGGGGGTAATCAATTAAAAAATTGGAAGAAAGGGGTGATCAATAAATGAATTACATCTCCTGACTTTTTCTTGATGTCATTCTGTGGATAATGTTAAAGAATATTCAAATGAATCACCGACACTTTTTTCAATTGAATTTTGATTCAATTTTATTTCTATTTGTTTTGGTAGATGAAATATTATAAACCATAATTAGTTAATTTTGCTACCATTTGCCTTCATCTTAATTGTTGGGATAGAAAGCAGTGACAATTAAGATGAAGGCAAATAGTATCAAAAATAAATCTTTTGGCAGCATGCCGTTCAGAGGGTGATCAATTAAAAATTTGAAAAAGAGGTAATCAATGAATAAGTTACTTCTCTCACCTTTTGTGGGGTGAAGATCACTGGAAAAATCAGAATTTTCAAAAAACAAGCGTGAATGCTAATGGACACAAACTAAGGGACCAATTCAGTATAAACTTACATTGCAAATTGAACAGCCCATTTAAAAACCTATTTTGCTGATGAATTTGAAAAAAAAAACAAAAAAACGTTTTTTTCTAGATCTGATAAGGAATAAATTTTCAGCACTCAAGCTCCATTGGTGTGGCCTGCACACATGATACATATAAGACCAGTCATCCAGCCGAACCCCTTTAAAAACTGGAGAAATCTATGTTGACAGTTTTGGTTGACAGTTTCTTATAGTGATGCTGGGAAAATCCCCTTTATTCTAGTTCAACATATAAGAGAGTCTAAATTTCCAAAGTGGATTTAGAGTGATAAAAATGAGTGATTACTTACAGCTATGGGCGTTTGCTGCCAATTTACCAGTAGGGGGGTAGGAGCAAAAATGAATATTGCAGGGAGGGTTCGAAAGCATACATATCCAGTGGGGGGGACAAAATGGTAATTCAGATTATATCTTAGTGGCTACGCTCTTACACGATAGGCATTCTACCTGCGGTTCAGAGTGTAAGCAAGTACAACCGACCATATGATCCTGATGTCAGATGGTGCACTTGACTGTTGATGGTAATACATGACCAGAATCCACATTGACACAATGCAGTAAGAACCAGCAAATTTTACAGTCTCCTTACATGGGAATACCAAGATGGAGTAACATAAAACACTTGTACTGCATCATTATCGTTTATTGACTGTTAGATTCAAAATTTCAAACCCCTCGGCCTCAAGAGGAAGGCATGATTCAGAGGGAAGGAACGGGACATATACTCTCTATCATTACTCCCAGCGGACACCGATGCTTATAACCATGAAGCTTGGGATACCAGATTTCTCATTCCTCAGATCCGTGCTTTAGCAAAAAATGTTTACCTACTTGTTATTCTAAGTATGCACTTTGCCGGAATTTTTAATTCTCTGAAATAGATATAATATAATGCATGTTACTAACCTGTTTCAGATTTATTAAGTTAGAACTTTCAGTCTCCGTCTGGTCCTACATTCTAACCATAAACACTCATCAACTGTGAGTTGTAGGCATTCACGAATGATAGCACCTCTCTAGGGAAAGCCTCTTCATCAAGTTAACCCTTAGTGTATTCCTTTCTGAAATCAATATGTGGTAACAAGTCTTAATGATCAACCATGTAAGTGAGAACTACCTCAAGTCGTTCAGAACTATCCTCTAACCTGTGAGCTGTACCTCCAAGTACACAATGCTCATTGTAAAGAGTTTGACAGATGACACCCTCCCAGCAACAGATAAGTACTGGATGGGAGAGAAAAGATTACACACTTTTTGTATAAATCTTGAGGATTTCATTTAAAAGTCTGTGGACAGGGAAAGATAGATAAGAAAGGTCAATGGGGGGGGGTGGATTCCATGCTGGGATTTTAGCCCTCTGGAAACTGAAACCCAGACACTTGGATATCTCAAAAGATCTTAACTCAGACCATGGGGATGCCTGGATGGAAAGACAAACACACAAGAGAGAATAAGAAGACAGAACCTGAATGTATTTTGCCCTGAGTGTAGAAAAAAATGCTTAGTCTGAATTTCCGAGATATAGAGGTGTCAAAAAATGGCGAGGGGGAGGAAGGGTTACTGGAGAGTTACTTAATGGCCAAAGGCTCATGGCAAGAAAGTAATATCCATTATTTGGGTACCAGCAATGATTTATCCACAATGCTTACAATGTTGAATGTTCATCATGTGGTGAATGAATCTCATCAAATTACTAATACGATGAATATAACTGTCTACAGGATATTCAGACAGAGAGTGCAGCGTTCTCCTGAAGTTCTTCAAAAAGCAGTTTATGCATCGTGAAGAATGTCAATGCAATAGATGTTGTGTTTTATTACAAAGAAGAAAAATAAATAAATGATAAAAACTTTCTATTTCAAGAATGTTCTTGATATTTGATATAATGGCAAGTGCTTGGTCAAATAATTCATTTACTTACTTACAATAATTTTGTGATACATTTCACAGTTGCAGCTCTGAGTGAAATCTTTATAGTAATATTTGTTTCTATGTATCTAATGTTCATAAAGTGTACATAATACTTTTGATAAAATATTTACCAAGTTTAGATCAGAATGGCAAAAGACTAAAGGATGAAATGGGGGGTAGAAAGATTGTGTTGCACCAGTTTCCCAAGAGAGGAGGGTCTGCATGCTTTTAGAATAAGCATTCAAAATTCTGAACACTTTTAGATGCTTTACTTTGTAAAAATAGCAGATTCCATACTCTGAGGCCTTTCTTCCAGGGAAATGGTGGAAAGTGTGTGCCCAGTTTAGCATTACGATTACATTGTAAGTAGAACCCTCCTTGTTAAATCTGAAAAAATCATTTTCCTTCAAAACTGACAAATTTACAGATGTAAATAAGATATTATGGATTGAAAGCAAAAAAATTGCTTGAGAAATTTTTTTTCCTATTTTCCATCAAATATTTGAATTAATCAAATTTTTAGCAAAGAAGTTGACCGGAAATTTTTTTATTCACCCAAGACATTCTCTACCAGAGCAAGTTTTCTAATATAGACCCCTCAAAGTTTTTACCTACCTTTGTATCTGTGGTATTTATAAATGCTTTCAGTATAGCTACATGAGAACTTTTACCTAAGGAAATACAAGATAAACCCGTGAACCTTTGAGAGAAAATTAGTGCAATCTGATGTGGCCAGAATAATCCCAGATTTTTCTCAAATTTTCAAATAAATAAATAAATGAAGAAGATAACTCTATATTTAGCATCTAATCATTATCTTCGCTGAGAAATTGGTCATCATAATATAGATAGGGATGAGACAGAGAGCAGTATCTCAGGATTATTATTGTTACAAATCACATAGATTTTTTTGCATTTTTTAATTTAGCACATTTTCATCATCATCAGTCTTTTAATCTCCGTTGTTGACCATAGACCTTCTTCAGGATCCTCCACATTTCTCCACCCCCTGACCCTGCCTCTAATGGACCCCCCTCATTTCAAACCAAATGTCAACTTCAATTACACAGATATAAATATTCCCCCTTCTGCTCCTGTTTGACAACCAAATGCAGAAATATTCACATTCGACTCTTCAGCATTGAACATGTAAACAGCATATTTTTCTCTCCGACCCGCTGCAAATATTTTTCTTTGGAAAAGATAGCTGGCCCCCATTGAAATGCATTATCTGTGCCCATGGAATGATATTAAAAAAAATTTGAGAAATATATATATATATATATATATATATATATATATATATATATATATATATATATATATATATATATATATATATATATAGATACAGATATAATCATCAGTCTTTTATCGTCCGTCGTTGGACATAGACCCTCCTCAGGATTCGCCACACTACTCTATTGTGGGTATCGCGGAGCCAGTATTTTCTAAATTTGTCTAGTTCATCTCTCCATCTTGTATTCTCTTGGCCTTGGTTGTGCATGTGATCTCTGGGGATCCATGTTGTACGTCGTGATGTCTATTGGTTGTCTGTCATTCTAGCAACATGGCCTACCCATTGCCAACTAAGTTTTCTAATAGATTCTATGATATCTCAGACTTCCGTTTTCTTCTTTATATACTCTGCTGTCCTGTGATCTCTCCATGTGAAGTTGAACATGATTCTCTCATGTGCGTATTGCATGCTTCTCAGATTGCAGGTCTATCTCTTGGTTAGGTTCTATGTTTCAGCTCCATAAGTGACTATCGGGAGGATGCATTGGTTGTATCCTCTTCTTTTTAGGATTATTGGGATTGACTTGGTTTTGAAGGTTGAGCTTGCTCTGGCAAGGCTTGCCATCCTAGGTAATTCTTTGCTTGATTTCTTCTTCTTTTGAGGGTTGCATAGAGATTTGTTATCCTAGGTAGATGTAGTGACCTACTTTCCCCCCTTATTTCAATATACCTGGGATCAACGCACAGTCTTGGCTACGTAGAAGTCCTGAGCAGATGAAGAAAATTAGACTTTTGTATCAGATGGAGGGAAAGAAAACGGATCATTATAACCAAAATGAGCAGACTCCACACGGTTATCATTCAGTTGCAAATCAGATTTTTGGTATAATGTAGATTAAAATATACACATTTCCAAACACTCTGTTATATATTCTCTTCTGATTCTATAAGAATGAAAAACTATCAGTTCCATTTAGTGACAATGAATTTTCAATGATAGGAACAAACTTTCCATTGTCAGTAATTAACCACACATAACTTTATATTGCTTTTTCCACAGCCAGGGTATTACAAAATATAGATTAAATAAAGAACTGTAGAGAGATTTGTCAGTAGAAATAGGTGAGCTAGTATTTATGAAGCTTTTTGAGGCCTCCCTCGTTCAAGGGCTTGATGGGCATTTTCAAATTTCCCTTCTGATTCAGCTATATCTCTGTGTCATGTGAAAAGAAGAGCAATTTAGAGCTGTAAATAGTATGCACTTGATATTGAGTCAGTTTTTTACACCAAGTGGCAATTTCAATTTTGTAATTACCAGTGATTGTTTAGCTCAATGGTAAGAGCAGCACTACGCTGAGGGGGATACCTTATCGGTCATGGGTTTGATTCCTACTGCGGCTCCATTTTCTCAAATTGTTTATTCTATCTACATAGTCTCAGCCAAATGGTACATTCATCATGTAATTACAGGTGATCATTTCAAACAAGAGTTTCTATATAACATAATGCAATTTATAATCATTCTCTTGGATCATACATTCATTTCTTCATGATATAATCACTCATGGAAAATGGAACAATATCAACAAAATCTACGTCATCTAATCTTTTTTTATCTGGAGTAACTTTTTGTGTAACATCCAGTTGCAAAAATTCCGCTGGAAAATGCTAGATAAAAAGATTTAGCAAATTTGTAAATATTTCACTTGTTTTCGTTTACACTAAAAATTTCAGAAAAAATGGCAAAAGATAAACTTTTTTGTTGATTTCATCTTTATGCAAGAATCAGTAGAGAGATCGCTATGTTTAATTTAGATGACAAGCTAATTGTTTACCTAAAAATTGTAAATGACTTTTATAAAGGAAAAAATCATAAAATCTAAATGAAAACAGGACCAGAAAGACATGCTTACCTGCACAATGTGTTGATATAGTTGTAAAAACTTAGAAAGCACTAAACAAGAATATTTATCATAAAAATAGACAAAAAATATTAATCCAGTGGTAAAATAAAATTAGATTATCTTATTTTACAACGTTTAGTTAGATGTGAGAACTTGCTTTTCAAATCTATTTTGTGCCACTACAGTAATATTGTTTCTAATTTATGTTGAAGTATTCTTGTTAAGTGTTTATTTCAAGTTTTTGCAATTATATTAGCACATTATACAAGTGCACATTATTCTTATTGATTAATATATATGAATTACCTTAAGCTCTTCAACTTGGATGATATAATGATTTGGACACCTGTCACACACAGAGAAGGTTGCAGGTTTGATTCCAGGCATGAGCAAAAAGTGTTGAAAACTCTTCATAGGATAAATTTCCCTGTGCATTCAGCAGCTGCGTGATTCTAAGCTCTGTGATTAGAGAGGAAAGTACATAACGGCCATCTTAACAAAGGTTAAGTCCTCCCAGGATTGAAGCAAAGATGACTTTTACAGTGGATGCTTGGTGACAATGTATCCTTTGCTGCTGCGGGTGATGTCAAGAGTGAAAATAAATAACAACATGAAAATAAATTGTAAAGATGAACAGATGAATTCACACAACACCTTTTTGTAACCCTCCATTTTTAAATCAGGTCTAAGGGAATTGAATCAAAGGTTCGATTCAGATTTTAAAACTCATCTATCACAATGAAAATAATTCTTTGCCCATTAGAGACAAGCATTGGGTGCAAGTAGATTCTCAAGTGACGAAACGCTTATGTGTTAAACATTTACTTAATCTAATTATTTTTATCAATTATAAATCATTATTATCAATTTTTAGTAGAAACCAACAACCAAAACTGTCAACATAGATTTCTTCAGTTTTCAAGTTTGTCTGGCTGGCTATGTATATGTAGGTATCATGTGCACACCAATGGAACTAATGGGCTGAAGATTTAAACAGTTATCCATTATCATTTCTTGGAAAAACTGTTTTTTATGTTTTGAAAATTAAGGTTTAAATTGATCCATTAGTTTTTCCAATTTTTCAATTGATCACCCCAAAACAGCATGCAACTAAAAAAAGTTGGTCATTTGATTGTTTTCATTGAGGGACAATACTGCTATTTACTTTCATCTTAATTTTTTTGTTGCTTTTTATCGCAACTCTACTAGGCTAGCTTCCGTGAGTAAACAGTGCCGACTGGAAATGAAAAACAAGGTTGCGTTACCAGAGAGGGGCCAGGTTAATGCCCTGCCAACCTTGCTAACTGAGCTATGAAAGCTAGTGGTTGGCAGAAGTCCAAATCAAACTTTTGAGTTGTTCAAATCTCACCGAGAGCGTTTTCTTTACTTCTGATTCATGCTGTTTATTCACTGTCAAGAGAAGCTGGTCTGAGCAAAGTGGCAATGAAAAGCAACTGCAAAATTAAGATGAAGGTAAATAGTACCGTAAGAAGAAGAAGAAGATACTCTATTCAAAACTGGTGACGTTATTTATACAATTTCTGACAATGTTTAACTACATCTGTCAGTATTTAATTCTGTAATAAAATCATTTGTTTCCAATTGATTTTTCAAATTAATTTCCAGCAAAATGTCCGAAACAAAAAAATATGATTGCTTCAAAAAATGAAATGTATCGTCCAAATGCAATATAATTCATTGGAAAATGAAGAAGTTATAAATGTATACATGAAGTATATTCATTCACTATAAATACTGTATAGTCAGCTTTCTCTCTTTCTTTCTCTCTTCTCTTTCTATCTTTGATAGTAATAATGATGATGTACATATTTTATTTTGAAAACTGATCCACAATCTTTTTCTCAAGTAGATATGATAGAGTTAATGGACTTATACACATGTACATAAATTGAAATTTTAGTTCTCATTCGCTCATCAAAGTTGAGCAACATTCTGCTTGGTCACTTACCAGATAGGTAACTACTTGGGAATTCAGAGTCCAGTAAATACAATGAAGACAGGTTTGACTATGTTACGATCAAACTCCCTTGTTTCATTAAAATCTAAAAAGTAAATAAAACAGAATTGATTTCTCCATACAATATCAATACAAGACTATGTTCCTCATTTCAACTCCTTCACTAATACCTCCTGTAAATGGGATTTGCTTACCTAATCTTAGCTGGACTTCAGAAGAGCAAGTGAATTCATCATCAGTTTTTGCATATGTCACTGCTATTCATGCATGACATCACTGGTTTTTGGTCTGTCATCTGTCATTGTTGTTACATATTGAAATAAAGTCAAAATCCAATAGTAGGAGTTTGACAAAAAAAAAGCAATGATTTGACATTGAAGCAGTGCAATTCCTTTTCATTCCCAATGTTAGGAACTTCATTACAATCCCATAATGTCTTTCCACATATGCATGTGCACGCACGCACATATATACATATATGTAGGTAAATCAATAAGTCCAAACTTAATGATGAAAAAGGATTTGTTTTACTCCAAAAATATTTATTTTACAACATAATCTCCTTCCTTATCAATGCTCTTAATTCAGTGATGAATAACATCTACAGAGATCAAACATTATGCAGCTAAATTTCAGATCAAAATTGAGCTATTAACCACAAGTCAGGCCGCTGACTTATTGTTGATGAACTCACACACACACATATATACATATACATATATAATTCACATGGGTGAACATCAATAGATATGACACAAAAGGTAACTTCATGTCTGTTATTATTCTTACTGATCCCTCATCATTAAAAACACTTTATGGTAACCTACGTAAGTAAGCCCTGTTTCACAAAATAAATATGTAGCATAAAATGATATCAATATACAATACATATAAAACCTTTAATAAAATGACAAACTACACATATGGTAAAAACTGTATAATGAAGGGAGGTGGTGTTTGATCAACACTGCTGGGGTGCCATGTTAATATAACTGTTTTGTTTTTGAAATCACCCAAACAGTCATATGGTAAACAACTGATGATCCCCAAAAGTGACAATTTATATGTTGCACAATGAGAAATTATTGGCAAACAGGGTAAAAAAAACACTGTGGAAGATTATATAAATTGCATTGACAGATATTGGGAAAGAGATGATTGAAGTGACACACAAAAAAAATCTATTGAAAAAGTCTTTTATGGTTTAAAACTGTAAATATATATATATATTAAAGTTGATTATTGCTGTATGTTGTGTTATTATTTTAAAGGTATTTTAGGATGTCTGTGCATATTTCATATGAGATTTTGCTAAGTTTAGGTTATTCAGTTTTAATTAGAATTGCTTCTAATATTTGAAGTCTTTTTACATTATAAGAGTTTGAGAATTTCAGTGTTTCCGGTGAGTATTTTGCAGATATTGGGGAGGGTCAATAGTGCTTTTGTCTTGAATGTTGGCAAATGGAACTAGTGTCTGATTGGTGGAATGTTAGTCTTCTTGATATTGTTGACACATTTTATAATCATATATGTAACATTGCATATTTTTGCGTCTCCTTTTAGAATGAAAACCAGATTTGGAAAGATCCTTTTTGGGCGTGAGTGAGCATATTTCACAAGATTTTTGTACTCAAAAATTCTTTTTAAGAACTGACAATGATATTGTTGAACCTTTTTCTATTCCATATAGCTGTAAGAATCAACGACAAATACCAAAACACTCAGATGGGTTTTTAATGTCTTGCAAGCCTTGTCAAAAATGTGGAAGTATTGTTAACTGAAGAGTCTTCTGCAATGCTGGATCTCATAGGCCTCATAAGAGAAATAACTATATCAGAACAGTACTATTAAAAACCATCAACCAAAACTGTGAACATAGGTTTCTTCAGTTTTCAAGTGAGTCTGGCTGGCTGGATGGATGGAAGGCTACTCTATCTATGTATGTGCTGCACGAACATACCACACAAATGAAGATAGAGGGCTGAAAACTTGAAAATATTTACTCTTTATTATGTCAAGAAAAAAACTTTTTTTGTTTTCTTAACCCCGCCCCCCTGCTTCCACCCGAAAATAGGTTTTCAGTAGTCTGGTTGAATTTACAGTGTCAGTTTACACTAAATTTGTATCTTAGTTTGTGTCCGGCAGCATTTACACTTGTCGTTTTTAAAAAAAAACTTGGATTTTTTTGTGATTAACGCCCAACAAAAGGTAGGAGAATCAATTCATTAATTGATCATACCCAACACAGCATGCTGCTAAGAGACATTGGTCACATGATGGCTTCTACTGAGTGACTAACTAGGCCTGTACTTTTTATTGTTATTGAACCACTACTGAGGTGCGACTGGTAGAGTGGTGAACAGTTCAGAGGATGGGAGTGGCAAATTGCATTAAAACTGTGATTGATACATTTTGTGCTCACTTCTCACTAATGCCCCTGGGGAAGGTATGTATACTTCCTACCTTCCAACACGTCATGGGTCGGTGTGGCAGGATGTAGCCCATCATTCTCCCACATCACTCACTTACATCCCAGAAGGGAAGCCTGTGTCCAACAAAGGACCTTAATAGCTGAAAAAGAAAAAAAAATGAGAAAAAACAAGTCTGGTTAGTCACTCAATTGAAACTGCCATGCAAGCAATGTCTTTTGGCAGTATACCGTCTTGGGGATGATCAATTGAATTTTGTCAAGTAAAGATCACTGATGAAAGTCTAAATTTTCAAAAAATAAGCATGAAAGGATCAATTTAGCATTAACTTACTCGGCAAATTGAACCCCGCCCTAAAAACTTCATTAGGAATTAAAACAAAACAAAAAAAAAAAACTTTTTTTGGACAAGTAAATTCTAAAATTCTCTCTAGTTCCATAGAATTGGCTTATTTACATAATACATACATTTGTGCATAGCAAGCCAGACCAACTTAAAAACTGATGATTTCTATATTTTAATGAAAGAAGAGACATTTTGTCTATGTAGAATTGAATAATTAGAATAGGAATTTTTTCTATTGTTTGTTCCTGGCCATAAAATATTTTCTGATCGCATTGTATTCTGAGACTGATGCTAATGGCCGATATATAAAATAATTAATTTTATTTGTTTCCGAAATGAAACATAAAATGCCATTCAGAGCTGTATCTTTTGACGAGAGAGCATTTATGAAAATTTTCGAGGCTGAGATAATATAGGCCTTCCTCCTGCATAGAAGTACGAGTACCAAGTGAACCCCTGAATTTGAACAAAACAGTGTAAAATTTATCAAATCAAGCCCTCTGCACCTTGTAGTGAAAGAATTCCTGTTCACCCAGGCTTTCTTGGTTATAATACAGTCTGTTATAGCATAGTTCTCAATATAACATGGGAGGGGGGGACTCACAATATTAATCTAGCTCCAAAAGGAGCAAGATCTAGCTTTTTCAGAGCTAGAACTAACCCTAAAAATGGATATATAGATCCAAAATAGCTTAATTGGCAACCTTGGTTATTACAGCCCAGTGACAACATGATTAGCTTTCTTGGACTTCAACACCTGCATTATAACGGGATACGATTTGAGTGTTAAAACTTTAACTGAATCAAGAGCACCATAGAAAAGAATGCCAGACATAGTGCATGCTTAACAAGCTTGTCTCACAAGCCAATCAGGTAATGTGGTGAGTTTGTTTCTCATCAGATACTCAATTACTGTGACCTTGTGCCAGACAAAGTAGAGCTTACTAATTAACCACGGTACCTCACAAAATGACAAATCCCAATTTCTATTTGAACTATTCCCATAAGAACGAGGAATCAATTTGTAACTTCATTGCAATACAGAACTCCATGTTTACTTAGAACCTGAAAGCGGGGACCAGTTTATTAAAGAATCAAAATAGAAAACTGATCCCTACCCACTTTTTATCATTTCAAAAGTACATTTTAAATGTTTTCAAAAAAGTAAAAGTAAAATAGTATTTGACTACTTGTGCTAGCAAACAATCTGAATGATTATGCGGAATATACACCTCTGACAATACTATATACGTAGGATATACCACCAAAATTTTAAAGAGAGTTCCCATATAATACAACGCAATTTATAATCATTCTGTCGGATCATATATCCATTTCTTAATAACATATATATATACATATGATTATCAGGGATTGAGTATATGTAAATGGATCTATGCAAACAAATCAGGGATTCATGGTCTGATGATGGCAACAGCATGAAACTTGGAGTCATCATAAAGCACTGATTTGTCTTCGCATATGTATTTGTCAGTATTTTTTCATTTTCCGATCAACACCGTTTGCTCATTACCAAAAAGTCCCCAAAATGTCAACTTCTTTATCATGTTGTAAGATACTAATATCCATTCATATATATATATATATATATATATATATATATATATATATATATATATATATATATACACAAACAAATGATATTTAGAATATATCATTTTGAAGTCTCAACCCTTAAAGTTCTATTCTTGCTGGTAATGCAAAGGCGCAAATAACTGTTTCAACTACAAGTTCCCTTTTTGCTTATTCATGGTCTATAATTGCTCTATTCGTTTCTTTCAATGTGACAGTTATGTATGAAGAAATGGATGTATATGATCTGACAGAATGATTATTAGTTGTGATACATTATATTGAAATGATCTCCTGTCATTACACGGTTAATATATCACTTGACTGAGACAACATAAATATAATAAACAATTTTTAAAAAATGGAGCTGCTGCAGAAATGCTCTTCCAACATGGAATGGAGCACACTGGTAGATGAGGAATACATACGATAAATAAATATATCGCTTGTATTCAACCTCACTGACTGTCCAGTTCCGTGGAGTAGAGGGAGGATACCAGCCTCCGGGTTTGAAGCCAAGATTTCGATCCTACCTTGTGGTACTGGATGGGATAATGGATAGTCTGTAGCCACACTGAAGAGTTGTATTATAATGATACAGCTGTCTGTGGATGACACAATAATATATGTATATATATATATACATATATATAATTTCATAATGTACATATATATGTATATACTATTTCATAATTCTGGCAGATTGTTTCATTGATCTTTTCTTCAAGCTCTTGAATGTTTTTGATATTTGCAATTTTTTAAAAATAACGTCATATATATATATATATGATAATGCTGATGAAGCCGAATCTAGTCCACCAGCAAACCAAATAAATAATTAAATGAAAGAATAAAAAATGAAGGATTCTTTCACAGATATACTCCTGTTTTGTCTTGAACTTACTTGTACACTTCTCTCCCTCAATCAAGATCTCTCTCTCTCTCTCTATATATATATATATATATATATATATATATATATATACATATATATATATATATATACATATATATATATATATATACATATATATATATATATATACATATATATATATATATATACATATATATATATATATATACATATATATATATATATATACATATATATATATATATATACATATATATATATATATATACATATATATATACATATATACATATATATATACATATATATATATATATATACATATATACATATATATATACATATATATATATATATATACATATATACATATATATATACATATATATATATATATATACATATATATATATATATATATATATACATATATATATATACATATATATATATACATATATATATATACATATATATATATATATATATATATATATACACACACACACATACTTTGATTAGCCAGTGACCCACCTATAAACAGTCAACTAGTGACAACCCTAACAACGGCTAAGAGGTTGACAAAAAAAAAAAACAAAAAACAATTGCAAGTATTAATCTTCTCTTTCCAGGTGAAATCTGAAACGGTGTTTATATTTATTTTGTCTGTGAATGAAAATGTCCTGAGTTTAGAATAGGAGAGTGTTAGATTGACTGGGAGCATTCGCTTAGATGTTCAGTAGTCATGGCTTTCAGCACTTTGTGGTTGAGATGGTGAAGAAGGGAGCACCAGGGGTCAGGGAAAATAAACAATTGCTTTGGTTGACAATGCCACCTCCCAACCCTTGGAATGAAGGGAGGGAGGGCTGGGAGATGGGAAATAAAGTGAGAGAGAGAGACAGTGATAGACAGAGACAAAGAGAGAGAGAGACAAAGACAGAGAGAGAGTGATAGACACAAAGAAGTAAAGAGAAAGAGAGGGAAGGAGGCAGAGATATAGATAGATAGAGAGAGAGGAAGATAAAAATGCTGAGACAGACAAAGAGGGAGTGAGGCAAAGACAGAGAGAGAGAGAGAGAGAGTGGGAGACAGAGACAGAGAGAGGGATAGAGAGAGAGAGAGAGAGAGAGAGAGAGAGTGGGAGACAGAGACATACAGAGGGATAGAGAGAGAGATAGAGAGAGAAAAAGGCAGAGACAGAGACAAAGAAGGAGCAAGAGAGAGGCAGCAAGAAAGAGAAAGAGAGACAGACAGAGAGACAGAGAGGGAGTGAGGCGGATTCAGAGACAAACAGAGACAGGGCCAGACAGACAGGAAGATATATAGAGAGACTGAGAGAAAGACAGATGTAGAGAAAGAGATAGAGACAAGCACAAACAATACTCAATGCCTTTCTGCTAAGCATTCAGTATAAAGAGTAAGGTTGGAGCCGCCCAAAGAGCTATAATCTCCCTCAGGCTATCTTGAATAATTGTGGGTTCAATTCATGGCTGAATCATGCCAAAGGCTTTAAAAATGGTACTCAATGTTTCTCGAATAAACACTCAGCACGGATCGAAGCAGTCCAGGGAGGAACAGTGTTTCTTGGGCTAGGACCCATCCATGATGGGTTTCCAACGATCCAGTACAGGAAACCAAAACCCTGAACAGGGTTTTTGGTTCTCTGAAATGGGTTAATGGTTACAGGACTATAGACCTATAGAAGAAGAAAGAACTGTAGGAAAAACATTGAAATAGAGAGAATAAAATGTATGCAAAGGAGGAGTAAGAAAAATCCGAAAAGAAAGAGAAAAGAGAGACAAAAATTGTGTCAATAGAAAGAGAGAAAAATGGAGAAAAAAATATCAGGAATAGAATATTTGTAAATACAGTGTAACATCATCCATAAAGTGTTGATATCCAGGCTACACTGTATTTATATATACATGAATATATATACATGAATATATAGTGTTTTTTTTAATACTCTCGCAAAAGTCCATTAAAAAGAATCAAATTACCAATACAAATACAAATAAACACTAAAATACCGGCAACAAGAACCTAAAATTATACAAAAAACATTTATAAGACTAAATGTTGAATTGACACGGATCAGGTTGAAAGTGGTTTGGAATTATGTATAAAAATTGACAAGAAAAATTGTTCTTTTTCAGCGCTACAATATGAAAAGTTTACATGACTATACATGTTTGAATTGTGGGTGTGAAGTGAGCCAACAGAATGTGGATAAAAATGATTATCTAAGACAAGCCAAGTGCACACACAGACTGGAAACAGACCCCCCCCCCTCATTTCAAACCAAATGTCAACCTCAATTACACAGATACAATTATTCCCCCTTCTGCTCCTGCTAGGCAACCAAATGCAGAAATATTCACATTCTGCTCTTCAGCATTGAACATGTAAACAGCATATTTTTCTCTCTGAACCACGGCAAATATTTTTCTTTGGAAAAGATAGCTGGCCCCCATTGAAATGCATTATCTGTGCCCATGGAAGAATAATAAAAAAAATTTGAGATGTAACATTTATCTCTTGAGTTTTTCTCTTCACCTTCTGATTGTCATTTTGATCTACATGACTATATATCTATATATATATATACATATATATATCTCATCATCAGTCTTTTATTGTCTGTCGTTGGACATAGACCTTCCCCAGGATTTGCCACACTATTTTATTGTGGGCGTTGCGGAGCCAGTATTTTCTAAATTTGTCTAGTTCATCTCTCTGTCTTGTATTCTCTTGACCTCAGTTTTGCATATGATCTCTAGGGATCCATGTTGGGCGTCGTGATGTCTATCTGTTGTCTTTCATTCTCGTAACATAGCCTGCCCATTTCCATTTAAGTTTTCTAACAGATTCTATGATGTCTCTGACTCCCATTTTTTCCATATATACTGTGCTGTTATATGATCTCTCTTTGAGGTTGAGCATGATTCTTTCATGCTCCTCAGTTTGCGAGTCTATCTCTTGGTTAGGTTCTATGTTGCAGCTCCATAGGTGACTATCGGGAGGATGCATTGGTTGTATACTTTTTAGGTTTAATGGGATCGATTTGTTTTTGAAGGCTTAGCTAGCTCTGCCGAAGGCTTGCCATCCTAGTGTGATTCTTCACTTGATCTCTACCTTTCAAGGATAGAATGTGACCTTTGATACAAGGTCAAGTTCTGACACCTGTGTGTCCATTTATCAATGATAATATATATATATATATATATATATATATATATATATAAGTATTGCTCATAAGTATTTGAATAAGCATAAAATCTGTTTTCATTTCCTGAGATTACAGAGGTCATTATGGATTTTGAGAAGGGTAGATAAAAAAATAGGTAACTAGTTTGAGAACTCTTCCATATAGCAATGTGAGTTCACTTTTTTATCTCCTTGATTAATTCTGAACAAGATTTTAGAAGGATCGAAACGAAAAACTTGTTTTTTTTTTTCACTTAACAATTCAATTCTATTAAAATTTTTTTTAAAGAAATCTAGGATTCAGAGCCTCAACAGAGGATTAAATACATGCATGTTATCTTGATTGCAAAAAACTTGGTTAATAACTCCATTGCACTAATTATCGAAAATAATAAGTCGACCAGTGTTTTTTGGAGATGGAACATTGAAGGGAGCCCTTGAATTGACTCCCTTTGTTTCCCCGAGGAATTCACCAGACGTAATGCTTGAGGGAAAGTCAACCAATGGAAGTGCGGCGAAACAGTCATTGGTCGAATCAGATTCAGGAAAATTAATGTCTGCCTCCCCAAACACTTTTAACAGTGTTGTCTCTGCATCATTCTCTAAATGCACTTGAGTGACTTTTATCACTGATACTCAGGTCCCAGTGGCTTGACTGTGCTACGTAAGAATCATCTGCAATGGCCATGTGGTTAGGATGGAAGACTATCATCTTCCAAAGGCCCTTCTGTTCGACAAACTGGAATCCAGTCAAGTGGGGGGCACGGAAGAGATATAAGGACTCATTAAAAAAAGACATTAATTTCCTGTGGCATACTGGGCCTGGGGGGGAATACTGTATTGAGTTTTCTTTATCTAAACTAACAACAATGACAAGTTCAGACTTCTGGTTAAGACTAAGTAGAAAAGTTAAAAAACAGGTCTGTCTAGTCACTCAGTAGATACCACTATACGACCAATGTCTTTTGGCTGTCTGCCATTTTGGTGTGATCAATTTTCGAAAATGAAAAAAAGAGGTGATCTAAGAATAAGCTACTTCCCAAAATGGTGTTTGTTAGAGCAGAACCGTGAGATGATGCCATAGAAGAGATATAAGGACTCACTAAAAAAGGGCTTACCTGTAGAATCAACGATTGCCAGTTGACAACAGAGACACTCATCAGGGTGATATGATGACATAAGGTTTATTAGGTAATCTACCTTTCTGAAACAAGTCACAGAAGAGAAGAGCCAGAGCTCTCTCGAGTTGCTAGACCTTCTCTTGCAGCCACTGAAGTAAAACCTGCCTCTCCCATGTAGGATTAGCTGACCATCAGAGCGCTTCCGACAGATATGGAGAACCCATCTGGATCTTTGTTCACAAGTCAAGCCATAATAATAACATCTGGTAAGTCACTCAATAGAAACCATTCGGGGTGATCAATTAAAATAATGGAAAAAAGGGTGAATAAGTTACTTCTCTCACTTTCTATTTTCATCTTGCTGGGTGAGTATGTGATAATATTAGGAAAGTTGTCGGAGTGTACCTATCAACCGCCTCATATCATGAACCCCGTTTTATCAAACTGCCCCATATTGAGGGTCACCTGTATTGTGTTGCTTCTATAACCTTATTGCTTCCCTCTTTTATTGTTCACTAATATCTTATTTGGTTAAGTGCATTCACACAGAAGAATCAAAGAAGATATGTATGTATTTACTGACATTTGATCATAAGATACATTCAGTACAAAAGGAAAATCAAGTCACTTTCTCTTTGATAGATTCTTTACACTAACTGTCACCGAAACCATCATAAGTTTCTACAGTTTTCAAGTTAGTCCATCTGGCTGGCTGACAATGTATGTATCAAGCATACAGGCAGCACCAATGGAGCTAAGGGGCTAAAAATTTCAACATTCACTCTTCATTATGTCTAGGAAAAACATTTTGTTTTGGGAAAATTCCTCCCTCAAATAGGTTTTCAGTGAGGGGATCAATTCGCAAAGCAAATCTATGCTAAATTGATCATTTAGTTTGTGTCCAGGATAATTCATGCTTTTTTTTTTTTTTAAATTTCAGACTTTTTTTCTTAATGATCACTTTTCCTCAAAAGGTAAGGGAAGTAACTAATTCATTGACCAGCCCTTTTCCCAATTTTTAATTCATCAGCCCTAACCTGACATGCTGCCAAAAGATATTGGTCATGTCATAGTTTCTATCGAGCGAATAACCAGACTTGTGTTGAATTTTTTTTTCCTTTTCCTAAAACCCAATTTATACCAGCTCTATTTTGAAAGGTAACAAGATTTGAATGCGGATTTTTCTCTTTATTCATTTCTGTATATAATGTTCACGAAATAAATGTCAGACGTATAAAGACTTTACTTCCTACCCATTCGCATGACTAAATGTCAACATTAAAATAAATTGTCCGAGGAAGAGTTTTAGTGCCAGTCCCTAAGGGTGTGGAATGTCACTTGCATTTGTTTTGTTTTTTTGTTTTGGAAGGATTTCTATCCCATGCAGGATAACCCTAGGTTCATCTCTTGAATTAAGATATAATTAAATGTAAACTCTAATTAATGACAATTATTGTATTACATATATATATATATATATATATATATATATATATATATATATATATATGTATATATGTGGATGCATGTATTTATGTATCTATTCATTTATATTTGTACAGTTATGTGTGTGTGTGTGTGTGTGTGTGAGGGTCTTTGATTTGTGTCTGTCAACGTGAGTATGAATATTTATGTATATATCTATCGTGCGTGTGTGAAAGTTTATCTCTTTAAACATTATTATTTAAACAGTTCATATAGTTCTCTCCAGTTTTGAAGTTTGTCTGGCTGGCTTTGTTTGTATGTATCACACATGTATGCAGAACCAATGAAACTAGAGGGCTGGAATTTAAAACATTTACTCCTTATTATGTAAAAAAAAAAAAAAAAACAGTTTTTTTTGTTCTTTGAAAATTCACCCCCAAGATTGATTTTTTTTTTGCAGGGGGGGGGGGGGGTCAATTTGCAATGTAATATCACGCTGACTCGATCCTTTAGCTTGCGTTCAGTAGCATACACACTTATTTTTTTTTTAATAATTATACTAGGATCAAACTTACAACTTCCACAATGAATTTACCCAGCTATACAAGAAAGGTTTAAGGCTCCAAAATTCTACTCCCTGGTTATCCTGGAGGACATGAACTTGTGAATAAAGGTGTTGGATTTTATACCCCTTGATGATGATGACGATGATGATCATGATCATGATCCTCCTCCTCCGTCATTGGACATAGACCTCCCCCAGGATTCACCACACCTTTCTATGGTGTGTGTCGTGGAGTCAATATTCCCTGAACCTGTCCAGTTTGTCTCACCATCTCATATTCTGCCGGCCTCGGTTCCGCATTTGATCTTTGGGGATCCATGTTGTGAATCATGATGTTCATCGGTTGTCTTCCATTCTTGCAACATGTCCAGCCCATAGCCATTTGAGTTTCTTTATAGTTTCTTTGATGTCCTGGACTCTTGTCTTTTCTCTAATAAACCGTGCTGTCTCATGATCTCTCCACGTGAGGTTGAGCATGATTCTCTCATGTTCATGTTGCATGGTTCTCAATTGAAGAATCAATCTTTTGGTTAGGTTCTATGTTTCTGCTCCATAGGTGACTATCGGTGGGGTACTTGGTTGTACACCCTTCTTTTTTGGATGAGTGGAGTCTCAACTTACCCAGCAGCAAAAGGAAGGTTTAAGGCTCCAAATTTCTACTTCATAATTACCCTGCAGGACATAACCTCGTGAACAAAGATGTTGATTTTTATACTCCTTGATTTTACCAGTACTCAAATGTACCAACTACAAAATGTGTTTAAAAGCTTTCCTAAATTTTAGACTTTTGCTTTTTGTATTCAATTGCAGTAAACTGTTCTTTGTTAAGTTTCCCCCAGAATTGTCTTGATGTAGTTTTTTTTATGTCAGGATGACAATGTTTTGTAACAGGGATAGAGGTAATGAGGAAGGTGCTGCACAAGACCCCTTTGGCACAACTTGGTAAACATGGTTCTGGTTGAAACTCTGCTGAACCCCATGTAGCAGGGCACTGTGTGTTAAAAAAAAAAAAAAAGGGCGTGGATAAAAAGAAATAAGAGAATTCATTAAAGAAAAATAGAAGTAAATGTATACATCATATTGTTACATCTTAACTTCATAAATTTTTCAATGGAACAGATTTCTGCATGACAAGAGATGGCTAATCGGGACCACTTTTGTCAAGTTGTACCGACTCCCTTTGCTATAATTCAATTAAAAATTGCAAGCATTGATCTTCTGAATCAACTGAAGGATCATTTGAAAATGGGGGTCCGGGCTTCTCTTCACAAGAATGTGTGTATGTATGTATATGTGTATATATGTATATGAGTGAATATGTATGCTTGTGTGAGAGAAAGGTGGTGGTGGGGATTTAGTTGATACGAATCCTCTGTTCATTATGCGTGTTAAGAGCCCCTTCTTCAATCTCGTCCCCCCGGTCGTCACCCCGATCCTCAGCCGGCATCTGAGTGACACCAGAGCAGCAGCATCAGCAGTAGCAGCATGGTCATTGGAGATCAGTTCATTTATGGTTCGGGACAATAATTTATGATGGAAATGTAGTTTCAGCTGTCCGCAGATAATCTTCCTCAAACAGACACACCCGTGTGGGAGACACACTGCTTAGGACAAACGGAAGAAAGAACACACGGCTCATATGAACGCGCATACACAAGCACACATACAGAACAATTAGCAGTAAAAGGCGAATACAACATACAAAGGGATATATGTCACACACACGCACACGCTTATACAAAAACTGAAGACACACTCACACAAAGATTCATTTCACATATTCATAGAAACTACACACACACAGACATACATACAGAAAGAAAATGTATTGTGTACCAGTTACACATAACAAACTCACAAAGGAAAATACTCTCATAAGCGGATACAAAAAATGTGATATGCACTCACACATACAGACACTTGCATACGCACACGGAGAGAGAAAAGGAAACAGTTCATCATACGCACACAAAAACTCACATATATATACATACATACGCATCTCCGTCTTCTCCTCCTCACTTCCTCTTTTCTCTCTCTCTCGCAGAGACATTCATACTTCTCTATCTTTCTCTATCTGTCTCTCTATCTCTCCCCATCCTCTGTCTATCTCTCTCTCTCTGTCTCTTCCTATATAAATCAACCACACTAATTCATTACATACGTTAATCATTGCTCTGAAAAGAGCCATTCATAAACAATCACATACACACACACTCACTCACTCATTCATTCATAAACAAGCACTCATTCATACATACACATACGGAGAAGACGAAGCGAAACGGAAAGCGCGAAAAAATTAATGTATTCGCATAACATACAAGTCGCGCGTGCGCGTAACTTCCGTTGTTTCGTTAAGGGAAAAGCTACACCCTCTCCTCCTTTTCTTGTATTGTGACTAGCCACGCTCGGTAAAGACAGAAAATGTGGACGTAAACTTGATCCAAGCCCCAATAATAACCACCTCACCCCCTTTATTTTGCCCACTGAACTATCAACACCTACGGAGCTATTGTCCTTTTTCTGTTTACATTTTGAAAATATTTCATTGTGCCTCCTTTTTGATATCGGCATCGAGAAAAATCATGTCTAGCGAGGCACAGTCTTCTTTCAGACCCTCACAACCCCAGGAAATAGCATGAAATTTCTTAGACACAACAATTGTAAAAAAATAATCCCTTTGGTCTTAAATAAATACAGCAATACCTTCAATACCGCTGGTTTTAATACAGGTCCGTTAACTAGATCTTCACAACTTCTTAAAACAGAATGAAATCCCTTCTTAGACACAACAATTCTATACAAAAAAATGCCATTAGTCCTGAATAAATATTTTTCCTTGCCTAATTTTCATTAAACATGGATAATTTCGCTCGTAGACAATGTTGTAATTGCTGTGACCCAGGCCTCAAAGAGGAATTTCATAAGGCGGTGCAAAGCTGTTCCCCCTCCATTTACACTGCATGAACACCCACGTCTTTTAACCATCCTGTTTTCATCTGTCATTATTCTTTTAGTGTGCCATACTACAGTTATCCACTTGTTAATCTATTTCATTAATGGACATATCGTATCGACTTTGATAAATCTGAGTATTGGATCTTCTAAGAAACTCTAGGGGGGACCCTTATTTTGTCCCCCGCCCCCTGGCACTCTTGGCAACATTAGATTCAGCATCAAGAAAACACAGTTCATTTTCTAAAGTTTTTTTTTTCTCCAGACAATTGGACTTATGGTTGTTGTTTGTGTTCTAAACATGACGTTTGGGCCGATCCATTCCTTGGCCCTCTTCAGGTGTGCTATCTAAATGTGATGATGATAGATAGAAATTTCTCTTTCCAATGACATGGAAATCCGGAATATAGACAGGGAACTTGAGTAGAATCAAAGAAGCAGCACACATCAACTTGTTGACTCAGTGTATAAATCATACAAGTGGGAAGTTCAGCTCAAAATGCTTTCTAATACTCAACAGGGACAAGGTACGGAAATCCAGACTCAACAAGGAAAGGAAATGAAAATATCCGAATCTTGTGTTATAAATGTTGCTATCATTAGAGAAGAAATTCTGTTTACCACCATCACATTCAGATTGTATACCTGAAGAAGGCCATAGAATGGTTTGGCCTAAAGGTCATGTCAACAACACTAACAACAAGAAGGTGTTCAATCGTCCCAAAATCTCCTTGAATGGTAATGACCCTTTTGAAAACTACAGAGAGTATAGTTCATTTTATTCATATTCCTTAGAACATCACAGTAAAATGTTATATATACAAATCAACCTCAACTGTATTTTAGAGCTTTTTTTCTTTCTTTATGGATACAGTCTTCATTTTAGTGTAGCCACTGAGCCAAATAATAGTGCCTTTTGTAATAAAAGGCATAAAATTTGGTACACTCATAATCAAAGACATTCAAGAGAAATTTAGATATTGAGCCATCATGAATTTTCAATATGTCGCCTATGGCAGCCATTTCAAAATGAATGTAACAACTGTTTTCAAACCAATTTTTCTATCAGCAACAGATATATGACATTGCAGACATGAATAGTTGAATTTATTTACCATACATAGTTTTGGGGAATTTGCAATTTGGATAATACATGCAAATCATTGAAAATGTTATACTTTTATCACAAAATGTACAATTGGCTTAAGATTCTCAGCTGAGTAGCCCAACTATTTGGTAATGGTAATTTTAATTGAGTTGAAATGAGCTTATCTTATTTTGAAGGAATCCTTTACTCTATTCAGTGGAATATACCAAATAGACCAGGCATTGCTCTCACAACTCCTGTACAAACTTACTCAGGAGTAAAAGAAAGGTTTAAGGCTCTCAAAATCTACTTCCTGGTTGCCCTACAGGACATGACCTTGTGGATAAAGATGTTAGTTTCTGATGCTTCTTATTTAATCCTTCAGTGAGGCAGTGCGAAGAGCACATCAGCTTGAGGGAAGAGCAGAATGACATTCGCTGATAAGAATTAGGGCGTTGGTAAAGGGAAGTTGTATCGACTTTTCTTTCAGGTGCAAATTTCAACTAATCCTTGGGTATGAGTTTTTTCATGGTCTAAACTTCCTTAGGAATTTCAGGGAGATTGGATCATTACTATCTGAGATTTTCTACTGTAACTTCATTGTCCAAATGTTGCTGGTACCCAGTTATGGAAATGAGTTTTGGGATCTAGAAAAAACATCCAAGAAAGAACATCTGATACGACAGAAAGGAAGGAAAGGATCAACCCCACCAAAAAACACCACAGGAAGAAATAAAGGGTAATAATCAGAATTCCTCCAAAATTAGCTAATGTAACAGATGCCTAAGACAGTCTGGTTTGGTACACTGCCTGAAATATTAGAATAAAAACAGGATACTAGACTGAAGGGATCATTGTAGGTAACAAAACTGTGGTTTAGAAATTCAGTCAGGAATCAATATATATATATATTTATGTATATATATATAGTGACAAAATAACTCCAATCAGTGATAATTCACTAAAATTATTGTCAGTCTAATAGTCACAAGCACAAATGAAGGATGCAAATATACCCCCCCCATTGACAACACCCTACTGTAGCATGATGGTTCTGATATCATGAAAACTGCACCCATTTGTGCCTGCACATTCCAACAATATGTAACCATTATTGGAGTTGAACTCTGAAATATGTCCAGAAGTCACGCAATGAAAAAAAAAAATTTCCATAAACCCTGTTTACTCCTGTTCTGTCTTGATCTGAATAGTGTATAGATAGATAGAAAGTTAGATAGATAGATAGATAGATAGATAGATAGATAGATAGAGAGAGATAGAGATAGAGAGAGAGATAGATAGATAGAGAGATAGAGAGATATAGATAGAGAGAGAGATAGATAGATAGAGAGAGAGAGATAGATAGAGAGAGAGATAGATAGATAGAGAGAGAGATAGATAGATAGAGAGAGATAGATAGATAGAGAGAGATAGAGAGATAGATAGATAGAGAGATAGATAGAGAGAGAGATAGAGAGATAGAGAGAGAGATAGAGAGATAGAGAGAGAGATAGAGAGATAGAGAGAGAGATAGAGAGATAGATAGATATGAACAGACCGAGAGAGATAGATCGATAGAGAGATAGATCGATAGAGAGATAGATCGATAGATAGATAGATCGATAGATAGATAGATCGATAGAGAGAGAGATAGATAGAGAGAGAGATAGATAGAGAGAGAGATAGATAGAGAGAGAGATAGATAGAGAGAGAGATAGATAGAGAGAGAGATAGATAGATAGATAGATAGAGAGATAGATAGATAGATAGATAGAGAGATAGATAGATAGAGAGATAGATAGATAGATAGAGAGATAGATAGAGAGAGAGATAGATAGAGAGAGAGATAGATAGAGAGAGAGATAGATATACACAAACAAATCAGTTCTTCATGGTGACTGTTTCATGCTAATTCGATCGTCAGACCTTATACTATAGATATATCCATATAAAAGCCATATATGCAAATTAGTATGTTTAATTGTATAATTGTATTGTGGTATGTCCTGTCTGATTCCTGCTATGACCTAAAAGTTATGATGGTTTGGTCCATGTGAAATAGATAAACAGAGCTAATAAAAACAATTACAGGGTTGTATTAAAATGAGATAGTCTGATGTGACATAACTATTAAGATTACATCATAGAAACGTGTATGAATTTTTGTCTGATCACTCATTAAAAACAGCTTGAGTTGAGCTGAGACTTCAAAAAACCTCAAGAATTAAGAAACTTGAATTATCAAAAATGAATCACCAAATAAAATAGCTTTAGGCTCTTTTGTGCTGATCCATGCATAAATAACACCGTCATTTTAGACGGATATATTCTTGTGCAGATGATAATATTCAGGCTTTTTCAACACCTGTTCTTATCTCAAATCAATTTGTACACTATTTACATATTACTGACGTTTCTACTATCAGAAGTTTTTAAAACTTTTTTGCTATTTTGACATTTTTAAAGAATATTTATTTTTTGGATGTTGGTTATATTGCAAGAAAAACGAATGTAATGTATCAAAAAGATTTGTACCATAAAGCCATGAAATCAAACAATTAAGAATGCCGTCTGGTTCTGGTTCATTGTCATTTGGGATATGGTGCCATCAATGGTGGAAATGGGGGTCTGTGGGGCTAAGGCATGTACCTATACGACAGAAACCAATCCCTTTTACCCACTAGTTCATTCAGTCCCAGATTAACTATGTAGCAAAAGTTGCATTTGCTTCAGGCTGTGCAGTTTCAAGGCTGTGCACTGAATGCTTGCAAGCTATCAATTCCAGTTCAGTGATCCTACACCTCCTCTGTTAGTATAGTACTCCATAGCCTTCAACTTTTATGAATGATTGGGTGTTTAGGGTTAATGGTTTCTGCCAATTATTACATTTAATTGGAGCTATTATTTCAACTGTCAATAATGGGAATGTTGTATCTATGTGATATGTATACCATGCGTAAATACAAAGGTACTTGAAATTGAAGTCATGGCCACGGTACAAAAATCAAAGTGAAAATGTAACACTGAAATATCTATCACATCATCAGGCTATACGTCAAACAGATAAAAAATACTTTACTGCAGTTGTGAAAAAAAAGTGTTCTAACATTTATGAGTATTAGAAGAAAAAATCCCTTTTTAACTTAAGATTCGGACTTTGCACTAACTTAATCGGGCACTGTGGGTTGTGTCCTGTGGGGTAACCAGGGAGTAGAATTTGGGGGCCCTAAACCTCCTCTCTCTCTCTCTCTCTCATACAGCAGCATAAGTTTATTGAGGAAGTTGGGAGTTCAATCATTAGTGAGGGAACAGTTGTGAGCAAGGGGGATCAAAATCAATTCGCGTGACCCATGCCTTTTTGCAAATGATCAATATAAAATTTAATGAGGGGATGATCAATAAAATGAGTTACTTCTCTTGCCTTTTGTTGAATCATGATAACTAAAAAAAGTCTGAATTTTCAAAAATACAAGGGTGAATGCTGTTGGACACGAATTGAGGTATCAATTTAGCATAAATTACATTGTAAATTGAAGCCTCCATTTTCAAAAGATAACTAAAAAATTTTTCTAAGTATAATATTGAGTGAATATCTAAATTTTCAGCCCCAATGGAGTGGTCGGCATGCATGATACACTCATACATAGATAGCCATCCAGCCAGATAAACTCAGAGACTGAAGAAACCTATGTTGACAGTTTTGGTTGACCGTTTTTAATATGTTTTGAAGGGGTTTTTTTTTCTCTCAAAGTATGACATTGTATTCGTTACATCATTGAGGAGGAACAGATTCCCTTTTATCAAGTCTCACATTTTAGATAAATAGTTATTAAAACTTAAAATCAATAATGCTCTCAAACTTGGAAGAATGCAATAGTCAAGAGGACATGCAAGCAATTTTTATGAGCATGAAAAAAAAAGATAAAATTAGATAAAAAAATCAGTTACTAACTTTCGAAGTATAGGTATAGTGTCAAATTCTGTTACATTCAGGGGTCCAGTTCTCCCAGGGCTAACTATGGTGCTGTTCCAGCACCTTTGTAGGAAAAAAATATGAAATAAAGGAATTAGACAGAGCTTATTTCCAATATGTATACCTGCTCATTTTATGTACTGGAGCAACTTCCTTGCCCGATTTATGTAACATATATATGTTATGCCAAGTTGGCAAAATTTCAATTCTTTTTACAAAAAATGAATGAATACGTAGATTTAACTTGATCAAAAGTCCATTTAATCAAAACAAGGATACAAAACAACTATTTTTTCTACAATCAAAAGATTGTGAAATCAAACTTTTTTTTACAAAAAATAACTAAATATGTAATTTTAACTAAAAAAAAATAAGTAGGCAGTTTTAATTTGATCAAAAGTTTATTTAATTAAAACAAGGATATGAAACAACTATTATTTTATGATCAAAAGATTTTATGATTCAAGTGAAATCAAACTTTTTGTATTTACTAAAGATATATAAATTTTGTCAATCAGGCAATTTCACCAATTCTACGTAACATATGCATAGAAAAGATAAAGAGGAAATGACCAGCTTTTTCTAAACTCTGACAACTAAAAGTTAACTTTGCATTTCTGTTTATTGTAGTATACAGTAAAGATAATTGTTTTGATGATATAAGTTTTATTTAATTCTCTTGTTATCATCATTTTTATGACTCAACACTTACTGAAGAATGTTGAAGAATTTCTTTTGCATATCTTTTATCTCAAAATACATGGATATTTAAGAGCAAAAATTTGCCCTCACAACCCCAAAATCAATCAATAAAATATTTTCTGTTTCAAGTGGCCTAAAAGAATTTTTCGTTCTTATTGCTTGTCACCTGATCTTCAACAACCTGAGTGAATCTCTCATTTCGGATTTTAGGTTCTGGGGAAATCAGTTCAGCTTACAATTTAATTCTACCATCTTTAATCCTATTTCATCCCATTGTATTTCATTGTGTTTATATTCCTCTTTGTAGTTTATTAGATTCTATCAAGCAAATCTATCAAGATAACTTCTACAATTTTTAAGCTAATCTGGCTGGCGGGCTGGCTGGCTGGCTGGCTATGTATGAATCATGCATACAAGCCACACGTGTGGAGCTAGAGGACTGAAGATTTAAACATTTACTCCTTATTAAGTCTAAAATGACATTTCTTGTTTCTTCAAAATTTTCCCCCAAATAGCTTAGTATTTTCAATATAGGTCCACACTTGATTGGTCACTAGTTTGTACCTTTTGGAAATCATACTTTTTAGTGATCCAACAAAAGGTGAGAGAAGTAATTTATTCATTGATCACTATTTATTTCAGTTTTTTGATTGATCACCCCAACACAGTATGCTACCAAAAGACTTCGGTCTCCTGATGGTTTCTATTAAGAGACTAATCAGTCCCGTTTCATTTTCTTGTTAATCCCTGTGAAAAATATTCAAGGATATATAAGTTTCCTCATTGTCCCAAAGTAGAATGTTTGCAAACTGAAATAGTGTGAAGCAGAGAGCTGATACCATTAATATCTATTTTAATGAGTAAAATTGTTACCTTCAAGTTGATGAGTCCACAGTTATGAAAAGAGAACAGAAAAAATTATAGTATACATCATATAAGTAATTTGCATGTAGACATATTGACTTCACTAGATTTCGAGATGAAGAATAGTTATGAAATTGTAGCCCTTTGTATAGATCAGTAGTTGTACACGTTTTTCTGTACTATGTCGATGGTTAGACCTTTCAACATTTAGCCCTGCATTTTCAAGTTCATAAAAAAAGATTTGTTCAATCGCAACTAAAATGTTTTTGTCTTATTCATATTCATCTCATTCTAACTATTGCTTTGATGCGTAGGTCAATTATATTTCTCTGGAGATTGGGGGGTAGTTGAGTCCACCCTGTCATCAAATAGGCTTATAGCGGATACTGAAATAGCGCTCAGTCGGAAATATCAGGCTTACAGGTTGAAAGAGTTAAGCATACATTTAAGACCAATAATTTCATTCTTACCAAGGGTTTGCTGCGTAGGCTAAATATATTTCTCTGTGGGGTTGGGGCTAAGTTATGTCACCTCTGTCATCAAATAGGCTTACAGTTTATACAGAAATAGCACTCTGCCAGAAATATCAGGCTTACAAGTTGAAAGAGCTGAACATACAGTTGAGACCGATAATTTTAGAGTAAAAATTTATTTTTTCTCTCTGTACTTTTGATTTTTTACGTGACCCCCCCTCATTTTTTTTTGCTCAGATTTGAGTGCAAAATCTTTGTTTTATACAGAAAGAAATATGGTATAACTTCTTCTCGTAAATTTAAAGACCGTTAAATAATTTGACAGCTACTTGATAACATGAATAAATATCAAAACAAGTCTGGTAAGTCACTCAATAGAAACCATCACATGAGTCTTTTGGCAGCATGCTGAGTTGGGGTGATCAACTAAAAGATTGGAAATTGGGCTGATCAATGAATTAAGTTACTTCTTTTTCCTTTTGTTGGATCGCTAAAAAGTCTGGATTTTTTTTCTTGAAAGCAAGGATGCTGCTGGATACAAACTAAGGGACCAACTTAGCATAAACTTACATTTCAAACTATCCCTCCGCACCCCCAAAATAAATATGAATAAAAAAATGAAAGAAAGAAAATGAAGAGAAAAAAAAAAAATCTGAGGTGGATTTAAAGAACAAAACAATCTTTTTTTTATGGATATGATATGGAGTTTATGTTTACATTTCCAGCCCTCTAGCTCCTCTGGAGCAGCCTGTATCCTCGATATATACTTAGATAGATTTATCATTTATATATTAAATACTAAATAGTCACCAGCATGTTGCCTGGATTTGTCTCCATCCTTTACATTTTAAAACTTATATACTTATATATCTGTACTTCGCACGAATGAATCGCAATACACCATGTGTGTACCAGAACCAATTACCTAAAAAATAGATCTAAAATTATCTAAAAGATTATCTAAACTTATCTAAAACAAACAGATCTTATTTAAATGTTTTCAGAAGTTGCCTACTGGTATACTCATGCACATTTTCAGGATTGTAGTCCCTGAAATATGACCAGGAGCACCTGAGGAGACAAATGCAGAGACTAGCCGAGTGAGAAAAATTTACAACCTACTTGGCTGGTTGGTCGGGCAAGCCATTTGTGGGGCTTTGGTAATTCGGTATGTATTCATATAGGCACACACATTATGCTCACTAAACACAGCAAAGATGCATTCATATATACATGTCTGCATATACACATACAAACATTTCATATAATCTGCTCGTATATCTGTCTGCTGTATAGAAATGGAAAAATTGAGACTAGTTATAGAGCATCTTGAAATTTCATTAAAAGATCTTATGCATTTTGTCTATCTAAATGTAGACATTATCGGGGAAGGAAAGGATATAAAGATTTCCCTGCTATCCTATACTAGAGCGGTCGCAAAGCAAAATGGAGTAAAGCAAAGACCGATGTCTATGTTTAGATAGATGAAATTCATAGGATTGTTGAAAAAAATTTTGAGATCCGCCAAAAGCTAGTTTCAATCTTTTCATTTCCATATTGTCGATTATTATCATACTGTTGGATTTTCTACATATCTGTGTACGTATGTGTCATGTATTTATATATATATATATATATATATATATATATATATATATTCGTTATCTCTTACACAGCACTTACATTCATATCATTGCTGTGATTGCAGCAGAACATGCACTGCAAGCACACTTCTGCTCTTCTGTGTTTTTTTCAAATTTATTCTTTTTCAGCTTATTTTGGGCCCCGATTCCCCTTCTTCAGTTTCTGAGATATCAACATTGTTTCAATGCTAATCAGTGCATCTCAATGCTGTGTATTGCACTTATATACAGTTTGGAGAAAAATTAATCTTTTATTGTTTTATAAATGGGGGTGGGGAGGTTTACAATGTAACAATAATGCTAAACTGGACCATTACTTCCTGTTATTTACTTCCCTTGCAGAAGTTGTGAAATTTTTATTTTTTCTTTTCTGTTCGGGGCGTCTCCCCCCACTCATTTTTTTTTTTTGACCCCTAATACTGTCTTCCTTTTTGGGAACTACCTCCCTACTTTTCTCCCCCCTCTCTTTTTTTTTGGGGGGGGATGTCCGCTCCCTCTCCCAATTAATTTTTCTCACACTCCACTCTTCCTTTTTGGGTACTCTCCCCCCCCTGGTTTGGCTTGTAGTTTTTTTTGTTTTAGGGGTAAAGGGGGGGGGCTACGCTATGGTGCGATCTTACTAGTTTTATCTTTTTGTGTTTAACATTCTGAGTGTTATCTTTGCTTGAATTCATGGCTTCAAGATGTTTTGATCTTTTTTTTCCATCATTTTTCCGTCATTTTTCAATTGAATGCACATCCCCGAAAAATCTTTCTGTCTAGACAGCTTTTGTGCTGATCAACATTTTTTTATCATTAGTCTTTTCATTCCTCAAAGAAAAGAATGTGAGTTTCCTATTTAAAAGCTTTAGACGTTTTGCAATGTAGCCAAGATCATAAAACATTTTTTCATAAATACAGGTATAAAGAAAATATCTCACTTGACCTAGGAAGCATCTGTCGTATAAACACACACCTCAAATCCAAAATGGGTACGGCACATTTAATGTTTTGATAACAAACAAATACTGAATGTGCGTATGTCCGTTATGAGAGGATCAGGTTCTCTCATCCAGGGTTTGAAAATTGGTGCCTTATAGTCAATAAAGGATAATGGTGTTATACGATTGTTTTATACAAGCCTAAATTGATATACCCGTATAAAAAGATAGTGCTATTCTTTCCTAGTAACGTCGTTGGCTCTAAAATATATTCTGAATTGTATTTTTTTGCCCCTAACTTCCCACTCTGAGAATGTGGCTACTGACACCCATGACAATTGTCAGTTCTTTAAAAGTTCAAGGTATTATCATTGTGATGTTTTGTTTCTGTTCTTTTGTCTCTTTCTCTCTCATTCATAAATTCTCTCCTCATTAGCTTTCTCTCAAGTGTGGCAAATTAATTGTGTCCATTCATGCTGGATTTTCTACCTCTCCTCCTCAACCGGTCCAGGGCACGGCAACATTCCAGGACCAACATTTCAGAACGTGTCCACTGGCGTATAAACCAGGGAGCTAGGGATGTCACCTGCTCTCTTAAATTCGGACAAAACAGTGTTGAATTTCAGGCAAGTCAGTGTAATTCAGGCAAAACTGTATAAAGTTTCGGGAAAATCATGCTCTCTGCCCCGCCCTTAATGACAGAGTTCCTGCACGCTCATACAGCTTAGGTTGTCCGAGAGGTCGGGTTCCATCAGTTAACTCACAATACAGCAAGCCCCTCATACTGGTCTGTCATTGTACATTCTGAAGCTAATTAGCTATCTTGATTAAAATGTGAGGCTGTGCCAAAGATGCTGATGTTACATGGTACAGGATAACATCCCTTGGCAAGGAAATCCTGTTATTTTGTGGCACAGCATCTGTCATGGTGCTGTGGTTAATGGAAGACATATTCCTTGAGTTTAGGAAGTAATCTTTGAAGAGGCCTTATCTAAAATCAGTAGGAGGGGTTTTAGAATCATCAATCATCTCATTTCATTTTTTTTTTTTTTTTTACTAATGATAAAAGAGATCTGGTTAGTCACTCAAAAAAGATTGTCCTTTTGCAGCATACCATGTTGGGGGTGATCAATTAGAAAATTTCCCACCAACATAGGTTTCTAATGGGTTGGTTCAATCTGCAGTGTAACGGTAACATTTACACTTGTTATTCTTTTTTTTTTTTTTAATCCAAATTTTTTTTAGTGATCACTGCCCAGCAAAAGGAGAGACAAGTAACTTATTCATTGATCATAACTTTTAAAATTTTCTAATGGATCATCACCAATGCTGCCAAAAGATACTGGTCATGTGACGGTTTCTATTGAGTGTTCATTATCAAATTCACATCTATGCATACATGATTTTTTAAATTTAATGGATATTTGATACATCATTGCCAAAAAAAATAAAATAAAATAAAATAAAATAAAACATAACATTATTATCACAATTCAAACTCTTTGTTGCATATCAGTTGACTTTTGGTCATTGCATTCTAAATATAAACATGCATTTGGTTAAGTAAAAAGGAGTGACATTTAGTTCTCATGGATGATGTGCACGCCTAATTTTTAGGTTTATAAATCTGGAAAAAAATTGTCTCTCCTATTTGTTTGAACACTCACGAGAACAGAGTGTGACACAAGGTTGGTTCAATGAGGGTATACCACACATTTGAACGTGTGGGTGGGAAACCAAAAATTCTTGTATTCCTTGCAACTATTGTCGCAAAGACATAAGAGCCTTAGGTTTTTAGGTCTCAGGACTAATCCTGAGCCCTTTCAATTTGACTACACAGAGCAGTACCATATCTCATGGGGTAAAAACACCATTGGCTATGGTACCAAATCTGTGTCAATCTGGTCTCAAATGGTCTGAACTCTGGTTCTGAAACCAGAAGTCTGCAAGAAGTTTTTTTTTGTGTATTATACACAAATTAATGTTAGTTAAATTAGTAGGATTACCAAATACTTGGTCTTCTACAGTCTCTTAGAATATATACCGTGGCAGTACATGCTCCAAGAATTTATTTGTTTATTAATAAAGCAAAGAGGCAAACCATAGTTTTCCTCCATAGATTGCCGGAACAAAGAGAGTTAATTTTCGCGCCTTTTTGATTTTATACCGCATTTCTGCCAACACCAGCAGTTACAGTCTGGCAACTTCCAGAAAGGTCCCATGATCAGGAGGAGTAAACCAAGGGCAGATAATTCGTCTACTTACTGGAATCTTGGATTTACTATGATCTCAGCTGTCAGTGATCCCTACAGTACTCCCCTGCTAGAGATATCGTTGCGATATCTTGATAGAATGTGTTATGTAACCACGGTGCAAAGCATCCATGGCCATCGAATGCAACAACCAGATCTAGTAATGGTTTTTATCGGCTGTATCTGTAGTGTTTGTCATATTTGTGTTGTATGTTGTTTACTTTTCATTGGTCGGTTTGTGTATCTATCCTTGTGTGTTGTGTCAATGAAAGCTGGTTTCAGTTTGCTTATCTATTTTTCAGGTCACACGTTATGTTTTCATTCCAGGCAATGAGAAGAGGAGAGGATTTTTCTTTCACCATTTTAATCAATTGAAACGATCAAATAATTTCTGTTTTCTGCAATTCTACAATGAAGTATTTTCATTATTTAACATGTTTTTCAGATTATTGTCTTCATCTTTTTTTGCTTTTTACTCAATGTTTTAGCAAATGCATACTTTTTTTTTTCCCTAAGTGTATGTTGGATTTAAAACTACCAGATGAGAAAAGTTGAAGAATATATGTCATAACATTGTATTAAAAACAAAACAATGGGTCTCTTCTTTCTCCAAACCCTTGAACCATATCTTTCACCATATGTTTTTTCAGTTTTTACATGATTCTGGCTGGCTGTCTGGCTACGTATATGTTATATGTCATTCATACAAGCCATACCAATGGAGCCAGAGTGCTGAAAATTCAAACTTTTTATCATTATGTCTAGAAAAAAATATTTTTTGTTTTTAGAATTCTCCCTATAAAGTAAGTTTTTAGATAAGGTTCAATTTATAATGTAAGTTTATACTAAATTGATCCCTTTGTTGGTGTTTGGCAATGTTCATGCATGTTTTTTGGAAATTTAGATTTTTTTCAGCCATCACGACCCAAAAAATGTTGAGAGAAGCAATTCATTCATTGATCACCCCTTTTACCAATCTTTTTAATTCATCACCTCCAACACAGCACGCTGTCATAAGATTTTTTTCTATCAAGTTATTGAACAGACCTCTTATTTTCTAGTTCATTTACTCTGACACCAGGAGTCAATGAACTCAAAAGACATTTTGACCCTTTACAACAATTCGGAATAAGTCTGATTGACAAATAAGTAAAAATTTCCTCCTTTGATTGTCAGTTACTTTGAAATCTGTTTAATTACGACTAATGATTTCTTTCTAAAGTCAGAGTTGTGAACCACAATTTCACTTATGCATAAAACACTTTAAAACTGAAAAACTAAGCAGGAAAATATGCCATATAGAGAAATAGAGGGACTTGAGTCTCACTAAAAGCTTGTTATTTCTGACGAGCACTGTTTACTCACTGTTTCAGATTGAGGAGCTGAGATAAAAAGCAACTGAAAAAAAGGAGTAAGAAAGAAAGATTTTGTTCTTCATATTAAGAAATCTCTTAATTCATACAAAAACTAATTTTATGTACTGCATTTCTTTGTACATCATATGAAAAAATTTTGCACTCAAATCTGAATAGGCGAATCATGCTATACTCAAATGTACGCAGAAAAAAATCTTATACGTTACTATAATTAAGTTCATTTGATAACCAGGGTGAGGTTACTCCTTGTCCCACCTCCAGTAAGAAATATATCTGACTTATTTGACTAACCAACTGTAAAAATGAAATGAATTTGACAAAAACATTTCAGTTGTCAGTGAAACTCAATTTTATCAACTTGGGCTTTTCTTCTTAGGAGTTCAGGTACATGTGCAGTGGCCAAGGGTTAAATTTTTGAGTACCACAATATTTACTTCCTTCCTGTGAAATATATGCAACACTAATACTCAAATAACTAGAATAAATCAAAATAGATAAACCAAAAAAATAACTAAATTTGAAAACAATGGCTTCAAACTGAGTGCACAAGATGTACTAGGGTAAGTATCTTTGCCTTTGTTTTTCATATCTTATTTTATTTGATAGAATTAAAAGAATTACCATTGTAACAGTACACAACATTAAAATAGTGCAGCTTTGCAGTATACAAATTTGAAACATCAAAGCAGAGAAACCTTTGGGGCTGCCGAAAAGTTGTGCCAAGTCAAGTACCTGTTATATAAAGGGATACAAATTTATATGTATTTTTCACCTTTAAATCCAGTATATATTATGCAAGAATCATGTTATATTTGAAGGAATACCATAATCAAGGAAAATATGGGCTGATTCCTTTTTTGTTATAGTAGAACCCTTCTGTAGTATCTTCGTGGAGGGCAAAATAGATCCAAACAATGTGGGTACCTTGGGGCAATAAAAATAGGATTACCTGGGGACAATAAAGACAGGATTAACTTAAAACAGTCAGATCTTGTTGGTCACTTCTCATGTCTTTTGTTGGATTACTGGAAAGTCAGAATTTTAAAAAAAATCTGTGAATATAATTAGACATAATCTAATGTACCAATTTAGCATGAAATTACACTGCAAATTGAACTTTCTGCTTCAAAAAGCAAAAAAAGTTGAGTTTTTTTTTTCCTAAACATAATAAGGAATAAAGGTTTGAATTTTCAGCCCTCTAGCTTCAATCGTATGATCAGTATGCATGACACCTAGATAGATAGAGACATAGATTGACAGACAGGCAGATAGTCAGAACCACTTAAAAGTTGAAGAAACCTATGTTGACAGTTTTGGTTGTCAGTACTGATTAGCTCCAGTGTGGATGATGAGTTCACAGTCCCTTTTGTTAGAAGTAGGGCTGGATATTCCTTGATAAACATGAATATATCTAAACTCATTCATAAAAAATATTTTCTTAGATAGGTGGAGCCAAGAAGTTGAACTTTGTTCATTTTATAAGATCCTACCACTGATATCATTTTTTACAGTTCGACACAATAATACACAGATATCATAAAGCCAGTTATGGATATGATACTTTAGACATTAACTGCCAATCATCTAGTCAACATATCTATTTTCTGAATCTATGACCTAGACATGAAGACATACTTATCATATCTTTATCATTCTTCAGTTGGTTGAAAGTGGGGGGTCATGGAAAAAAAATGGATGACTCTGCCTCTTTAATTTCAGCGTGTGAGACGGACAATAGAAGATTTTGAACTTGTAAGTAGGCTGAGGACCTACATTTATCTCCAGTGAATAAAGAGTGACTTTATTAAATAGAGGTGACTGTATCGGCCAGTTGAATCAAATGGTCTGGCACTTCAGAAAAGGATCTTCAGTTCAGGTTGAGTACACTTGAAATGATCAACACCTCGGTAGATTGAACATCTACATACACACATACCGTGAGTCACTCTGATGGGGATATTGAATGTCAGAGGCCAGTCATGTGAGACACACACTAACTTATATGATGCATAGACCTGTAGGATGAAAGACCAATGTTAGATCAGACTGATTCACATTAGAGGTGATACTACAACAAAAATGGATGACTGTCAGTGTTCAGGGATGTACTGAAGGAGGGTTGGAGCTAGAGGACTGAAAATTTCAACATTTATTCATTATAATGTCTACAAAAGGACATTTCTCTTTCTAATCACCCTAAGTAGATTTTTTTTATGGGGGTTCAATTTACAAAGTAAGTTTATGCTGAATAGGTCACTTAGTTTATGTCCATCAGCATTTATGCTTGCTTTTTTTAAAAAGATACAGACTCTTTTAAAAGGCGAGAGAAGTGATTTATTCATTGATCGCATTCATTTTCAAATCTTTTATTAATCAAACCCCAACATGGCATGCAGCCAAAAGACATTGATCACTTTAATGGAAGATAAAGCGACAGCATTCCCACTTTGTTGACTAACCAGCCCCCCCATAAAAATTATTCGGTATGCTTCTGTCAATGTAAGTACATATTTTGCATTCAAAATATGAGAGTCGACCAATGAAGAAGATGAACATAGGCACATCAATAAGTCCATAGCTTAATCATTGAAAAAGCATTTATTTTACTCAGCGGATATTTTTCAATATAATCTCCTTCCTAGTTGATGCACCAATCTATTAAGCATATACATTAAACATCATACAGTGAAAATTTCAGATCAAAATACAGCTTATAGATTGAACATTATATTGTTAAAATTAAAGATCAAAATTCAGCCCATAGATTGGAAATTATACACTGAAAATTCCAGATCAGAACTCAGCTCATAGATCAAACATTATACAGTGAAGATTTCAGGTGGAAATTCAGGTAATAACTGTCATGTTACAGACTTATTGATTCACCTTTGTATTCACGTGTGGATCAGTTCATCAAGACAATAATTATACACTCATAATAAAGTGTCATTGAACAGCAAAATGAACTTTGGAGAAATAGTATGGTAATTATTATATTCTAATAATAGAGTGCGTGGATTAGTCAGTGATCTCTCCAACCACTCTCCCATCAACGTGATCTAGCAAGCTTGGCACTTCCCTACTGCTATTTTCATGTAAAGTGTTCAGAGAAGTTCCATCACCTGATTCCACCAGTAAGAGATTTTCCAGTCAAAACGCGATTTGTTATCTCAAGTGAACCCCGTCCAAACTTTCTGACCATTCCATATACCTGTCGCAATTTCCATTCAAGCAACTTTCTATTTTCCCAAATGGCTGTTTTGTGGAACAAACTTTCCCGAAAGTTTTTACCTGATGGATATAATATTCATCTTTTCGAATCTAGGGTCAATAAATATCTTGGGACCCTGAAATGACTTTAACCCTATACCTAGGATGGCCTCGGGCTTTGTATAGGGTGACTTTGAGTGAAAAAACCTTAAACAATATGGCTATTCATACTCTTATATTTGAAACTATTCAAAGGAAGATGAGATTTAAAATCATCATCAGTCTTTCAATGTCCATTGTTGGACATAGACCTTCCCCAGGATTCGCCACACTTCTCTATCGTAGGCGTCGTGGAGCCAGTACTTTCCGAAATTGTCTACCTTGTCTCTCCATCAAATATTCTGCTGGCCTTGGTTGTGCATGTGATTACGGGGTATCCATGTTGTGAGTCGTTATGTCCATCGGTTGTCCCCCATACTTGCAACATGGCCAGTCCTCTGCCATTTGAGTTTTTTTATGGATTCTATGATTTCTCTGACTCATGTCTTTTCCCGGATGTACTGTGCTGTCTTGTGGTCTCTCCATGTGGGGCCCAGCATAATTCTCTTATGTGCATGTTGCATGGTTCTCTATTTGTGGATCTGTCTCTTGGTTAGGTTCCATGTTTTAGCTCCATAAGTGAGTATTGGGAAGATGCATTGGTTATACACCCTTCTTTACTCGAAGAGATTTAACACAGTAATATATTAAGAAATTCACTTGTATGAAACTGTCGACCAAAACATTGAACAAGTTTCTTCAGTTTTCAATTAGGTCTACCGATCTGTCTGCAGGCTGCACTTATAGAGATAGAGGGATGAAAATTCAAACATTCATTCATGTTTAGAAAAAACACTTTTTGATTTTTTAAAATTCCCCTTTAAAAAAGATTTTTAGAGGGTGTTCAATTTACAATCGAAGTCTTTGTCAAATTGATCCCTTAGTTTGTGTCCAGCAGCATTCACACTTATCTTTTAAAAATTCAGACTTTTTAGTGACCACTGCCCCATAAGAGTCGAGAGAAATAACTTATTCATTGATTACCCCCTTTACCAATTTTTAATTGATCACACAGAAGACAGCATGCTGCCAAAAGATGTTGGTCACATGACAGTTTATGTTGAGTGGCTAACCTGACCTGTTGTTTCTTATTTGTTGATCAAATATTTGTACCTCCTAGTCGACTTTTAATCATTTGGTTAGTCTATAAATTTTCCATTGATTTCATAAATGTTTACTTTCACGTCTTTCCTTTTCTCAATTACAGATTCTAGAAATCCTGATTCGAAACGGCTTTAAATTAATGAGTTCAATATTGAACAAGACTTCAATGAATTTATGCAAGATCCTGGTTCTTACATAAATGAGAACCAATCAAAAAATGAAAACATATCCGGTTGGATCTCTCAAAAGAAACTGTCATTTCACCAAGAGGAGTGATCAAGGAATAAGTTACTTCTCTTGCTTTTTGTTAGACACTAAAATATCTGAATTTTGAAAAAAAAAAAAAAACAGGCATGAACACAGCTAGACACAAACTGAAATATCAGTCTAGAATAATCTTACATTGTAAATTGAACCCCTCACCTACGTAGGGGTGGAAAAACAATAATATTTTTTTCTAGGTATGATAAGGAGTAAATGTTGAAATTATCATCCCTCTAGCTCTATTGGTGCAGCCTGTTCACGTGATACATGTATACATGCAGCCAGACCAGCTGAAAAGCTGAGGAAACCTATGTTAAGAGTTTTGGTTAATGATTTCAAATAACCATGACCAAAGAATTTTTTTCTTTTTTGACTAACTGTAAGTTTTCAATGAATGTTTGACAAAAAATAGTTGAAATTTCAATTTCTTAAATATGATAAACACCTTTCTTCATAAATATAAATATATATTTAAATGTAGATAAAAACTTTCATCATGAATGTTTATCTACAACTAGCTGAGTTTGGAGTAATATTATCCTGAATAAATTTTAAAGAGTAAAGATGATCTTGTTATCCATAAATAGCTATTTCCCCAAATTATTCGAGGTCAGGGCTTCTCAAACTTTTCCCATTCATGACCATAGTCAAATATGAGCTTGATTGCACATACACATTTTTCAACCAGCACAGAGAGGAAATTAATTTGAGCTCAAAAGATTTCAAATTCTTCGATAGCTTACCAAGTTCCTATTTATAGAAAACGTTGATTAACTATGTTGAATTCAGGAAAAGGTGGGCGGATGGTAAATGGCCGAAACATTGTGAAATGTATGAGCAATGTTGACAAGTAAAATAGTCTGACAAAACCTTATACAATGAGAGCATATTATTTTTTAATAAAAACTCACAGGTCTGATTAGTTACTCAATAGAAACCGTCACGTGACCAATGTCTTTAAGCTGCATGCCATGTTTGGGGTGACCTACTGATAAATTGGAAAAAGGGGTGATCAATGAATAAGTTACTTCTCTTGGGTGGTGATCATTAAAAAAAGTCAGAATTTTCAAAAAGCAAGTGTGAATGCTGCCGGACACAAACTAAGTGATCAATTTTGCATGGACATACATTGTAAATTGACCCCCCCCCAAAAAAAAAAAACTATATATGTGGGGAATTTAGAAAAAAAAAATGTTTTGTGTTGACATGATTAGGAGCAAATGTTTAAATTTTCAGTCCTGTAGCTCAGTAGTTTTGAAACTTTGGAAAATCAAGGACTCTTCCATAAAGGAAATATTCTGGTGGATCTCTATTTTTAACATTTATTTTTTAGACTGTGATTGATGAATTACAATAATAAACAATTTCTTGACCTTTAAAATCATATTTATCTAGAACAGATCACATTTATTCAAATTTGAGCATATAGTACAGAACTAAACTCAATAATTATGTTTTTCAATAGCTTTGTGGTGGATAATGCTGTTTCCTTGTCACAAGATTTGCAGTTTTGGAGAGAACACTGCCATGGATCCCCAAGAATAATTTGTCGGACTCCGAGAAGTACACAGACCCCAGTTTTGAAATCAATGCTCTAACTATCGGTATGGTCTGTATATGTGATACAGACATACATAGCTAGCTGGACCAACTTGAAAACTGAAGAAACCTATGTTGATTGTTCTGATGACATTATTGGTTGACTGTTTTAAATACCAAATAATATGGCACTAGAGAGTCAGAAGTGGTCAATAGGGCTATGAATGAGCTTATCAAAGCGAACATATCCTGTTGAGTAAAATTCAATGAAAGGAGGTCTTATAATGTTAGACAAATAAACTTAATAGGTTTTTCTCTTGAAATGAATCTCATAATAGTGAGTTTCTGTTGTTAAAATTGTCAAGTGGTCAACTTGACCACTTATAAGTATACACCCTATATAAGTAGGAAACTGACAAACCAGGATGCCATATGGCAGCTACAAACTTATTAAGAGTTATTGTCGGACAAGCGAATGTGACAAAATCTGAAGAATAGATGAACTGATATTGCAAGTTCATGCATGAAAAAGTGCTTCCTGAATGACTCAAATTTGGAAGAATATCATTGTATGCAGAGAGAAAAGACAAATAAGATTGAGCTAAAATTCCACCTATCAGGTAAAATCAGAAATAGGAAGGACTAGAAAGCACTCAGAGAGAGCATACCTTTGGCCAAAGCCATTAACTAAATTGTAAAGATTTTGTGGATCTGCCTCAAAATTTGATTATTTTGGAGAGCTTTTGGGGTTATCATTCGGTTATACATGAGCAGATACATAAAAGTGTGAAAAAAAAAGGGGAGAAATATCTCCCAATTGGAAACAAAGTCTTGGATCCACCTGGAATTCAACCAATCTTCTCCTTACTCCATTGCCTACCCAAAAAGTTTCATTGAAATACATTGAAAAACTTGAGAGATATTGTTTAGACAGACAAACAGAAATATGGAGAGCCGGAAAGGCATGGGATAATGCATATACCTCTCCAAATTTGTTCGCAGAGGTAAATAAAATGTAAATCTGGAAATATTTCTTTTATGTGAATAATTAAGAAACCATGTTTGTTCTCTTT
>OY735227.1:9010429-9080429 GCA_963457665.1 Thysanoteuthis rhombus | reverse complement strand
ACCGTAAAACATAATGACTCACAACATGGATCCCCAGAGATCATATCTAAAATTGTGTCCAGCAGAAAGTAAGATGGCATGACGAGCTAGATAAATTTAGAAAGTATCTGCTCTGCAACATCCAATGATGGATGCTAAAAAGCTGCTGTTGATGATGATGATAATCTAAATCTAGAAATTTCTTGTTGCATCTAGGTGCCAGACATTGCCATGTAGATGATTTTTAATAAAATAAGTAATACTTTTATTCAATTCATAGAAATGAAATAAGTAATATTTTTGATAAAACTAGAAATATGTTTTAATGAAATAGATGTTGAAGATTAATATATAATTTATTAATAGTAGAGTAATATATATCGTAGATACATAGCTGGAGAATATAGGTGTTTCCAGGTGTTTTAAAATGTTTTTTTGACTATTTTAGATTTAAACTTGAAAATAAAATTAGTAATACTGCTTGCCGAATCTTCACACGAGAGAAAAACTAGCACATCAATGGTCTGACTTTCAGGTTTGTTATTAATATTTAAAGTATGTAAATACTTTTTATTGTATTCTTACTTTGAAAAGATGCACTCTAAATTTCAATGGTTCCAATTAGTGATGTTAAATGCAGAGAATTTTTCTATAAAATCTTTAGGTTTACATTACAGTGAGCAAAAATACTAAAACTATTAGATACTATCAACCAAAACTATCAATGTAGTTATTTCTATTATTATTCCGACTATCCTCATCTTGGTTGTTTTTCATACAACGTTTTGGCTGTTGTACTCTATGGCCTTCATCAGGTATCATCTGGTAGGTGTGGGGAAGTAACGAACCGAACTCTTTACTTAACCAACGGGGGTATATAGACTGCACTCCCCTCTTAGCATTAGTAGTATCATTATTGTCTCACACCTGATTGAACGTAGGTTAAATAAAGGGTTCATTACTTCCCCACACCTACCAGATGATACCTGATGAAGGCCATAGAGTACAACAGTATATATATATATATATATATATATATATATATATATATCACACTCATAAGATGGCTAAAAAATTTACTCATTATGTCAAGAGAAACGTTTCTTTGTTTTTTAAAAATTTCCCCTGGATACGTTTTTAGTGAGGGGGGGTGTCAGTTGTGTAAGTTTATGCTAAATTGGTCCCTCTGATCATGTTTGGCAGCATTCTCGCTTGTTTTCTGAAAATTCAGATACTTTCACTGATCCATACCTGACGAAAGTCAGAAGAAGTATCTTATTCATGGATTATTCTTTTTCCCAATGATTTAATTGATCACCCCCAATATGGTTTACAACCAAAAGATGTTGGTCTATTGAATGACTAACCAGACCTGTATCATATGATCAAATTGTCTCTTTTCTTATCTCAAGCACGAATGATTAGCCCAGAAATCACTCAGATTCTGATCATGAAAAATAATATAATTTTCTGCATTTGTCAGACTTGAACAAAACTGAGTTAATTAATCAATGTTAATGTTAATTAGTGAGTTGATTAATTATTGTTAATATTCAGGAATTATCAACAAGTTATAAATTTCATAAAATAAATCAAGAAGAATAATTTATAGCGGGGAAATTTGATATTATTAAAATGAAAAATGCCCGGAAAAATAAACTTAATACAAATAATGCAATCTGAAGAATGAACAAAAAGTAGGATTCACTGCCCAAAGTCTCTGGTTCAACAATTTCCTTTCCCTTGGTTAAATTACTTCACAACACAGAAAAAAAAAATCTCCTTTTTCAATTCAAGAGTGATATTTCATCACAAAGAACATGGAAAAAATAAAAATGGATAATTCTTTAAAAATCAATCTTGCTATTCTGTAAAAACTTGAAGAGTAAAGTTAGTGTGTTTTTACTTCTGAAACTGTTGTTCTTGAAAAGTATCCTTTCAAACAGGCAACCTATCATCTTATGTTAACACTTTCAGAAATTACCATACAATGACTAAAATAGTCCAGTGGTAAGGGTGGATGTGTGCTGATCGAGCCATCCTCCAGCATATGGGGTTGTGTGTTAGATTCTCACCCGGAACATTCTTTATTCCGATCTGCAAGTTAATTGATTTACTCATTGCTGAAGAGAAACCAGCCTGAGTTTAGTTGTAATATAAAGCAACAATAATTGAGTCAGAGATAAATTGAAGCAGAATTTTTAAAAAAATAATTAATAATGATTTATAATAATTCATCTTATGAAATAGATAAGAATAAAATATTATTGTAAGAATACTTTTGTTTCAAATACATATTTAATAGATTGCAAAATCTGCTATCATGTCTGTGCTTATCTTGGCTTTTTGTTCAAGATCCGTCATATTGTTTGCAAGAATACAGACTTACGTTTCTATATAATTCTTGTTTCAATCCTCTTTAGAGATTTGTGCGGAAAGAGAAAATTCAAACTCATTCTTTTTTTTTTGTGTTACTGGCATGGTGGAAAAGATGACAAGCTACAAGAATGAGATGCAGTGGAGGTTAGTTTCATGACTAGAGAAGCTTAATAGAATCTCTCTGGAGGAAGAGCTATCGATAAATACATGAACCACCTTTCAGAACGCTGTATCAACACAGAATGAGGCAAACCCAAACAACTCTAATTAGTGGAAAGTGCAAGAATATTCAATTATACAAGTGTCATATACTGGATGCAGATAATGGTAAATTATAGATCAAATCAGAAAACGTTCAGGTAAAGAAAATCTACTTCCAATGTAGGTCAAGTGTCTTAGCTGTTTTTGACAATCTCCTATCTGGAGGGAATAGTGGTTATTTTTGTGCATTATCATAATTATTTGGGGAGTGTCATATGTGGTTGACATTACAGAATGGAAGACAAATGATGTCAACGTTTTAAATAACAATGGAAGTAAAAAAAGACTGAAACATTGAAAAGAATCTCCACCCAATGCCGTATTAACCACGAGGTACTTGAGGCACAGGCCTCAGGCCTACAGAGCCCATCACTGGACAATAGTGATCGGTCATGAACTACAAGAGTCAATTTATAGAAATTAGAAATCGTCAACTAAAACTTGACAGATTTCTTCAGTTTTCAAGTGAGTTTGTAGGCTGGCATGCTATCTATAAATGTCAAGCCAAACTAGAAATTTTTCCTGGGTCAAACTTTCTCACCTAGGATAAGGGGGTTTGAATATTGGAACCTTAGAGTCAATAAAAGATAATGGTGCTGTGCAATTATTTTATGTAACCCCTACTTAATGTACCCATAAGGTGATGGTATTATTATTTACTGGTTACAGGCTTCCCCATCCCTCTAATAAACCCCTCTCCCAGAAAACTTGTGGCAGAGGCCTTACAGTCTGTAAACATTTATTTCAGCTAGGCTGAATCTCATTGATTCCCTCCCAAAATAATTCTCTTCTCAAAGAACCAATAAATTCATTGAAAGCTTCTTCATTTTGTTCGTCTCTCAAGAAGGTCTTGCCAGCACAAAAGGCATCTAGATGCTTGAAGAAATGTTCATTCACATAGGAAGGATTGGATGAATAGGCAGGGAGCAATACAATTCAATACGAAACCGTCAACAAAAACATAGGTTTCTTCAGTTTTTATATGATTCTGGCTTATTGGCTATCCGTCAATCTATGTGTCCCACATACAGGATTCACCTGAAAGTCAAAATATTTACTCCATATTATATCTAGAAAAAATGTTTTTTTTTAAATTTTTGAAAATCCCTCCCCCACAATGAGTTTACAGGAGTGGGTTCAATTTACAATGTAAGTTTTTTGCTGATTCTTAGTTTGTGTCCAACTCCGCCTAACATAAGGAGAGAGAAGTAATTTATTCATCGATCACCAGTTTTGTCCAAATGTTTGATTGATCACTCTAAACATGCCATGCTGCAAACAGACATTGATTACATGACAGTTTCTATTGAAGGACTAACCAGACATACTTTATTAATGCTTGTTTTGTAAAATGCAGTTGGATGCTATCATGTAGCAAAATGACTGTTTATAATTGCCAAACTGGGCATTGTCTGAGTTCAAAATGCTAGTCTACAAATCAATGTGTATTAATTGTTTGGTCACTTGGACAAAAAAATGATAATATATCAAACCCCTCCTGTTCCTTCAAATGCCCACCCTAGCCTTTTAGGAATAATAAAATAGTTCTAGTCGATGTTTCGACTCCTCATCCACATCCAGGCAATGGGCAGATCTCCAGTTATAACACAAAATCTTTTTTTCTATCGCTTTAAAAATGCCTCTCTGCTGAGCGCTCAGCACAAGGATTGAAGAACCTCTCTCCAAGGCTTTATGGCCAAAATCACACTGGAAACATTGGTTCTTGTAAGATCATCAAAGTTAAGCAATATTGAGCCTGGTCAGCATGTGGATGGATGACCATTGGCATGTGGTGTGGCAAAAACAAAGCTTCAACAGGCCTGGAAAGTAGGAAATGGGTCTTACAAATAATTGCCTGTGACCTTCTGACACCCATAATTAAGGTATAAGTGGGGAATGGTGATACATACATACAACCATTGAGTGAACGCTTTGCAATTATTAACCTGGGACAATGCATCTCCACAAAATCCTCAAAAGAAGAAGAAATCGAACAAAGAATCACCTTAGGTTGGCAAACTTTCGGCAGAGCAAGCTCAACTTTCAAGAAGACAAAGAAAAGAAAGGTCTTCAGCCAATCCATCCTTCTAATAGTCACCTATAGAGCTGAAACATAGAAACTAACCAAAAGACTGGCTCTCAAACCAAGAACCATACAATGTGCACAAGTGAGGATCATGCTCAACATCACATGGAAAGATCACAAGACAGCGCAGTATATTGGAGAAAAGACAGAGATATCATAGGAACAATCTTAAAACTGAAATGGCAATGGGCAGGCCATATTGCAAGAGTGTTAGACCACTGTTGGACATCATGATTCACAATGTGGATCTCCAGAGATCATATATGAAATTGTGGCAAGTAGAAAATAAGACAGCATGATGTTTTACACCTTGGGAAGGTCTATGTTCAATGAATGATCCAAAGAGGCTGATGATGAATCTAAATGTTGGGCCTGCAAACATCATGATATGAATAAAGGTAAACCAAAGACAGCTCTAGAAACAAATAATCATTTAGACACAGGGTTCGATCAACAAGTCTTTAATCCTAAGACGGTCACTATCATTAGCTGAATTTAGATCTGAAATTTCTGCTTTAAAATGTTTGGTCAATATGATTGAGAGAGTGGCATTGGATTAAGTGTATTCAACAAAGAAAGGGATTATGTTGAAAAATAAATACTTGTTGAGTAAAATAAATGCCTTTTTCATCATTAAGCTATGGACTTATTGATGTACTTATGTACATTTACTATTACTAACTTTTCCTTCATTACGACTGTAGCCATCAAAGATATGTGTGTGTGTGTGTGTTTGTTTATGTGTTTGTCTGTATTTTCCTGTGCTCTTGGCCATAACATTTTGTTTACTTTAAAATTGGCATCAGTACTCCACTATACCCTTGCTAAAAATTTTTTTTGGGGGGGGGGCTTTTTTGATCTTTTAGGCCTTATTTTAATAGATTTATTTATAACATCTAGATTTTCCAGAATCTAGGTATTCCTATGTTTTTTTACTCTATTTTAGATGTTTTTCAATAGAAAATGCCAGTGATGTCATTTATAGAATTTATTCCAATCATATTTATTCTTCAATTGAATTTTTTTTAACATGACTTCAAAATTTGATGGTACGGTTGTTCAATTATTGACTCTGGTGGCGATTTGTTAAGTTGTTTTTGAAGATTTTAAACATCTATTGGCCTCCATTGCTTTACCTCAGCCAAATTGGAAAGGTATTTGGATTTAGCCACATGTCTTTCCATCTATGCTTTGGAAGTTCTCAATGAATTTCTATGACAGGGTGAGCTATGGGCTGCAGAAGAAGTGATTGAATCTTTTGGTAGATCCCTACACAGTTACTTCTGACAATTAAGCAAAATCATAGTTACGGGGAGAAAAAAGAGAAAAGAAAGATATGATCATATCATTGAAAATAATGATAGAGAGACAAGAAAGATAGATTGACGTATCAGATAAATAGATCATTTTATAGATTTGAATATTTATTTCGAATTATGCAATTTCTCTGTCCACTGTTAATTTACTCGAATACTGCTTTATGAAAGGAATCTGGAAAAATACCAACAAGAATTTTTTTGTGTTTTATGTCCTTAGCTTGAAATTTATCTGTACAGTTTTATTTATTGCCACAGGAAGTATATTTATAGGTTAAGGAATTTTAAGAACATGTATTTTGCAGTCAGACACTTTTCCTTATATCTAACTTCAAATGTTTTGAAGCTACAGCTTTAAGCATCCTTGCATGCAAGAGGCATACTAACAGGTGTTGTACGAGGCCTGAGGATAATCAGTAACATCAGTAGCAGAGTCAAGTCCTTCATCTCTTTCAAATATTTTTATGTGAGCTTCTAGCCAGGCAATATTAGGTTAGTAAGGTCAACCTATAAGAGTCCTACTTTGGTTTTGAGTATTTGATTGCTTTTTATTATTTAGTTTGAAGATTTATATTCAGACATTTGGTGCCTGAGATCTTTTTTAAGATTTGATTCAAATGTTTATCTTTGAAGAAGAGACTGTGGCATCTGATAGCTTATTCTAGATAGGAGTGGATCTATCTGAGAAGGAGTGCTTTCTAACCCCCAGAGGCTGTTTGAATTTGTAGCTTCTTGCTGTGACCTCTGGTTGCACTGCTTAGGGATAGCTGTAGTATGATTTTATCTGGACAGATGCTGCACTTGCAGTCTTGGTCAATGGCATGTGGACCTGAGGTTATCCTGTATATTTCTAGATCAGCACAGGTTCTTCTGTGGGATAGTATTTCTAGATCAAGTTCCTTTAGCCTTCCTGAATATCACAAGTGTTTCATGCTGGGAATCATCATTTTGGCTCTTTTATATTCTGTTATACAACTCGAAGAAACTCAATTTCATCTGGGTTCATAAATTATTTATCAATTTTATATAATCATATATAAATTAGGAGATTTTCATGATGGCTTTTTATTAAATGCAACTGACAAAAAAAAAAAATGTAATTTCATCTAATTTCCGTCAAAAAAGGACTCATTTCTAGTTTTTAAAAATAACTTGACAATATTCCTGATAAAAATTACTGAACTTTTTCTTTTTTGTTAAAATTATTCAAAACAGGAAAAGTACAATTTCCCCATCGTTTGATTTGCATCTCGCCCCAACACCTTAAAAAAGTGAAAAGAAAAAAAATTAGTGTTCATGGGAAAACAGGGATAATCTGTTTTCCTTTGAATCTAAAAATATTTTTAGTAATTTGCAACCAATTCCGTGTCATGGGGTACCAATAACCCTGATTACGCAGGCTCCCAAATATATGTGACACCAAATTGGTGAAATTGCCTAAATGATGAAATCCACTTATTTTTTGTAAAAAAAGTTTGATTTCTTTTCAATCACATAAATTTTTGATTGTAAAAAATACTTGCTGGGTATCCTTGTTTTGATTAAATGAACTTTTGATCAAATTAAAACCATGTATTTACATATTTTTTGAGAAAAGTTAAAACTAAGCATTCACTTATTTTTTGTTAAACAGTTTAACAAATTTTTGATAATAAAAATAGTTGTATATCCTCGTTTTGATTGAATGAACTTTTGATCAAAATAAACTATGCATTTATTCATTTTGCTAAAGAAAATTGAAAATTTTACTGATCAAGCAATTCTACCCATTTGTTGAAACATATGCAAGAATCACATGAAAATTTATTTTTGCTTGGTATTAAAATGGAAGATTCACTTAAGTGTGCAGATGAGTCAAAAGAGGAAATTTTTTTTCAAAGAGAATGCGGAAGGATGAGAGAAAAGGAAAGGAGATAAGAATGAGAAGAGATAACTGGAAGTTTGGGGAGCGGGTAGGAGTGAAGTGTTGAGTATTAGAGAGGGAGGTAAATGATGTATAATAAAGAGAGAAAGAGAAATGAAAGAATGAGAAGGTGAGGTGCAGGTGTAGGAGTGAAGTGTTGAGTTTCAGAGAGGGAGGGTAGGAGGTTACAATAATGCAAAATAAATAGAGAAAGAGAAATGAAAGAATGAGAAGCTGAGGTGTGGGTTTAGGAGTGAAGTGTTGAGTATTAGAGAGAGAGAGATTAGAGGGTGAGGAAAAGGTCCATGGAACTGAAACATGGAAGCTAACCAAAAGATTGGCCAACAAACTGAGAACATGCACAAGGAGAGAATCATGTTCAACATCACATGGATAGATCATAAGACAGCACAGTATATTTAAGAAATTAACAGGAGTCAGAGATATCATGAAATCCATTAGAAAACACAAATAGCAATGGGCAGGCCATTTTGCAAGAATGCTGGACATCATGACTCACAACAGGGATCCCCAGAGATCATATGCGAAACTGTACCTGGCAAAAGATAAAATGGCGTAATGGACTATACAAATTCAAAAAGTACTGGCTCCATGACACCCATGATAGAGAGGTCAGGTAAATCTTGAGGAAGGTCTACGTCCAATGTGGCATACTAAAATGCTACTACTGTGGCTGCCATTGATGATGATGAAGAGAAATACAGTAAAAAGGGGAGGGCTTAGATTCGATTGTGATAAAGTATGTAGTGCCCTTCTGCTGGCTATGGCTCTAGCTATTCCTGCTTGGGCTCCACGTATCACCTTACTACTTCCTCGGCCCGTCTACGATAAGTGAACTCAACTTAGAGGCTACAAGCACCCAGAGTGGCGTCACTCACTTCAATCAGCGATTGTAATGGAAGGAGTGGCAAATAGAAGAAAGAGTAGAGGAAGAAGTAGAATGAAGGAAAGTGAACAAAAGAAAGAGAGGAATAGAGTGAAGAAACTCGAAAATAGAGGGAGGGTAATGGAGAGGAGAGAGAGGGAGAGAGAGAGAAGGTCAAAGAAAAACAGAAAAGAAAGTGGGGAGACAAGTATGAAAGAAAGAGGAAAGTAGGCGACAGAAAGGAGAGGATGAGTAGAAATATGATATAACAGGAAGCTGGAGAATAAGACGAAGTATTAAAAAGAGAGTCAGCTCGGGTAGCATGTCTGTCTCACATGCAGAAGGCCCCAGGTTCAATTCCTAGTATGTGAAGGAGTGTAGAAAACTCCTTGTTAGAACAAATTTCCATGTGTCCTCAGCTGTACACTGTATGATTAACCAGACTGGAGACTTGTAAGGATCACTAAGCTGATACATGCAACAGATACAAGGACTGTCACCAGCAGGTTGTGCTCAAATGGAAGTTGTCTTTTGAGAGATGGATGCTTTACCTCGAAAAAATTGAAAAAGTTGAGAGTATGTAGAAAAAGATAGAAGGAAGTGGGATGAAAAGATGTTCTTAGTAAGTGGGGGAGATAAAAGAGAAAGAAGAAGGCCGTTGAATGGGTTGGCTGGAATGTTGAGGGAACAACAAAAATAGCAAGAAGGATTAGTCTATTTGTTGAAAAAATTTTTTTGCTTATGAATTAGATTTGTGCACAATTGACTTGGAAAGTGATTGTAGTAAAATTCATTCAGGGAATAACATGTAATAGTTAGAATGAAAGGTTTGGTAGTTAGAATCCGTCTGACAAAACTGTCAGCATAGTCTACATAGGTTTTTCCTGTTTTTAAGTGATTCTATCTATCCATCATGTATCCTTGCTAGACCAATGGAGCTAGAAGAAAAAAAAACAACACATATATGCCTTATAATATCTACACAAAATATTTTTTTTAATTCCCTCCTCCAAAATAAGTTTTTCGTCAGGGAATATTTACAAGGTAAGTTTATAATGAATTGATCCGTTATTCTGTGTCTGGCAACATTCATGCTTTTATTTTTTTTAAATTAGATTTTTCAGTGAGAAAGAAATAACTTATTCATTGATCACCCTTTTTTCCAATTTTTGAATGAAAAATAAAAAGCAGACATAAAGGAAAAATTATTTCATATTCAGTAACTAAAACCAGTGATGGAAATGTTTCTTTTAGGAACTAGGTATATGGTAAGGCTAGATCTAGGATTTACGCTCTTTGATCACAGGGGGTTCTTTTATAGATTAGTGAAGTGAACCCATGCTGTAAGTTCCGGTGGGTAATTTGTTAGAAATATGACCAATTTTCAGGCCATTTTGAAATAAATAAAACAACTGGAAATCAAGAAGTAGGTATATAATGCATACCTCCCCTGTACCATTTCCACCACTAGGTCTGATTGGTCACTCAACAGAGACCCTCATATGACCAACGTCTTTTGGCAGCATGTTTGAGATGATCAATTAAAATTTGGAAAAAGAGATTATCAATGAATAAGCAGGACACTAAAAAGCCTGAATTTAAAAAAACAAAAAACAAGCATGAACGCAGAAGGACATAAACTATGGACCAATTTAGCATAAACTTATATCGTAATTGAAACCACAACTAAAAAAAACATTTGGGGGAGGAATTTAAAAAAAAAACTAAATGTTTCTTGACTTGATAAGGAGAAAATGTTCAAATTTCAGCTCTTTAGCAACATTGTACCAATGAAGCAAAAGAAGTGGAAGAGGGACATATACATAGCCAGCCAGCCAGCCATACTAACTTAAAAACAGAAAAAAACCTAGGGTGACAGTTTTGGTTGACAGTTTCTAATACTGAAAGTGAGAACGAAATTGCTCTTGGCAAGATAAAAACTTCCGAATCATAATATCTTTCATGATTTATTATAACCTGACAACCTCAGATCAGGGTTATTCTAAACAAAAGTGAAAGTTTATACAATCCACATGTTATGCAAGTTTCTACGCTCTGTATTGGAATTGTCTAATTTCCATATTCAAATATACACAAAGAAAGGTATTAGAAACTGTCAACAAAATCTTTCACCAAAATTGTCAATATAGGTTTCTTTGGTTTTTAAGCTGGTCCGGCTGACTATGAATATATGTATGTATGTATCACCTATACAGGTTGCACCAATGGATTGGGAAAGCTAAAAATTTCAACATTTACTCCTTATTATGTCTAGCACAAACAGCTTTTTTGTCTCTTGAAAATTTCCCCTTTGGATAGGGTGATAGTTGGGAGCGATCAATTCACAATGTAAGCTTATGCAGAATTGGACTCGTAGTTTGTGCCCAACAGGATTCATGCTTGTTCTCTGGAAAATTCAGAATTTTTTAAGTGATCATCCCCCAACAAAGGACAAGAGAAGTTACTTCACTGATCCCCCACTTTTCCAATTTTTTCATTGATCATCCCCAACACAGCATGTTGCCAAAAGGTGTTGGTCATGTGACAGTTTTTATAGTGTCTAACTAGACCTGTTTGTTTGTGGAAATTACTGACACCATTCATTTCCAATGTATAATTTCAACTCCAAGTATTTGCTATTGACCTTCCCCTGTAGCATTCCATCAACCTGGATGGTACAGAAATCCGTCTTTATAACATGGTTGTTGGAGTCCAAGAAAGACAACCACATTATAACTGAGCTGCAGATAATCCAAGTTAATTATGAGTGCCAAACAAATTCACTGGTAAATGAAAGTATTGCTTTCATTCCAAAATCAAATTAATTGTGTGAGATGCAATGTTACAAGATAACAGATAAAAAAAATCTATTATTTTAATCATACTCAGGCATGCCCATTTAAAAAGTTGTACACAATTTCATGGAAATCTTCAGGAGATTTAAACTTGAAATAATGAGATGCTGTTCTTTATTATGATGTTGTAAATAGCAAAAATCAAAACAGAATTTTTCAAAGTGCCGATAGGTCATCCAACTATAATTTAATCTTGTTCTATGGAAAAATTTGACAGAAAAAACCCTGATTTTCTCTCTCTCTTTTCTCTCTATCAATCTTTCTCTCTCTCTTACTTTCTCTCACTCTCTTTTACATGCTCTGTTTTTCTCTCACGATCTCTCTCTTTACTCACAAAACATCTTAAAACTATAAACTTGCACTTGTGAAAGCTGGTGATGTAGTATATATTTGGACAAAAAAAACTATGTCCATTCCAAGTTGAATTTCTATTGTTAATTGACCCCCCCCCCATATTGAGAACTGTAAATCCAAACAATTTCAAACTCGACACAGTGATGTCCTGTACACGGACCAACATATCTGGTGAACATCAACTGGCAAGTTGTTATGTTATCTCAGTGCCTACACATGGAGATTTCTCAAATCATAATGAGATTAAGATAGTCGTTTGATGAAATTCAGTTTTTATTCTGTTTTCTGGATGAATAGTTGATAATAGAGGTGAAAGTGTTGGGGTCCATCATCCACCCGCTTTATATTGCGAACCGTGCTATATCAAGGCACTCCCATACTATCCCAGCTGAACAAGTTTAGGATATATTTACAGCAGGAGAGGTCACAGAGAAAGGGGGGATACAACTCAAAATAGAGATTTTTTAGAAGCACTGGCATCTCTAACATTGATTGCTGTCACTGACTGACATACCAAAATGTCTGTTACGTCCCTTGCTCAGTGTTGTCAAGTTATAATTTTTTTTATCTAAATCTAGATCGTTTTTTCAGTGTGTGAACCATGGGGAATGTTTTTGGTTCCATGACGCCCACAATAGCGAGATCTGGCAAATCCTAGGAAAGGTCTATGTTCACTGACGGACGATAAAAGATTGATGATGACGATATTGTTTTTTTAGGTCTAGATATCAGAAATAGCTTTTTAGATGATTCCAAATGAAATAGTCAATATTCTTATTTTGATGAATTTAGTGATATTTTGACAAAGTAAATGTTGAAGATTAGAGTCACATTCGATTTAATAATAACATAATTCTTTTCCTAGATTTTAGATCTGGAGAATCTAGATATTTCTTGGCTCAATTTTTGATGTAAACTTTTAAAACTCCTAGAAACATCTAGATTCTCCAGATATATATCTAAAGTTTAGGGAATACATCAAATGTTATTGATTAATTAAAGGTGTTGTCAACATTTATTTTATTAAAATTTTACTTAATTCATTGAAAATACCATTTATTTTATTACTATACATTAAATAAAAATATGTAAGATAAAAATATTAATCCCTTGAAAACCATCTGAATTGCAATATCTGATATCTAGATGCAGCCAAGACTTTTACTTCTTGAAAAACTGTGAGTTAAGCTATTAAGGTATGTACATGGGAAAATGAGGAAAAGTTTAGGTAATTAGCAACCAGTCTCATAGCCAGGTTCTCATGTTGAGGGTAGGAACCAAAAACAATGGCGTCTAGAAACATACCAAATAATTTTAGATTCATTCTACATTTTTATTTTGTATTTAAAATCAAAACGTATGAATGATGAAGTTTCAAAGGAAGTACATAATTGTTTTTTTGTATTTAAGATCAGAAAACAAGAAAGATGTTGTTATAGTGGAAGTACGTGATTGTTATTTTGTATATAAGATCAAAATGCAAGAAAGATGCAGTTATAAAGAAAGTACATAATTGTTATTTTCATTTTAAAATCAAAGCATAGTAAAAAAAAATGATAATTGACTTTTATTACACAAAGTAACTAAAGAGTTAAAAGACTTTTGGAAAGGCGCCACTCCTTAAAGATGAACACAGCCATGTCACTTTTAACAACCTTCCAACTATTCTTAAATGCATATAGCTTACAAAACAAGAATACATTACAAGAATGAGAGCAACAAGATACATTTAATACAAGTCATGATTTCATGAAAGGATACTCTCTTTAATCTATGGATGAGTTATCTGATGATTTGGTCATTATTCTGAATTATTTGATCAAATGTTGCCACAAAATAGAATCTTTTCATTATAATAGTTCAATTATAGGCATGATTCCAATGAGTATAGAATTAAAACAGATCAGGTCTGGTTAGTCACTCAATAGAAACTGTCACGTGACCAATGTCTTTTGGCAGCATGCTGTATTCAAAAACTTAGGAAAAAAGGAGCAATCAATGAATACATCACTTCTCTCATCTTTTGTTAGATCACTAAAAAGATAAGTGTGAACTTTACCAGAAACAAACTAAGGGGTCAATTTAGCATAAACTTACATTGTAAATTGAAGCCTCCCCACTAAAATGAAACAATTCATTTTTTTTTCTTGGAGGATTTTCAAAAAACAAAAAACAAAAAAAAATGTTCTTCTTGGACATAATAAGGTGTAAATGTTCAAATTTTCAGCCCTTTAGCTTTACTGGAGTGACCTTGACATGTGACAGATAGATAGGTAGACAGGCAGAATCTGTTGAAAACTGCAGAAACCTATGCAGACAATCTTGGTTGATGTTTTACAAAAAAAATTGGTTTTTAATTTCTTGCCCTTTTGAATGAATTATAGTAAATAGTAAATTGAATGTTGCGGAAACAAAATCATAATGTATGGGTAAGCAAAATGAATTTTGTGGGTGATCTCTCTTGGAGGTGTAGGGCTGCATGGCCAAGCCACAAGGATGTGCAGCAATTAGGCCATGCACAAAATTCTAGAAGTTCCAGATAAAGAAAAAAGTTCAATAGTAAAATTATGTGGCATAACGAGCAATCTCCATATTGCTTTTGTTAAGTAGCATCATATGATTACACGTTTAAAACCAATGATAGTCTTAAAACTGAAAATATTTTATGCATACACCTCGTCTTCAGTGGCTCACAGGCATTTTGGTCCCACACAGGCCATGAAGAAATTTTAACATCGTTTGATCTCTCTTGAATTCTTCTATAGAAGAGAAATGGAAGAGCAATGATTTTAGAAGCATTTCTTAGCATTTGCTGATTGCAAATCTAAACGCTCATAAAAAATAATTTTGAGCTTTCATTTTCTCCGGCTTCCTGCCTCTTCAGCCAATTCTCTACGCTGGAGATGTCACAACCAAATGTCATTCCTGAGAAAACAAATTCTGAAGCTATAACATTGTCGCTTGAATGGGCATCGAGTGACTATTACGTTCGTTCCTTCAAAATATCCAGCTGCTTTTTTCGACAAAGACAAAAATGAGTAAAGAAGGAACAGGTCTGGTTAATCACTCAATGGAAACCATCCCGTGACTGATGTCTTTTGGCAGCAGTTGGATGATCAGTTAAAAAATTGGTGAAAGGGGTGATCATTTATGGAATTACTCCTCTTACCTATTGTTGGGCAATGATCGCTAAAAAAGCCTGAATTTTCAAAAAACAAGCACAAATGCTGTCAGACTCGAATCAAGGAAACAATTTAGCAGAAACATACATTGCAAATTGAAACACCCATTAAAAGTTTATTGGGGGTGGATTTGAAAAAAGCGAAACAAAAATGTTTGAAATAAGTGATATAATTGGGAGTTAATTTTGATATTCTCATGTGTGATACATATATACCTGCTCAGCCTGCCAACCGGACGGACAGACCAACTTGAAAACTGACAAAACCTATTTCGACAGTTTTGTTTGACTGTTTCTAATTGACAGCAATTCTACTGTTTATGGAAGTTTCGCTTCCTTGTCCTTCTACGATCGAATGCTCGATGAGTTTACAATCTCCCTTTTGGTTGATGGGGGACCCAGTCTTGATGTATTCGTTTTATTTATTTGACATAACTTTTGTTTGATCTCTTTTCAAGAAAACAGCTGTGGTGTTTCTTTGTCTCTTGAGAGTGATGAGGAAAACGGTCAGAATCTTTTGAGCTTCTTTCCAGATTGACCATTACATATCACGATTAGGAGGACCAGAGTAACCTATGCCTGTATGCAATCTATACCTTGGCAAGAGGCTTGAGAAATTAAAGTGGTGGAGGGCACAAAAAGCAATATAGAACTTCATTATTCCCTTGGGAAAAAAGATCAATCTTCAGTGAAATAATTACTTGATACATTTAACAAATGAATAGAAATAATATTATACAGGTAAAAAGCAAGTAAACTGTTCTGTCTTCAAAATTGAAATCAGTACTCCGCTAAATCCCTTCTAAAAAATTTTCTTTTTTGATGTTTGGAGGTCTTATTCTGACAGGTTTCTAAATATCTAGATTCCTTAGAATCTAAGTATTTCTAGATTTTTTCTTTTACTCTATTTTAGATGTTTCTCGGTGGAAAATGCCAGTGATGTCATAAAGAGAATTCATTCTGACCATATTTATTCTCTGTGGAATTTGACTTGAAATTTTGATGCAACAGTTGTTCAGTTATTGACTGTAAGTTTATGCTAAATTGGTCCTGAGTTTTTGCGCTAAAGAATTCATGCTTGTTATTTGAGAATTCAGACTTTTCAAATGATCACTGTCCAACGAAAAGTAAGAAAAGTTACTTATCCATTGATCACCCTTTTCTCCAATATTTCAATTGATCACCCCTAACCCCTAATTAAAAGAGGTTGGTCACCTGATGGTTTCTATTGAGTGACTAACCAGACCTGTTTGTAATAAGTGATTTAATAAGTAAAATGTAAACTGTTCTATACAAATTACTAGTAGTACATTTCAACCGATAAAGATAGGATCATTGGATTTCTATTTAAAGCTTAGTCCGTCCATCTGAAAGTCAGTTTTAATAATTCAACGATAGAACCTAACAGCCAGTACTCAACACAAATCAAAACAGTACAGAAAAAACTTTGGAAAAAAATTTTTTGTTGACATATAAAGAAGCATTTCAATTTTCAGCCCTCTAGCTCTATCGGTGCAGCCTGTATGCATCATAGATACGTAGCAAGTGTACCATATTCACTGACATATGTCAAATGTACTTATGAGACATGCAGGGAACATGTCTCTGAAAATACATAAGTGCATTTCTTTTCCTTGATAATTGGTTAAGGCTTAACCCCCCCCCCCCCAAAAAAAAATGTGGGAGAGAAGAATCTGTGGAAGGAAAAGAATCAGTTAGTTCATACAGGAAAATATTCTTCCATGTGCAGGGAAAGGAAGATAAGTTCCAGAAATTTCCAGGAAAATGCAGGCTTTTATTTCTATTGAAATTAGATTCGTGGAGCAATTTGAAGTGTTGAATCCTCCAGAAATTTCTTACAACTCTTTAGGGTCCATTTGCTGGCTAATGTGTGTAGTAGTAATTCTCATTCAGCCTCTTTCTTTTTTTCTTTTCCTGTCTTCTCTTTCCAATGCTTTCTACACCTCCCAATCACCACTGCCAGGTGAACTGGTAGTGACATGGACACGTGGACACTCCTACTCCTAGGCTTGAACCGCCCAAAAAGTTTGAAACAATTCAAACTTTTAAAATATTCTTTTTTGATTGGTCGAACGCATTTTACCTTTTCCTTTACTTTTCCCATGACTTTTGCATCCCTCCAACTCCAAACCAATTTTGGTTAGAGGTGAGCCCTGATTTACATTCTGATCTGGCTATTTTAGCTTATATCCCAAGGTACTACCAATTACTCTAAAATGTCAGATCTTTGTATCTTTCTCTCTCTAGTGGGAAGCAAAAACAAACATACAGACCAACTCAAAAACTGATGAAACCTATGATGTCAATTTTGGTGATAGATTTGATTGAAGGTCTCTAATAAACAGAAAGGAGAAAATGATACCTTAAGCAGAAGAGCATTTTCCAGATAGATTTGGCTGTTTTTTTTCCTCAATTCAGCCCCCCCCCCCAATCTATGAAAATGGCCAGATATTGCCTAACTCAAATGCTAAAGCTGACGGAATATTTGGTGAGATGAACATAATCGAATCAAAACAGAGAAACAGAATGGTACTAAAAATGCTGAAAGCACTATGGACGTTTAATTTGAACCAAGAAGGCACAATAAATCTTGCAGTGTTCATGAAAAACCAGAAAAGTCGTTATGAGCCATAGGCGCAATAGCTTCATATTTGGCATTCAAAGATGATATCCAATCTTCAGATGATTAAATCTGGTAAATTTAATAAAAGCAATTGTACAATTTTTATCAATAACTTGTCCCAGAGTTTTAATATGTAGTACTTTTATTTGAAAATAGGCCTTAATGGTAAAGTGTCTGTCTTTCAAACGACAACTTCACTTATGAGTATAAATGGCCAGTGACGAATTCCTGGTTTCCTTTGCATGCGTCAACTTAATGACCTTTGTAGGTTTGAAGTCTGATCAAGACTGGGACTTTATTTTTACAAGTTTTTATGACCATCTGCTCGACAGGATGTAAGTCCACTGAAGGAACACTTTCATACTAATAATACAGCTTAAAGGGTTCTCAATTAGTGGCCGAGTCTACAGGCAAATTTGTCCCAATGAAGAGATACCCTTTGCTCATACTGGGAATTAAACTTGGAACCTTCTGCATGTGAGGTAGATAAGCTAACCATTATACTATCTGAGAAGACATTTTAAATGAGTATGTATCTATAACATTTTTAGCTATAATGTTAGCTTGAGATTGAAAAATCTAGCTGTTTTTTAGCCCTTTTTGAGATTGTAGCACTGGCCAAGATGAATGAGTATGTTATAACCGAAGCAGCTCTGCGGTGAAGGTTTGAGTCTCTCTTGTTCTTTCATTGTTTCTTGATGATCAAGAAAAGTATACTTACCATGTATATTTCTTAGTGTTTTATTTTTTAATCTTTTATACTATTAGAAACTGTCCACCCAAACTGTCACCAAAACTGCCAACATAGGTTTCTTCAGTTCTCAATTTGGTCTGGATGGCTGGCAATGTATCATGTGTACAGGCCACAATAATGAAGCTAGAAGGTTGAACATTTCAATATTTACTCCTTGATAAGTTTAGAGAAATCAATTTTTCTGTTTTTCGAAAATTGCCCTCACAATAGGTTTTTAGTAGGAAAGGGGGTCAATTTGCAATGTAAGGTTATGTTAAATTGGTCCCTAGTTTGAGTCCTGCAGTGTTCCCACTTGTCATTTGAACTATTTTACTTTTTAAGTGACCTCTGCATGACAAAATGCAAGAGATTTAACTTACTGATTAATCACTCCTTTTACTAGTTTTTTTAATTTATCAACCACAACATGGCATGCTGCCAAAAACAGTTGGTCACATGACAGCTGAAAATTTGTTCATATAAAACTTACTGCTCATAAGTATTTGAACAAGCATCAACCAGAATGATCAACACAGGTTTCTTCAGTTTTCAAGTTGGTCAGGCTGGCTACATATGTATCACGCATAGAGGCTGCACAAATTTCAACATTTATTCTTTATTATGTCTTGAAAAAAAGATTTTTGCATTCTTTGAAAATCCCCCTTAAATAGGTTTATAGTGGAGATGTTCAATTTGTAATGTAAGTTTATGCTAAATTGATCTCTTAGTTTGTGTGCAGCAGTATTCATGCATGTTTTTTTTTTATTCTGACATTTCTGGTGATTACTACCTGACAAAAGGCAAGAGAGGTAACTTATCTTTTTCAAATTGATCACTACCAAAACAGTAAGCTTTCAAAAGACATGGGTCATGTGACACTTTATTGATTGACTAATCATGCCTGTTTTTACTGGATTCAAATCCAGAATTACAGTTTTGGTGTCAAACATATGAACAACCACATCGGGGATAAAAACACTAAGATCAAAATCGAGGACACACAACTGGAAGAAGTGGACCACTACATCTACCTAAGACAACGAATCTCCATGAGACCCTCAAAAGAAGAAGAAATCAAGCGAAGAATCACACTAGGATGGCAAGCCTTAGGCAGAACTAGCTCAACCTTCAAAAATAAGAAGATCCCATTGATCCTAAAGAGAAGGGTGTATAACCAATGCATCCTCCCAATAGTCACTTATGGAGCTGAAACATGGAACCTAACCAAGAGACAGACCTGTAAATTGAGAACCATGCAACATGCACATAAAAGAATAATGCTGGGCCTCACATAGAGAGACCACAAGACAGCACAGTACATCTGAGAAAAGACAAGAGTTAGGGACATCATAGAATCCATTAAAAATCTCAAATGGCGGTGGGCTGGCCATGTTGCAAGAATGGCTGATAATCAATGGACATCACGACTCATAACATGGATCCGCCGAGACCACATGGGCAACCAAGGCCGGCAAAATGTTAGATGGAGAGACGAGCTAGACACGTTCAGGAAGTACTGGCTCCGTGATGCCCATGACAGGGAAGTGTGGCAAATCCTGGGGAAGGTCTATGTCCAACAACGGACGTTAAAAGACTGATGATGATGATATAAGTTCATATATATTTTTGCCTGTATACATACATATATATGTATGTATATTTCTGTTGATTTGGATAATGACTTTAGCCATGAAAACACGGAAGGGTCATCATAATTTTTTATGCTATTTTATTGTTGAGGTCATGTCATAATATTATCTTTCATTTCAACGACTCAAATCTAGTTACATTGTCATTCATTGAGTTTGTTGTTATAATATTGTATAATTTAAAAATCAGAATAAGAATTATTTTGACAGTAATTGACTGAACAGTTATGCCACGATAATATCCAACCCAAAATACCAGTAGCTGAAATCAAATACTGTACCTAGAGAGATAAGCTCAATTTAGTTTTTGATAAGACACCAAACATTAATTTCCTTTGTGTATAATTCCTTTAATTATCCTCCAAATCAAACTAATAATTGTCTTGACAGTCTGTGATTAGAGGAATATCTTCTCCGTGGAAACAACTAATCATAGAATAAGAGAAATCCCCACATTTGATACTCAGAGACATGAGGGTCATGAAGAGTGTATTTCACAGAGGCAAATGTGTTGAGGCATAGCAGAGAATGGGTGGCTGGGTGGCTGGATTATTTGAAAATGTCCCCTGGGTTCCCAATGGAGGGGGGGGGGCTCTTGAAAAACTTTATAAATGGTATTTCTACCAACAAATCTTGCTGAATGTTGGAGAGGGGTCTTCAAGGAGCCATGTTCCTCTGGGCCCCAAAATCTCTAGCTACACCTCAGCAGATATGATATGGAAATGTGCAGAAATGTTCTAGATATACGATTATCTGCCATGTAGTGTTAAGGAATGGTAAATCATAGAAAACGAGCAACTCTCACATTTGATACCCAGAGACATGACGGATATCAAAAGTGCAGTTTACTGGGGTAAATGCGATGGGGGAAGTGTACAGAATTGTTCTAGATTTTTATATGATTATCAATGGTGTACTGCTTTTATATTATGTGATTACAAAAGAGTTTCGGATAGAATGGAACAAAAGAAAACATAATGAAACTGTTTACATTGAGGACAATATAATTAACAAGAGACTTCAATCATGAAATGACTCGGTAAGTAAAACTTATATTCCCTGATGACGTTCCAGTGACATCAGAAACAGCAGATGAGATACTAAAACATGCTAAGGGATCTGAATGAGTAAAGTAAAAAAAAAACTTTTGAAATTGAACAGAACAAAGACAAAAGTGATGTTCAAAAGTGAAGTCACTGAAAAGACCATAAGAACCTTTAGAAAAGGTTAAGGATTACGTTTTCCTAGGTCAAGTAATGAAGTTAGAGAAAGACCATGAAAGCAAAATAAAACCATGCATAACGATTAGTTGGAAAGCATTTGGTATGAATAGAGACGTATTGATAAGCACCTTGTCAATATGCTTACTACGTTGAGTGTACAATGAATGCATAATACCAGCTATAACTAATGATTGTGGAACATGGAAACTAACAAACTCAGAATTGCACTGAGAGCCATGGAAAGAGCGATGCTTGGGATAACTCTAAATAAAAAGATCACTATAGATCCAAAGGTGAATCAGAATGGAAGACTTGTGGATTGTTGGAATTAAATATTTGTGTGCGTGTGAATCTGACAGGACATTTAAATGTATATGTAAATATCTTACATAAATGAATCTTGTAGCCCGTGCGTGTACCAGAACTGATTATGTGAAAAGTTATCAAAAAAAAAAAAGAAAAAAAAAAAGACGATTGTTGGTCAAAAATTATCATAGGAGACCTCAATAAGCACGCTTATGAAAAGAAAAAAAAAAAAAAAAAAAAAAAAACCCTCGAAAAGCAAAAAAAATCATAGGGACCTCAAAAAATACTCTTATGGAAAAAAAAGGCAAAAAACAAATGTTTAACTACTGGTATACTCATGCATATTTTTCAAGATTGTAGCCCCCTAAATGCAACCAGGGGTGCCCAAAGACACGCACACACACATACATAGATAGGAGCATAGACACCAACACTCAAAGGGAGAAGAATCTCTAGCCAACTTGGCTGGTTGGTCGGTGATTTGATATATATGCATGAGAGTGTGTTGGTGTTTATAAATGCCAATGTATTTGAATGTGTTCGTATGAGTGTATGTATGTACATATATGTTCATGTATAAATTCATAAATATATATGTTCATGTATAGGTAACTGAACATGTCTATGTTGGAATATATATGTGTATCAGTTCATGTACAAGTAAATACACATTGGTAATATTAAATGTATGTCAGTTTGCAGGTAAATACATGTTTTCATTTGATTACGAATGTTATGATATATAATCAATTAGTAGAATTGAAACTTTGGAAACTCAAGGTCCCCTTCTATAAACAAAATATTCTGGCAGACCTCTATATTTATCATTTAGATTCTGAACAGTAATTAATGAACAACAATAATAAGCAACTTTTGACCTTTAAAAATCATTGATTTTTTCAAACAAATTACATTTATTTAGATTCTAATGTATGGAAGAAGTCTATTTACAATAATGTATCTTTTCAATCGCTGTGCAATGGTGGACGTCTCTCCACCACAAAATTCAGGTTCAATATTTGACATCTTGATTCTCAAGTGATATTCTTCCACCCAGGGGTGACCTCTGGCATATTGTTGGGCTCAGTTATTCTAATTTCAAATTCATAGTAAAAACAGATTTTCAACTGCAGATACCAGACCATTGTCTGACAGACCCCCAGGAGTCGGCAGGCCCCAGTTTCAAAACCACTGCATCAAATTTAGGATATAGATGGAAGTATGGAGTGTGTATGTGCTTGTGTGTGTGTGTTTATGTGCATATATGCAGTGGGGTTTCTAGGGTGTGACAGGTATGGCATGTGCCCTGGTTGCCACTTGATGTGGGTGCCACTGGACAGTTTCTATAAAAGTCAGGTCAGCCACCCTCAGATAGTTAGATAAAGGATTGTTCTTCAGATGCATGATGACTGGAGACAAATATTCATCAGAAAACAAGTGAGAAAAGCAACCTGGTAGTATTAGTAAATTGCAACAATGTATTACTCATCTTGGTAGGTGTATATGTAACTCGGGCAGTATACAACAATGGGAACTATCACAGCTTTTTATGTGCTCTTCTCTCGTTTGACACTGCGCTGGAAAGAACAATTTGATTAATGCTGATCACAGAGGCTTCCTTCAAGACGTGTATTTTTGAGTTGATATTATGGTGAAGTTATCTGAAAGATGGGTGTCACCATGTCAGGACGTGTTTGGACAGGGAGGTGCAATTTGCCATAGGCACTGTTTTCTGTAGATACACCCCTGCATAAACACTCATGTATGTGTAGATAAGTTTTTTTAATGTAATTGAAGTAATTCAGATCGCAGAAATGGGTCGTAGATTCCTGGTTAATGATAATTACATTTGTCATGTAATTTTAGAACCGTAGATACGATTGCATGTAAGCAAGTTCCCCTCTCCCGAAAACAATACAAGAATATGGCAGAACCAGTCCTGCCAACACAGAAAATATTTTTGTGTTAGAGTGACTGCCAAGAAGTGCTAGATAAAAAAAAAGCCCCTAAAATGCCAAAAATGGCTATAACACATCAAAACGATACTCAAAATGGCCAAGAATGTTTAATCACTTCCGCACTTATTTGGTGATTTTCATGCTGCCAAATCATGGAACCTACTAAATTCACCATAAAAGCGATAAATTGCCAACACTGAACAGAACACATCCATAAACAATGCCATAAGGAAGTAGGGAGAACTAAACCATATATATATATATATATGTGTGGTGTATGTGTGTCTGTAAGAGTGGTTGTATATATATATATATATATATATATATAGCAATCATGTTATACCCAAAGTGATCTTGAAACATTTTGTCGAATTCTTTGGTTTAATATGTTGGTAAAAAAAAAAAAAAAAAAAAAAAAAAAAAATCGACTCAAAGAAGTTTTTCTAACTAACTAGTATTCCTAAAGATGATATCATAATTTGGTTTGCATGCTGTCTGAGATTAAAACTGACTCACAAGAGTGACACAAATAACAAGCTACATCTGTTCTTATACCTACTGGTCCCTCATTGTCAAAAACAGTCTTTGGGTAAGCTATGTAAGCAAACCCTTAGCTTCAATGAATTAAATGATTTCTAGTACAAAGTATTGTTCTATGTTTTACAACATGGCTATGAAAATAGATAAATCTATGTATCAAAATCATAGCTGAAAGGGAAGTGGTGTTTGATCAACACTGCTGGGGAGCCATGTTAATTTAACCGTTTTGTTTTTAAATCCCTGAAAAGGTTAAATGGTAAACAACTTATGATCCCAATAAGAAAAATCCACTCATATTACCATAATATCTAATCATGTGTACTATATAAAAAATACTGAAACAATCACATAAATTACATTAACAGGTACATGATTAATTGAAATGACAGAAACTTTTGGAAAAAGGTTTTTTTATATACTTACTGCTTAAAGCTATAGAGCTCTTTTGACTATATATATATATATATATATATATATATAAAACTTTAGAAATGTTCATGATCAGTAACTAAAATACTACCTTGGAACAAATGATTACTCATAACTCGAGCTGGTGCTTTACTCAAAATAAGCCTGAAAGTCAAACCATAGATGTGCGAGTTCTCTCAAACAGTTTTGTTTTTAAAATCCTTGAAACAGTCACATAGTAAACAACTGATGATCCTAACGAGAGAAAATTCATACCTTGTACCATAATAATAAAGTACGCTTGAAACAGGGGAAAAAAAACACAATGAAGGAATTTGCATAAATTACATTGACAGATATTTGGAAATAGGCGGCTGAAGCGATCCAAAAAATCTTTTGAAAAAGTTTCTAATGTTTAGTATTTAAAGCTGTAAAGCTTTTTAGACTATGTATGTAGAAGGAGTGGGAAATGAAAGCTAGTGGGTGTTTCTTGGTATGTCCATCAGTTAACTGTCAGTTAGTCCGTAATGGCAATTGTTACTACAGCAGCTCAGCTGACTAATCTGATTATATAAAATTATAATATAAAATACAAGAAAGAAATAGTTTTATTGAATAATATCCTAACTAGTATTCTTACTGATGATATCATAATTTGGTTTGCATGCAGTCTGAGATAAAATCTGACACAACTGATTCAATATTCCCACATTCAAGAGACACAAACAACAATTCACAACTGTTGTTATACCTATTATTAAATAATATCCTAGAATATAATTATATGCTTATTTTAACGATTGAAATCTACTCTACTCTAATGATGAACAAAGTGATTTTCTTGGTTCGTTGGTCATAACACTGAAGTCTTCCAACCAGGGTAGTGGGGAGTAAAACTTTGCTGGAAAAAAAAAACGCTCCCCGCCCTCCATGTCAAACTAGGCAGTATTCCTGGTAAAAGATTTTAGTATTTTCTCTAAAAGGGAAAAATATCTCAATCCAAATATATTTGTGAATTTTCTCCTACTGGCATTAACGGATAGATCATATGACCCCCGTAAAAATCGATCAAAACTGTTGCAACATACAAGCAAAGATTAGTAAGTTATCCTTCCAACTGTTAGTAGGTTCGATCTTCATTGGATCCCTCAGTAGGGATGGTCTCATACCAGTTCATACTAAATTACCATACTTATATAGTGAACAAAGCAATTTTCTTTGTTTGCTGTTAGTAACAATGGACTCTCCCACTCAAGAGTAATCATTTTGCTGTTAAAAGTACCCTCTTCCCACTATTTGGTACTATGGACTCTTCAACTAAAACAAATCTTATTTTTTCTTTGGAATAGTTTCATCGAAATTCAAATATATACATGAATTTTTTCATGGGTTTTAACTAGCTATTTACGAATAAATCATCATCATCAGTCTCTTAACAGCCGTCGTTGGATATTGACCTTCCCCAGGATTTGCCACATTTCTCTATCATAGGCATCGTGGAGCCAGTAAATTCTGACTGTTTCGCTCGTCTCTCCATCTAATATTCTGTCAACCTCGGTTTTGCATGTGATCTCTGAGGATCCATGTCGTGAGTCGTGATGTCCATTGGTTGTCTTCCATTCTTGTGTCATGGCCAGCCCATGGCCATTTGAGTTTTCTATGATGTCCCTGACTCCTATCTTCTGGATGCAGCTCATCAAATGATTATAAATACCATAATTCGTTGTGTACATTCTTGTAAAATACGACTACAACATTTTTTTATGAAAAATAGGCATAAAATTGTAGCCTCTTTGCTAACGAGGGTACTTAATTTGGTACTACAATTCAGAAGTCCCACACATTTTTCTTTTTTGATGTTCCAAATTTGTGTACTGCAAAAAAACTCAAACTTATTAAAGAAAAATGTTTCATTCATTAAAATGTGTTAGTCTAATTCATTCCATTTTTACTGTAGGTTTGTTGCTCAAGTCAAATATATTTCTTAGTGGGTGATGGGTGGGCATTGCATCACCTTTGTCATCAAATGGGCTCATGGTGTAGTATCAGTCTTATGGTGTATTGTAAAAGTATGCAGGCTTACAGTTGAAAGGGTTAAGACTACAGTTAAAACCGTTAATTTTAGTAACATATAAAATTCCTATTTTCAGATTGGTACAATTTTTTTTCCTTTTGATATTCATGGAGTAATACAGTGAACAAACATTCTGTTGGTTTCACCTAACATCTTTCATGCAAAGTCGAGTATTTTGGGGAACCTAATCCTGACATTAAATGAAGAACTAGCGACGACCCTATTCTTAGGTGGGATATCACTGAATAACATGGAGTTGGATATCTTTAATGATACCTTCTCAAGTCCATGTAAATTGCCTGTCTACATGACAAAATATCATTAAGCTGGTTACAGGAGACTATAATGACCCTTCAGTATTTCATGGCAAAAGTTATTATCCAAATCAACAGAAGGATACACACACGTATATGTATATATGCAGGCACAAATATATATGTGAACTTTCATGGGTGCAGTAGGAAAAATATCTAACTCCAACGCAGTTGTTTTGGATACAAATCCAATGAAAACAGGTGTGGTTAGCTATTCAACAGAAACCATCACATGACCTATGTCTTTCGGTAGCATGCCATGTTGGGAATGATCAATCGAAAAATCAGAAGAAGGGGTGATAACTGAATATGTTAGTAATCTCGACTTTTGTCTGAATTTTCAAAATATATGAGTGAATCCTGCTGGACACAAACTAGTAATTCATTGGAGGGGATTTGAAAAAAACCCAAAAAGCCAGAAAGAGTAAATGTTTGAATTTTTAGCCCTCTAGATCCGTTAGTGCAGCCTGTACGGGCGACTCAAACTCGTAGTAAGCCAGCAAGACCAACTAAAAAAACCAAAGAAACCTATGTTGACAGTTTTGGTGGACGGTTTCTAATAAACATTTTTGCACAGAGAAGCAAAAGATTGATGCAGACACAACAAGGACCGAACGTGGGGGTAGAAAAAAACGTCTGACACTTTCAACCATTATTCAACCAGAAAAGAAAAGAAAAAAAAAAAATGAAAGGCTTTCAATGAGAAAGGCCTAAAATTTGCTGTTTGCTTTTTTTCCCCAGCTCCCTTAATGTTTCTCTCCTGTGGCAGATCCCTTCTCCAGAAATCCACACCTGTTCCTAAAAAATCCACCGCTTCCACTGACTAATACTTTCTCACTTCCCAAAACAAAGCTGCCTTTGCCCCTTAACCAACATCCAGACAACCTCTGCTGGAAGTACAAGAATGATCTACTTGAGACCATCAGACAGCATTGGTATAACAATAAATATGCATCAGAGGCAAGTCTGAGTTCAGATTCTTGGAATAAATTCTACGAACACCCTTCTCCACAAGAGCGCAGAGTTGAGGTTATCAAGCAATTGTATTCAGATAGATAGTGGTTATTTGTACAGGTAAACCACAAACCAGTCTTCTGGTATTTCAAAGTTTTGCCAGGTCTGGTTGTGTTACTTAATAGAAACTGTCACATAACCAATATCTTCTGGCAGCATGCTATGTTGGGGGTGATCAATTAAATTTTGAAAAAGTGATGATCAAAGGATAAATTACTTCAACCACCCTAGTTTGAATAAAAAAAAAAAAAAAACAAGTGCCAATGATGCCATGCACTAATTAATGGATCGATTTAGAATAAGTTTACATTGCAAATTGAACCCCCTACCAAGGACTTATTACAGGTGGAATTTTCAATGAACAAAAAAATTGTTTTTTCTAGACATATTAAGGAGTAAATATTTGAATCTCCAGCCCTGTAGCTCCATTAGTGCATATGTAATACATACATACATACATAACCAGCCAGCCAGACCTACTTGAAAACTGAGAAAACCTATGTTGATAGTTGTGGTGACAGTTTTGGTTGACAGTTTCAAACAATGAATGCTCCTCTCAGAGTTCACAGAGTTGAGCTGTTTAAACAATTGCATCAAGATAAATACTGGTTATTTGTGGAGGTAAACCACAAACCAGTCTTTTAGAATATGTCATTTCAAAGCTTTGCCTGTTTAATAATTTTGCTGAATAAACTAATATCAACTAGAAATTAATTCATTATAATTCCTGATCTACCATTTAATCATTACAGATCAAAACCAGAAGTTTTCAACTTTTCAATCTTCTTTTGAATCAAAAACATAAACTTCAAAGTGTAATTTCTCTACCCTGAACTAAACCCGATTCAAAATATTCATTCCTTCAGAGGCTCAAAACTGACCAAAGAAGTTTTATATCATTTAACATGACTTTTTTTTTAGTGGTTGCAAGAAGAATGGAGTATTTTCTCCACGGGTTCTTGGGTGTGAATTTGTTCATTAGCTGTAATTTCAACCAGAAATGATCTGGTTTGAAGAGGTGGTTATAAAATTTTTTTTTTTTTTCTATTCTCCCAGTAGTGGAAAAAGAAATTATTAATAACATTGATGTAAATTGAAAACAGCGTTGATAGGAAATAAAGAACAAGCTTTTGCCGAGACTTGGTCCCACATCCTCATAAGAAGCCAGATTTCCACCTTACTGCTCTTGCCAAGTTAGCAAGCAGAAGTAAAAATTGAACCTTTAAACTTACTCACTATCCCAATCTCTCGCCACAATGTTTGTTCATGAACTGGCAGAATCAGTATCAGCATAGTGTAGGTGAAGTATCACATACCATTATCATCAATTTTAGACTACTATTGAAATACATCTAATACAGTGTTTCCCAAAGTGGGTTCGATGAGAAAATTCTGGCTTTCCATGAGATAAATTGTCTTTTTAGAAAATTCAATAAAAACTTATTTTTAAAAAAAAATGTATTCACTATTTTCAAAATGATAAATTAGTGCAAAAACTAAATATTTCATCAGAATGAATGCAGCACCGGATATGCAAATTCAGTTATCGAATTTCAAGCTAAATTTTCAGGTGATGCTGTTGTCCAAAAAGCAGCAACATTCTTCATATCAATCAGCTTTTAATGAATTTTTTCTTAACAATTACAAATTTGTAACAATTAAAAACAGTTATTTTTCTATTCAAATGCCTCATTATATGATTTTTTTACATGAATAATTTTTCTTTCTGGAACAATTTTTGTTACATTTAATGATTTATTAGAATTTTGGTGGTAGGGATTTTTATGTGCAGAGTTGTACAATTTTCAGAAAATCGTGCAAGGGTTCCAGGGTAAAATAAGTTCAGGAACAACTGATCTTATAAAAAAGATGATTTATGCTGAAGCATTGTATTGAAGAAATCTAACACAGTCATTTTTATTGTTTTTGACATCATGTAACAAAGCAACCTCGGCATGAGTTTTTGTGTAGGTCATCATTTTAAATGCATGACTCATCGGTTTTGGGTGAGGGAATCTTGTTATTGAAGAAAAACAAAATCAACTAAAAATAATTGCTGTAATGATACTAATTTGTTTGCCTTAGATATAAAGTGAAACCACAGTTATCTGACCATCAATAGTCCGGATTCCAGATTATCCAAACAAGATTCCAAGGCCCCATAATTGTGTTCAGTATGTCTTCTTTTTTCATGATCAGATCAGTTATCCGAATAGTCAATTATCCAAGAAGAACACTACCTATTTCATTTGGATAATCAAGGTTTATCTGTAATACAGGTCTGTTTCGGCTGGCTAAATTTCCAACGATATTTATGGCCATCTTTATGGCTATCTTGTGCACAAGTCAGGAATTTCAAGTGCCTTCTCACAATTTTGTCTGGTCTAAAAAAGGTATCAGACCATAGGTTGCCAGAAATTCAGAGCAGTACTTACATTCTAAAAAAATCAATATGTCTATTTATAAAAGGCTGAGCAAAATATGGAAAATATTTCAGCCCCAGCATTAGGAGTTTGATGAAAATATTAATCAGCACGTAACATGACACAAGGGTAGAGGAAATAGAGGTAGTACATAAATGCCCCTGCTTTTTTCACCCGATGGAAAGGATTTGGGAGATAGACTCTTAAGGTCAAGCAATGAAAAAGAAGAGAAAGTCCTCAGACATCCAAGTAAGGTTGAAAAGGAAGTGAGGTTCCTTGGCAAAATAACAAATGGTTGAATTCTAAAAACTTCGAACCGTGACTGTCGTATGGAAAATCACTCAACTTTCAACCGAAAAGCGTAGTCTGACCACAGATAAGTAGCATTTGATCTTGATTTTATTTCAAATTATATTTACAATATTTTGCTAATATTTTGAATGTAGATTCCATGCCTAAAGATCTTTTTCTGTCCCCTACCAGATGAGGCTGGTAAGGCTAGAACTTAATTTCTCAAAAATCTAACCCTGGGACTTTAAGTAAGTTAAAAACTTGGAAAAATAAGGGAGAATTATGATGAACAAATTTTATTTATTTATTTTGCATCGCTGTAAATACCCATTCCTTACTTACAAGGACAGACGGGATAGGTGCTAAGAGCCGGTGGAGCTTTAAGGCCACTGACCCACATCAGCAGTGGACAATCCACCAGACCCCCTGCCAACATGTCATGGGCCAGCATGGTAGGGTATGGCCCATTACTCCCCATGGTCTGCACACTAAAAATTATATCGGCCGTTCCTGCTGGGTCCTTGGTACCAAAACGCCCAGCCACATCACTTGCTTTGGGTGGGGGGTGATGTGCTCCAAGGGCGACTACCCAAACACTACACCAAGAGAGCATCCGTTCCTGCTGGATCATCGGCCCCAAGAGACTCAGCCACATCACTTACTTTGGGTGGAGATGATGTGCTCCGAAAGCAACAACCCAAACCCTTCACTGAGAAAACACCTGTTCCAACTGAGTCATCAGTCCAACAGCGACCTTTAAACATATCCCCAAGACTGTAACCAAAAAGACAACATTGTACATAGGCACCTAAAACGTTAGAACGCTGTCAACTGACATGCACCTAACCGATCTAGAAAGTGAAATAAAAAATGTCACGTGGGACATCATAGGCATTAGCGAGGTGAGAAGACCCGTAGAAGAACTAATTGATCTGAGGAGTCGACATCTTGACAGCTACGGAAAAGAGACAGTAAAACAAAGTGGAGTAGGCTTTCTCATCAATAAAGACCTCAAAGACGATGTAACCGGCTTTAAAGCCATCTCCGACCGAATAGCTAGCTTTACCATACAACTTTCAAAGCGATACAAACTCAATATAATCCAAGTCTACGCTCCGACTTCACAATCAAACCAGGAGGAAATAGACAACAACTTCTATTATAACCTGAACTCCCTGCTCCAAGACACCGGGAAACACTTCAATGTCATCATGGAAGACTTCAACGCATAGGAAGGGCAAGAAAATGAAGATTGCGTTGGCAAATTCGGATACAAAGAATGGGACAGGAGAGGAGATCTTGTAAACTTTGCAATGGCTAACGGATTCAAAATCATGAACACCTTCTTCAAGAAGGGACCCAATAGGAAATGGACTTTGAAGAGCCCCAACCTCAGAACAAAGAACAAAATGGACTACATCCTAATGGACAAAAACAATATGATGATGACCACTATACGTAATGGACTGGTTTAAATACTTTTGCTGGGTTTAGGTTATGGTGTCCTGATGTCAATATGTATCTAGGTACATCATTAGACTGGATGGTTTGGAGACATTTTTATAAGGGAATATTTGGTCTCACACTGTTGTTAACCAGTAAAAGATCAAACAGCCAATCATGTAAAGAAAATGAATGTGATACAGGACTTAAACCCCCGTGTGTTATATCACACAGAATATCTTTACAATTATCTCAAATGCATATATATGTGTGTTCCCATTTGTCTACTGTATTTATATCATTAGATTAGACAATCTATGTCTCGTGAAATGTGATAATTGTAGCAATGTTTCTTTAGAGACTTTTCTTCATTCATTACAAGGTCAGCGGTTTGATTGGCTTCTAGTTAACACCAGTGCTGGACAAAATATATTCCCAAATAATAATGACTCGACTATTATCATATCTATGTATGTACCTATGTACCTGGGATTTGCCCAGATCTAACTGTTTGTGATAGAAACTTGAAATTTTGCACACATACTCCCATCAATGAGTAGAAAAAAATTTTTTTTTCATTTTTTAAAAATCTACCCCCTGAATAGGTTTTCTGTTGAGCAGTTCAGTTTGCAGGGTAAGTTTATGGTTAATCAATCCCTTTATGTCCAGCAGCATTCATGTTTGTTTTTGAATATCAAGACTTTTTTTAGTGATCACTGTCCAACAAAAGCAAGAGTGGTAAATTCAAGATTGATTATCGTTTTTTCCAATTTCTTAATTGATCAACACCCGCACAGCAAATTGCCAAAAACTCTAGAGACTTGGAATTTGTGCCTGGGTCGGTCTAATGGATGAGCTGGCCCTGCATGCCCAACGACTAAAGGCCTGCAAAAAAAATGAAAGGACTCCCAGCAAAGAGAATAGTTATGAGGCAGCCATTATATTGTCATGCATCGATGCTCACAGTCATATCAAACTTTTCGGTAAAGAAACTGTTTATGCTTTTTTAAATATTGAAAAAAAAAAAAAAAAAAAAAAAAAAAAAGATGTTTGTATGTTTTATTTTTTGTTTGGTACATATTGTGCCTTTTATCTATCAATCAATCATATTTTTTCTACACAATGTTGCGTCTAAGTGAAATTTTTTCAAGCATCGCAAATCTTGTTGCAAGGAAAATAAAGGCAAAGCATAATTATTAATAGTCTGTCTGGAGTCATTCAGTTCTGTAAACAATTTTTGAAAGAAAGGACTATATAGAAATTCACCCATACATCAATATGCACATTCATTCATAATTTGTATGCAGTCTACATATGTTATATATGTATCATATATAAATAGGTATTTATTTATACATGTAAACATCTACTTGAAAATTTATCTATCCTAGTATACCAGTGCCGTCAAAAATGATGGCATTTATGAAATACATGGATGCACAATGCATTCTATATATACGTAGAGATTTGGGAATAGTGTTCTGTTGACCATAAATGGATCTTTACTATTTTTTCTGTCTTTATTGCTTTTTATATTAGAAACTGGCAACCAATACTGTCACTGAAACTGTAAATAGGTTTATCTTAGTTTCCAAGCTTGGCTGGCTGGCTATGCATCATGTGTATGGGACCTAAAGGGCTGAAAAATTGAACAGTTACTCTTTATTATGCCTAGAAAAAATGTTTCCTTTTAAAAAAAGAATCCCTCTCTAAGTGGGTTTTTAGTGAGGGTTCAATTTGCAATATGGGTTTATGCTAACTTGATCCCTTAGCCTTAGTCACTCAATAGAAACTGTGATATGACCGATGTTTTTTTAGCAGTATGCCATGTAGGGGGTGATCAATTAAAAAATTGGAAAAAGGGGTGATTAAGTTCCTTTTCTTTTCTTTTTTGGGCAGTGATCATTAAAAATTGCTAATTTTAAAGATACAAGTGTGAACGCTGCTGAACTGGACTCAAAATAAACAACCAATTTAGCATAAATTTATATTGAGAATTGAAACCTCCCTCTATATACCTGGGGAGTATTTTTTAAAAAATAAAAACTTTTTTCTACACATAAGGAGTAAATGCTAAAAATTTCAGCCCTCTAGCTCTATCAGAAACTGTCAACCATCAACCAAAACTGTCTACAGGTTAACAGTTTTCTTTAGTTTTCAAGTGGGTTTGCCTGGATGGCTATCTATACGTAAGTGTCACATTTACAGGCTGCACCAATGGAACTAGAGGGCTGAAAATTTAAATATTTGCTCCTTATTATGTCTACAAAAAAATGTTTTTATTTTTTTAACAATATGTTTAGTGGTCATTGCCCAATAATTGATCACCCCCAACATTGTATGCTTTCAGAAGATGTTGATCACATGACAGTTTCTATTAAGCGACAAACTATTTGTTTACGAAAACTTCCTTATCTTTTTGTTTTCCTGAGGAGGGCTATCTGAAAACGCCCCCCTCCCCCCAATAGACAACAGCCCCATATGGAGAGGGAACCACAAAAGCTTCACTCTTAAAAATTCTCCTCTTATTGCAAATGGCCGTCATTGTTATTCCAACCTTTACTTTTTGCAATAATGACAGTCTTTTACAGTTGGAAAAAATATTCTTAGGCCAGGTATTGAACCCTAAGCATATAGCTTTTTGCACAACTATTGTATACTTTCCAAGCTGATACTCTCTTTTGCTTTTGAACCTCAGGAAATTGAAGAACTCCAGAGTTTGCCTTTCTTTACATTAAAAATGGTAAGAAAAATAACTTTACAATAACTCTTAAATTCATACAAAGAAAATAGCTTGTCAGTTTCAAGGGAATCAACTTCTGGTTGAAATAATCTCTTAGATCATTTGGTGAATTAAATTTTTTCAAAAATTCAATTCATAGAAGAATCCTGCAATTTTTACGCTCTTCATTAAGGAGTTCCAGTGTCAATTACAAGTGGTTTCAAGCAGTTTTACGAATTTAAAAGTTAATACACTAGCTAAGACCTAATTGTATTTCTATAGTATATGTAACATATACTTATATACCTACATACATATCTACACTTCCTTAAATCACACCTATTCTTGGATACATCAATGATTCTGTTGGTGGCAGAAGTCAATCAATACAAGTCAGTCACAACAATAAATGAAGCCCAATGTTGAGCTTTTACCAAAGTTCTCCAAAAGGTGTTTTTTTTACTTGATTATTAGTACAGAATTGTAGAGGTGTGGTGTGGCAATCACAGACGCAGCAGCCTCGGGTCAGGGGGAGGGGGGCACTAGGGGCTCAATATGTCTGAAGAACCTTAAAAAAAATCTACAAAATAATCCAAAATAATGTAAAATAATCTTTTTAAAAATTTACAGGGAGTACAGTCAGACCTAACACAACCATTGATAAATAGGTTAGTTAGTTTCTAAAAGTGTAAACAATATGAATTTTTTTTCTTTACACTCTATTCCAGAGTTTCAAAGATATAAACAAAAATGTATGTGTGTGTATACCTACTGGCCTATGAGCCAACAGGGCATACAAGTCGATCCTTAAATTCTGGAGTATTTATTCAAGTTTAGGCCTATATTTACATTATAAGTCATCCCCCATTTATAGAAGCAAAAGCATCAAGACAATGAATAACAGGTTGCAGTTTTTGGCAGTTGGCATATTTCCTATTTTAGTAGCATTTCTTTGGTAAATGAATTTTACCAAACATGAATTTCAGTTGGAACTATTTGTCGGGGGCTGTGGGAGCTACAGTAAGTAGTGCATAGTGAGTGTGAGGCTGGGTGTTCCACTTGTAGGGCACTCAGTGGTAAAGGTTCACTTTTTATACTCTACACATATCAACCCCTACTTTTTGCAAGCTCAAGATGTTGACTTACTGGCCGGCATATATATTACTTATAAGTATAAATACCGAGAAATGGATATATGATCCGAAAAAATGATTATGAATTGCATCATATTGTATAGTAACTTTTATTTGAAATGATCACCTGTTATATCATATACCGAATGTACCATTTGGCCTAGACAACAAATATAAGGAAAAATGATTAAAGAAAATGGGGCTGTTACAGGAATCAAACCTGTGACCGATAGGGTAGCCGCTTTAACATAGCATTGCTGTTACCATTGCATTACCAGCAGCTGTTTAATTCGATTGCTAGAGCAGTGCTACATTAAAGCAACTACCCCTGGTTACAGGTTTGATTCCTGCAGTAGCCCCATTTTCTTCAATTGTTTACTCTATTTATGTTGTCTAGCCCAAATGGTACATCCACCATGTAATTACGGGTGATCATTTCAGGTAAAATTTTCTATATAGCTTTGGTGTGGCCTTTACATGCGATACATACATGCATAGCAAGCCAGCCAGACCAACTTGAAAACTGAAGAAACCTTTGTTGATGTGGATTGTTTTGGTTGGCAGTTTGTCATATGTATTTTGGGAGATTTATAAAAAAAACTAAAGGATCGATTTAGCATAAATTTACATTGAACTCCCCATTAGAAACCTATTGGGGGAGGGGTGGAAAAAAAAAACAAAAAAAAAAACAGACTTTTTTAAAAATTTTTTTTTTTACACTTGATAAGGAGTGGATGTTTGAATTTTCAGACCTCTAGCTCCATAGGTGTGACTTGTATGTGCATATATAGCCAGCCAATCTGACCAACTTGAAAACCGAAGAAACCTATGTTGATGGTGACAGTTTTGGTTTGTAGGTTCTAATATATATTTGGGGGGATGAGTAAGAGAAGAATTAATAGACAATCATATTACACTACTGCTTGGCTACACTGACAAAAACCATACCTGCATATGTGTTTATCTACTTCTTTGAAAGATAAGCTCATTAATAATAATAATAATAATAATAACAATAATGACAACAAGTAACCATTAGAGCAAGGATAAGTAAAAAACTAGGAGACTAAGTAAGTCAGCTGTGTAATCTCAGTTGGCTGGAAAATATGTGGAACCAATTCCAGAAAAGCGTTCAGCTTCATAAAACTATGAAATATGAGAAGAATATTTTGAATTACAAAAGAGAAGAGCTGAAGAGAGTTTTTACTTGAGAATGGGATCCTAACAACTTGCCTCTTTTCCCCCTACTGAGAAATAATCTTCGCTCTCTGTATAATTTCTCTTTCTCTAATTTTCTTTAATTACAGAATGATTTGTAAAAGGATTCCACGGTCTTCCACTCAGGAATATTTTTATGCCTTTAAAAATATTATCTTCAGCTGTCAGAGGGCCTTCCCACGATGCACTACTGTGTGAATAAAGTTAATTGTTTAGATCTCTAGAATGGTACCCAAGAGGTCTGACATTCTATCTCAATTGCAGGGATAGAGATATCAGTTATTACTTACACAACTGGAGGTGTAACGGTTCTAATTTTAGCTTCAATCTAAAGAAGTTGAACTCCAATTTAAATAAGTTGAACCTTTATTTAAAAAAAGGAATTTCAAAGTAAAACTCAGTGGTTCTTAAAGTAGGCAATAGCCTACAAAGCAATCTGAAGTATCATGAAATGCGGGATGATCAAAACATTTGACACTATGACGACTTCACCATAGCTGGAGTTACGTAAATAGCTCCTATCCACGGAAATAGCCGATTTTGGCCGGAAAGGCCCTTCTACCACATAGCCCCCCGAACTGGGGTTTTGGATGTCATTTTTACATATCGATTTTATGGCCGTTTCTGGTGTAATTTGATGTGCTGATTGCAATGGTGTCATACGTTTTGCTGTGTTTGATGTACTTTTCGAATTAGCTCATATTCACCGGAATAACTGATTTTGGCCAGAAAGGCCCCTCTACCACATAGCCCCCCGAACTGGGATTTTGAAGTTCAACTTCTTCAATTTGAAGCTGAAAAGGAGTAGAGGAAATGAACTCTCTATAGATCATTAGTTTACTACTTATAAAGTTATGATTAGGGCTTTGTGTATAAATCTAGGGTTACAATTAGGATGAAAATATCAACGCTAACCAATGGTGTGGTGGTGGTGTGGTGTGGTGGTGGTGGTGTGGGAATGCAGAGGGACAGCATTCCCTTACTTTTGGGGGAGGTTGAACAGAATTCCCTCCCTATATACTACGGAAACAGGTTTGGTTATTCACCCAATAGAAACTGTCGCATGAATATCTCTTGGCAGTATGCTGTGTTGGGGATGATCAATTAAGAAACTGGTGAAAAGGCTGATCAATTATCAAGTTGCTTCTCTCGCTTTTGCTGGGTGGTTTTCATTAAAAAATAAACATGAATGAACTAAGGGATCATTTTAGCACACATTTACATTGCAAACTACCCCCCACATGCGTGGTGGGGGGCAGTTAGAAAAAAAAATTTTCATGTAGAAATTATAAGGAGTAAATGTTGGAATTTTCAGTTCTCAAGCTTTATCGGCCCTTAATAATATTTTCAAAAGAAAAATTAAATTCATTTTCAGAAGTCAAGCAAAAATGTTACCAATTGGGCCCTGCAGCATCGTATTTGTATTTATAGAAGGTGACAAAAATTTGCTATTTTGGACTTGGTTCATGTCTATACTTTTTAGATATTTTTAGATGAATACCTAAAAGTTTATAGATATTTCTAGAAGAATATCTAAAAGTTTTGGATGAATATCTAGAAAATTTCACTGATATCTGAAAATCTCCCCAATATCTAAAAAATATCAAAAGATTTTTCTAAATAACCAAGTCTCATTTAAAAAAAATCTGTCTAGATGTGAAATATCTAGACACATCTAAATGTACAAAAAAAATATCCAGATTCAAAGCAGCAACCCTGGATGAGATATTAAGAAATAGCAAAATATTATTCAGGTATTATCCGAAACAATAACCATGCTAAAGAATTCTATCATATTAAAATAACGACATTGTGCTCCTGATTTTGATTTTAATTTCATAATTTTTTTCAAAATTTTTTTCCATCGAACTTTGTATTATTGTTGATGAATTATTTACTATTAAAATGAAATATTGTTTACTTTGCTGTTTTGTAATAAAATCATAATGTGTTCCCTGTGTAAATTTTTGTTTTTTAAAATGGTTGAAAAGGGAAAGGTATTTTATGAATATAGAGGAATTATCTTTAACACAGTTAATGTTTCAGGTAATACTGGTATAATATTTTTTTCGCATTTGCCCCGACACATGACATTAGAAAGTACCGTCCCCACTCTTTCCATGAATAGGCTGCTTTGCATTCTCTTAATTTTTTAATTAGTATTACACCACTGATGCTGACTCTTAAAATAAAATCCAAGAGTTTTCAAAATTCCCTTCGTCTTCTGCTTGTTTAATAAACAGATCAAAAGCATATTTTCTCTCGCTGCCTATTTGGATACCCAGTGGAGTAGCAAGGGTTCTTAATGTCTGAGAGCAAAGACAGTACCCGGGTGTAACTACCTCCGTCCCCCATCATGCTATGCCTCTGGGTATACCCTAAAAGTTTGTTCAGTTTATCAATTAAAGAAGAAAAAAAAAAAAACAAATTTTCTTTTTTCAACATCGACTTTATTGGACAATATATTTACCATTTTTGTTTCACAATCTTTTCAATCAATTTTTATCTTTCTCTGCAAACATCTGCTCTGGGGTGCCTTTTGCAGTCCTCCAGGGGATTGAAACATTTGTCTTGGAGACAATTCTGTTAAAAAACGGCATAAATAGTAATCTGAGGGTGTGGTCCTCTAATGAAGGAGATGCAAGTGGGACGTTTGCCCTCCCCTGGTTCAAGCCTTCTCCCTAAGGGCCATAGGGTTTGTAAGTAAGTTGTGAATTAGTGGCTCACTATGAACAGTGAGAGCTTAGACACTATTCTCTTTTACCTGACGACCAACATCTGGACATATATCTTTTTGACCCTCGTGGAAAAATGACAGCAGATGCCCACGTTCAAAGGTTCAATACCTTGTGAAAATGGTAGAGGAGTGGAAATTCCCCTGCAAAACTGTAACAAGCTTTTCCTGGTCCTTGAAGGAACAGGTCAAGCATTTTGCAACCTTTCTCTTAAATTCTGGATGTTTTTTTTTCATCAATTGCTGCCTTTATTGGAAAGATTACTTCTTCAAATCAGTTGTTTGGTTCTCCATAAGCTCATTGTAAAGGACCCCACCAATCCCACTATGGTATGGTTGGTGGTGTTTCATTTTGCTTGCTCCATGATCTTTTACCTCCCATGTTTGGGGTTAGTGTCGGCTTTGAATCTAGTGAACCAATTGCTTCCAATTGAGCCCCATGCCTAAAGGACCTCAAACTAGGATAAACTACTTTATTCTGGTTAAATACACATTACAACATATTGCAATAGATACCCAACACCACATTTTAGGTTTTATAGAGAGCCACAAAGATTTCAATTTTCTTCTGAATTCTCAAAAGTCAGTAGTGTTTGTTTACACTGTTTATATTTTGAAATTTTCTTGCATTACTTGAATTGAATAATGTGTTAATTAATGATAGAACAGTGTAAAAAAGTATTTCTTGGAAATTTTTTAGCAAATATTTTGATCGCTTTCCATACTAACATATAAAGTCCTTTATAAACTTTATTTATACCTCTAAGATTCTACAGATCTTAGACAGCAAATGATGAGGCCCCACAAAGAAATGTTTCCAGTTGGCCTTGCAGCTTGGGGTCAAGCAATAAACATATAGAAAAAAGAATCATTAAAGCAAATCAAATGCTCAGTACAAACTGAAGCACTTCCAAACACTGGATTTACATTTGGGCTGAGTGGGCTGTTGCCCAGGACTTCATAATCCAGGGCCTTATAATCAAAGTGGGGTCCTAGCCCCTTGTCAAAAAAAAAATTAATTCACCCTTAATTTTATTTTATTTGTAATGATAAAAACCAGGGAAATATATTAAGTTTCATGGTTTTTATTAAGAAAGAAAATAATTTAGAAAAATAAATAACTTAAATGTAAAAAAAAAAAAAAAAAAAAAAAAGAATTTTGTTTTGTTTTTAACAACAGAATAGAATAGTATTGAGCCATTTTTACAAGAAGCAGCAGAAGGAATTCATTTTTGTATAGAGATAATCAAAATTGACACTAGTTAAATAATTATTCTTTGAAAAAAGATTTTCAAGTATTTGTGTGGCCTACAATCATCTTTATACAACCTTTGGGATGGTAGAGTCCTGACCCCTACTTTGAAAAGCCTTGTTCTAGCCCAGGGCTCCCAGTTGCCTTAATCCGGCCCTGGACACCACTATATTCAAATAACTATACAAGACCGTGATCGGACCACATGTAGGGTAAGTGAGCAGTTTCTAGTTTCCACATACCAAAAATTACCAAGAAATACTAGAGAGGCTACAAGTTACCACACCAGTACAGCAACTAGAAGATCCACCATATGAAGACAGGCTCGAAATACAACAGCTTCCCAATCTACAACACAGAAGGTTAAGGAGTGACCTGATATACATTTTCAAAAGAACACACAGCATGGTAGATATGGATTCACATACTTCCTGCAAGACATGCGAACAAGAGTAAATCCATCCTACAAAAATCACCAAGAATAACAAACAGAGGTCACAGTCACAAATACCAAATACATCACCATTCTGGTATTAGAGACAGATTTATGATATCAAGATCCCTTTCATACAGGAACTCCTCATCCGATGAAACAGTAAACTATTTTCTATTTATATATGTTCAAAAAAAAAAAACATCAAAAGAAACTAGCTTACCACATGTATATAAAAGTAGAAAAAATTTCAAAAATACTCACACCTTAAATTCTAACCCCGATTATATATTATATATTATTATATCATATTCAATGTATCTTCATTTGGTACTCTTCAAGATAACTCTATGTAGCAAATTACTTATGAAAATCTGGTCAAGTGGGGTTTTTTGATCAACTCACATGGAAGTCACTCATTAATGCAACTAACACAACCAAGGTGGTGCAAATGATTTCTAAGACTTGATTTAGATATTTTAAGTCTGATGCATATATCCTGAATCATGTAAGATTGATTATACTCGAGTAATGGCTTGATTTGATCGTTATCAACTTTAATTGGTCGACCTGATCATGGAGCATTGTTTCGCGAGATATCTCCAGCATGAATCTTCCTAAACCACTTTTCACGTTTGACCATTTAAAGTACCTTTTCCTTACAATTCACAATTTTTTCATGTGTTTGAATTGCATTCTTATCAATAAAATAGAAAAGCACAATATGCTGAAAATGTTGCTTACTTTATACTGGTGGTTCCCAACCATAAGGGGGGGGGGGATTCCCCTGAGGGAGGGAATTTAGGTAGTTCAAGGGGGCAATAAGGCTTCTTGGTAAAAATAAAAGTCATGGAGAATGTTTTTGGTCAAAGAGTATTGAGGATTTTGTGATGCATGATTTAGTATAACTATGCAACCGAATGTCTAAATTTTTCTTATCGGTGATGTTTATGGAAATTATTTTAAATTCAATTTTCATGTTTGTTTGTGGCAACTTAAATGGATGTGGGGAAAACTAATAATCTTATTGACAAAAATAGGAAATGACCTTGAAAAAGTTGGGAACCACCGATTTATTCAATCTTCAAAAACAAAAATACGTTAATTTTGACAGAACTTTAAAAAAAAAAAAAAAAAGAATGCATGCTGATAAAACAATTGCCTCAATATGGTGCAAAGCAATCTTCTTGAATGGAGTTAAAGATAAAAGCTCCAAACAACAAAAACAGAGCAAATATTTTAGGCTTTCAAAAAAATTAAGTTCAACTTTTCGAAATACAGGTGTGAACGCTGCCAGATACAAACCAAGGGACTAATTTAGTATTAACTCAAATTGCAAATCAAACACCTTCCCCCACTAAAAACCAATATTTTGGCAGCAAGCTGTGTTGGGGATGATCAATTGAAAAAGTGGAAAAAAAGGTGATCAATGAATAAGTAACTTTTCTTGCCTTTTGTTGGATCACTGAAAAGTCCGTATTTAAAAAGAAAAAAAAAAAAAAAAAAAAAAAAAGCATGAATACTGCTAGTCACCAAAAGCAAAAACTTACTTTGTAAATTCAACCCAAGCTGACTGTAAACGTATTTTGACGGGGGGGGGGGGGGGCAAAAGATTAAAAAACCCAAACTTTTTTCAAGACATAATGAAAAAAAACATTTGAATTTCAGCCCTCCACCTCCTCTGGTGCTTTCTTGGATAACTCCACTGGCTACTGCTAGTGTCATTCATAGAGAGGGGCTGAATGTACGAGGAAGAATGACTTTGTTTATTTTCTGTCAAGCGTACACACACTCATTTGAGACTCTTCTAAGACCATGAAAAAAACACCCGTAAAAGTTACAATTATCACTTTTTAAAGACAAATCAAATTGAACATTATGATTTCCTTCTATCTATTCATTTTGATAATTTTTTTTTTTTTTTTCTCAGCTATTCGCTCCACCCTAATGCGCTGGTTTTCAATATAGTACGCTTCGATCCCATACTTGTACTTAAGGAAGAAAGTATGTGAGTTAGTATTCTGGTATTTAATTACACATATTATTTACTATGCAGACTATAGCTGTAAAATGGCTGCTCCATTCATGTTTAGTCATGACGGTTAGAAATTACACAGCTTCAGAGAGTACATCTTGAAGAGCAATTATTAGCAACATAATCCGACAACCTTCCATTTGGATAGTGCAAGGGCTCACACGTTTGCCTCACATGCAGAAGGTCCTGGGTTCAATTCCCGGTATGAGCAAAGCATGTGGAAAACTCTTCATTACGAAAACTTTCCAGTGCACTCAGTAGCTAATTGAGTACATACAAAGCTGGGTTATCAGGGTGGAGGTATCCCTTTGGTGGACTTGCATCCTGCTAAGGGGGTGGTTATGAAATAAATACCTTCGTAGGTATAGAGTCCTGGTCTCGACCGGACTTGCAAAGAATCACTAAGCTGATGCATGGAATAGAAATAGGGATTTCGTCTCCAGCCGTTCATGCTCTATTGAGGTTTGTTTTTTAAGAGACAGATACTTTCCTTTACTTTTAATCTTGCAGGCCATTGTTAGTGAGTTTGATCCTCACGGGATGCCCTGTGATTGTGGTCCTATGGCTCCAGACTAAATTGAGCTCATCTGGGGTAGTTACAGCCAAATTGCGTTGGATACACTGGTTCTCATACAATCACCGACGTTAAGCAACATTGAGCCTAGTCAGTCTCTAGACGGGAGGAATACCAGGGGTGATAAACAACTGGGGATCATGTAAAGAGCTTCCCGTGGTGATCCCTTAATTCCCTCAAGGAGGAAACCAATCTCTACACTACGCTCAATAAAGCAAGCCAAAGCCCCTGCCCCATCCCTTGAACCCACTGACTGGCCTGGCTGCGAGCAACAAGAAATGAATGAATATCTGGGGTGCCTGATGTAATATTATACAAGTCGATGACGTTCAGTTTAACTCATAGCAATATACTTGGCTCACATCCCAATCCAATTCATGGCATGTTCAGCCGGTCTTTTTTACCACGTTGTGTATTCTTCATGTTAAAACACATCTCTCGTTCACCGATACATAATACGTCATGCATAATTAACTTGGAATAAGTTGATTCTTCTCAGATTACACGTAATGTTGAAAGGTCGGAGAGGTCACAGAATAATTCACATAAAAATTAAGAATTGGCACTGCAGGATTTCCTGAAGGCTGTGTGTCGCTGAAATTCCTACCGTCTTTATTTCTTTCCAGAAGAAGCAATACAACTTTTCCCATCAATTTCCCAAAAGAGACTGAGAATATATACAACGGGAGATTTGTGCTATGCATAGAACTTCGTAGTGAACTTTTAATGGGAAATATTTTCTGAATATAGTACGTGGTTTAGTTGGACAATTTTACTCGTCTTTGTTATTCATTTTTTTTTTTCACAATGTTAAAAAAAACAGACGATATAACGCGTCAGGTAGAACATAAACATGCATTCCATGAAATAATTCCACTCTCCAGAACAAAGAACACCCTAAAAGGACTGGAAGCTATGCGTTGTGGAAAAAAAAAACCATCATAGACAAGCTTGGTTATTCACTCAATGGAAATCGTCACGTGACCAACTTTTTATTTATCTTCATTTATTTATTATTTTTTTTTTTGCAGCATGCTTTATTGGGTTAGATTAATTAATATGTACGGAAACTGGGTGATTAATGAATAAGTAGCTTCTTTCTCCTTTTGTTACGCAGTGATCACTAAAAAAAGTCTGTACTTTCGAAAAAAACAAGAGTGAATGCTGTTGGACACAAAGTAAAGGACCAATCTAAAATTAACTCACATTTCAATTTGAATCTATTGTGGTGCAGAGAAATGTTAAAAAAAAAAGAAAAAAAAAAAACGGTTTTTTTAGGCGTAATAAGGAGTATGTGATTAAAGTTTTGGCTACTTAACTCCACTTGGATGACCTGCATATGCTAGGCAAACCAGAATAATTAATAACTGAAGAAACCTGTTGAGAGTTTTCGTTGACGCTTCCTAAAATGACGTAACGTGTCGGGTAAAATACAAACTTGCATTCCAGAAAGTAATTCCAGATCACTGAAGAAAGGAGGGTTGACGGGCAAACCGTTGCGAAGAAAAAAAATTGACGAGAAAAATACCCTCACTAAACTAAATACAATGATGAAAACATTTCGTTTAAGAGAATTCAGACTACAGTTTTCTGATGAATTTCAGTTGGTAATTGCTTTGCTACAGAATTGAATCTTAGTTTGATTTTATTGAAAAGTTTTTCGTGGATATCTGGGATCCATGTTCCTTAATTTTGTGGGAAAAAATGAGATTGTTTCTTGATATTTGACATGCACCAGAAAAGAATGAGCAAAAAATACCCCACCATATCAAGAGCTTTCATTTCTTCTCTCGCAGAAAGAGCTGAAAACAAATAAATATATATATGGATATCTTGAATACATCACTAATGTGATATAAACTTTCGGTTCAAGATTCGTTGGACGTTGCTCGAGAGGCGCTAACCAACTGTTTGTCGAAATTGATTTTGAGAATAATAATCCTGTTTTTGGAGGTTCACTTACCAGTATTTTCGTTTTCGGTAAATGCTTATAGATAAGCGGCTTATTTTTCAAATATATTTATAATTATGAGTTTAATAAAATATAACTTGAAATTTTAAAATGTACTTTTGAAACTAGGATAAAAAATGAAATTGAAAAAAAAACTTTTTTTTTACCTCAAGTCCATCACATGTCACCTAAAGACCTGCGGTATGCTTGATGACACGCGTGTCAGGTTCGCTTTCAGTGTCCTATGAAAACTCACCCAGGGAAGGAAAAAAATCAAGAGGCCGTCCCTGCACAACATTATTGAATCAAGTCTATAGGTATTGTGACCTGCAAAGGGGAGGACTAGCTACAACCATTCAAAAATCGAGTCAAGTGGCAGAATATAACCAGGAAAGGTCGAGTCCATTTGATCTGGTGAGTTAGGGGGATTTCTCTAAATTGAAATTTAAAAAAATTCAGAATTTAATTTGAAAATAAAACCATATTTTGAATGTACAGAAAAAATGGTATTCCAGATGAAACTTATTCTTAATGTTTTTTTTTAAAATTCTGAAACCGGTTTGTCGTTTCAAAGAAATTGAATTGTTCTGTGATGATGTACAGTTTGCGGTAATGTTGTGCTCCTGCTTAGAGTCTATATCATAAACAAGATATTGGAGCATTGGAATCGGTTCGGAGACAATTAAACTCGCTACTTCTGTATTTTATTTTACAATTTTAGTTGAAAGAAGAAAATAAGCAGATCTAAAGGAAGTATGCTAATTTATTTCGGGTAATCCTGTAACTTCGTTTAACACGTTTATATATATATATATATATATATATATATATATATATATATATATATATATATATATATATATACATATATATATGTATATATATATATATATATATATATATATACATATATATATGTATATATATATATATATATATATACATATATATATATATATACATATATATATGTATATATATATATATACATATATATATATATACATATATATATATATATGTATATATATATATATACATATATATATATATATACATATATATATGTATATATATATATACATATATATATATATATGTATATATATATATATATACATATATATATATATACATATATATATATATACATATATATATACATATATATATATATATATATACATATATATATATATATATACATATATATATATATATATACATATATATATATATACATATATATATATATATACATATATACATATATATATATACATATATATATACATATATATATATATATATACATATATACATATATACATATATATATATATATACATATATACATATATATATATACATATATATATATATACATATATATATATATACATATATATATATATACATATATATATATATACATATATATATATATACATATATATATACATATATATATATACATATATATATATATACATATATATATATATATATATATATATATATATACACTGAAGCTCAACGCTACTTTCATGGACACAGCAAAAAGCTTCAGCAACAGCATTCGAGAACACGTTAAAAAAACTCCTTTTCAAACAGAGTGTTGAGTGATAGGAACATTTGGTCCGAAGCAACAATTAGTGTAGCTTCTCTGGATACTTTAAAGTGGAGATCACGGAGTAATACGCATGTCGTTACCCATTGTCAATATTCCAATACATTCGATCTTTTATATCAATGGCTATTTTGCAAATGCAACACTATTTACCGGTGAATTATTTACCAGCTCCTGTTATTTGGAAACAGAGTTCACTTTTGTGAGTGTAGAGTTGAGAGTCTTAACTGACTCAGAAACTGAGCTGCAGCCTTTGACTTTGTGATTCTTTCGCCTCACGCTATAACAAAGTGACATAAATGTTTCAAAAGGTTTCTTTGAGAGCATTCTTTTGAATAGGATAAAGTCAATTATCAAAATATTTAGAAACTTTAGAAGAGAAATGTCTGAAGTATGAAACAAACATTTTGCTTTGAAAAACAAAACAAAACGAAAGAAACAAACAAGAAAACCCAGACACTTTCAAATTTTTGAAATCTTTCAATTGGTCGAAAAAACACGATTCAAGACCAAAACGTTCCAAACATTTTGCATGGATGACACACATTTGAAAAATACGTTTCTTGTGACTCATTTCTTGAGTTTGTTAGCCAACCCGAATGTACGATGTCATCCAAGCACTTCAACTAACTCAAAAATGTATCTTTTTAAAGATATCCAAAATTATACCTCATTTCTCAACACACCTCGACCGTTTCGATTATACTATTATTCATGAAGTGCATAAAGCAATACATGTTTGAAATATAGGCAAGAGAAAATAAGGTGCTTTCTTTACGATAAGTTCCTATTTACCAAGACCATCACGAGAAAAGGTTGGTTCAACTTCGGGATACCACACACGCGAACATGTGGGTAGGAACTGCACAAAAATCCTTTTAGTCCTTACAACTATTGTCGCTAGTCTTCAGGACTCGGGACGAATCCTGAGCCCCTTGGATTTGACTTCGAAGAGCAATACCACGCTTGATAGGTCAAAACCCTATTGGCTACAGCACTAATTCTGCGTCAGTCTGGTCTTAAATGGTCCGGAAACCAGAGTTCTGTAAGCCATACAGTACAAGTTTAATACATGTTATTAAATTAATTAATATGGTTTTGCACTCCCGATATGGCATTATTAAAAGATATTTGTGTAAGCAAGTTTGATTTGTCTGGATTCTTGCTCATGCTTCTGTCAAAATTTGGTGAATTGTATTGGGGCTACTTTGCTCTTGTTCTCTCTATATGTCTCTTTCTCAGTCTCAGTCTCTCTCTCTCCTCCTGTAACCAGATTCGTTTATTCTCCTCTTGCTCTCTCTCCCTCTTCGTCTCAGATCAGTTCATTCTTTCTCTCTTTCAACCTCCCCCGCTCTCTAACAAGATTCGTTCATTCTCCCCTCTCTTTTCTGTCCTCTAACCAGATTTTTTTCATCTCTCTCTCTCTCTCTCTCTCTCTCTCTCTCTCATTCCTCCTCTTCCTACTCGTCCACATTGACTGATACTCGTCGTTACTCCTCCCTACAAAATTGGAGAGGTTTATGTATTAGGTCGCGCCTTTCCATCTGTCTTTCTGACTGTTCCCATGATCTCCTCGAAAGTACTCAACGGATTTCAATGAAATTTTGTGGAAGGGAGGGCAATGGGAAAAGTAAGGGGTGGTGAAGTTTAGGGGTGGATCCAGGATTTATTTTTTGATGAGGTGGTATTTTTCCGTTTTTTTCCCATACATTTCTGTATGAGCTCATGTCTGTCCACACGATATCTTCGGGAATTCTCGATGGATTTCAATTAAACTTTGTGGAAGGATCGACAAAAGGCCAATTTTCGGCTGGATCTAAATTATCTAAAATCCAAAATTATCCCCTTTCCGTCGTAGTTATATGTGCACACCACATGATATCAATAAAATTTCATTTTGTTCACACGATATCTCGAAAAGTTCTCAATGAATGTCTATGAAACTTAGTAAAAGGGTTGGCAGTGGGACATGGAATAAGTGATTGAATAGCAGACCGGATCCGTGCACAATTACTTCCTCTGAAATTTGCGTCGGTAGAGGTATGCGCTCTCTGGGTGTTATCTAATTTAATACTATGATTAGAGGTTTCAGTTATAAGTCCTCTTTTGGAAAAAAAAAGAAATAACGAGCAACCAATGAAAGGGTCACATATGGAGACTAACAGCTAAAAGCCATAAATCCAAACAAAGGGGGAGTCACTGCACTGCACGTGTGCGTGCAGAGAAAAAATCCCGAGGAAGAGAATTGTGGAAATGCGTGTTTTCTCTCAGTTTCCTTCAATTCCAACTGACTGAACACCAACCAAACTGAGACGTGAGGGCCTCACTCGTTGGGTGGCCCCTCCTCCCAACTGACTTCCCTTCCTTTTTGTTTTCTCCCCCCCTCTCCGGCCCCTTCCGTATTTCCTGGAGAAAGTTGGGGAAAAAGTAACAAATAAAACAGCCTTAAAAATAGAAAGTAGAGAAAAACAAAGACATATATATATATATATATATATATATATATATATATATATATATATATATATATATATATATATATATATATGAGACAGAGAAGAGGAGAGAAATAGATAGATAGATAGATATTATACAGAGAGGAGGTGAGAGAAATTAAGGTGGAGAGAGAGATATTATGGAGAGAGAAGGGGATAGGGATAACGGTCGATAGATATTATTCAGAGAGGGGGAGATTATCAAGAATGAAGACTAATGTTATAGAGAGACAGAGAGAGAAATAAAGGTAGAAAGATAGATATTATAGAGAGAGAAGGGGGAGAGAGAGAAATAACGGTAGAGAGATAGGTATTTTGTTTGAAATTCTAGCGACGGACATTAACGACACACAACGAATATGACAAGTGCCTTTTGGGAAAGAAAAGGGATAAAAAAAGAGAGACAGAAAAAAAAGAACGCCTCCACTCTTAAACCCCACCAACCTATCAAACCTCAAAAGTGCTTCTTCCTATTACTTCTCCACCCGTTCCTTAGCATAAAGAGTAAAAAGCCAGTGTTGTAGCTACTTGATATATACACCGACACAATAGATCAGTCATTTTTTACTGTTTATGAGCAAAAGACGTCGCTCAACCAGTAAACACACCGGTGTTAAATCCTATTGGAGCTGCAATTGGCATAGCAGATAATGGAATCGGCGATCCGAATTCAAACTTCGGCTGTTTATGATCACTCCGCACCAATGCCCTTGGGAAAGGCATGAACCCCCTCCTTCCCAAGCTATGGCTAAAATAGCACGACAGATTGGGCTTTCGAACCTTGGCAAGTCAACCAGTCAAGGAGAACGATAGCCCTGATTCCAAGAGCAAGGAGTGGAGCCCTCGTAAACCGGTTTGACGCCCAATTCGGCTCCCTCCCGGCAGCTCCCGCAGCCAAGATGATGACAGACGTATCGTTCTCTGCTTTCGTCCAGACTACATCAGCGATGCCGTGGGCACGGGAGTTTGACGACTGGGCATCCCAGGATCTCCATACGCTTCGCCCAGGCATGCGCCCATTGTCAGTAGAGACAGAACGGTGAGCAATAGCAACATCCGGATTCTAGATCTTTTAGATGAACTTGGGGTAACGAATGTCATCAATACGGCACTGAAAATGAAGGTAAATTGTTGCAAATATTTTTATGGCTCTTTTCCAGGGATGGAAATCGTGGGTACGCGGGGGGGGGGGTATACACCGTATACACTGATCCCCAAACCTATTTCCATCTTGGCAGCTTCAGAACTTTGAGTTTTCATGCATGGGCGCTTAGTATAGAGGAAATGTTGTGCCTAAAGTTCCGATTTCCCTCTCTCGATCCTGCCGAAGGTTTCCAAAGGAAAGAAGTTCCCAATACTTTTGGAGATCAGCATGGCTGCTGGGGATGCCTCTTCAACTGGCTACGGTACCTTGTGTACCTTGACAGTCATCCATCTAGTTACTGACCAGGCTCAACGTTGCTTACCTTTAGTGATCGTATGAGCACGCTTAAAGATACGTACTTAAACATATCCTATTGTGTGCCATGGATTGTTTTATGGAATCTCCGGGTCTTTTTTTTAATTGCCATCATTCCCTCTAATACGGATATAGTGTAAGAAGCTACCATTTTCAGAAGCAGACATTCAGGAACAAAATTGATTTAAAATAGAACTGCACTGTTGTCGATTTGCAGGAAACATGACTTCAAAGAATAACAATGGGTTACTTAGGGTTTTTAGTATGCTGCAATTGTAGGGAAAATTTAGTAATTACCCCAAAAAATGAAATAATAAATAACACAGCTAACCCTTAGAAATCATAATTCCTGCAAACCAGAATACCTGCTTCAGTGCTTAAGGGTGTCATTATGTAAGCAGAGCTGACTTCCGGAAGGCCCCTCTTTTCTCTTTTTTTTTCTTTTTCTTTTTAAATTGCCTAGTATATACACGAAACTGTTCATAGTTTAACTATCGTATATCTCGGCGAAGAGGGCGACCTACAGATATGACAAGGCCCCGATTTCGTGGTTTTAGCTCATTATTTAGTCACTGTTTTGCGGTCGGGCCCATAAGACGACCCCATTTTCTGGGGTGTTTTCGAATGCTTCAAATGTCGTCTTATCCATCGAAATATACGGTATATATTAGATTCTCTGTCACTATATTTTAAAGCGTCTGTTTTCAACAATTTCACCGGAAAGAGATATCAAACTTGGAGCCTAACTCCTTGCTAGCCCGGGCGCCAGGGACCCTAGAGCCGACCCCGTGGAACATCTTTTCTGTGTTTGGAGTGTATCATGTGTTTTTTTTTTGTTTGTTTTTTTTTTTACCTCAGCCAACAAAATTGGAGAGGTATGTATCTTTTCGTATGTCTGTTGATATCGTACGATAAGTTCTCAATGAATTTCAATTAAATTTTGTGGGTGGTTTGGCGATAAGAAATGGCTATTAGAAACCATCAACCAAAACTGTCATCATAGTTTTCTTTCAGTTTTTAACTTAGTCTGGTTGGCTGGCTATGTATGTTGGTATCCCACGCACAGGCCGTACCAATGGATTCTAAAAGGCTCAAAATTTAAACAATTACTTCTTATTATGTTTAGAAAACACATTTTTGACCCCTTCCCCCACTGAATAGTTTCTTTAGTGGGGGTTCAATTTTCAATGTAAGTTTATTCTAAACCGATTCATTAGTTTTTGTCCGGTAGCATTTCTGCTTTTTTTTTAAAATTTTGTTGAAAATTTAGACCTTTTTAAGGTAATTACTGCCTAACAGAAGGCGAGAGAAGTAACTTATTCATTGACCCCCCCCTTTTCCCCAATTCTTTAATTGATCACCCTCAAAAGACGTTGGTCACGTGGCGGTTTCTATTGAGTAACTAACCAGACCTGTTAGCGATAATGTTCGATGAATGTTGAACTTTTCAACATTAGGCTTTCAGGCCTCAACTGTAGTAAATTTAATAAACCGAATATCAAATTTACGTGATAGTTTTTAAGTTCAGACTAACTCATGAAAGAAGGAAAGTGTTAAACTGTAATTCGATCATTTTAACCAAACCTCAAATTAAGGAATCACTAACACTGTTACCCAAGACCCGTTTGGGGGGAGAATGGGAGAAGGGGCGGGAGGATTATGCTAAAATGTGTGTAACTTCCTTCAGTTCTTATCCTTATTAAACAAAAAGTTCCTACCCTTGACAAAAGAGTGATCTAATTTTACGTAAGTTAAAAGCAAAACGTGCCATGTAGGAAACTATGTGTTAAGCCTCCCGTAAGAAATTTCTCACACTGCTCTTCCTGGAGGAAGAAGAAAGAAACGTGGGCGGTTTTGTAAAACTGCGGTTCACTCTTTTATCATGTTAAAGTGATCAAACTTGAAATGACTTCATAGGGGTTTGGCTACGTAAGTATATGTGCGGAAGAGAACCAAGTGCTCTGTCGTGTGGTTTATGAAAGCTAAGGAGTAAAGGAAGGATTGAGCTATAAAGCATCACTTACGCTGCGTACACAATAAAATGATTAGGCGTGTAAACCGTGTAATAAATGACGGCACATGGCTCCGGCTTTTTACCTGGGAAAAATAAGGTCTACAACTGAGTTTTGGGGCCGAGTTGTCTTCCATTATTACCAAATGTTAATGTGAAGAAGTTTGCACTCGCTGCTCTAGCTCCAAAGCTGGACTCCCGTGCACAGAATTATGCATTTGCAGATGTGAATTGTAACTTTATCGGACCAGGACTTCATTTATTTGTTTTTGTTAAGCACGTAATGACTAAGGTGCTCTCAATACCCGTATGTACAATGGCCTAACAGAGACTTTCGGAAATAGAAAAGTGTAATCAATATCCAATGTGTTATTTTTAAACAGGTGTAAATATATGATTGCATTATTTTGATAATATCAAAGTTTTGATTTCGTTTTCAACAAAGCTTCACGGTAAACGGAACGATGATGACATAAACAGTTTCGTAACCAAAATACGCTATTGGTAAAACATTTCATCAATTTTCTATTGCTTGTATAAAATTATCAAACTGAAATAGGACAATCATTTTTGCATGTTGTCTATTTGAATTCTTAATCTACTAAATGGAAAAATATCTTTGTTTTATCTTTATGAGAAAAAAAAGTTACAGGTCATTGAAGGGAGACAAGTGAAAAGGTTATAACGTAAAGAAATGATCTTTGGAGATAATCTAGTTCATGTTAGGTTAAAAATAGGATTATTTCACATTTCAATGTATTGTAGATTCTTGTGGTGGACAGGAATGTCTATAATTTTGGTTGAAAATATTTAATTCTTGCATTCCAGAGGAAATTATAAATCCTCGCCGCTCACCTGTGCTCATTTTGTCACGTAAATTCAGCATAAACTTATACTATAAATTGAACCCTCCACTAAAAACTTGGACGGGGTAAAAAATCAAAGAAAAAATAATTTATCTACTCTTTGAAGAAAATGTGTGTGTGTGTGTGTGTGCGTGCGTGTGTGTGTGGGGGGGGGGTGCAGAATTTAAAGTTTCTACCCCGAACACTTACAGCTGGGTGGAGTCCAGAAACATGGATGAATTAGTCAATGTAACTGTCAGAACACACGCATAACTTAAACCCAGCAGAAGTGTTTAAACCGGTTTGTTGTGGGTAGTGGTGATTAACGGGTCTTGCAAAGTGCCCATCGGGAAATCAGCTCATCAAAAATTTATAAAGGGAGGAAAACTGCCCATCAAAACATAACTTTCCTATCATTCTCTTATTTTCTGTTCATTTTTAATTGATAAATATTTGTTTTAGATTTTTTTTCAAACCCTGGCTGTCACGAGTTTTGTGTTTTGTTTCAGGCACTGGCCGTCCGGAATTTCGAGTTTTTTTCACACACAGTCCCTCTCGAATTTATCGAGGGGGGAAAAGTGCCCATTTTATTAGGTTTTATTCAAATCTTTTGGTACAACTTAGTCAAAGTGGTCCTAATTCAAATTCTGAGTGTGAAATGAAAAAGATAAACAATTAGAAAAAACAATTTATTCAACGCAATAATACAAAGATTTTATTTCATGAATTCTCTTGTTTCTTTTCACTTTTAATTGATAAAAATGTTTTTTTTTAGGTTTTCGACCAATGAATTCTCTTATTTCTCTTCATTATTGATTAATGAATTTTTTTTTTCACAAAATTTTTGCTAGAAAGTAAAAATCCTAAATTGTGGAGTAAAAAAAATACATTAATTGGAAATGGAAAGACATAAGAAAAATCACGGAAGAGAAACAAAATAAAGATACTTTGTATGGTTATTGGTCTGAATTAATTGTTTTGCCTCGCTTATTTCTTTTTATTTCAAGCTCAGAACTCCAATCGGGACCACCGTAGCTAAGTTGTGTCAGAAGTTTTTTTTTTATAACACCTTCTTCATTTAATTCCCGACGTCCAGTGTGTGGAAAAATAACTCCAAAACAAATGATTATTCATTAAAAATGAAAGTAAATGAGACAATGATGTGCAAATCATATTTTGATGGGTAGTTTACCGGCCTTTAATAAATTCGTGATACACAGATTTCCTGATGGGCACTTTTCTGAGGTACAATCTCTTAATGGGCAGATTTCCTGATCCGTATTTACTCGTTTCCCCACGAAAGTAAGATGTGACATACGGTTGGTTTTAATGTGGGGTTCCGTACAGGGGAAAGCTGAAAAGAATTGCTCCAGTTGCCGCAACTAGTATAGCAAAGGCTCCACAGCGAACCCGACCCTTGCCTTTTAGTACAATGGGAAGGTGCTGCCCTAGGGCTTACTGATCCCCCGAGACTAGACCGAGTTATTTTTTGAGGCCAGAGGACGAATCCTGGGCCTTTCCCGCTTAACAATACCGGGCCTAGGTCAACTTTATTCTAATTGAGTCACGATTCATCTTATTTTTTTTTGTTTGATTTAAGAAAACAAATTTTGTGTCCACTTCAGAAAAAGCTATTTTATCTGGAAACAATTTCACGCATTTCATACATTATTCTCCGAATAAATAATCAATTCAAGCTAAATAATAAACATGTGAATAACCCTTGAAGCTATTTGATTACTTCTGATCCCACCAGTGGGTTGGTTTAAAATAGGGTTGAAATTCATAAATAGACGGAAGTATCCGCTGCTAAGATGAAGGACAAGAAGAAGCTATTATTCCCCTTTTTCCTGTTTTTTGTTTAACTATGATCTCAGCTCAGAATAATTGACCAACTTAATTTGGCTGCGAGGAAGCGAAACTGGCGTTTATTTTCGTGTGGGTGGGGTTGGTAATGGGGGAGTGAAACTGTTTAAACATTCACTTCCGCAACAACAACACGAAGTACTTTAAAGTCAGCCAGGATACCCGTTATTCAATTCACTCGGGCGTTTCACCGTTTCGGGGTATTGGTAAGCAAGCTTGTCTAGCTCATATGCTCCCAACCCCTATTCGAAAAAGAACTATGTAAAATTTCGGGCTAATCAAGCCCCTTGTCCCGCCCTCCCTTCAAACAAAGTGTTCCCATGCGCCTATATTTTCTGACATACCATTATTTGGGCTGTCCAAAAGTTAGTTAGGTTCATCAAGGAAGAACAAAAAAATATTTTCAATTTTAACGTTACACACTTAAAACCCTCTACAGGCGGAGTTTAAAAGCTAGTTCAAGCGGAAGGCTTAAATGGAACTCGTAGTCCCATCAAGACATTTGAACGGTGTATTTATTGAATCATGCCTTATTTGAAAATAATCACGAATTCTTGGGTCGCATTTAATTTAACCATCTGGAACATTTCCACAGGAGATTTCAACAACCAACATTTTATTGAAAAAAAATCTAGATTTTTTTTACTGTATTTTTCATTTGATAGACACCTATGAAGCTGAAACATGGAACCTAACCCTTACACTGATAACCATGCGACGTGTGCGGGAGAGAATCATGCTCAACATCACACTGAGAGATCATAAGACAGCACAGTATATAAGAGGAAAGACAAGAATCTGAGAAATCGTAGAATCCACTAGAAAATCAACATGAGTCATAATGCGGATCATATGTAAAAATGCGGCTGGCAAAATATGAGATGTCGAGACGAACTAGACGAATTTAGAAAGTATTGGCCCTGCGTCGCCCATGATAGAGAGGTGTGGCGAATCTTGGAGAAGTATTTTTCACTCTTTTATGAAATCATCATCTTGTATTCAGCAAGAGACTTCTGGATACCCAACACTGTTGATGAGAAAAATCGGAAAAAAGTTTTTAAAAACATTTTTCAAACACAAATGTGCTAAAATATGCTCATGGCCCCATAAGTAACCACAGAAGATTTGATGGCTATAACTTCAACCGTCTTTGAGTTATGCGATGACAAATGGACAGACATACATAGGGTGGATTGTAGTAAGTTTGAAGAACATATCTACCTTTTCGTTCCACCATTTTCTTACACCATTCAGCCAATTTCATAATTCCATCATCGCAGAACCTTTTATTTATTTATTAAAAATTTTTTTTTTTTATCTTTCTCGGCAAAGAACTGCTCTGGGCGCTTTTTTCTATCTTTCATAGAATTGACTTTTTTTTTTTTGAGTAAGACAATTCTGTAAAGTTAAGAATAAATGATTATTTGGTAAAATATGGCAGATGTGTGAAAAGTGAAAACTTCCCCGCCAAATTGTAACAATTTTTGCTTGGTAACCAGAGAAACGTGCGGTCTATCCTTATCCTGGTGGAATATTACACATTCTCTCTTAACCAGTTCCGGGCGGATGTTTTGAATTGGTTGCTAACTTCTTGTCTAATTGGGAGCAGTATTCGCTTGAATCAATCGTTTGGTCCACCGGAAAAAGCTCATTGCTGAGGATTCTCTTTCAATCACACCATATGCACAGTATCACTTTCTTTGGGTGAAGACGCTTACCCCACGATTTCTCATGTTTGATGGTGTTGTGAAGTATCCACTTTTAATCGCCCGCCGCTATTTGTTTTAAAAACGGATTTTTTTTTCGTTAGTTTTAAGTTTCGAATTGCACACAGGAATACGGTTCAGAGGTTTCACTGCTTATGTCGAAGTCGTGCATCAAAGTAACTAACATAACATTGCTGTTGCAATTGATTTCCGATTTTTGATTTGTATATTTTGACTAATTTAACAGTCTCCTGTATCGTACAACGTCGATCATTTTTTATTTTTTTCAGTAATGTCCTGATTTGATCACTCTCAACTTCAAATGGTCTGGCCGACAGTGGAGCATCATTAAGCAAGAAATTTCCTGTATGAAACTTCGTAGACCACTTTTGACGCGTCTGGTCATATACACTGCCTTCTCAACAAATTGTACAAATCTATTCCAGTATTTGAGATGCGTTTTTATACTTCTTAAAATGAAAAAAAAGTATTGATTTTCATTTCATTCATTCTTCAATGTCATAATTAATGAACAGAAATACGCAAATGACTGCTATGACAACACAGCCAAAAGCGATCTTTTTGAATGAAGTAAGTCAGAACTAAGTTCTCCTAATGTCATCGAACGATAAAAACAGATCGGACACTTGGTGAGCCAATAGCAGTATATTGAGTTTGATCCTCACTGGGTATTCCATTATCGTGGCCTCGCACCATACTGAGCTAATCTTAAAAACCTATATTGTTCACTCACAAATTGAAAATGCCAATTATCGTCTTGGAAATCATCGTTCATCTCATGACACAATGAATCTAGATGCAGAGAGAGGGAGAGAGAGAGAGAGAGATGCGTAGCTGAGAGAGGTGGGTGAGATTTTAAGTCGAGTTGCAGCCCCAATGTAGCAGTCAACAGCAGCTGAAAGTAGCCGAGCCCATTTGCTAAAATCTGCCTAGGGGGTCCCAGGAGTAACCATGAAAAGTTTCATGGGATTATGTTAAATGGGTTTTGCGGTAGGCTGTCACATACAGACGGAAAGACCTTTGGTGAATTACGATAAAAAGATAATGAAAATGATGTTAATTTCTCTTTATTATGGTTCATCGAATTCGGAAGGAGAAATTCAATATATTACCATTGTTCATATTTTAACATTAGAAACTGTCAACATAACCAACAAAGGTTTCTTCAGCTTTCAAGTGATTCTTACTGATTGGCTAACTATCTGTATGTGTAATGCGTGCAAGCTGTATCAATGAAGCTAAAAATTTAAACTGTTGCTTCTTATTACGTCTAGAAGAAACCTTTTAATTTTTTGAAAATACCCCTCAAACATAAGTTCTTGGGGTAAATCAAGTAGACCAGTGGCATTCAAACTTTTTTTTCCCGAAAATTCGGAAAAATTCAAGGTGGACATGCCCTGTTTGTCCCCCCCCCCCATTAAACCCCCATGGCCAACGGTTTTGAAGGGGACTACCCTAGATCTTACAAAACGTCCTACTTCTCTTATTTTGTTGTAAGTACAACATATACACTACGTATACATATATCATACGTATTTATCACCGATTACAAAAATACTCATTTACCAATTTGAAATGGGGCCCATACTTTGCATCTGGCCCGGGCTCATTGCCAACTTTGTCCGGCACTGGACACACCAAGTTTAAGAATTGAAAATACATTTATTCTTTCTTGCCAATATAGTTCTGTAGCTTCGTCTTCACTTCCTTTTTCAAACCTCAGTAATTGATCTAAAAAATGGCTTTTTAATTATTTGGTCTATCAATGGACAATTTACGTTCAACTGACTCGGGAGGGCCTTTAACCTTTCTGGCCATATCAGATCATCATTCCATTTTTTTTAACGATGCCACAAGCCTTGCCACATTTGCCATGATGAGCCTCGATGTCCTGCTGGGTGTTGTCACTGTGGAATTCGCGAATAGTTCAAGCTTTATTTCGAATGAAGAAGAGGAACCGTAGTTGGTCTCTAGTCATTTTAGGTAGTCTGATACAGATGGCTATATCAATGGACCATCACCGAGTCTTGCCCCAAGCTTCGGTTCATCGCCATACCGCCGGGAAGAAATAGTATTACGGTTACATATAACTAGTGGCTCTCATCTCTCAGTGCAGATGTTCACAACCAGAAAATTCAGATATTCATCAGTTAGAGAGAGAGAGAAGGGCATCGCTCTCTGTCTCTTCGTGTCTCTTTCTCTTTCTCTCTCTCAAAAGACCGTGAATGAGGTGGTGGCAGTGGTAGTGATATTGGAGAGCGGACAAAGAGCGTATGTCTTTCTCCTTTTTTTTATCTCTCTCTCTCACAAACACACACACACACACACACACACACACACACACACACACACAGGGAAGACAGTGCAATCTCCCTAGAGAGAAGGCTCTTTCCACGCCACCATGACCACCACCACCCTTTTCCAGGGAATGGTGGAGGAGATGTTGAAAATAACCGGTGCTGGAAGTCCATTCTCAGAAAATGAAATAAGCTTGTCACTGGCCTTCTACCGCCAACAATTTCCTTTCCGACCATCACCCTCCCTCCACCCTACCGAAAATAATTATCACAAAACTCTCGAAGGTCAATAGGTCAAATTTGGGATATTCCCAGCCTGCACGGTAGGCATATCACACGGACAGGGCGGGGGTAGGGGAGAGGGTGCAGGGTGCCGTGGGTGGGTCCGGTGGTCAAAGTAGTCAGTAAGTGACCCATTCTTTCTTGGCAGATGGGTGATAAGGAAAAGAAAAGAGAAACTTTCAGTGACGTGGGGTGAAGGAGGGGATGGTCGCTGGGGTCGGGGTCGGCGTTAGACTTGAGGTTAATTTGAAAAGTGAATAATGTTGATTTTAGAGGCAAAAGGTGGGTGGGGATGTAGATTCTCATCTGTGTTCGGGACAGACGTTCTTTTTCGATACAGCTGCGCGTTATCAGGTTGAAAGTTTGTACCAGGAAAGTGAGAAAATGAGCCATATATCCTCGTGTAATATATGATAGTTATGTCGGACTGAAGAGACTAAAGGGGTCGCAAGGTTTATTCTAGTACGTTGATGTGTTAGTAGTGACCAATCAGTGATTCGAAATGGGATTTGAGAACTGCGTAAGGCAAGGTATTGGGAACAGGGTGTTAGCTGGACACCACGATCCCCAGTGATCAAATGTGTAACAGAGGCTGGAGGAATATGTAATGGCGAGACGAACTTGCCAGGTTCAGAAGATATTGACTCCGCAACGCCCACGATAGAGAGATGTGGCGAATCTTGGTGAAGGTCAATGTCCACCGACGGACGATAAAAGACTGATAATGACGAATGTCTCCATTCTTCGAACATAGAAAAAAAACTGGAAATCTAGAAGTAGGTGAACGCTTTACTCCCCGACACCCGTGTACCCCTCGGCGCAACCCGACCATTCCCATCCCTACTATCAAATATATCCCAGATTCCAGAGTTGAGAATATAGAATGATCTTTTTGAGGTCAACAATTATTAGTGAAAAAAAAAAATCATTTCATACGATAATCTGTGAACTTGACAATAAGCATTCCAGAACAAACACACACACGCACACTCACACACACACGAAGACACACACACACACTTTTTCATCAAATCATACAAGAAAAATAGTTGTACAAGTACATCTTGATTCATCATCATCATCATCATCATGTCTTTTAACATCTGTCGTTGGACATTAACCTTCCCCAGGATTCACCACATCTCTCTATCATGGGCGTCGCGGAGCCAATACTTTTCGATTGTGTCTACTTCGTCTTTCCATCCTGTATTCTGACGACCTCGGCTGCGCATGTGATCTCTGAGGATCCATGTTGTGAGTTGTGGTGTCCATTGTCGGCCATTCTTGAAACATGGCCAGCCCACTGCCATTTGAGTTTTCTAATAGATTCCATGATGTCTCAGACTCCTATTTTCTCCCTGATAAAGTGTGCTGTATCGTGATCTCTCCATGTGAGGTTGGGCATTATTCTTTCGTTTATGTTGCATGCTTTTCAATTTTTAAATTATGTTCCCTATTTCAGTTCCGTAAGAGACTATCGGGAGGATGCATTGATTGTGTACTCTTTTTTTTTAGACTGATGGAATCGTCTTGTTTTCTGAGATTGCAGTAATCTAAGAATCCCAGAGAAATCAAATAAAGAATCACTTTAGGATACTTTAATTACTGCAATTAATTCAATTTCCAAAATCTTTTGTATTGTTCAAAACCGCACGGTTCAATGTCTTATAATAATTTGATGTGGTTCTATTTTCAACTTATACTCCGTTACAACATTAATTTATACAGCAATGGTTCAATCTCTGTGATTATTGGTCATTCAGTCAACAATAATTAAGTTACTGTTATGTAAACATATGGTATAAATCACTAATGCTGAGGGTGCAAACACCCACATAGTCTCAACCTATGCACTTATATGAATATCTACTTCACTGGTGTTAAATTTCAAGACTATCACTGGTGGATCAAAATCAATAAATTTTGGACCTTACTTGAAAAGTTGTGAAAATGTTGATACTCAAGATACCTGTATTTGTTTTCCATAACATAAAATATATCCAATACCTCAACTGTACTACATCAAAACCTGCTCTAATCAAATTCGTCCTATTCAAAGTATTAGTATATGTATATTTATATACCCCAGCCCGTTTATCTCACCGTTTCTATAAAAACAATGATGAGAGCAGAAGAGGGCCAAGATCAAAGTTTGGATAAAGGTTAATAATAATCATTTTTAGATTGAAACGGTCAAGTTTAGATCAAGGTCTTTTTTTTATAGCTAAAAACTGTCAAAAAAAAACAGTCAAAGAAGGTTTCTTCAATTTTCAAGTTGGTCTGGCTGGCTGGCTAATTATCAGATTGCTGTATGTCAAATTATTAGAAACCGTCAACATAAGATATTTTTAGTTTCTTAGTCAGTTCGGCTGGCTGGCTGATTATTTGAATGTTGTACGTCAAATTATCTGAAACCGTCAACAAAAACTGTCAAAATAGGTTTCTTCAGTTTTCAAGTTGGTCTGGCTGGCTGGCTGGCTAATAATTAGATTGATGTATATCAAATTATCTGAAACTGTCAACAAAAACTATAGGATCAGGTTTCTTCAGTTTTCAAGTTGGTCCGACTGGCTATGTATGAATATATGTATCTTGCGTACAGGCTGCACCAATTGAGATAGGGGGCTGAAGATTCAAACATCTACTCCTTATTAGGTTTAGAAAAAAAAACATTCTCGTTTTTTTTTTAAAATTCCTCAACCTGAACAAGTTTTAATTGATGTGTGTGTGTGTGTGGGGGGGGCGCCATCAGCAATGGAAGTTTGTTTTAGACAGATCACTTAGTTAGTGTCCGTCCAGCCGCATTCACGCTTGATATTTTTTTTTTTGAATTTGGTCTTTCCGAGTGATCACTACACCCCACAAAAAATGTGAGAGAAATGACCTATTCATTGGTCACCTCTGTTTCCTATTTTCTAAGTGATCACCCCCAACATGGCATGCAGCCAAAAGACATTGGTCACGTGACGGTTTCCACTGAGCGACTAAGCAGACCTGGTTTTGTAACATCTTCGTTAACTGCAGATGGAAAGAAAAGAAGAAAAAGCCAAGAAACAGAAATCTCCAGATATGAAAATAATTTCTTATCGTCTCAGCCTGGCTCCATCTTTTTCTTTGTTTTCCTAAGCCAGAACTTTCCAGAACTTTCTTGTGTTGAGTGGGTTGTTGAAAGATATGACAATCCTTCTTTCTTCCAAAGTTGAGAATGACAAGAAGAAGAAGACCAAAAATAATCTGAAGACTGCACATTCTTGAAATCTGGATGATAAAAATTGATGTTTGCTTTTCAGAACCATATTTTTATCAACAATGAAACAATTCAATTATATTCAAAATGTAGGGAGGAGCTGATGACGACTTATCTATTTCAAGGAAGTCTGCAGAGAGACAGACAAACGGAGACAGTGATTGCATGAATCTATTGCTCAAGTAACTCATCACAAGTGTGTCCTGTTATAGTGTGGATGTTGGGTCCAAGAAAGCCAACCGCATTATAACCGGGCCACAATAATTTAGGTATTTTGGAGCTATATTTATATATTGGTATCCACCATCTATCTGGATTATATCATGAACTGTACTGCAACAAACCTCGTTAGAACAGGAGAAGCCTGTATTTTATTTTCCAAGGTATTTATTACTTCTAAATCTAAATAAATCATCCAGAAGCCCTCTAGATGTCTGATTCTGTGACAGAGACAAAATTTGTTGAAATATGACAGATGTTATAGTATAAAATAGGAATAAAAAGATAACTGAAAAGTATGAGGAAGCTAAGCTTGATCTACAGTTATTCCCCTTGATTTTAACATCTAAATTTCCTTATATGAATTTAAGAGTTGAAAGTGACAAAAACCCAGATACTGATTCATCGTAAATCAAGTTGTCTTTCAGTGAAACCCTGTTGGTATACTTTGAAGTTTAGTTTTTTCCAGATATAAAGTTTTGTCACTTGTGCAAAATTTTATGTAAGAAGGAATAAACCAAAAAGTAGATAAAGATATAATCATTATTCAACATACCGCATCCTTGTATATTTCAGAGCATAAGACAATGCTTGAAGAATCCCCACCCCCAGAAAATGGGATTTTCCTAAAGGTCAGTGACTAAAAAGTGAAATTGGGGTCTTGTCTTTTAGTGTAAGTCACCTTATCCCCCGCCTTAATGAATAGGTAGTTAGAAGAAAGGAGATTTAGGAGTGCAATATCTGAACATTCTGAACAGAAGACATCACCAAAGACGTCCTGTACTAGCATGATGCATACGTTTGTGATATGTAACCTTGAAACAGTTATGAAAATTAATTTTGTGGGCTTTTGAAGAATTTGAAAAATTCCTCCTGGATAATATGGATGTATGGCAACCCTAAGGTCAGTGAGGCTGACTTGAAGACCATGGCATTATAATGATTTGTCTTTTATACTGTGAAGAGGTTGAGTCTCACAGAACACTTGGAATTCATACAGAATCCAAGATGTTATTTGATACTCTCCTTGGAAAACAATATACACAACCCTGTTGATAATTAAAAGCAAATCACTTTCTCAGTTTTCTGAACACTTAAAATCAACTTGGTCTAATTACTAATCACTAAACCCGCCCACAACTAGACAACATTTTTTATTTTTTTTATTTCCATCACTTTTTCTGAAGGAGCCTGTATGAACTGATGGAATTATCAAATTAAACAAAAGAAATCTCATTTATACACCGCATGGTCTTCTAAATTGTCTTTTCACTCTAATATTGATAGGTGAATTATAATAGACCTCAATACATGAGAAACAATGTGTAGACAAGAGAACAGACACACATATGTGTATGTTGGTTCATCGGTGCCTTTAGCCTAATCAGGAAGAAAAGCATTTATTTTACACAAGAAATTTTTTTCCACATAATCTCCTTTCTCGTCAATGCACTCAACCCAACATTTCTCAATAGATCAAATAGACCAAACATTATACAATGAAAACTTTTGATCAAAATTCAGTAATTAACTGCATTGGGCTACAGACTTGCCATTCACTCTTGAATGCTCTGAAAATTCTTTTTTCTGGAAAATTCTCTATTGAGAATAACCACTGTTTGAAGAATTAGCTGAAACATTTGTTTTATAGTGTGGGAATTTATAATTGTTCGGTTATATGAAATTTTGATTATGGCAATGATTGCTCCAACCATTTGCCCCCATGTCAGTTTTGAATATTTGTAAGAATTGGATAATTATATAGAAATTTTTGGTAGGAACGTCTTTTTCTTAGAACTCAGTAGCAAATTGAGCGGCCTAGATTGTGTTTCTACAAAGATGTCTTTACAATTATCACATTCTGTTGGATATGAATTGCCCATCTACTGATACTTTATATGTAAGAATATAGGTAATGGGACTGGTCTCAATTGTAAGGAATTACGTTGAATTTTAAACAGTAGTGTTGGATCAAATTTCCCACGGAACTAGAGTCAAGACGAATTGCACAATCTATGTGATGAGTGGCGAACCTGTGATCAAAATAGAAGCCGTTCCATGAGAATGTAATTTCTGGACCTTTATGATATTCTGGAGGAAAGCGTGGATGTTTCTTCCTTATTGGTTATTCAAATTGAACGCACACCCTCGCAATCAATGTAGGTGTGTCAAACACATTTGATTCGTTGGTTGTAAGACATAGACTAATAAAGCATGACTTTTGATGACTGGAGTTGATTAAAATTTTATAACTCTTGGACATCCCTACCCCATGCCTCACCCGTGGGGTTTTTATAAATATACAAGAGTATTGCCAGTTGAATACATATGGAAGCATTAGCCGAGATGCTGCTGGCAGCTTTGGTTGCCTTAGCGAGGCATGGAGCTCTCCACTTTGAGAAAGGCTCTATTGAGAAGTGACCCTTTGCAAGTTGAGAGTTTTTCCTTTCAGAGTTTTACATACTCTCTCTTTCTCTCCGATAACAGACATATCTCTGATTTATTTGGTGTCTTTCACCAAGTGGAAATTTCTTTGCCATGCATCAACGAAGGAACCACTGTAACACCCCCACAACACATTGGATCAACAAGCGGTCAACATCTTATCCACATATATACACACTAGGTCCTAATTTAATTACAGCGTCCTCCTCTTGTCCAAAGTGTCTTCAACACAAGAGATCTGAAAACCATATCATTACACATACATTCTATTTCTAAGCTGTGAAGATACGTAAAAGAAACACACGCTAATTCTGCTAGTATTCATAACAAGAACTATTTTATTGGTGTTTCTATTTTGTATGAAACATTTTCTGTTTCTGACCAACCCTCTCTTCCAGATTAATGCTAGAGGAAAAAATTAAAAGAAATCCCCACACAGGAAACACACCATTCAACTCTTTCATCAAGGCAAACCATTTCTCCTTCCTTATCTTCTTCGTCCTATTGTTGGGGTTATCTTGAAAAAATGAAAAGAGGTTTCACCATCAGCCAGGTCCTCCAAGTGGAATTCTATAAGGCGATGCAAAGTTGTTTCTGAACCCCCTATCACACAGACAGACACTACATAAACAACCTAGTCCTTTAGCCATCCGAATTTCATCTACTATAACCCTTTTAGTGTGCTATACTTATATTCACTCACTGGTAAACAATAGTCAACCAATTAGAAACTGTTGACCTAAACAATCACCAAAACTGTCAACATGAGCTTCGTCAGTTTTCAAATTGGTCTGGCTGACTAGCTTTTCTTCAGTTGAGGGTCCGATTTACAATGTAAGTTTTTGCTAAATTGATCCCTCAGTTTACATTCATGCCTATTTTTTGAAATTTTGTATTTTGCCTGACTCAAGGTGAGAGAAGTCACTTATTAATTTATCCCCCTTTTTACCATTTCTTTTAATTCATCACCCCTACCACACCATGCTGCCAAAAGACATTGGTTTCTAGTGAGTGACTAATCAGACCTGTTTTATTAATGCACATAAAAGTTTAATTCACAGACCCCCTTCAATTCTCACAGACCCCCTTTGAACATGAGGGCCTCGTGTGATGCACTGGCTGCACCCCCTGCATAAACCACTGAACAGTAACTCAATGTTTGTGTTAATGCTGCTCAACCTCTTTGATCTCTTGACAACTGGAGTATCCAACATGATTTGACCCCCTTGGCCTTGGACAGATATTCCTCAACCCTTGTCCTTCTGCTAAGTGCTTAGTGGAGAGGCATTAAGTAACATCTTTAAAGTCTCTGGTAGGATTCATCTGTAGATTGAGCCACAGCCTACCAAAAATGAAATGTGCACTCTACCGATGAGCCATGGTGAATGGTATGAATTTTTTATTGATATTATTCTCCTCTTTATTGCTGAAAATAGTGATCTTATAAAATTGTTGTTATTACATTTTTTCAAATTCTTGTAAAGACAATTAATGTTTGTATAGAATGTTCAATGGAGCTTATTCATAATAACAATTTTTTTCTGTCATTTTTCATTGGTCTGGTTAGTCATTCAGTAGAAATCATCTTGTAACCAATGTCTCTTGGCAGCATACTGCAATGACAGTTATCAATTGGAACATTGGAAAAAGGGGTGATCAATGACTAGGTCACCCGTCCGGCATTTTGTTGGGCAGTGATCATTAAAAACGCCCATTTTTCCCCCCCAAAACGGACTTAAACTAACAGATCAATTTAGCTTAAAAGTTAAAAACTCATTAGGGGTAGAGAATTTGAAAAAAACAGAAATCATTTTTCCTTGACGTAATAAGGAGCAAATATTGAAATTTTCAGTCCTCTAGCTCTGAATGATACAACCTGTCCGTGCGATACGTACATAGCCAGCTAGACAAACTTAAAAACTGAAGAACCTGTGGTGACAGTTTTGGTTGATGGTTTCTTAAAAGTCATATTGATAATATTTGATGAGAAAAGTTAGTAGAGAAATCCCTTTAAACTTTTCAACGTCAGATGTAAGTTTATTCAAATTACCAGCATCTCGCTATCTTCAACTTCAGCTGAGCAAAATTACCTACATTGTTGTGTTAAGTGGGTTGCTAGTGATCTCTGCTTTCAATGAAACGGTTTTTCTGTCAACAGTGTAACAGTCATGTGGTTGTTTAATTTATATTTATTTAGAGCTGGTAACAGTTAAATGTTCTTAGACAATCTAAAATTTATCTCGGTTTGGTTTGAAAGTAATTAATGACAAAGTTAAGACTCTTATGTTTCCAGTGAAAATTCCTGTTGAGAATTAGGGAAGATGAAACAGGAAGCGTGTTTGATCATGTGACCCTGCCGCTGCAATTTGTCCCAAGCTACTTTAAAGGAGGTTAGAAACCGTCAATCAACAGAGTCAAGATAGATTTCTTCAGTTTTTAGATTAATCTAGCTGGTATGCATGCGTGTATGCGTCGTGTGTGTTTTTTGATAATTCAGACGTTTTAGTTATCACTGCACCCAAAAAAAGGTGAGAGGAATAACTTTTTCATTGCTGATTACTTCTTCTAAATTTTAATTGATTTCCCCCAACATAGCTTGCTGCCAAAAAAACATTGGTCTCATGACGGTTTTGTATTTGACCATTGCATATTGAAAATCATCAGCCAAAACTTTCAAGATAGGTTTCTTCAGTTTTCAAGTTGGTCTGTCTGGTTGTCTGGATATTTGTGTATGATACACAAATACAGACCGCACCAATAGAGCTATAAGGCTGAAACATTTATTCCTCATTATATCTCGAAAAAAACATTTTTCTCAATGAATTCACCCCATAATAGGTTTTTGAAGTGATTTGCAATGTAAGTTTATGCTAAATTAACACTGTAGTTTGTGTCTGGTAACATTCATGCTTGTTTTTTGGAAATTCTGATTCCATGATCACTTCCCAAAAAAGGGTGAGAGAGGCAAATTTTTCCTCTTTCCACTTTATCAATTTATTGCTCCTATCACACAGCATGCACCCATAAGATGTTGGTCCCATGACAGTTTTTATTGAGTGACTAACCAGACCTATTTCTATTTTACATGACTTCAGTTTAAAACAAATGGCTTTTCACGTTTAGAGATATAACAAGAGTGGGGCAAGAGGGAGTAGACCCCACCCCCAGATGCAGATATGAAAGGGGGCAAAATTTCCTCTGGCTT
>OY735227.1:8960429-9007929 GCA_963457665.1 Thysanoteuthis rhombus | reverse complement strand
CTTTATTAGTGGAATGATATATCTGACAATCATAATGATAAGAAATGGATATATAATCCGACAGAATATATATAAATGTGTTATATTATTTGTAACTCTATTTGAAATTTGAATTCTCGGTGTTTCATGGAGAATAAGTCATTCGGCCTAGACAGCATGAATAGAATAAACATTTGAAGAAAAATGGGTCTAATTTAATGATTTGAGGATTTTGGAAAAAACTCTATTATTTTCATATATTTCTGCTCATGCATTTTGCTGTGGTGTGGCTTCACAGCTTTAAATACAAAACATTAAAAAACTTTTTCAATAGATTTTCCTCTATCGCTTCAGTCACCCGATTCCCAATATCTGTCAATGCAATTTATATAATTTTCCAAAGTGTTTTTTCTTGTCTCCTGTATACTTTGTTATTATTGTACAAAGTATAAATTGTCTCTAGTTGGGATCATCAGTTGTTTACCATAATAACACAGTATATGTAAGACAGGGGAAAAAAAACACTGAACAAAATTCCATACATTGCATTGACAAAAATTGGGGAAATAAGTGACTTCTGTGACACAAAAAAAGCTATTGAAAAAGTTTTTAATGCTTAGAGTTAAAAGCTGTAAAGCTTTCTAGAATATATATATATATATATATATATATATATATATATATATATATATATATATATATAAAATTTAATGATTTCCAATCATGTATTTCACTGTGGTGTAACTATATCATCAAATTGGTGCAAAATGTTTTGCAAATATTTGAAAATATTTGATGCATTTTATTGTTATGGGGATCACACAACCATATCACATTGCGATGATGTTATTTGATGTTCTTTCTTGGATATTTCAAATAATATAGCAATGAATGACATTACATGTGTGAAAAACATTTGAAACTAACTTGACTTATTACACTCTTCTGCGGTCAGTAACCAGTTTCGGTCATGTGTTCTTTTAGTCTGAGAAGTACTTGTATTTACGTATTTCTACGTATATTATGGTTCCAATATCAACAGTAGTAATGGATATTAGTATTCGTCAATGTGAAATAAATTCTTGCACGGACACAAGCGTGTATTGGAATACTTATACTTTTTCATATCAATCCAACTATATTGAATATATTCATGCATGTGTGTGTGCTTGTGTGAATATGAGTGTGTATGGGCATATAAAATGAAACGGAAGCAATTTGGAAATGACTCGAAAACAGGTTTCCCTTGAAGATGATAATAAGTTCTTTGTGTCCATTTCAAACCTTTTTTTCAACATAAACCAGTTCTTCTCAGGGCATTTCTGGTTGACCATTCAAAATGCATTGGTGCTCTACAGAATGATGTCAATGAAATGAAAACAGGTCTGGTTAGTCATTTGATAGAAACAATCATGTGTCTTATGTTTCTTGAGCAGCATGCAGTGTTGCGACTGATCAATTAAAAAAGTTGCTTCTCTTACCTTATTTTTTTTTGGTGGTGGGCTGTGATCCCTAAAAGTCTGAATTTTCAAAAAAACAAACATGAATGCTGCTGGACTCAAACTAAGTGAATAATTTAGCAAAAACTTGCATCGCAAATTGAACTATTCAGAGGGGGACTTTCAAAAAGCTTTTCTGGACATAATAAGGAGTAAATATTTAACTTTTCAGTCCACTAGCTCCATTGGTGCTGCATGTACGTGTGATACCTACACAGCCAATCATGGGAGCTTGGCTTTCTTGGGGGCCCCTTCCAACATCTATAGGAATGTAGTAGTGAACCATTATTCATAAAGCTTTTGGGATCCCCCATCACTGGGCACATGGGGAAGGCGTTTTCAAACCCCCCTCCCGCTCATTGGACACAGAAAACATCTTACCCACACATCATTGAAAAATATTCCATTTTTATTCAGTTCATGTAAGTCTTTGAAGGCTTTTATATAAGAAGCCTCAAAGTGTGATTTGCTTGAGCATTGGATATATGTCCTCTAGACTACACTTGGCTCTGAAAGGAGAGAATCAGGTCAATTCCTGATATTCGTTGTAAGAGCCAGCCCAAGCCATTATGCAAAACTTGATTTGGGGCGGAGTGGTGCCACAGTATCTTGTGGACCTTCCATTGGCCATGGGGCCTGAAGCAGCTGCTTAGTTTGCTTATGCCTACGGGAATGGCTCTGTTTGTAGTTGATATCTAGATGCTTCAAGCATACTTAGAAGTTACTTATATGAAAAAAATATGCCCATTCATGCGTATAAATACCTTTATATAATACCATTGAAAGGTCCTGAAAATTGTTTGATTTTTTTTCCTCACTTCATTTGCTGGTTATAAGAACTTGATAATATATTATTGAATTTTGCTTAGATCATTAGAAAGAGAATAGACATTATTCAAAGCATTATATCCAAAGTGATTGATTTTTTTAGGTATGAATATTATCCTGGCTTGTGTATTTTATTGTTTTAACTCATAAATTCATATAAAAAAATAAATGTTAATTCAAAAGGAATAACTGCTAATCAAAGTTATATCCCGGGCACAATTTGATAATTTTTTGAAATTTCAATGAAAATTCAATCTTAAAAAGTGTTCCATTTCTAAAAAATCTTTTCATTGAAGAGTTCCGTTGTGTCTTGGAATGGTATGAAACAGTCCTGAGATATTTTGAGGAAGAATTCTGGAGTAAAAAGTAACTTTATTTCAACCTTTTCAAAAGTAAACATCTAAATAGAGATGAATTCTCTTGGAAACTGTTTACAGGAGTCATAAAACATTATGGAGATCGAGCTGGGACATTTAATATCATGAAGAAAGAGTCAGACATTATTGAGTGTTTGTCCAGGCCAACAAATATATAATTATAGGTTTTAATGACTAGTGGTAGCTTTTCAGAGTTATGAGCAAGTATAGTGTCAAGGATAGCATTAAGATAGACACCACCTGGAAAGTGAAGGCTTGGCTGGCCAAAGAGCACCTGGCCTGGAACAGTTGGCAGCATAGGACAAGGCAGGGAAAGTAGGCAAAGACCGAGTTGTATGGTGCTGATTTGTCAAAGTTTATTTCCCTTCCAGATGGTGATGATGACGATGATGATAACAACAACACTAATAACACCTAGAACCTGTAACTGAGACAGAAGCTGTGGCAATATTATGGGTTTTCCCAGTACATACAGATCGAAACCATCAAAGCCAACTGCCCAGACATAATAATTAAAGACAGAAAGGAAAGGGGGTGCCTATTAATTGATATGACCATTCCATCAGACAAAAACATAAGTGTAAAAGAGATTAAAAATCTTTCTAAATTCAAACCTGAAAATTGAGATCACAAGAATGTGGCATCTTAAGACTAGTAATACCAGTTGTTATAGGAGCCCCTGGGATCATAAAATAGGGTGTTAACAAATATCTAGTAAGAATACCAGGAAACCTAAGCATCTATGAAATTCAGAACATTGTCCTCACGGGCATTGCCCAAATCCTTCGCTAAGTACTGTCCATGTAAATATTTCCTGTAATATAACTATGTACTTTCTCTTGTGTAGCCTCCTGTATTAATCCTCCCACCCTTTTGTAGATAAAAAAAAAGGCCAGTGCCTACTAAATCATAATACCATTGCCTGCTTTAAGTTTCATGCCGAAACTCAGAGTGCGACGTATATTACTATCCATCAAAAGGAATAATAAGAAGAAGAAGAAGAAGAAGAAGAAGAAGAAGAAAAAATTTTTTTTTAAAATTAAAAAAAAAACAAAACAAAAAATAAAAAAATAAATAAATGAATAAAAGATTATTTGCAAAAAAACAGGGGAGAGCTTGCGATGCTGTCTAACAAAGTGAAAGAATACAGTAATGACATTAGGATGGAGTTTAGAATAGACAAATATGCAATTATGGTAATGCACAAAGGAAGGCTTGCAATGGCAGAAGGAATCGAACTTCTGGGCAACAGGAAGATTAGAGCACTGACTGCACAAGACCGATACAAATACCTGGGAGTACTTGAATGTGACACGATAAAACAGGAAGAAATGAAGGAGAAAATAAAGAGAGAATACCTTAGGAGGATAAGGAAAATATTAGAGACCAAGTTAAACAGCAGGAATCCTATAAAAGGAATGAACACCTGGGTCATATCGGTAGTAAGATACACAGGACCAAGAAAGAACTCAAATCAATGGAACTGCAAACAAGGAAGCTTATGACAATGCATAAAGCCTTACCCCCCAGAGATGTCATGGATAGACAATAGGTAAAGAGAAAAGAAGGTGGCAGGGGGCTCATCAGCATAGAGGACTGTGTCCAGAAAGCCAAAGCAGATCTAAAAAGGTATGTGCAAACAAACAGTGAAGACATCATAAAGAGTGCCCAAAGTAGCACAAGAACAACCAAAAAGTAGAAAACAATGGAACAACACAGCAAACAAGGAAAGAAAAATGGTAATAAAAAAAATTATACGGAGAATTTAAAAGACAGATACAGGATATGGCAGATGAGAGATCATGGACATGGTTACAAAAAGGAAACCTGAAGAGAGAAACGGAATCGCTTATCATGGTAGCTCAAAACAAATGCATCAGAACAAATTATATCAAATCAAAAATCAACAGAATACAGACAAACAGCAAATGCCGCCAATGTGGGGAAAAAGATGAGACCGTAAACCACATAACTAGTGAATGTAGCCAACTAGACCAGAAGGAGTATCAACATAGACACAATAGGGCAGCAACAGTGATACACTGGGAACTGAGTAAACAAATAGGATTAAGCCATACAGAAAAGTGGTACCAGCACAAACTGGAGACAGCTCTGGAGAATGGAAACCACAAATTACTTTGGGACTTTGACATCCAAACGGACCACCTCATCCAAGTGAGAAGACTGGACCTGGTAATTGTAGACAAGAAGAGGAAAACCTGCAAAATAATAGATGTGGCTGCGCTTGCAGACCATAAAGTAAAGAGGGAAGAGAGTGAAAAACTGGAAAAATACCAAGATTTGGCAAGAGAACTGAAGATGTGGAACAAGAAAGTCAGGGTAGTACCAGTAATAATAAGCGTACTTGGAACTATCCCAAAGACATTGAGGGCGGGATAGGAGGAACTTGGGATAAAAGGAAGAATTGAGACTGTACAGACTACAGCACCACTAGGAACTGTACAGATACTGAGGAAAGTGCTAGAAATATAAGATCTAAGACCCTAAATGTTAGCAGTGGTCTAACAGAAAAGGGAGGAGGGGGGAAAAAAACAACAAAAGAAACACACACCCAAATGTTAGAGGAGGTGTGAACCACAGCATTGGTGTGATAGGTGAGGAAGAGATGTGGCTGAAGACCTGAGGAGACTTATTGTCACTCACCCTTCAGCAATGACCACTAGGCAACTGGTGTGAAACAGTAAACCACAGTATTGCTGTTGACTATGAGAGTGTTTGGAGAGGAGGGCTGGAGACTTGAGGAGACTTGCTGTCACTCAACCTCTAGCGGTAACCACCAGGTAACTGGTGTGAAATTGCAAAAATAACAAAACAAAAAACAACAATGATAGTAATAATTAATTTCCCAACCAGCAGCAGTAGCAGCAGCAGCATCAGGAGGAGGAGTTGGAGGATTATTATTATTATTATTATTATTATTTTTTTTTTTTTTAACATAGAACAATGTTGATCAATTCAGGTCTAATAAGGTAAGATTGGACTCCTCTGAAAATCCACATTGTGTTAAAAGTTTGTTTACTTCTGAATGTGGAGAGAAATTGTTGTAGTGATTTTGAAGTGTTCCAGTTATGATATTATGCTATGAATTATGGCAATGATGGTCTTTCCAGTCACTTTCTTTACTCAAATACCATTTGTTTCATCTGATATCCAGCTTAACGGTATCCATTTTAACGAGAATTCATTATAATTCAGTAATTTCACTAAAATATTTTTTTCATGAAGTTTTTGAGAAAATTGGAAAGGAATACGTATTCGATAAAATCTTTTCATCTTTCTATCTGTGAAGTTACCTAATGAATGTTTAAACAAGAAAAAGAAGAGATTCTGTTAAAAAACATGCGACATTGTGTTTACATTTTTGACAGCATTTGTCTAACTTTGTTTCTGAAATAAAACCTTTTGCATCCAATTGAATTTTCAAGCTAAACCCCGATAAAATGTCCAAAACAAAAAAATAATTGTATCCAAAATAGAACAAAAACTATCGTCCAAAATGTAATGTAATTCTTTAGCATATGAAGAAGTTATGAGTATATGTATGAATCCCTAACCCCTCCTTTATTCTAAGAACTGTCGACTTTTGTCACAATTAAAAAAGCATTCGTAATCTAATTTGCTTTTGCCTGTCATAATAAAGTAGGTCTTATTTTGTGCTCTTTTCCTAAATTGTAAAATGCACCATTAAGTATCCAGTAATTCCCAAACATCTTTCGCATTGCCGACCAGTTTAATACTGACAATATTCTTGCGGACCAGCCGATGTGTGTGTGTATGTGGTGGGGGATGTCACTTACCAGAATGTTGGTAAGAAGTCAATTAAAAGTTGTTGGTAAGTGGCTTATGCACTCAATTTCATTCCTAAAAGGGGTTATCCAACAGATTTAAGGAAATGAATTTGTTTTTATTCTACAATGGAAATAAAGAAATGTTGATATAATATTATATCATTTCCTGGTCGCACGTGCTTTGCATCCTGGTACCAGTCTGTGGCTCGCTGGTTTAGGACTACTGTACTAGTTTACTGATAATTTCATAATTACTTTATATTAGCAAATAAGAAAGACTAGGCAACTTGATTAATGTAAATTGCATAGTCTGAGTACAACAAAAATGACAAGAACAATCCTCACTTCACTTAAGGGAGTAAAAAATTAACATTGCCCTATCACCATTTGAAATCAAAACCAACTGATTGGTACTCATGTCTCTTATCAACTGAGCTAATTCAACAAGTCTCGCGTACATACCAAAATTTATTTTAGGATTTTGCAAGGGCTTATTTCATTCTTATGAATAAATACATTTAAATTCAAAACTTTGAGAACGATGGACAATAGAATAAATTGTTTTAAAAAGTATTTTCCCAATGTTATTTAATTCATATATTCATTTATATCAATAAGATATATTTTTATATTCCTTTTATTTATTATATAAACGGTGCAAAAGTTGTCTATAGTTTTATAAAGAGTCATTAAGATTCAAAGAGGTTTCTGGATGATTGAACTCTTTCTTCTTGTCTGTGTTGTTAACATGATGTTTTGGACAATTCATTTTACGACTCTCTTCAGGTGTAATATCTGAATGTGATGGGGGGGAGTAAACACAATTTTCCAATGATGGTGGTAAACTGAATATTCCATCAGTAGCTAGGCTACGATATAAGATTTGGGTAGTGCTGATGTCTTACTCTTTCCTCGTCAGCCTGGATATCCATACCTTGTCTCTGTTGAAAAGCAGAGCCACATTAGGTTGAACTCTGCACTTGTTTGACTTTAAATACAGAGTCCAACCTGATGTGGCACCCACTTCTCAACAAGAGAAAATCCAACATTGTAGCATGGCTACCAGTGGAATATTCTGTAAACCACCATCACTTTCGGATATTACACCAGAAAAAGGAATTTGAAACTTTGTGTCAATCGCACAAACAAGAGGACTTCAATCGTCCAAAAAAACTCTCTGGGTGCAAAAGTTGCTGTAATTATCTTCAGTTGGAATAGAAATGAGGCTAGAGTTAAACCTACAGTACCCTGGTTTGTTTACTGCTAATTGTAACATTGGTCTTGGATAACTAACAAAAGATTAGCAATGTTGATTACAGAAAAAAAATATTTTAAATACAAAGCAGGCCTAAAAACTCAGAATGATATAAAAACAAGATAAAATGAAAAAACCCCAACAAGTCTGGTTTGTCACTCAATAAAAACTGTCACGTGACCAACATCTTTTGGTTACTTGCCGTTCTAGTTAGATCGATTGTAAAATTGAAAGAAAGAGTGATCAATAAATAAGTTACCTCTCCAACCTTTGGTTGGATCACTAAAAAGTATGGATTTAAAAAAAACAAAAACAAGCCTGAATGCTGCTGGACACAAAAAAAGGGACCAATTTAGCATAAACTTACTTTGTAAATTCACCCTACCCTGAAAATACATTTTGGAAAGGAATTTGAAAAAAAGAGCAAAACTTTCTTTTGACATAATGAGGAGTAAATATTTAAATTTTTAGCTCTCTAGTTCCATTGATGAGGCCTATATGCATGACATATAAATAGATGAATAGATAGCATCACTTAAAAACTGAAGAAACCTTTGGGGCCAGTTTTGATTGACAGTTTCTAATAATCTATTCTCCAATCTGTATCATGCAATATGTATATAAGTATTATACTTATACTGATAGATATCAAATATCAATAACTTTAATTACAATGCCTTAATTAAATGAAAATTTCCTTTGTAAATATTGTTTCTCTTGATTCCAACACAACAGAAAATGTATAATTACTCGATATTATTATTAATTTTGACTTTCTTTTTACCTTCATCCTACTTTCAGTTGCTTTTTATCGCAACTTTGAATCGGGTCGTGATCCTACAGCAACGATCAAACAGTACAAGTTGAAAATAAAGAGCAAACGCATGGTGAGAATTAAAGTCGCACCTTCTAGCCAGAGAGAGTCCAGAATATGCCTAGCTGCTTTTGACTATTCAGCCACGGGAGCTTTATTATTGACTAGAAGCTAATTTTACATGTTAAAACCAACATTTTTACAACAGACATTCCACATTGTTGATGTTTACATTGGAGACGTAGTAAGTAATCTTTTGATGCAACATTATTTAAGATTTTTTGAAAATTTATTCTTGGTTTAAGTATTGCAACAATGTTATTTGTCTTGACTAGCTTTTTACCTTCATAATATTTTTATCACAACTTTGAATCAGACCATAATTCTACGGCAACAATTAATCTTGAATACCAAATATTTATTTTATAAAACCTTATTTCAAGGGACGATTTTCAAAAAACAAAGGAAAAAACGATTTTTCTACTCAAAATAAAAAGTTAACGTTCAAATATTCAGCCCTTTAGCTTCATTGGCCAGTATACATTATACATACATACATAGCCAGCCAGACCAACTCATAAACCAAAGAAAATTTTGGTGACAGTTCTGGTTGATGGTTTTTAATTGTCATGGTTGATGACAGGGACATAATTCAAATTCTTCTGACTTAATGGAATTTCAATGGTAAATAAAATTTATCCCCAACAAAGTACATTTTACCACTTTTAAACAGCACTATTTCCCCCCCCCCCCTTTTTTTGTCTTCAAATTAAGTGTCAGGAATGAATACATAGTTTTTAATATTATAAAAAAAAGGTTATTAAAAAAAATCATTTTTTTTATCATCAAGATTTATTTTATTAATTCAGTTTATTGACTACGGAGAGGAAAAAAAGACAATGTAAGGGGATCACCATCACTTTTGTCGAGGTGAGTAAGTCCTTTTGTGTCCTGGTAAAATTATACACCAGTTGTACAGTTACCAAGGTAACAATGCAAGATAGTCAACCTTCAGTCGGTGATCGGGTAACAAGCTTCATTTATTCCGCTACAGCCCCCACCCCATCCCCCGGCCCTGAGGCATGTCCCTTCCCCCCACCCCGGAGAAGGAAGTGGGGGTCAAAAAAGGTTAGCGTGAGGGTAGATAGACAACCTCCTTGCATAAAAAATCATTGGTTCATATTAGTGAGAAAAGATCACACAAGATGAATTGAATCAAAACAGATTTGAGATCTGAATGAATTATTTATAAAGTATGGGAAAAGATGAAAGAAATGAAAATATGTTCAAAGCAAAAAAGGATTGGCAATATACATACATATATATATATATATATATATATATGTGTGTGTGTGTGTATATATTATCAAGAAATGGATATACATGATCCAATAGAATGATTATAAACTGCGTTATATTATATTGAAACACATATTTGAAATGATTACCTGTGATTGCACAGCAAGTGTACTTATTGGCCTAGACAATGTAAAAAGAAAAAAAAAATGATTAAAGAAAATGGGGCTGCTGCAGGAATCAAACCCGCAACCAATAGGGTAGCCGCTTCAACGTAGTTCTTACCATTGAGCTAAACAGCTGCAAGTTATGCAAAGGTACAAATAACTGTTTCAACTCCAATTTTTCCCTCTTGTTTGTACTCTGTCTTTATCTGCTTTATTTGTTTCATTCAACACAACAATTATGTTATTACGACAATAGGTATATAATCCTACAGAATGAATATAAATTGCATTATATTATACAGAAAGTTATTTGAAATGATCACTTGTTATTTTGTGGTGGATATACCATTTGACCTGGACAACATAAATAGAATGAACAATTAATGACAATGGGGCGGCTTTTCTACTAACCCTATTTATAATCATATACATACATATTTATATATATGTGTGTGTATGTGTATATGTGTGTGCTTTCGCACATATATGCATAAGTATATTCATATATATATATATATATATATATATAGGAATATACTTATGCATATATGTGTGAAAATAGGAATATACTTATGCATATATGTGTGTGCTTTCGCACATATATGCATAAGTATATTCATATACATATATATATATATATATACACATAGATATATGTTAATAAATGTGCATATATATATATATATATATATATATATATATATGCATATATGTACATGTATATGTACATATAAATGTATTTTATATATGTATATATATCTATATTTATATATACATAGATGATATGTATAAATGTATGTCTATGTGTATTTTCGGCATCAGCAAACTGCGGGATGTTCTTGTCCTCTGGTTCAACCATAGGTGAGCCTTACAGTCCGAACACTTTTCATAAAGGCGGGGGGGACAGAGGGCATAGCTTGCTCACATCTGCTAGGAGAAGACACTCCTGTCAAACTTTCAAATTTGGTATTCGGCTCCTATCTGTGCAACCTCAATTGACTACATGATGCAAACCCTTAGTTCAAAAAGAGGAGTTGGCCCTGGGCAAACTGACTTCACTTTAAAAACTCCATTGCTCAGTTCGGAGGCCTCATCGTCTATGGTTCTATTACAGTGGAAAACCATTCCAACAAAGCCTTTCATTCATTTACATGTTTTAAATATATATATATATATATATATATATATATATATATATATAGGAAGTAGATTCGCAACTCAATCAAGTATATGTTTCTGCCCACTTGAAGAGGCCCAAAGAGGGCAGAAACATAAACTTGTTCGTGTAACAAATCCACTTCCTATTATATTTCCAGCTTTAATCTGAAACAACTAAACTCTCGGAGTATAAAGTTGAAATTATTGAGCACTCTATGAAATAAATCCATGACATATCAGACATTGCTTTATATTATATCATGCTATATTGCAAACCTGATTTGTACTGAATATATACAAACATATATATATATATATATATATATATATATATATATATATATATATATATATATATATTTATCTTTGCCTCTGTGCATGAGAGAATAGCTGATTGAGACATGAGTGTGATTTCTGTGTTTTTCATATTTCTTCTAAGGATATTTGCACATAACTAAAAGAAACACTTCAGGACACAGAATTCACCTTGAAAGCATTTTGCCTGTGGTGGCTTTTCCTCCAATCAATGTCACCCATTTTTGCCCCAAAATACCTTGTTTGTCAGACAATTTATCATAATTGCAAAAAATGTAAGTTGTTCTGATCTCAATGTTTTTGCCAATAGACGCCTTCCTTGTTTTCATGGTAAAATTATGACCAATAAACTCTAGTAAAATCAAGGTCCATCTGATGTCCTAATCATAGGCTATGAGGTAGGGATAATAACTTCAGGCAAAACTATGTCAAATTTTATAAAAGTATTCTCATACACACATGTCAATAATGTTTCTTTATTATGTTAGGCACCTACTTACCAGTAAATCAGAGGAGTAGCTTGGAATTTTAGGGCTCTAATGGGTTGGCGCCTTGAGGGGCCTCTCCAACATTTAGCAAGATATATATATATATATATAGAGGTAGATAGTTGAAATATATACAGCAAGCCATAATATATTAATCGGAAAAATCTTCTTTCCAATATTGTTTAATACTTTGAGCAGAGACAAATGTTGATTAAATGTGGAAATTTGGTCTATAACAATGGTTAACCTTTGTTTCGCTATTTCCTGCTGATCAGGTTGACATTATAATTAGACCTTCAAATCATTTATATTCTATAGAGAATTGCTTTCACTTTGATTTGAAATGTGACAGTTGGAGTAAATTGTAATTATTCACCTTGCAGTACATTGTATGATACTACTTTATCTAAAGTGTATTTATGCGTTCATTCAGATTATATTACATGTAACTGATTTTGCTTTCAACTTTTACGAGATTACATTTTATATATATATATATATATATATATATATATATATATATATATATATATATATGAATATATATATATATATATATATATATATATATATATAAATATATATATATATATATATATATATATATATATATACATATATATATATATATGAATATATATATATATATATATATATATATAAATATATATATATATATATATATATATATGAATATATATATATATATATATATATATATATGAATATATATATATATATATATATATATATATATATATATGAATATATATATATATGAATATATATATATATGAATATATATATATATGAATATACATACATATATATATATATATATATATATATATATATATACTAAAAATTTGGGAGAGAAATCTCCCGACAAGTATTTCTTGGTTTAACCATCTATCAATACAAAAATGTTGAACAAAGAAACATATGTCGGATGATTTCTCTCCCAAATATTTAGTATATTGTTCTATATTACATGTTCAATACATTGAGCACTTTTTATTCTAATTTAATGAAAATTAATTAAATTAAGAAATTCAACTGTTTTGTTTAGTTTATCAAAAATTTTTTCATAGAAATTATTCTAATATAAAGTAGTATTTTTGATATATCTATGTATGCATACTTTTAAAAAAATGAATAAATGCATCTATGTATATGTCTGTCTATTTTTCTATCTCTCTGTCCGTCTACATATATATATATATATATACATATATATATATATATATATAAGATATCTATCCATCTCTCTGTCAATCTATATATATATATATATATATATATATGTATATGTATATATATAAATATATATATATGCAAGATAGATGGATAGGTAGAGAGATGAATTCATGCACATTTATTCTATTCATTTTCTCCTTGTCCATTAATGTGGTTTGATAAGGACAAAACTGAAATTTAGAAAACTACCAGCAGCACAAAGCACAGGGTCTAGATTCATGCTCCCCTAAGAGGCTTCAGAAAAAAAGCCCAACCCTGATATCAATAGCTACAAAGAGAATTCCATGATTTACTACCTATTACACCAATTTGGTTGAGGAAGCAAAGAACGAAATCATCTGAAAAGATTAGATTGGTGAATTGGATAAAAGGCCCGAGAAAAAAGAAGGGGTGTCCATATTTGATGATGCAAATAGCGACTGTCTGGAGAGAAAATGGTGGAAAAGAGAAATTCGGACTAATCCATAAAAAAAAAAAGAAAAAAAGAGGAAGGGAGAGAAATGGAAATTTTAGGGTCGATGATAAGCTCGAAAGAAATTTTTGGATCAGGGAACAGATTGGACTGAATGGGGAAACATTCTTCGAAGGATTAAGCAACAATGCATGCAGAAGAACTGGAGCGTGAAGGCAATTAGAATAAATAATTCATGGAGGCCAGTTTTTTGGTATAAAAATGATCGACAATTGATTAGTCATACAATGCTTTTAGAGAAAAAAATGTATGCACATGTATGTGTCGATGTACGAAGGATGAGTGCGTAAAGAGAGAAATGGCATCATGATACAAAAAATATTATTAAATAAATCATTTCCTTCCTCTGGTCCATGGTGGATATAAACACTTACAGGCAAGAATAAATCAATTTAATACAGCAGATGTTTCACCGTTTCCTTGTTTTTTACCATGTATCATATTGTGAAAATATCATTGGTAAAAGTTTTTGTATCAAACATCATCTTATCGTAATTGACAATAATGATTCACAAAATCACCTAATGACCTATTTTGAACACACCTGTGATATCGCTTTGAAATATTTGAGGGTATCTATAATTGCAAAGAGTCAACCAAAACTCAACAAATAGGTTTCTTCTTTTTAAATCGGTCTGGCTGGCTGGTTAGCTGGTAATACATTTCAAAGATTTTATATGTTCCTAGGAATTTGGAGATTTTTTTGGACTCAATTTTAGATGTACAAAAAATTGCTCACTCAGTTTGAACCCGCTTGCTTTTAAAAATTCAGAATTTTTAATGATCACTGCCCAAGCAAAAGGCAAGAGAAGCAACTTGTTCATTGTTCACCCCGTTTTCCTATAGAGCATGCTGCCAAAAGATGTTGATCATGTGACTCTTTGTATCGAGTGACTAACCAGACCTGTATATGTATGCATATGTATATATCAACATGTATGCGGATCACAGCTGCTTATGTTTATTTCCTCAAGTTAAATGTTGACGACAGGATATTTTGAATAGCAATACTTTAAGAAAACCATGTTTGTATGATTATTTGTCAACTTTTTGCCATAAGCTTCTATCTGGGGCTGACAGTTATGGGTCTTATTTCATCTTGGTAAGACTGTTACGTTACGACTATTGAGGCCATATTATTTTCAAATATCCAACTAATCTCACGAGAGGTGGTGATTATTTTTTTCCACTTTTGGATCTTGTTTTATGCCATATTCACTTACTTTTGTAGCAATAGTCTTGAATCCAACCTCTTTGCATACACACACACGCATGCACACACACACATATATGTGTGTGTGTGCATATGTATGTGTGTATTGATTACATAACCAAAGATATATGCAGAGTATAAATTTGTGTACAAGTGAAATTTTCAAGACTATATATATTTATATATATATTTACACACACACACACACATATATATATATATATATATATATATATATATATATATATATATATATATACATATATATATATATAGTCTAGAAAACTTTGCAGCTTTAAACAATAAACACATTAAAAAAACTTTTTCTAACATTTTTTTGTGTCACTTCAGTCACCTATTTTCCCAATATCTGTTGATGTGATTTGTGTAATTTTCTTCTGAGTTTTTATATGTTTTATTTATACTTTCTTATTATGGTACCATATATACATTTTCTCTTGTTGGGATCATCAGTTATTAACCATGTAACAGTTTCAGGGATTTAAATATATATATATATATATATATATATATATATATATATATATATATATATATATATATATATATATCATTAAATGCGTAGCAAAATTCTATTTCCAAAAAATGGAGTACTATGTATTTCCCACAAATACAAAAAAAAAAAAAAATAAATATATATATATATGAGTATATATGTGTGTGTGTGTATTGATTTGAATGTATTGGATAGGTAACTGAAGATATACACACTGCATATATTTGTGTTTATACATACTTGTATTTTCCAGACAAAATCTTTCCACAAAATTTGAGGTTTTGGTCAGGGCTGGATTAACAGTGCTCTTCGCCCCTGGGTAAAAAGGGTTACTTGCCACTTAACCCTTTTGCTACTTGGGCCTCTTGGTGCTTTGAGCCCTCAAGCATTGTCTGATTGCTACACCATTCAGTCCACCTCTGGATTTTGTCTATTCATGGGAAAAAAGCTTTGTTAGGTGGAAATCCACATGCAATAGCAAGTGTTAAAGCAACATATATCGTCAGACATGAAGATTATTCACCGGATACGACCAGGAAGTGATGGAGACAGAGAATATATAGCAATTTGTAACTAAAAGCTGTGAAGTGTCTTCAGCAAATGAAGCTCACTAATTTACATGAAAAAAAAACAAAAGGTTTTTGCTAACCTTTCAAAGTTTAACTGATTCTCCCTGTTATTTAGTATTTAAGTCAAAGAAATATTATATAACAATGATATTCTATTCCTACTCAGCTCAATTTGATACATTCATGGAAACATTATACATTTGCTAAAATAATGAATGTATTTCAATGAAATATAAGATGAAATCAAACCCCAAACTCTCATTTTCTGTCATTGTTCAAAACTTTTTATTGCAGGAATTTTTGATCGGTTTTCATCGAAAAAAATCACAGTGGTATGGCAATGATATTGTATTTTTATCCACTTGAATGAATAGTTAAATAGAAATATACATTCCTATGTTTTATGAAAGAAGAAGAAATCAAGCAAAGAATCACTCTAGGATGGTCAGCTTTTGCTAGAGCAAGCTCAACTTTCAAAAACAAGAATATCTCATTAGTCCTCAAAAGAAGGGTCTACTACCAATGTATCTTCCTGATGGTATGGAAACATGGAACCTAAACAAAAGGTTGACCCACGAAGTGAGAACCATGCAACGCGCACATGAGAGAATCATGTTCAACATCACATGGAGAGATCACAAAACAGCACAGTATATAAGGAAGAAAACAGGAGTCAAGGATATCATGAAATCCATTAGAAAACTCAAATGGCGCTGGGCTGGTCATGTAGCAAGAATGGCAGACAAAAAAGCAAAATATAAGATGGCATGATGAACTATACTTATATATATATATATTGGCTCTGCAACACCCATGATAGAAAGATCTTGTTAATCCAGGAGTCAATCTATATCCAATGATGGACACTTAAAGGCTGCTGTTGATGATGATGATTTTCCTTATTGTCCACTTGATAATATTGTCTGATACATCCACATACCCCAATACTTACATATATATATATATATATATATATATATATATACTTGCAAGGATCCCCAGCATTGCCCCGGGATCAAATAACTTCTTGTACATCTCTGGCTGGCCCACAAACACTTGTACAGTTCAGCATTATTTCCTTGCTAATGTTGTCAAATTTGAGTTTTGTTTTCTCCAATCAATGCCAAGATTACCTGCTAGAACTTTTAGATAAATCTTTGCCGTCAGTGGGCAGCAGTAATCCCAGCCATGCCTGAAGAAGAAATAACTGCTAATTTGACAATCCAGAAATAAAGCATGTTCTTTAATGTATGTTTTCTAACATGATGCAAGCATATGGGTGCTAACCAAAAATAGATTGAGTGTATTGAGTGCATTAACTGGCAGATTGTGCGATCAAGTCTTGGCGTGGGTGTTGTGTACACTCGGGCCAGTTCATTCAGACTTGCGGGCAGACCTTTATGGCATCTTCTCTTTTGTGTGGGCAGAAATTTCAACCATTGACTATGGATGTAGAAAAGGGCAAAAATGAAGTGATGGATGAAATCATACAAATAACTAACTGTATAGAATTTTAAATTGTGAAATTCGATATACTCACTTGATGTTAAAAATTGCACACAACTTTTGGATGCCATTTATAACATCAAGTGAATGAGTGTGTGAAAAATTCATGAGACGAAAACAGAAGTTGATATATTGTATTATTATTGCTTTGAATATCATCCATTGTAACAATAGTTTTTTGCCCTTTTCTGCATCCATGGCCGATTTTGTCAGAGGTTAACATTTCCCTTTTCCTAAAAAAGAAGGATTGCCCAATATTTTTTCTCACAGAAAAAGAAGGGCCATTTTTCATTGAAGGTACCATACACATGTTCAGCAATATCGTATGCGTAACATCTTTTGCTTTAGAAACTGATTTATTTGGGGGAAAGATTTTTTCAAGCAAAAGGATTTTTTTTCTGTAGAGAAGAGATATTTGCATTCGATGGCTTTCCCGATTATTATATTCCATTATTATTTCTTTATTACATTAATTACATTATTTTACTTTTTTTGTTTTATAAGTGGAAAAAGAAAAATCAAATTCGATTCAAATATGTATGAATAAATATATGTAAATACTTTTGTTCATGTTATACAGAATCGGCAAAGTTACCTATCCTGTGAAAAAAACTTTGTATTTAGGTTTTGTGATAAAAAGTTTGATTTCACTTGATTTTTACAGAAACTTTTGATCAAATTAAAACAACTGATTTATTTCTTTCTTCATAAAACAATGATTTTCGCAAAAACACTTTCACTAAATACGATTATTTGAAAAGATCTGGTTACATATGACTGACAAAGACACAAGAATCTCATTCTAATCTGATCTCATTTGTTTAGTATGTCTCCACAGGACAATTGGTAGAGTGTCTAACTGCTCTCAGACAGATTGCATGATCAAATCCTAATTCAAACATTTTAAGATATCTCTTAGCTTCTATTTTATTCAATGTGTGCTTACAGATGTGATTACTGTCAAAAAAGAAATATATATATATATATATATATATATATATATATATATATATATATATACATATATATATGTATATAAGGATATATTGGAGGGGGGTAAAGATGAAAAAAAATCAATGCCCTGTATTATTCTATTATATAAAATATACTTCTAAATACATTTGTGTTCTGAAACTGATCCTGCAGTCAATAAACAAATCAATAAATGTAGTTTTTTGCTAAAAGTGCAGTAATTTGAAGACTCAATTTACAAGTAGAAGCTTTAAGTAATTCCCACCCACACAAAAAAGTTTCTATGAAATGAGCACTCTTGGATTTGATTCTGGGAAAATTAATTGGAAATGAAAATACATTCAACATTCTTCAGTTGATCATTTATATGTATATGCACACACATTCACACACACACACACATACATATATATATGTAAATACATATATATACATATATATACACACGTACGCACACACACATGTACATAAATACATATACACACACACACACACATATATATATATATATATATATATATATATATATATATATATATATATATATATACATACGCACATACATATATACAATAATATATATATATATATATATATTTATATACACTTACTTATGGAATCCTTACAATAAGTATATTACTATGCACCTTGTTTATAAATACAGCAATATATATATATATATATATATATATATATATATATATATATATGCATATATATGCACCTAGTTTATAAATACAGCATTTATATGTATATATATATATATATATATATATAATGCTGTATTTATAAACAAGGTGCATATATATGCATATATATATATATATATATATATATATATATATATATATATATAATACTGTATTTATAAACAAGGTGCATAGTAATATAAATATAAATTTATAAATACAGCATTTTATATATATATATGTATATGTGTGTATATATATATATATATATATATATATATATATATATATATATATATATATATATATATATATAAATTGTGGTATATCATATTGAAACTCAATTTGAATATAATATAATGCAATTTATAATCATTCTGTCGGATCAAATATCCATTTTTATATATATATATATATATATATATATATATATATATATATATATATATATAATAAAAAAGAAAGAAATAGTTCCATCCTTGTCTACACGGCACAATTTCCTGCTTGGTGTATGGCATAGTTATTTTCATCATCACCATCATCATAATCAACATCATCATGATCGCTATTATTATTCCAGCGCTTAAAAATAGAAAAAGCGACTCCTTATTCATGTACAATGCGTTTAAAAGGAAATGCGGAAAAAAATGAGAGAGCCATAAATATTTTTGGAACAAAGAACATCGATAGTCCAAATATGAAACCATGTCTACTATTTTCCTTCTTGTATATTTGTTGTCTTGTTCAGGTGGGGAAGGAGAATCAAGAAAAAAAAAAAAAAAAAAAGAGACATGTCGTTGGCTCAGTCACACACACACACACACACATTCAAAAATGAGGAACAGCAGAGATATGAACGGTGAACAAAAGCTTTGCCAAAATAGCCATTTCATGGCTAGATCTGACTGATTTCCTTCCAATTCGACCAATTAAAGTCACGATCGAATCTGATAAATTTGATAAAAGCAAATGTTCAATTCTTATTAATAATCTCTTCTTGAGACTTATTATGAACTATATAGAGATTTGAATGAGTATTTATATATATTAAATTTTTGATTTTTATAATTTTGGCCGATTTCAGCCATATAAAGACAATTTTAGGTATAAAAAAAAACGAACTTGGCAACACGAGATGTGAGTGTGTTGAGCGAGGGAGAAAGATGATGAGAAATCGTTTTTTTCTTTTTCCCTAGAATTTGTGATAAGAGCACATTCGATCGTGTCTATTGATGGTGGGGCACTTTTTTCGGTTAAGATGCAAAAAAAAACACAAAGATTATATTATTGAAAACATTTGCAACACACATAAATTGTTATTGTTTAGGATTTAAAAAACAAAAAATATATTCTATGTTTTTCTTCTTATCCGACAAAAAGAAACAAGAATATTCGATTAATCGGAAAAAAAGATTTTAAAAATGTTTATGAAAAGTCTTAGGAGAATATGATTTGTGTTTGCAAAAAAAAAAAAACGTTTTAAAAATTGATCAAAGTTGAAGACGGTTTCTGATATTATTTACTTATGTAAGACGTAACTATATTCAATAAAATTTTCATCACATGAATTTTAAAGTCTGGAATTTGAAAATAGCGGTACAGATAGAAATTTGGGGGGCTGGAGACACAGGTGTACGAACAAGGGGCCAACTGACCTCCCCACCTACACTCTTTTTCATTTTCACTATAAAATATAAATTTAAATAAAAACATCAGTTTCAACTATTTATTCTTCAAAAGAAATTAGATAAAGCATTAAAAATTTGTTTTATTTAATTTCTTAAAAATGACTATAAAGATAAACACTTTTGGAAGCGAATATTTGTTTTTTCAGATGCTCCCACACATCTCTATAAGACACTTTTCGGTCAGTTGGTCACTAATGTGCTAGATATCAATTTTCTCAGCCGTATCATTTTGAATTGATCTGAAACTTGGTCCAGACCTTCGGGTGAATCATCTTCCTCCTCCTCCTCCTGCTACTATCACAACTAATAACGTTAGATATCAATCTTCGCTGACATTTCATATCGGATTGATATGAAACTTGGTCCAAACCTTCAGATGGACCATCTTTATCTAACTCCTCCTGCTGCTGCTGTTACCACAACTAGTAATGTTGAATATCTATTTTCTTAGCCGTATCATGTTGGACTGATATGGAACTTGGAACAGACCTTCGGTTGAACCATCTTCATCTTCCTCCCGATATTTCTCTTCCTCATGCTTCTACTACCACAATTACCACCACTACTACTACTACTACTATTTTGAAATATGGATGTAAGGATGGTGAACACATCATTGAACTCATGGTTCTTATTTTTTCATAGGAAAGAAAATTTCACAAATTAAATATCATTAATTTCCAAAGTTGAAAATTTATGTAAAAAAAATGAATAAAAATAAACAAAAATAAACAGAAACAAAAAAAACAGCCAATTTTGAGTTTCATAGATATATATTTTGGTGTATATTTCTATTATAGAAATATGTAATTCATGAAAGGAGAACAGAAGTGAATACATAAATAACATTGTTAAACATTCTTTTGAAAATGTCTCCCTCTGAACAAACGGGAGACCAGAAATAACTAAATACGCTTATACATAAAAAAAAAATGGTCAAAAACTATTCTGCTCTGACAGTCGGAGGTACCACGAAAGCTCCTCTGTCATTCGCTATCATCTTTCTGAATGGGGCTGGGGCGACTCCTTTCCAATTTTTTCACCCTAAACACACAGCTCAGTGAGAACTCAATTAGCTGCTGAATGCACAGGGAAATTTGTCCTGAACCCATGACTTTCTGCATGGGTGACAGATTTGCTAACCATTACACCATCTTCGAGGACTGTGCCTAAATACGGATGGGAAGCAGAATAATATTAAATCATTGAATTACCTTGGATAAATTAAATTGTTGAATCGTTTTTATTGGTACGCTGTTTGTGATCGAGTGATCGTGAGTGTGAAACGTAACGATCGGATCCACCTTCCTTACAATGTGTCGAAATATATTCAAGTGTTAGGATCTGTCACCCCAAACTGTCATCAATTTTTAAATTATTGTGGCTGGCTGGCCACCAACGTATTTATCGTGCACACCGATTCTGCAGCTCGAGGGCAAAAAAATTTCATAATTAATTTCTTTCCTTGTCTCGAAAAAATGCTTTTTGGGTTTTTTTTTTTTTCAAATTTCCTTCCTAAATAGGCTTTCAGCAGGGTGTTCAACTTGCAATGTAAGTTTTTGCTAAATTGGAACCTTAGTTTGTGTCCGGCAGCATTCACGCTTGATATTTGAAAACTCAGACTTTTTAGCAAACGCTGCCAACAGGAATCTTTTTGTTCTTGAGGTGAGAAAAGTAACTTATCCATTGATCACCCCTTATTCCAATTTTTTAATCGATCACCCCCAACACGGCATATTGCCAAAAGACGTCGGTCACGTGACAGTTTCGATTGAGAGACTAACCAAACCTGAATATCTTATTATTTCAAATTTTCATTTGAAAAAGTATATTGTTCAGTTGATGTTTTTTTGTCAGCAGCCGTCAAATTTTCTCACGGCGTACAATACAAATCAATAATGACAGACAATACACTCGAGTTAGATTAAAAATCAAATACCCCAAAGCAGAAATCGAAGTTGAAAGATATATATATATATATATATATATATATATGTATTAGGTTTTTTTTCTCTAGGATTATTTTCTTATTTTATTTTGAGTTCTTTCGGACAGAATCTGCCTAAAAATAAGATAGCAATTCGAATAATACCATTTCCCGAGAAAATGATAAAAAGAACTCTAAATTTGGTGTGGTATGGCAAAGTCATTGGTTTTAGACCCTTCTTGGGACCTTCTGGTTCTTAAATGCTGAGCTTGCTCTACCGAAAGCTTGCCAACCTAGGGTGATTCTTTTGACCAATACATCCTCCCAATAGTCACCAATGGAATCGAGTTGGAACATAGAGCCTAACCAAAGAATTGGCTCTCAAATTAAGAAGCGTGCAACATGTGCAAGAAAGGATCAGACTAAATATTACATGGAGAGGCCAGAAGACAGTCTAAAATATTCGAGAAAGAACAGGAATCAGAGATATCACAGAATCCATTGGGAAACTCAAATGGCAAATAACCACCGGGCATCACGACTCACGACATGGATCCCCAGAGATCATATGCGAAATTGTCGATGGTTTGATGATTTGGACAATTTCAGGAGGTATTGGCACTGCAATGCCCGAGAGAGAGAGAGAGAGAGAGAGAGAGAGAGAGAGAGAGAGAGAGAGAGGGGGGGGTCTGGTAGATGTACGGGGAGGTTTATAACCAGCAATGGAAGTTCAAGGCTGATAATGATGATGATGACACAGAGGCGTAGCTGGGGATTTTGAGGGCCCCTTTAGTGAAATTTGTCAGTAGAAATGCAGGTAATGGAATACTATCTATAAAGCTCTTAGGACCCCTCTCATTGAGGGTCAAGGGGGCATTTTCAATGCCACTGGTGGTATGTTGGTTTTACTCTGTTGACACCACGAAAAAGTACCATCTGCGACTTCACTTATCTCTTTTTTACACCCACATACGGTTATCCAACTCCATAAGTATTATCGTCACTTTTTGCGCAGATGTCAATCCGTCTTCAACGGAACAAAGTATAACATGATGATTCAATAGATCATCCCCAGCATGGAATGCAGTTAAAAGATATAGGTCACATCACAGCTTCTATTGATTAACTAATGAGATTTGTTTTTGTTTTATCTATTTTTCATATCTCTGCAGAACTTTGACTAATGACCGTATTCAAACCCATTTAAAATTAGAGTCTGTCCAGAATTGTGTTACGAACCGAGAAAGGACAATTGAATTTCTGTTCTCTGCAGGCAAGTGATATTTCGGAAGATGTCTACTCAGCAATATTTAATGATTAATACCTGGAATAACTTGGTAAGAATTGAAACAAATGCACACATCACTTTGAAGCAACTCAAGCAAATCTTTGGAAATTGAGACTGCACCGCCAAAAGCTAAGAAAAATCTTTTGCTTCATGCATCTGATTCTTCATTAATGTTTTTATTGCAAGTTGCTGTCATTTCACAATAGATACACCGGTTCTCATACGACCACCAAAGTACCTGGTCAGTACCAAAATGGATAACTGTTGGGGAATATTAGGAGCCATAAGCAGCTCGGGGAGGCGTCCCTTGCATCCCAGGGGATTTCCTAACGTATCAAACATTTCTTTTCTCTGGAAGTCTTCGGCGTGGTTGAGAGGGAGGAAGTGGAACTTAGGCACAGCACTTCCTTCGTGCTAAATTCCCATCCATAGAAGCTAAAAATGCTGGTCAACCTTGGTCAACGGCGCCCTCAGATCTTTATGGCAAACACATATTTTGTCGATAGAATCTTTCACTGAGATATTCTATTTCCTGTACCTATAGAATTTAATGAGGATAAAATCGAAAAAATGATAAACAGTAAATGAAGCAGAGAAATTAAAAAGCCCCCACCTTTTTTTTTTATTAAACTGAATAAAATATAAGGCTTGTGAGTAAACAGTTATGTAATTCATCTCTGAGTCATCAGAATTAAGCAGACATAGAATTAATGAGTTTCATACTATAAAGGTTTCTAGTATATATATATATATATATATATATATAAATGCATCATTATATAGAAACTGTATTTGAATTGATATACCGTTATTGCGTGGTGAATGTATAATTTAGTCTAGACAGTGTAAATAGAATACACAATTAAAGAAAACGGGTCTGCTTCAGGAATTGAACCTGCGACCGATAGGTAGCTGCTTGAACGGAGCGTTGCACTTACCATTGAGCTAAACATCCACCGACCCAAATAACTGTTTCAATTCCAATTTCTAATTTTGTCCATTCACTGTCCATATCTGCTCTATTTGTTTCTCGATGCGGGCAATAATACTTTTAAGGAATGGATATATAATCCGAGAGAAATAATTATAAATGCATTAATAAAATGGGCCTATTGCAGGAATCGACACACACACACACACACACACACACACACACACACACACACATATATATATATATATATATAGAGAGAGAGAGAGAGATAGATAGATAGATAGATAGATAGATAGATATACCCCGAGAAGAAGAGAGAAGTTGGTAGATATCAACTTGATACATAGCTAGACATTTTTTTTAGTTCTTCCTTTTGGTTTGGAATAACCTTAGCATATCAAACCTGAACGGAAGTCGTGAAAACTGCCGTCATCATCATCATCATCATCATCATCATCATCATCAAATGCAGATTACGTCAGCATGAAGAGTAAGATTGACATTGGTATTAGGTATCGATGAAGCGAGACAGATAGACTGATTATATATAATTAAATAATACAGAAATGAAAAGATGATGACATTTTGAATTGCAAAAGACAGAAAGACAAAAAGAAAGACTCATCACAGCAATAACTCAAATAGTACGAGTTTTATTGAAGTAGAAAGACATCGAACTATAAGACCTTGAACAATACGGTTTTTAACAATGAGAGAGAGAGAGAGAGAGAGAGAGAAAGAGAGAGAGAGAGAGAGAGAAAGAGAGAGGTATTATCAGATTAATATTTACACTAAGCATCCCAGATTTTACAAGTACAGATATGCACTGAATGCTATGGTGGGAAGAAGATTGTATTGCCCCATTTTTCCACCAGTAGGGAGGGTCTGTTTTGGAAATATGCATTTAAAAAAGGTTTATGAAGGCATATTTACTCACATAGGGTTCCCGGGAGAATTTTATAAGGGGCTTCTTAGATGTTCCCTCTTCACCCTCACACACAGCACAAACACCCTCATCTTTTAGCCATCCTTTTTCCGTCTGCTAAAACCCTTTCAGCGTGCCATACTATACCCATCGTTGGACACATCATATCGTCTTGGAAATTTCGATACATAGCTCTACCCAAGAGACTCTCGGTTCCCGTCCATGGACCCCCGAGGCCCCTTTGATCGTAGACCCCAAGGGGTCTGACAAATAATGCTAAGGGTTGGCAGCGGTGTCCCCTCTAAACCTGACAATGCGAATCCCGTGACAGAGGAACAACATTATCCATTGCACAGCTGCAAAAAACATTATTATTGTACAATTTACACAGACCTGAATTTAAATATATGATTTGCATCATATATTAAAATTCAAATAGATGTGAAGTTTAATGGTCAATTTTTATTTCATTTCATTGTAGTTCATTGATTAGAATCTATAAACTGAATGCTAAAAATTGGAGCCCGTCTAAATACTAACTTTACGGAAGGGGTCCTTGAGTTTACCAAGTTTCAAAACCACTGAGTTAGAGGGTAGAAAATTTGACCATTTATTCCTTATTCCATCTAGAAAAAAAAACAACCTTTTTTTCCAACTCTCCTCCGCCCTAGAATAGTTTTTTTTAGTGGGGATTCAATTTACGATGTAAGTTTACGCAAAAGTAGTCACTTAGTTTGTGTCTGGCAGCGATCACGCTAGATTTTTTTTTTTCAATTTGGACTTTTCAGTGATCCGACAAAAGGCGAGAGGAGCAAATGATTAATTGATCACCCCTTTTCCTAATTTGTTGTAATCACCGCGGCATGCAACCAAAAGACGTCAGTCCCATAACGGTTTCTATTGAGTGATTGATAATCCTTATCCTCTGTTTTGCTTAAAATGAAATTTGGCACAAAGTAGGGAAGGTGGTCCCGATTGTCAGTTGTAAAGCTTCACACCTTCACTCACTCGTTGTTAAAAATAGCACACAAGTAAAAAGAAATGAAAGAACTAATGAACGAAAAACAGCAAAGAAAACATGAATTATATTATTATTGAATCGAATGAGTTAAATTGTTAAATTGTCCTGATTTCTGTGTCGTTTTCAACATCGAGTAAGCGAGAGTGTGAAACATTTAAATATCGGGACCACCATCCCTACATTGAGCCCATAACAGTTTCAAGTCAGTCTAGTATTCAATAAACATCTGGGGATACAGAAAATGATGGGGTAGCAGGGAAGGGGTGAGGAATAAAAAGTGTATCGTTAAAACTCTGAATGAATGAAAGTCGCGACAGTTCCATCGTAGGACGAGGAAGATGGTGACACCGATGGAGACGATGACTAAGAAGATATGATGACATGAGGGAAGGAAGTGAAATAGGGGCCCCACTACAAGCACAGGAGGGAGGCGGGAGCCTGAACACACCAAGTGTCCCTGATTGTGGAAAGAGGGAGACTGGAGACACACACAGCCTCCTCGTTTCGTTTTCCGCCTCTTGCTCTGATTTTTGCTATGGTTTTTGAATTTTGGTTTTTGCTTCTACCTATCGATGGGAGAGAGGCAGAGAGAGACAGAGACAGACAGACAGAGGCAGAGACACACACACACACGCGCATACTCCAGAAAACGTCATGGGGAAACATTTTTATGGTTCGGGTCGTATTTCCGTCATAGGATTTGGAGTAAAACCGTTTTTTCTCGTTTCTTCCTTAAAACAAACAAATAAACCAAACCTTGCGAAAAACACCAGGAAAGAGAGAGAGAGAGAGAGAGAGAGAGAGAGAGAGAGAGAGAGAGAGAGAGAGAGAGAGAGAGAGAGAGAAGGGGAGGGAAATACGTGCCTGTGAAATACGCTTCTCCCTATGATGCGTGTGGGTGTGCAATTACGCTCACATATTTAAAAAAAGTCGAAAAAGATCTCTCCTTTATCTAAAAAAATTCCTCACTGATGCAAATTCGAGGGAAAAACTTCAGAGTTTTTTTCCCCCCAATTAATAGATCTTGAGCTGTCAAAATAATAGTCTTTCTTAGACAAGATCTTTGTGCTATATATATATATATATATATATATATATATATATATATATATATATATATATATATATATATATATATATATATATATATATGATTATGTTAGGATAATATAAGAGAGAAAGCTAGGTTGGAGTATATGCCACAATTCATTTAAGAGTTTATCTTGATTTCTTCGGTAACGTGTTGGAAACATCGTTGATAACTCACCTTGTTAATGGAGAGAATGAAAATTTGTTCTTAAAACACACAATAACATTATCTCTTTGAGAAAGAAAGAGTGTGAGAGAGAGGGAGAGAGGGAGAGAGAGAGAGACGGGGAGGGAGAGAGAGAGTGTGTCTTATATTCATGAAATTAAATGAGTAAAGAACAACTAAGCAAATTATTTACGCTTTATTGGAGAGTATTCTTCTCAACAAAGCTCCTTGAGGACTCCACTCCAACATTGAGTACAGTGGCCCACAAACTACTGGGGGGTGGGGAATGCTAACATTGCAGTGCAGTAGGTGAACCTAACCACGTTTCTGGAAGCTTTTGGTCCTTTTCTCTATTTAAAATACGTTTCCTGCTTCAAGATTATTATTGCTTAAAAACCCCGAAAGAAAGTAGGCTAGATTTGAATATTCAAAATCTTCAGTGAGAGCCTCAAAATACATCTTATTTTAATACTTCTGCTTCTTCACTATTTACATAAATTTTTGAATAAACCAGTTGTGCCCATTACTTTTAAAGTAACGATTCTAAAAAAGGGGAAAAATCAAAGAAATCCAGAAAAAGCTAAGTAAGGAAGATTATAGTTTAGAAAGGCCCTTCTTTCTATGTAACGGTCTGCTGAAGAAGTGAAAGCCTTTTAAGCCGGAGAGAATTCTTCAGCAGAGCGTTACATCAGCACAACACCTAAAATCGATGCTAAGCGAATGCATTTGATTCTCGTCACGTAGTTTAGCCTTAAAAGCAGCGGCTGTAAAGGGTTGGATTAAAAAAAAACTCATTTAAGCCAACCCTTTCTCTAGATTAAAACAGGAAAAAACAAACAAACAAACAAACAAACAAACAAACAAACAAACAAAAAAAAAACGGTAGTAAATGGGAGTAAACACAATTACGCGAATTAATTTACCAGTAAGGAAATAAAACGGAGAAACCTGTGTTTGTTGTTGTTATGTTCGTGAATTTTTCTTGGACCTTTTCTTTTGAAAGTGGATTTTTTTCTTTCGCTTTTGTCTTTCTTTGGGATGGAACCTTCAACTTTCAGTCCCTTACCTGGGCCAGCGCAAGGGTTTGATTCATCCTTGGGAGACTTAAAATTCAGTGGAGTACTCTCCTGGACCTCTGCACCCTAGGCAACCGCCTAGGTTAGCCAAATAAACAAGAAAACTCTATCCCTTACTCGTGTGCAAAAGACAGGGCGTCCTAGAGAAATTTTATAAAGCAGTGCGAAGTTATTTTGGCACAATCGTAGCAGTGGGGTTCTGCGGTAGCCTTGCGCCAGTGAAATACCGTAATCGATGATGGCTTGGTATTACTAAGCGCAGAGATCTAGGATTTGGCTGTGGCCTCAAATAAATACCTCGCCCAGTCTCGGGAGATCAGTAAGCTCTGGAGCAGCACCTTTCTATTTGCAGAAAAAAAAAAAAAGAAAAAAAAAAAAAAAAGGAAAATGGGTTTGGCCTACCCTGACGCCTTCACAACAGCAGTTGCAGGAACTGGAGCTATTTCTTGAACTTCCCATACTCGGGTCCCCACATTAAACCGACCTTGTGTCACATCTTGCTCTCATCGGAGAGTGAGTAGATACATATCGTAGCTGTGTGGTCCCTATCGGAATGCGCCAATCGCAGCCTTCTGTTAAAGATCAAAGTGTAGTATTTGTTCTCCTTACGTCAACGAAACAAAGCGCAAGCTTTAGGTTTTCAGTTTTAAACGTTATCATGATTGTATTTGGCTTAATGTTGAGAGAGTAATCCCAATTGTATACAGTTAAGTTTCACACCGCTGCTCCCCAATCTTGAAAATGGTGTACAAATAAAAAGAAATGATAGAATGGTAAAAAAAACCTGTATTTTTCGTTTTTTCATTCATAGAATTTTTCTTATTATTCCCGACTAAAATTTTAATTGTGCTTTGCCCCGGCTTGGGTTGGGGTCCAGACCCGCTGGGTATAGATGTGTTGGTACTCTTCTGCTAAGGCGGGTGCAAAGGGCTTGATTTGCATAAAATTTTATATGGTTTTGCCTGAATTTTGGGGGCACTGGGCCCAACTTGTACCCTCTGGCTTGTAAGCCAACACTCTTGGACTCCACCCCTTAATCCAGTCACATCTACATTTTTTGGTAAGAAGTGTTAGGTTACTCCAAGAAAAGATTAATTAGCCGTAAATACATGAATACCTAATTAAAAATATAACAGGTTTGGTTAATCACTCATCAGAAACCTTCACGTGACCAACGTCTTTTGGCAGCATGGTGTGTTGGGGCGATCAAGTGAAAAATTGGAAAAAGCAGTGATAAATGAATTGGTTACTTCCCTTGGCTTTTGTTGGATGGTGATCATAAAAATGTCTGAATTCAAAAAAGGCATACGTAAGCACAAACTAAGGGACTAAATTACCAACAATTCACATTGTAAATTGAACCCACGCCCCTACTAAGAACCCATTTCAGGGTCAATTAAATATTTTTTTTCTGCAAGACGTAATTAGGGGTAAATGTTTCTATCCTCTATCTCCAGTGGTGCACCCTGTATCTACAATACATACATGCATAGCTAGGCAGAACAACTTAAAAACAGAAGAAACCATGTTGGCAGATTTGGTGAGAATTTTGGTCGACAGTTCTTAAAATCAAAAATGCATGAACAGAGTAATTCTATCTCACTTACGTTGAAAATTTAACAGGCATCAGTCGGAAGAAGCTTTCAAGGATTTATTTAAAAAACAAAACAAATTTAAAACTTCTTTTCTCCACCTTCTATGTTTTATTATGCATCTGTTAATCACGGAAATTTCGAAATTTACTGACACTAAATGACTTTCCATTAATTCTCTTATTTCTTTTTATTTGTTCACTTTAACATCAAATGAGTGAGGGTGTGAAACATTACAATTTCCAATCGAGATCACTTTCCCAACAGTGTACCAAAAAGGCTTCTACTGTCCGTCGATTTTTACTGACATTAAAACATATTTGTTTTTGTGCATCTATAGCTCAGAGCACATCGACGATTCAAAGCACCATATGTCACTAATGTGAACAGAAGTTTCTCCATTTTTTAAAAGTTGGTCTGGTTGAATATGTATTTATGTATGTATCACGTGTGCAGGCCACACCAATGGAGTTAAAGAGCTGAAAATTTAAGCGTTTACTCCTTAAGAGGTCTTGAAAAAATGTTTTCTGCTTAAAAAACATACCTCCCAACCCCTTAAGTACCATTCTAGTGGGGGGGGGGGTCAATTTTTTTATGTTAATGGATCTTTTAGTTTATGCCCGGCAATATTCACACTTTTTTTTTAATTTGGACTTTTTTCAATGATCACTACCTACCAAAAAGCAAAAGAAGTAACTTATTCATTGATCATCCCTTTTCCCCAATTTTTTAACTGATCATCCCAATGCTGCTAAAAGACATTGGTCAAGTGACTGTTTCTGTAGTAACTTGAAATTTCAGTCTATTGGAAAGACAAAAAAAGTCACGTTTTTTTTATCTGACACTATTGCAGTGGATTAGAGTTAGGGGCTGGGGTTTATGATTGTTTTGGGGTTCTGGAAATACACTAGACTAAATACCCGTCATAATGGGATGGGGTAAATTGCTATCAAAAAAAAAAAAAGAAAAAAAAGAAGAATTATAAAAATACATAGATGTATTGATGGCAATCAGATAATGTTAACTTTAATTATTTTTTAAAAAGTGATTTTTGTAATAGTTTCTGCTTCTGTTATGATCTCAGAAAAATGTTAAATGTATAGATATATATTGATTCATCATCATTATTCTCAACATCGGCCTTTTAGCGTCCTTCGTTGGATATAGATCTCCCCAAGCCTTTAAACCTCCTCCGATGGTAGATCTTTTGCGAGGCTTTAAGCCTCCTTCGTTGGACATGGTCCTTTCCTTGGCTTTTTAGCCCCCTTCGTTGGACATAGACCTTCTGCAAGCCTTTTAACCCCCTTTGTTGGACATAGACATTTTGCAAGCTTTTTAGCCTTCTTCGTTGGACATAGACCTTCCTTAGGCCTTCAAACCTCCTTCGTTGGACATTGTCCTTTCCCAAGCGTTTTTGCCTCCTTCGTTGGACATACTTCTGCAAGCCTTTTAGCCTCCATCGTAGGACATAAACCTTCTGCAAGATTTTTAGCCTTCTTCATTGGACATAGAGCTTCCCTAAGCCTTTAAGCCACTTTCGTTGGACATAGGCCTTTTGCATGCCTTTTAGCCTCCTACGTTGGACACGGTTCTTCTGCAAGCCTTTAAACCTCCTTCGTTGGACATTGACCTTCTTCAAGCCTTTTAGCCTTTTTCGTTGGGCATAGATTTTCTGCAAGTTTTTCAGCCTCCACCGTTGAACACAGACGTTCTTCAAGCCTTTAAGTCTCTTGCGATGATTGACCTTCTGCAAGCCTTCAAGCCTCCTTCATTGGACATGGACCTTCCTCAAGCCTTTTGGCCTACTTTGTTGGACATAGAACTTCTGCACGCCTTTTAGCCTCATTTGTAAGGACCTTTCTCAAGATTTGCTTGACCTCTCTATCATGGGCGTTACATAGCCAATACTTCCTGAACTTGTCTAATTCATCTCACTATCTTATTTTTTTACTAGTTGTTGTGTCTCATCTCATCTCTAGGAATCATGATGTCATGTGGTTGCCTGTCATTTTAGCAACATGATCATCCCATTGCCATTTGAGTTTTCTGATAGATTCTATGATATCTCTGTATTCCCTTTAATATAATGTGCTGTCTTGTGATCTCTCCATATGATGGTGAGCATGATTCTCTTCTGTGCACGTTGCATGGTTCTCAGTTTGAGGGCCAATCATTGGTTAGGTTCTATGTTTCAGCTCCATAAATGACTACTGGTAGGATGCATTGGTTGTAAACCCTTCTTTTTTAGGCTCATGGGATTTTCTTGATAATTGCAGCAAATTGTTTTCAAAATTTTCCATATTTTTCCAAACCGCACTGTTCAAGGTCCTATTAGAATTTTATGTGTTTGTTTTCAGCTTACACTTACATTAATTCATAAAGCAATACCTTAACCATACTACATCAAAATTTGCATCCATTAAAACCACACTATTCAAGGTATTACTGTGCATACGCTCTACTTAACAGAAAATAAACAAATAATCATTCTTCCTTTTATTCTCTGCACCTCTCTAAGAACGATACCAATGTACCTATAGTTAGCATGATATTGCATTTCCAATCAGCTGCTGATATCTCTTTTTCTCTTCCCTCCTCTCTATGAACAATAGAAAGAGGATGTGCTGCGATTAGGCAATCTTTCATTAGCAACCGGTGGATTTAGCTAACAAAAAAAGGCACAAGAAATGTTCCTTTTTTTTAGCATGAATTTACATTGTGAATCGACCCCTCCACCAAAAAAAAGGAAACATTCAAAAACCAACTTACTAAAAACCTGCTTGAGTGTCACATTGGAACACACAGAAATGGGGATATGTTGTATGGTTTCTGCGGTAGTCTCTCACCTTCAGAGAGATTGACAGACTAGCAGACATTTGGTGGATTATAATAAGATACTTATACCAAGCACCAGATGATTAAAGACCCTTTCATAATGAGTCAAGACAGTCGACCAGTCGAACATGTTGGTTAGATTTGCCACGTGAGTGGATAAGGATTTTCCTAAAAAATCGTAAGATCTGGGGTGGAAAAAGTTTGAGTTGAAAAGAAAAAAGAAATATTTTTCAGCAAAGTACTATTAACCATCAGCAAAGTTGAGAAAAATATCATGCAGCACAAAAGTATGAGTATGTGTACATGTGTGCACACGTGTATTTCAAACATTTTAAGATTCTTTTAATGATTAGTCAAGAACTTTATTTGAAACATGATAGTATTTGTATCTGCCATCCCGAGACTGACTCATAATAATTTTTTTCATTGACTAAAATCTGTATGCGAAAAGTCCACTTTTGACCAACAATCAGAATTTTGTTGATTTCTTTGAAGATGACTTGTTCCTTGGTGGTTTTTGAAAGAAGAAAAGAGTTGGCTGTTTCGGTTGATGGTCTCTAATGGTTCAAATAGTGTGTACAATTTTCTAAACATACTTGCATTTATTCTTAGGCACATACACACACACACACACACACACACACATGAGTTAAGTATCATGTGAAATCAAGTACTGATTATTGTTGTTATTGAAATTCAAATGTATCCTTGCATGTCAGAGTGTACATAAATAATCCATACTCTTTGAAACACATACACACACTCACACAGACATATACATACATACATTACCAGTCAAAATGCTTGACACTCTTGAATTTGTTGTGCAAAATGCACAAGACATTCAGAAATTTATGGAAATCAACCAAATTTTTATCATCAGAATACTTCAATAGGATGTCCGAAGTAATTTAGCTGAAAAATCATTTTTTTCTACTTGAATGTAATTTTTCCGCAGAGGAAATTGAAAATATGACCTGGACAGTAATACTGGCACCTTTCATTTATATTTGGTTGCATGTGTGGCAGTGACTGTCCCCAAATGTTTCTTGTTGCTATCTAGAGGCTTCTTGTTCTTGTCAGCTAGTAGTTTCTCCCAATTTTAAGAATCTAATTCTTGTCAGCTAGTAGTTTCTCCCTGTCTTAAACATCTAGTTCTTGTCATTATGGTTCATATGATATTATGAATCCTATATGACTGGGAGAAACTACTAGCTGACAAGGACAAGAAGCTTAAGGGTGGGAGAAACTACTAGCTGACAAGAACAAGAAGCCTAAGACTGGGAGAAACTACTAGCTGACAAGAACAAGAAGCCTAAGACTGGAAGAAATTACTAACTGACAAGAACAAGAAGCCTAAGACTGGGAGAAATTACTAACTGACAAGAACAAGAAGCCTAAGACTGGGAGAAATTACTAACTGACAAGAACAAGAAGCCTAAGACTGGGAGAAATTACTAACTGACAAGAACAAGAAGCCTAAGACTGGGAGAAACTACTAGCTGACAAGAACAAGAAGCCTAAGACTGGGAGAAACTACTAGCTGACAAGAACAAGAAGCTTAAATATGATTACATTGTAGATTGAACCACCGACTGAAAACCTATTTTAGGTGGGGAGGAATTTCAGAAAGGAAATAAAAACATTTTTTTTGTTTAAAAGAGTTAATTTTTCCCTCTGCAACCATTCATGTGTGGTTTTGGATGTGTCCTATTGTTTTTCATCATATTCTTCAGACCAGACTTAGTTATCTTACGCTGAGTAGCGCATTTCCCCTAAAATCCTTTGGTATTACTTTGATATGGCCAAGGCTATCAGCGTATTGGTACCTTTTGGTTAAGGGAGCAGAAGGCTTTTTTTGCCAGAAGGGGGGGGGGATATTGATTCCTCATCCCCTGGTTCATACACCTATTGTCGAGGCCTCCACTTGAACCAGAGACTGCAGAACAGCCTCATAACATTATGCTGAATATCTGGGTAGGGTGTTCTTTTCCTCAAAAGCTTCATTTCATTGTCTATTAGCAAATAGCAGGTGCACATTGCCTGGAGTTCTATTTTTTTAGTATCTGTCCATGGAAAATTGTCCTGGAAGTTTTGTTGTTAGGTCAGGTCCTATTTGGCAAAGATCAGTCATTCTTTTCATGTTTTCTTTCAGCACTGATGTCCTTCTTGGCTTTCGCTTAGAAGAGAAAACACCTGACCCAAAGTTTGAGCATGGTAGAGTATCCATAATATTATGGGGGTTGCTTTTCTGTCTCTGTTATTGGACCATACTGAATTTTTAATTCAAGCGCAACTCAATTTGTATATAACCCCCCCCCCCCAAAAAAAAACTACAACCCCCTAAACAAACAAGCAAGAAATTTAAAAAAAATACGAAACAACACAAATCAAAGAAAAACAAAAAAAAAAACAAACAAAAAACTGACAAGATTTCCAAAAATAGAACTTGGCTTAAATCTAATTAAAATCCAAACCGTCCCCTCCCCATATCTAGCGAATTAACGATTTAATAGGCCAATAATATGAGTGTGTAGAATCCTTAAATGCTTGGAGCCATTCAATCATCGACATCCCAGAAACAATAATGGATGGAGATTCTCCTCTTTTTTTCACTGGCAATAACAAAGGAAGGCTACCTATCAGTCACTGTGACTCTATTACCGACCGACCGATATAAAGGGTTGCCTGGAAGGCGTCTACTGGCAGAACGGAATAATGGATAATAAAGAAAGAAAGAACGGCTTTGACTGTCCGTCCTACCGATTCAAGAAAAGCTGACAGCAGAGACTTACAGGCTGCCAAAATCTGGCCATTTTGATACCGATTTATGGTTGTTGCTTTCTCTCACAGTCTATTCATACACGCACTCGCACGCACGCACGCACACATCCACAGACTCGGGAAGACGTAGACACACAAGCACACAGACACACACACACACAGATATGCGCATACACATACACGCAATTGGAGATGCATACCCAGGAACGTGTACAGTTACACACTCACACACACACATAGAGGAGAGAGGAAGTGAGGAGAGAGAGACAGATAGAAGGAGAGGAATGAAGCCTCCCCTTCCGCCTGAAGAACAAAGAAGTTAGGACAAAGGAAGAGGAGTGAGATGGTTTTTCCCTGACAGACACACACGCCTTCTCTCAGCCCGGCCCGTGGAAGGTGGAAGTGACATTTCTGCTCCATACACACACACTCAAACACAGACACACACACACACACACACACACACACACACACACACACACACACACACACACACACACACACATTCGAACCTGAACATGCAAAGTGAGGGAAACACGCATACACACAGAAGCAATAGACTCACACATTAATGCTAAGACACACACGTACACTCACAAGTGAAGACACGCAGTACGCACACGTGTAAATGCATACGTTCACATATATGCACACACATACTTATATGCACACACTTACACTTACACGCAAAGGCATGTTCACACACGCACACTCACATGCAAATGCAAATACGCATACTCACACACACACACACACGCACACACGCATACAGAGTGTTGAACAGTAGGCTGAGTGATATTCCATAAATTCCTCTCTGAAACCTGATGGACCAAATAGCCCTGTTTAAAACTTTTGACAATATTTTTTTTTTTTTTGAAAACCTATTGAGCTAATCTACATATATCATGAACTGTGCCATTTTCTTAGTTCGCTGTCTGTAACCATGAAATCTTCCACTTGAAGGTAATAAGTTTGCTGATAGATATGTCTCCTGTCTATCATTTTAAACAATGGACTCTCCCATTTTCAAAACTTCGCTCCACGCTTCTCTTTCACTTATTTGAAAAAAGGTAAAAAGTGGAAATTGCATTCAGCTCTTGTTTTGGAGCGACCCCTCAGAGGCAATGCTCAAACCTTTTTTCTTTTCTCTCCCACACCTCAATCTCCTGTACCACCCATCACTATGACCTCCAATGACTCAGCATGACAAACCATCTTGACCATTTTTGGGGTCAGGGGACGCTCAAAGATTTTTTCTGTATAAATTGATGGTAATTTTTCTTCACTTTATGCCATTTTAGCTTACCAAAAGCTTTCAAAGAAAAGCTTTATTTTCGATAACAGGGAAACCTTCATATATCTGAGTACTTTTTCATGGAATTACCAAGTATTAGAAGGAGAGCAAAAATTTCTACCCATTTATGAAAGCCAATCGCAGGGTAGATGACTTATTTTAGACATTTATGCTCAGTGACGTTCCCATGGTTGGTGTCACACGGGGTGATAACTCAGGGTGTCACTCCCAGTGTTGCCAATTCAAAGATTTTTCGTACTAAATTGACCTAAAAAATACTTTAAAAAATGGCAAAAGGCACTGAAAAATAGTTAGCCTACTTATGGCCATTTCTAATGGTTGAAAATATAGCTAAAGATGGGCTAAATCGCTGAAATTCAGGTTTAAGAGTCGCAGTAAACATTCAATTTTTTGCACCTCTGAACATCATGGTGTCTCCCCTTGGAGGGAATCACCCAATACAGACTGCCCCCTGCCCTCCCTTCAAGTGGGCCACTGCCAAAGCCATTAGTTTTTGGCTCTTTTCTTTTAATGACAAGAAACAATGGTGCCTTCAATTGAAATTTGTGAAGGTGTTTCTAGACAAGCCTGACTGCAGCTGGGTCAAACTCCACTCCAACTTCTACTCCGACTGGAGATGATTATTGCAACTTTTGTGCTGTATATGTAAAGCTGAATTGGTGAAATGGCTTAATTACCAAATTTCACTTATTTTTTGTACAAAAAGTTTGACTTCACTTTGAAAACACAAAATTTTGATTGCAAAAATATAATTGTTTTATATCCTTGTTTTCATTTAATGAACTTTTGAACAAAATAAAGTAAAGTATTTACTTATTTTTTGAAAAAAAAGTTAAAACTTCATTTACCTTATTTTTTGTGAAAAAAAACTGATTTAAAAGAACTTTTGATGGTAAAAAAATGGTTGTTTTGAATTTTTATTTTGATTAAATTAACTTCTGATCAAATCAAAACTACATATTTCATTTGTTTTTTATTCACAAAGTTAGAATTTCATCAATCAAGTGATTTCAACAATTCTGTGTAACATATTTGTTTTGAATAAAAAATCATAAAAATACATTTTTTTGTATAAATATATCTATTTTTCAGAATGAAATAAGCCCTTGCGTATCTGGAAGATAAATTTAGTTGTATGATAGGTGTACGAGTCAGGGGACTAGTGTTCTCCTGAATTCGAGCAAAATGTGTTAAATTTGGGGAAAATCGGTGTAATTCAGGCAAATTAAGCCTTTTGCCCCCTTTATAGAAAAAGTTACTATACACTTATGTGTAAGACTCAACAACTTGGCTCAGTCAGTAAGAGACCAACCAACCAACCAACCAACCAACCAACCAATCAGTTGTTTGTAATTTCATGTCACACTAGAGGAATGATAATTTTCACTCCTCTAATTTTGGTGAGGGTTGTTCTTGTTATGGTAGAAAAATAAAGTCAACTCCAGACTTAGACTTTGACAATATGTGTTTTCATGATTTTGGAAACAGTGCAAATGATGAAAGTGTATCAGGAATAGGAAGTTGAGAAAAGAAAAAAAACCCAATGGCCATGTATTACTCCAATCTTGGTTTGTAAAAAAAAATATTCCCTATTTGATTAAACACATATAATCATAGTCCTCTCTAAGCTGCGCACATGTGTGTGTGTGAACACACATTTCGCAACTAGTGCACAAACGAAAATTGATGCGTGCACAAAAGACGATGTTTGTTAAAAGTTGAATAGCTTAACTCATTCAGGCCTGTTTTTTTTATTTTAAGGATAACAGAGCAACAGTGGCAAGAACATAATGGATGGATTTAAGTTTTCTCATTTTCAAAGAAACCCTGGGAAGTCATACATCATTTCAAAGGTTATAAGACATGGATTTCACTTATGGCAAAATTATACAAGTATAATGGCCATGTGACCTCATTATGTACTCAGAATGGCCGTCTCATTCATGTATTTCATTCATGTGTGTCGTGAAATTTAAAGTACACTTATGTGCACTTCCAGCCTGAATGAAATAACAAAATAGTAGAAACTGCTACATCATGCACATAACTTTGTCATGGAAAAAAATTTGAATCATGTAAAATTTTTTTGCACTTAGAAGGAACTTTGCATTTGATATATAATCCTGCTCATGTTCACATACAAGGGGGCATCTAGAGGCAATAAGTCTCTTGCATAAGACGTAGTTGATAGCCAAATTTTGATCAGAAATCTTCACTTCGATATTTGATCTATGTGATAGAGAAGTGGTGGTCCAAATGTATTGATAAAGATGGAGTAAACTACCGTTGTATGTCCAGTAGCGCTGACACAATTTCACAAAAATCCGCAAATACCTCCACAAATTTTTTTTTATTTTTCCGAAAAAGCAACTGGCCACATGTGCTTCAGATTCTTCTCTCTTTGCTTGTGTGTGTGTGTGTGTGTGTATGTGTGTGTGTTTCTAGGCACTTCTTGTCACATTTTTGGAGCCACCACCTGAAAAGATTTGTATGAGTGTACCATGAGGCACCATCTAAAAACACTTGTTTTTTTTTTTGTTTTTTTTAAAGTACTTTTTTGGATCCTTATGGTCATTTCACACTAACAATACCCAAATCTTATGTTGGTATTTTTTTAGATAATTTTAGATAAAAATCTCTATCTTTTGGATGATTTTTCAGATGATCTGTTCTGGTGCACGTGCAAACTATTGTGATTCATTAAAACGATATATATATATATATATATATATATATATATATATATATATATATATATATGTTATCTAGAAAGATTTAAACATCAAATATACAAAAACCTTTTCTACAAAATTTTATATTTTTTCAGTCACTTATTTCCCAACATCTGTTATTGTAATTTATGTGATTTTCTTCAGTGTTTTTTTTAATCTTTCACACAGAATTTGATATTATGGTTATACGTGTGCATTTTTTCTTGTTGGTATCATCAATTGTTTACCAAGTAACTTTTTCAGGGATTTAAAAAAAAACAAAACAATTATATAAACATGGCTCCCCAACAGTGTTGAACAAACACCACTTCCCTTTCAGCTATGATTTTAATGTTTAGCTTATGTCATAGATGTAGTTTGTTATTTTATATAGGTTATTATCATAATGTATTGTATATGGATTTTATTTTATACTGCACATAATTTAATACTTTGAAACACAGGGCTTACTTACATAGGTTACCCCAAAAATGTATTTAATGAGATAAATATATATATTGAAACTCTCATTTGAAATGATCTCTCCTTAGAACATGGCGAATGAGTCATTTGGCCTGGACAGCATAAATAGAATAAACAACCAAAGAAAATAGGGCTGCTGCAGGAATCAAACCTGTGACCGATAGGGTAGCTGCTCCAACATAGCTTGTTTTTACTATTGAGTTAAACAACTGCCAGTCATGCAAAGGCCTAAATAACTGTTCCAACTCCAAATTCCCATTTTGCTTGGAGTTGCAAGAGTTATATAGCCATGTGTATTACTGGTGGCTATTTAGCTCAATGGTAAGAGCATCGCTACATTGAAGTGGCTACCCTATCAGTTGCTGCTTCGATTCCTATGGCAGCCCTATTTTCTCTGATTGTTTATTCTATTTAGGTTGTCTAGGCCAAATGATACATTCACAGTGTGATAATGGGAGTTCATTTTAAATAAGAGTTTCAATATAATATAACGCAATTTATATATATATATATATATATATATATATATATATATATATATATATATATACATACATGTACATATAGTACAAATCAAGTTTGCAATATAGCATGTTAGTTTAGAGTAGAGCTAGAAGTATAGTGGAAAGTGGATTCGCTACACAAACAGGTTTATGTTTCTGCCCTCTTTGGTATACCAAGTATACCAAGCAGAGATATCAACCCAGGAAAAACCCTAAGAAGTAAAATATTATATTGGAATATCTAAAACATCATTTAAATTTAGATTAGCCAACCATATATCATCCTTCACAAATGAAAAATATAAAAACAATACATCTTTATCAGCCTATTATTGGGAAATGTACAAAATGAATTACAAACCAACGGTAAAATGGAAAATTTCAAGATCAACCAATATATGCTAAAACATAGAAAATCCTTGGAAATCCGAGGAATTTGAAATACTAAATTTTGCTATAAGAACAAAAAAAAAAACTAAAGTAGATATATTAAACAGGGAAAATGAAATAACTCTAAAATGCTAGCATCGCTAAAAAATCTTTTTAACGAACACGATATAGCAATGCATACATTAGTTCATTTAAGGTAACATAGACAGTTTACTTATATACCCATCTCCCCCCCCCAAATATCAAATCAACATTATATACTTCCTCAGATGTCCAAGTCATAAAGGATACTAACATAGGCAATAAGTTTAATCCAAAATATCAAGGTTAAGACCAAAACATCCTTTAGAACACAATTCAGTATCCCCTTATAGATAACTCCTATACTTAGCTCACACCCTTTGACATGTAACTTACAACCACCAGCAAAACGTACACACTACAAAAAACAATAAAACAAAATAAAAATTCCTCACACTCTGAGCGATACCCACAAGACTCTCACCAAATTCCCCAAATAGGAATCTAAAATCATATATAATCATTTGCCTGAAGAGGCCCAAAGAGGGCAGAAACACAAACTTATTTGTGTAGCAAATCCACTTTCTACTATATATATATATATATATATATATATATATATATATATATATATATACATACATATATATATATATATATATATATACATACATACATACATACATATATATATATATATATATATATATATATACATACATACATACATACATATATATATATATATATATATATATATATATATATATATATATATATTGTTGATTCAAATACATTCATGTTCACATAAATGTGTGGAACTTCCAGTAATCAAATTTTATTTGAAAAAATAATTTAGAAAACAATTTTTTTTCCAGTTTGAAATATTTTAAATTTAGATTTCTTCAGAAGTAAAATACCCAATGAAATGAGATTTTCTAAAAAGTTTCAGACGTTCTATATCAATTTTCAAGATTAAATTCTATAGATTTATGTTGTTTTTTAAAAATTTTATTTGCACCAGACATTGAACTTTTGCTAAGATTTATTTTTTTCGTTCGATAATTGTTTTCAATATCACATGGTACTATTCATTCACACATACCTATATGTATCTAGGGTGTATTTTGACAGTCCATCATTTGACCATTCCGTCCGTCTTGAGCTGGATGTTAATTTGTCCTTCTCTTTAGGATTTGTATTAATAACTTATATTTTTTTTTCAAGTTTGAACTGAAAAAAAAACATAAATGTATTTTTAATGTCTATAATTGTCGTTGTCTAGTATATCTGTTGTATGCAGTTGCCACAATTAAAAAGGTCTACAACTACTCAACAAGCTCATACCCCCCCAGTAATATGTCTGGGGACCTCTCCTAAGGGTCCACAGCCCCCTAGGTTGGGAAGTACTGATATGGAATGTAGGCGAAACATGGATGTTCTTCCCACTCAGACGAAAAGATTTGGAACTCCTCTGCGAAATTAAGTCATGTGATCAACATCTTTTGGGCAGGTCATGTTAGGAGTGATCAATCAAAAAAATTGGAATAAGGGAAGATCAATGAATAAGCTACTTCTTTTATCTTTTGTTGGGCTGTGATTGCTAAAAAAGCCTGAATTTAAAAAAAATTAAGTGTAAATGCTACTGTATACATACTAAGAGGCTAGTTTAGCATAAACTGACATTGTAAATTGAACCCTGCACTGAAGTGCTATCCAATCAAAATTTTGCTCAGGGCCTCATAAAAGCTTGCGCAAGCACCAATATTTCATGCAAACTCGTTCTTTCCATAATTTCCCTTTAGGTCCTTCTTGAACAGTGATGGCGAACCTATCACATATGTGACAGCAGTGATACACTGCAAGCTTCAAGCTGGAGTGATGGACTTAAAAAAAAAGCCTCTTTCAAATTTTATTTTGTTATTCTAGTTTTATGAGTGTTTTTTGAAATTTCAAGTTATGTTATATTATACTCCTTATTTTACAGATATATTAGAAATATCGACTGCTTATCTATAAGTATTTACCTAATACTAAAATACACGTAAAAGTCTGTCTCCATGTATGCCTTGTATTTCAACTAAAATGGACTTCCGTATTCGAAGACCTGTAACAGAGATCAGTCATAACTATCAACATTTTATTTAGGACTCAAGAAACATAGGTTAATCCTCAAATTTCATTTAAGCAGATCAAAATAATTTTAAATCTTTCAAAACAAACACCCATTCATTTTTAAAATATTGAATAGGTATTTGTTTTGAAAGAATTAAAATTAGTTTGATCTGCTTAAATGAAATTCAAGGATTAACCTATATATATGTACATACATACATATATACACATCCTCTTAAACTATTCTAAGTCCACTGCTGGACGAAGTCCTTTCCCATTACCCTCTGTGATGAGCATGATTGGATCAATCTCTGTCCTGTCTTCCAGGCAAACTTTTCTATCTTGTTTTTCTGTGTTGGACTTGGTCTTTTCCTACTGCATTTACTGTACCACGGGCACCAATCAGTTAGCTATTTGCTCCATCTGTTGTCCTTTCTTCATGCAACGTGCCCTACCCATCTCCATTTTTGATGCTTAATTACTTGAATGGTATCAATAACCCTGGTCCTCTCTTGGATCCATCTCGATCTTTTTCTATTGCCAACAGTTATTCCTAACATTGTTCTTTCCATTGCCCTTTACCAGGACTTTATCATTGAATGTTACTTATGTTTCTTTGTTCATCATTAACCCATTTTTGGGCTTTCTCTATTTAGATTACTTACTATGTTTTGTAAGAGCTCTGCAGTTTCTGCAATTAATGCATTATCACAGTACTTAAAACTGTTCAAATATTCTCCATCTATGCTTACACCCATGGGTACTTTCGCTGTAAAGAGTTATAGCGATATTGGATCCCCTTGTCTCACTCCTTTTCCTATCTTCATCTTGTTGGTATCTCAACAAAGACTTATCATCGCAATGCCATTTTTTGTACATATTCCCAATTACTATTATATAATTCTGATTTATACCTTGTTTTTGCATCAAAGACTATTGTGTATTCTATTGAATCAAAGGCTTCTCCATCGTCTTTATAAGCTGAGGAAAGTGCTTCGTTGTATGTATTCTGTATGTATGTATTATGTATTCTGATGTCTTTTTGAATAGCCCATCTAATTCAGGTGACCTACATAATAGCATTTTGGGAAACCAGGTTAAGACTGAACTTTCCATTGATCAATAAAATGAGATTTTTTTCTAAGTTGAGGGATTAGAATATTTACTTTTGTGAAAAACAATATTTATATACAATCATGAGGTTCTTAAATCAATCATTTTCCAAAGGAGGAAAAAAAGAGATTCGAAAAACTACTGTAATGATATTTCTGATTGATATATTGAAAGGGTTTCATGCCTTAATTGATCCTTGTGGATGATTCTTTGTTCAACTGATAACCTTTTCTGTACACTTCTCTCACTATTTTATTGTAAATCTCTTTTGTCAAATTTTTATGGTAAATAATTTACGAGGCATTTTTCTTGAAACTGTAATGTATTGTTATCAGAGAACACGGTCAAAAGTGTTTTACTAGTTGATAGCATCAAATAGTGTTCCATCGCGATTTGGTTGTAACATTTCTGCAGCAAGCAAAAATATTTTGAATATCATTTTTTTTTTTCATGAAAAGGTCCTTTCTACAATTTGATATACAGAGAGAGAGAGAGAGAGAGAAGAGAGAGAGAGATTTAGTTTGGTAAAGGAGGAAATTTCACTCTTTAGTTTCTTCTGAATTAATTCTTATTTCTTCTCCTTTAGAGTTAAACAACTAAGTAGATTTGTACAAGGGTAGTGATTGTGTTTTGGTACCACCACCCCACCGAAAAAAGACTAAAAATATAAAGAGAGCATAGTATCTTATAGAATGTCTCGCTAAACAGAAAGCAAATTTGATACATTATCACTGATTTATCCTTGAAACTTTTGTACCCAACCAAATCAACGACTCAAAAATCTCTTTTCTGGGATAAAAAAAGCCCAATAAAGTTATAAATCTATGCGAGACCTTAACTGGACATGTAGGTAAGTTTGATTAATTCATCTATTAGCATTGATTAATTCATATGGAGACTTGCATTATTTATATCAATCAATGATCATTATCTCTTAAATTCATAAACCGCTTGACATCACGTGGAAATAATTGATAGTAGAACTCATCAATGAACAGCATGAAAAATAGTGGAACTCCTCTGTGAAATGAATTTTAAAAAATCACCCAATGATCTAAGGGAGATAATTTTAACCAAAAGTCATTACCATTGGAATTGACATTCTATTTTCTTTCTATGAATTTAAGAGTCATTATGTATGTCGGTATTTGAGTTGGGTTGAGTGAATTTAGTTTTTGACACACCTTGAGATTATCGACGATACACTAAAGTATTGTGGCATACAGTTTTGTAAGTTCTGGTCTAACACTTCAAAATAGATGAAAAAGTGATGATGTAGTGATAGAACTATGTTTATGGAAGCACGGAATGCTGTTTTGACAAACACAATATTTTTGTTTCTGTGGAGAAATTGTCTGTTTTTCATAAGCACGAGAGTTGGACATCACATGTGAGATTTTATGGATGCTCAGTAACACAAATATGGATTCTGACTTGGCTTTTCCACTGTATTGATTGGCTGAAATTTGAAATGTATCTAATCGAAAATATTCATCAGTGTAATTTACGAAAGTTTTATGAATCCTTTGTTACTTATTGAATTGATTTTATTCTTGGCTGTATACCTACTTTTCAATTTCAAGTCATTTTGTATACCACAAAACGAATCCCAAAATAGGCCATATTTTATGAGATTATCCACGGGGACTTACATTGCTCTGGAAACCCCAGTTAAACGGGTTCACTTTGCTCATTCCTGATGGACCCCTGTGGGATCATGGAGCACAAGTCCAAGATACAGTTTTATCGTATACCTTATTCCCGAAACCCATTTCAATCACTGAGCAAAAAACCTATATACAATCGACTGACTGCATATTTTTATTAAAAAAAATAACATTGTTATGTATGTAATGCACATATGGCCCACATCAATGGAGCCAGAGGGCTGAAAATGTAAGCATTTACCCATTATTATGTCAAAAAAATAGTTTTTTGTTTTCTTTGAAATTCTTCCGAAAATAGGTTTTTAGTGGAAGATTTAATTTACTATGTAAGTTTATGCAAAATTGGTCTTTTAGTTTATGTCTGGCAGCATTCAAAATTATATTTTAAAAATTTGGACTATTTCTGTGATCACTGCGCCAAAAAAGACAAGAGAACTAACTTGTCCATCAATCACCACGTCTTCTAGGTTTTAATTGATCACCCCTGAAACAACATACTGCTAAAAGAAGTTCATTGCATGATAGTTTCTATTGAGTAACCAACAAAACCTGTAGGTCTTTGTAATGATTGGATTTAGTCTATTTGTCGCTATTTCCACGATCCCTGTGTGCCCCATCAAGTTTCAAGCTTGGTTGACGTTTGTATTTTAACCCGATGAATGTTGTAGAAAGAGTTT
>OY735227.1:8879955-8960229 GCA_963457665.1 Thysanoteuthis rhombus | reverse complement strand
TTTTCCTATCCTTTTCATCAGATACATCTGATTATGGCAGAGTGTCAAATTAAAACAGATTATGTTTAAAAGAGTAGAGAATTCCTTAAGGAGACTTTCCTCTCTGATCTTTTAGGCCTGTCACTGATAGATGAAAAAGGAAAAAAAAGTCCGAAGGCAAAAGAAGAAAAGAATATGAGTCCAAGTGCAAAGAGAAAGTGGCTTTAAACTTTGAAACAAAGAGAAGGTAGCTTTGAACAAGAATACAAAAAGAAAGTAGCCTTAAATTACAAAACAAAGAGAAAGCAGCTGTAAACTAGAAAACTATGAGAAAGTGGCTTCAAACTAGAAAACAAAGAGAAAGTAGCTTTGAATTAGAACGCAAAAAGAGAGTGGCTTTATATTAAAAAAAAAAAAGCGAAAGTGGCTTTGAATTTGAAAAAAGAGAAAGTGGCTGTGAATTGGAAAAATAGAGAAAGTGGCTTTAAATTTGAAAAAAAAGAGAAAGTGGCTTTGTATTAGAAAATGAAGAGAAAGTGGCTTTGAATAAGGAAACAAAAAGTAGCTTGGAGAGAAAGTGGCTATAAACTAGGAAACAAAGAGAAAGTAGCTTTGAATTAAAAAAACAAAAAGTAGCTTTAAATTAGAAAACATTTAGCCCTGTGTTTAGGTGCATCTAATGCTTCAAAATGACTTTAATAGATTGCATATGCAGAAAGCTATGTATATAATCAATCCTCAAAGTGGGTTAAGATTTACTTTAGTTCACTTGGTTGGAAAAAATAAAAAAGAAATTGCTTAGCTGTAATTGTTTGCGCTTTCAAGCCAAAAGACCTTAGAACCTTCTGGTAATTTGTTAGGTTTTAGAAAAATATAAATTTTCAAGTTCTACGAAGATTGGTTCTACTTACAGTGTAACTGAAATGGATTGTTACTTTTGTATGTAAGTAAGACTTTGAAGTTTTTTTATCACTGCCTCTTGTTCATTACGTTAAAGTAATTGTTTGTGCTTTCATTAAGGTTTTAGTACCCCCACCCCAACCTAAATGAAAGTACAAAAAGTCTTATATCAATATTTTAAGAAGCCTAGATAACAATCTCCACAGGAGAAGTAACCAAATACTCTAAAGCCACGTTTCCATGCAACGGACGGAAAATGATTGCCCAGTTTACCATTACAGTTACATTGTAAACAAAATCCATCAGCTAAAAACTTAAAAAATCGATTTTCAAAAGAATATTTTGCTGGATAATTCTTAGAATGGATGGTACTTGGCACGATGACATGATCAGTAATTGTGTAAATGGTAATAAACCATGTTCGTTTCATCTTTTTCTGGTTATACTCTTTTCTACATTATAGTCCCCACCAATTTATATAACCAAAAGTTCATGTCTGTCCAATTGGTATCTCTGAAAGTTCTCAATGAATTTCAACGAAATTCTGTTGAGGGTTGGGTAATAGGCTACGGAGGATGTGATTGAATTTTGAAGTGCATCCATACGCAGTTACTTGCCCCTGACAATGACATTGGCAAAAGTATCCGGTCTCTGAGTGCTTCCCAGTTTTTTAACGTGGGCCCACTTTCTAACCAATCAAAGAGCATTATGTTAATCCACTGAAGAAAATCCACACTTGTGTACCTTTATTTCAGTTCAGAGGAAAAAAAAATGTGCTCCAGAGTTTAGGAGACCTGTAGAAAGAACTGTAGACATAATAAGATTTGTGTAGACACCTGTGTTTTGTGACATGAAAAAATATGTTGGACTTTATTTTTTCTGGAAATAGATGTTGGGAGGTGGGAGAGTGTGAAAAAGAAAACGGAAGAAAAACGAAGAAGTATTTTTGAATAATTCAATTATCCGATGGTTGAACAGATAAATGAATAAGCGAATGAAAAAGTCAAGAGAAAGAAAGAATGAAAAAGAGAAAGAAGAAAATTCCTTTTAATTCAATTCCGAACAAAAGGAAAATCCACAGGTTCACCATTAATGAATACATTTCAGCGTTCCTTTATTTTGTAGAAAAGAATGGTACCAACGAGAGAGACATCATGCAGTTTGCGATGGTGGGCAAGGAAGAATTATCTCTTCTTTAAGGAATCTAGAACCAATCAAAGAAAAGGTTAAAACCTTATCATTTTGAAGAGAAGAATGAAAGGAATTAACCCACCGTTCGGGAGGAACCATTTTTAGATCTTACAAAGGAATGTTTTTTTATCATTGTGCTTTCCAAATGCCACTATTTTCCTGGTCCGGGATTTTAATGGGTTTCTTTGTATTGAAATTCAAAGTATTTTCTCTTTATTGAAAAGCATAATATTATAGCGCACTGGTCTGTCTAGAATTGTATTTTAATTCATCAAAAATTCTACCTGAATGCATCGGTATTTTTTATAAAATACTATCCATTTCATAATATCATGTTTTACTTGAGTCTGTTGACTTGAGATTAATTATATTTGAGTGTGTCATCTCTGGGGGGTTGGTATTTAAAAAGAGAGTTCTACATTTTGAATTGTATATATAAAACCAACAATATAGAATATAGTCATTATAGAAGAATAATCACTAATTTTATTGATTCATTTAATCATTTAACTATTTCACTTTACTAATATTACTAATAATAAGTATAACACACATTTTAATTACTAGTAACAATATTTGTTTCAGAAAACTTTTAATTACTTTATTATTTAGTTATAATAATGTTTATTCTTTATTGTAGAATAACCTTACATGTAGAGCTCACAAGTCAGCACAATATATTGGGGAAAAGATAGAAATCCGAGACATCATAGAATCCATTAGAAAACTCAAATGGCAATGGGCTGGTCATGTTGCAAGAATGGCAGACAACTGATGGACATCAGGACTCATAACATGGAATCCTAGAGATCACATGCAAAACCGAGGCTGGCAGAATACAAAATGGAGAGATAAAGTAGACATGTTCAGAAAGTATTGGCTCTGCGATGCCCATGGTAGAGATGCCTGATGAATCCTGGGGAAGGTCTATGTCCAATGATGGAAGTTAAGAGACTGATGATGATGATGATCAGTAGCAGAGACAGCTTTGAAGCCTACTACATCGTCTTTGAGGTCCTTATTGATGAGAAATCCTATTCCGCTTTGTTTTACTTTCTCTTTTCCGTAGCAATAAAGATGTCGGCCCGTCAGTTTGATTAGTTCTTCTCCGGGTCTTCTCATCTCGCTAATACCTATGATGTCCCATTTGACGTTTTTAATTTCACTTTCTAGATCGGTCAGGTGCATGTCACTTGATAGGTTTCTGACATTGTAGGTACCAATGTATAATGTTGTCCTTTTGGTGACCCTATGGTAGGATAGTTGCTGTTGGACCGATGACTCGATGACTCGGTAGGAACGGGTGTTTTCTTGGTGAAGAGTTTGGGTAGTCACAATTGGAATACATCATCCTCACCCAAGGTAAGTGATGAGTCTCTTGGGGCTGATGACCCAGCAATATGCGAACAAAGAGGAGTGTTGAGCCATACCCTGCCATACTGGCCCATGACGTGTTGGGATGGGGGTCTGGTGGATTGTCCACTGCTGATGTGGTTCAGTGGCCTTAGAGCTCCATCGACTCTTAACACCTTTCCCATCTGTTCTTGGAAGCTAGGTATGGGTGTTTGCAATTCTGTAAAAAATATTTTGTTTGTTTATGATATGACTCCATTATTTTCCAAAGTTTTTAACTTAGTCAAAGTCCCTGGGTTGAAAATTTCAGTTCTTGACTTGCCAAACTCTTCAGGTGGAAGAGAGGGAGAGAGAAAGAGAGAGAGAGAAAGAGAAGACAGGGAGAGATCTTTACTCATAGAATCCAGGGTTAAAATTCTGGCAAAATATTGTGAACATAATTTGAAAATGAAATCAAGATCAAATACTACTGGTCAGGCTTGGATTTTGGGTTGAAAGTTGAGTGATTTTCCATACAAGAGCCACAGTTCAAAATTTTAAAAATTCAACCATTTGTTACTTTGTCAAGGAGTCTTGCTTTGCTTTCAACTTTACTTGGATGGTCTGAGGATTTCTCTCTTTTTTTATTACTTGCCCTTAGACATCGATCCATAAAATCCTCTCTGCTGGGAAATAGGGGATGAGCATTGATATACTGGCTGAACACCCCCCTGCTTTTTGTTTTATTTTGTTTCAAATTCACAGCGATAAACAATAAGGAATTTCAGTTCTAGCCTTGCCGATCTCTTTAGGTGGGAGAGAGAAAGTTTTCTTTGACCAGATAGCCAGCATCACCATACAAGTTTCAAAGAGGTTCAAACTTATTATCATCCAAGTTCCCACTTCTCAATCAGCCCAAGCGGAAATAGACAACGTCTTTGATGACTTGAACTCCCTACTCCAAACATTTCAACGTCATCATGGGAGACTTCAACGCACAGGTAGGACAAGGAAATGAAGATTGCATTGGCAAATTCAGATATAGAGAGAGGAGAAGATCTTGTAAACTTCGCAATGGCTAACGGATACAAAATCATGAACACCTTCTTCAAAAAAGGACTCAATAGGAAATGGACTTGGAAGAGCCCCAATCACGAAACAAAAAATGTAATCAAGAAACATGTGTTGGGTAATTTCTCTCCCACATTTTTAGTACATATATATATATGTGTGTGTGTGTGTGCGTGTGTATATTTAATAAATTCAGCTACAAATGTGAAAACAGCAACATTGCTTCAACAAATCATCATCAGATAATGACCCTGGAGTTATGCATGGTTTTCAAGCCTGAAACATCATAACATATGTTACACCAAGTTGGTAAAATTGCCTACTCGGGGAAATATGAACTTTTTTGACAAAAAATGAATAAAAACATGGTTTTGATTTGATCAAAGGTTTAATTCATTGAAACAAGTTTGTGAAACAACTATTTTTCTACAATCAGATGTTTATGTAAATAAAGTGAGATCAAACTTTTTTTAATAAAAAATTAGTGAATTTCTTCAATTAAGCAATTTCATCAAACCAGTATAACACACACACACACACACACACACACACACTCAAATATATATATATATATATATATATATATATATGTATATTTATATATAAACTTGATTAATTTCTAAAGAAGGAGAAACAAGATATTGTATTACTATATATTTAATCCCATTTGGTTATATAGATAATTTAATTGTATTTTTGTTCCATACTGCCTATAAAGCAATGATTTTGGTAAGCTTTCTTATGATGAACCATTCTTTTCAGAATCAAATGATTAAGTAGAAATTCAGTGTTCTGGAGTATCTTCTATCACGTCTGAAAAACACTTTGTAAATCCTTTTTCTGTTTTTTTCATTCAGAATTGAATGATATATTTCAATGTGAATATCTTATTATAGTCCAATTCTATCACATTTAGTATAATTAGAAAATGTCGACCAAAACTTTCATCATAGGTTTCTTCAGTTTTCAAGCTTGTCTGGCTGGCTGTCTGATTGGGCATGTATGTATTGCATGTATTATGTGTACAGGCTGCACTAATGGAGCTAGAGGGCTGAAAATTTCAACATTTACTCCTTATTATGCCTGAAAAATTTTTTCTTTAGATTTATCAATTTGTTGGATCAAGTCTTTGATAGCTCAACCTTCAAGAACAAGAAAATCACATCAGTCCTAAAGAGAAGGATGTACAACCCAGGCATCATCCCAGTAATCAGCTATGGGGCTGAAATATGGAACCCAACCAGAAGATTGACCCTTAAACTGAGAATATGCACTGGGGAGAATAATGTTTAACCTCATATGGAGAGATAACAAGACAGCACAGTATGAGAAAACAGAAAAGATATCAAGGAATCCATTAGAAAATGTGATGGTTAGCACATCTGCCCCGCACGCAGAAGTTTGTGGGTTCGATTCCTGGTATGAGCAAAGAGTGTCAAAACTTTTTGCAGTACAAAATTTCCCCAAGCTGTTGTTGAAATAGAAGGGCAGATTGGGCTCTCCAGCCTTCGGATGGCAACCAGTCTAGGAGAAGGACAACCCTGATTCCTAACTAGGTACTAGAGGCCCCATGAGATGGTTTGACGCTCAATTTGATGTCTCCCCTGCAAGATTAAGCCGATGCCAGATGTATCGCACTCTTAATTCCTCTTGACTACATTACCAAGGCTGAGAGGGAGATTCTGACATTTTGGCATCATAGGATCTTCTATTGTCAACAGAGACAGAATAATTTTGTGGTAAAATATTATATTTTGATAATTACTCTTGTTACTTGATTAAAAAATTTATTGTTGTTGAAAATTAATTTTGCTAATAAAGTTTTTGGGCCAAAGTTTATTTTATAAATGAGTTTGCCTCAAGCATAATGTAAACGAGAACAAAAAAAAATGAGGATGCTAGTCCAAAAGATATCATTCTGAAGGTCCTTCAACATCGAAAAAAAAAATTTTTTTCAAAATGGAGGCTGCAGAAATTTAATGGCTTTTATGGTTTGAAATGAAAAAAGAAAACGTAATTTAAGAATAATAAATTCTATCTAAATGAAAAAAATTAAGGGAAACAAAATGGAGAATTTGTTTTTAGGTTTCAGATTTCTCCAGTTTTTTTTGTAGGAAGGAAAGCAGATAAAATTAACAGATGGATTGAAATCTGAAGACTAAACGAAAAAATCCTTTTGAGCTCAACATAATATGCCTACGTTGAAAAAAGATAAAAGGCTGAAAAAAAGAAAAGAAAAGAAAAGACAGGTCTAGTTAGTCACTTGACAGAAACCGTCAAATGACCAATGTCTTTTGGCAGCATACTGTTTTGAGAGTGATCAATTAAATAATTGGATAATGTTACTTCTCTAGCTATTTGTTGGGCAGCAATTGCTAAAAAAGTCTAAATTTTCAAAAGAAGGCATGAACACTGTCAGACACAAAATAAGAGACCAGTTATAAATTGAACTACTCACTTAGAACCAATTTGGTGGGTAAGTATTTCAAAATTAACAAAACAAGTTTTTTCTAGACATAATGAGTGAATGATAAAATTTGCCACCCTCTTGGTCCATTGTTTCGGCCCGTATGCGTGATACATGCATACATACACAGCCAATTAGACCAACTTGAAAATTAAAGAAACCTATTTAGACAGTTTGGTGGTCGACAGCATCGAAGAACTTTTTGAGCACAACAGAATAAGCCGAAACTAAGAAAAGATAAAAGATGAAAGAAGAAAAGAAGAGAGAAGATAGATCTATGGAGAAATGCTGTAAGTTAAGATTTCAAAATGTCTGCCAAAATGTACAAGAATAAATTTCTTTGATGACAAGGCAGAACGAATCATCTTATCAAATTATTTCTTTCACATTGCTGTAGAATTTAACAACAGCACAAGCATTTTTCTTTTGTAGACTTAAGCATATTTTCTCTGGTGATCACTAAAAAAGTCTGAATTGTCAGAAAACAAGCCTTTTGTTTTCTGACAATTCTGACTTTTTTTTCAGTGATCACTACCCGACAAAAGGCATGAAAAGTAACTTATCCATTGATCATCCCTTTATTTAAATTGCTGCCAAAGAAATTGTTCATATGACAATTTCTATTTATTGACTAACCAGACCTGTTTTTTTTTTAGAGAGAAATACCTGTAACAAAAGATGCAAAATCATCATCGTCAAAATCGTCATCATCATTTAAATACAAGGAGGAGGGCGTTTTGTCCAATAATTTGAGTCTCTCTTTTACTTCATTGATGTCTTGATTTTACTATTATGATCTCTTAAGTATTTTTCATTTGAAGACATCAGCATATTTTGTTTGGTCGTTAGAGGTATAGACTTTTCATTATTCAATAAATCATTCCAACAGCCATCTCAATTTCATTGTTTTAATCAGTATGTTCCTGACAGTGGGTTCTCCAGCCCTCCTCAGTTTTATGTTGTACCTTGTTATACTCTGTTGTATGTCGGACCTGGTAATCTTCAATTTCTTCTCTCTTATGTCCTCTTCTCCAATGGTGGAGCAACAAAGATTTACTTACCACAGTGGACAGATAAGGTTAGTTGCTCAATAGAAACTGTCATGCAACCAATGTCTTTTGACAGCTTATCATATTGGGGGTGATCAATAGAAGATTTAGAAAAAATAGGGATCAATAAGTTACTTCTCTTACCTCTTGTTAGGCAGGGATCACAATAATGTTCAAATTTTTTAAAAAGGAAGTATGAGTGCTGCCGGACACATACTAAGGAACTAATTAAGCATGAAATTATATTGCAAATTTGACTCTCTCACTAAAAACCTATTGAAGCATAAAACAGTTCTTTACTGAAACTCTAAATCTCTGGAATAAAATGTTATCATTCGATTAATGAAGTTCAAGCATCCATGTAAGAGAATGACCCCACAGGTATTGGATTGAGGGCATTGCAGAAGTGCTCAAGTTACATGCCTGTGGACCACAGGATGACCCACCAAGTTATAGCCTGCCGTCCACAACTCCTCTACAACACCTAGTAGTACCTATGGAAAACAAAATGAGAGAGAGAAAGTCTTGGTAAAGATAGAAAGATATAGAGAGCGGGCAAAGAAAGATGAATATTTTTTCATTTTTTACATTGCACAACATCATTGGATGACCAACCTTTGGCAGAGCAGGCTCAACCTTCAAAAACAAGAAAATCCCATTGGTCCTTAAGAGAAGAGTATACAACCAATGCATCCTCTTGATAGTCACCTATGGAGCTTTGAAACTTTGAACCTAACTGACAGACTGACCCTTGAACTGAGAACCATGCAACATGCACATGAAAGAATCATGCTCAACGTCACATGGAGAGATCACAAGATGGCACAATATTTTAAGGTAAACATAGAATTCACTAAAAAACTCAAATGGTAATGGGCTACTCATTTTGCAAAAATGGCAGACAACCGATGGACATCACGACTCACAACATGGATTCCTAGAGATCACATGTAAAACTGAGGCTGGCAGAATACGAGATGGAGAGACAAACTATACAAGTTCAGAAAGTATTGGTTCCCCAACGCCCATGATAGAGAGATCTGGCAAATCCTGGGGAAGGTATATGTCCAAGAATGATGAAAAAAGACTGATGATGATGATGATGACTTCATCATATCCCTTTTGTAAAAATCAATTCTTGAGATAAATGAATAGGAAGCACAAAAAGAAAGAGAGCAGATTATACAGTGTTCACATTACAAACTTTTTTGTTTTAGAATGAATTATAATACATTTCGGGTGATATTCGTTTCACTTCTGATGTAATGATGATTTATTTTAATGGGGATAATCTTGATATTTTTATCACAGAGACAAATGTATAGAAATGTCAACTACAATGTCACAGTTTTTAAACAGAGCCAGTTCTTTTTGTTTTCTTTTCTTTCGATATTATTGAAATAGCCATCAAGTAACTTTGCTTTTTTTTGTAAGTGAGGTATTTTAAGTGCTTTCAGTAGGAGTAGAAAAATGCCCATTTTCTATAATCTAGATTATTATAATAATAACCTTTGATACTCCATTTAACTTTGGCTGTGTACCAAATTTATGATGATTATGGTAAAACAGGGTTTGTGCATGTATTCATCTTCTTGGAGTGATACCATTGGAAAACTAGTAATACTTAGAGAGTCAGTCTCACTCAGAAAATGACTCCATTTTGAGAAATGATCGTACCATACAATTTTGTCAGACCAATTGCTACTGGTTTACAAGTAGATTTTTCTCCTGACTAGAATTATGACAGCTGCACGATTTGTCTGAAAAGTTCTCTCTTGGGTAGAAAAAATATCTTTTTGACATAAATATAAAATTTGAGAATAAACTATTTATTTCTTAACAGGAATGGTTTGTTAATGTGACAAGTTACTAGAATTAAAGACAAACTGAATATCAAAAATATTTTTTTTTTTTCAGCTGTCCATAAAAATGACATTTTTGGAGGAATGGAGGACCTATTCATCTCAACCCCTATTGATAACGAGTTTGATTCTTAGAGGGTATTTTTTGAACATGGCCTTGTGCTAGACTTTTTCGAAACGAATCAAGGGGACTGTAAATTTTTTGACAATTTAATTTTGTGTTTTTTTTTTTAATAGAAACTGATGTTGTTTATACATTCTATGACTGTTAGGTAAGCATCCATGGGCATCCGAGTAAAAGTATATTTTTCTGAGGGGAAGAAGGATATATATATATCTTCATCATCAGTCTTTTAACATCCGTTGTTGGACATAGACCTTCCCCAGGATTCGCCACAATTCTCTATCATGGGCGTCGTAGAGCCAGTATTTTCTGAATCTGTCCAGTTCATCTCTCCATCTTGTGTTCTGTTAGCCACGGTTTCTTATGTGATCTCTGGGGATCAATGTTGGGAGACATGATGTCCATTGGTTGTCCCTCATTCTTGCAACATGGCCTGCCCGTTGCCATTCGAGTTTTTTAATAGTCTCTATGATGTCACGGACGCTCGTTTTCTTCCTTATATACTGTGCTGTCTTGTGATCTCTCCATATAAGGTTGAGCATGATTCTCTCATGCACACATTGCATACTTCTCAGTTTGTAGGTCTGTCTTTTGGTTAGGTTCCATGTTTCAGCTCCATAAGTGACTATCGGGAGAATGCATTGGTTGTATACTCTTTTTTTCAGGATTATTGGGATCATCTGGTTCTTGAAAGTTAGTGGCAATCAAATAATAATACCATCTTTTTATATGGGAATATTATACATGATATATGTATATTGAGGTTACAGGACACAAGTGTAGTGCACCATTATTCCTCATTGATAACAAGGTTCCAGTTTTCAAACCCCCTAACCCTCAGCAAAAAGGTCTGATCCGGGTGTGTCTGTGTGCAAATGCTCTGCTTGCTTACCTAGTGGATACCCATGGAAGCAGCATAGATTTGGAATAAGTAGTCATTTTTATTCTTCGTTTGTAGTGAATAAAGACTGCCCATCAAAAATTGAAAAAATTGGCCTGAGATTTCCAGATCCAATTGCTTTTATTCTTTGAGTTCATTAGTTGAGTTTTCAGATCTTTCAAAGCTTGTCATGCTTGTAAATCAAATTAGCAAAAAAATTAACTATAAAAAAAAAGTAGAACTCTTTTTATGAGTTGGATTTTAAAAAATCACCTAAAAGTAAAAGGGGAGTAACTTTGATCAGAAGTTATTCTCCTTGATTGAAAATTTTCTTTGCTGGATTTCAACTCCCAAATTCATGGACTGCTTGATACCCTTCCTAATTGATAATGGAACTCTTCAATGAATAGCATCAGTAATATGGAACTCTTTTGTGAATTGAATTGAAGAGAAAAAAAATTCTTTTAAATTCGCCTAGAAGTTCAATGGAAGAAACTTTGATCAGAAGCTATTCCCCTTGATTAAATTTTCAAAAAATCGAATTCAAGAATTGATGAAATGTCTTCAAATCCAACTTTGGAGATATTGGCATACAATCTATTACTGACACTTGATGATTAATTCTTCTACTTGCTTGCCCTGCAAATTTTTGTTTGACTATTTTTGCTAATAAGAAACTAATCAATTAAAAACAAACGAGGGAAACTCGTCATTATTTTGACTCTAATTACCTGTGACCCTGAAATTTGTTTCATTCTCCAGATACGTTAATGAAGCTTCAATCTTTTTTGCAGTTTTTTCTCTTCCCTGTCCTCCATCTTTTTTCATCTTGCCTCTTACTATTGCGACTGATATCAAGAAAATGTCTTTGCTCGCCGCAGTTGCAAATCAAATTAGCAACAAATATAATTTTGTTAGGCAAAAATATAATTATCATCTTTTTTTAATCATTCATTTTTATCTGTTTTTTAGTTTTGAGGTTTTTATTTTCCTGCAATGGCAGATATCCCATCCAATAGTAATGAATAAATGAATAATGTACATAGCTTTATTAAAGAAACAAAAAAAAAAAAGGGGAGGAAAGAAGAGATGAAAATCTGTAGACAGAGACAAAGAGAGGAATTGTGTTAGAAACCGTCAACAAAATCTGTCACCCAAACTATCAACATAGGTTTTGTCAGTTTTTAAGTTGGTCTGGTCGTCTGTCTGGCTATATATGCATCCTGTGTACAGACTGCCTCATTAGAGCTAGAGAGCCAAAATTTTCCTCATTTACTTATTTTATTCAGAGAGAAAGGTTTTTAATAACGGTTCAATTTGCAATGCAAGTTTATGCAATAAGTAATACCAACAAAATATACCAGGAATATTTCTGCAACGCATAGCTTTCTTTACTTGCATCAGATATCATCTTTGTCATTTGAATACATTTGCAATGAAAGTTTATGCTTAATTGATCTCTTCCTAAGTATCTAGCTGCATTCATGCCACTTCAAACAATTTTGTTAATCATTGCCCAATAAAAGGTGAGAGAAGTAACTTATCTATTGATCACCGTTTTGTGAAATTTTCTCAATTGATCACCCCTGATATGGTATGCTGCTAAAAAATATTGGTCATGTGATGGTTTCTAGTGAGTGACTAACCAGATCTATTTTGTTTTTTGTTTCTGTTTTTAGTGGAGAGAAATACCTGTTACGAAGCATGCAAAGAATATTTTTGCAAAGTATGCTTATATTAGATATTATCATCGTTATTTAAATACAAGGAGGAGGGTGTTTCTTCCAATAATTTAATTTTCTTCTTTCCTCTATCTGATTTTATAATTGCGTTCTTTTCAGTGTTTTTTCTTTGAAAAAGAAAAAATTTTTTAGTTATTTTTTAATTTCAAACCAGTATTTTTGTATAGGAGGATGAATAAATTGTTGATGCAAATACATAATAAATGATAAGAAAGGACTGAATAAAAAAAAGAAAAATGGAAAAATATCTCTCAAAATATAAAATCTTCGACAAAATTTATTGAGTACTTTCAGAGATATTTTGCAGGCAGACTGGTCAAAAGACAGACTCTGTTGAGGTAAATTACCTACAAGACTAGGCCACATATGTATGAGCATTCACATATTCATATTTGTTATCTATATCATGATCATCCGATTTCTGTTTGTTTAGGGGCTTGTTAACCATAACTGAGCAAAAACGGTACATATAAGCGCAACACTGTTGAAATGCTCTAACTTGAAGAATAAAGTAATTTCTAGTCCAATTCGCAATTTTTTAATAAGAGGGTGGGATTTTTGTTCGCAATCATCCCAATAATGAATTTTTGTATATTTGCTCGAAATGAAAAGATTGCTATTTGCTGCATAAGATAATGATATCTGTAATATCTGTGGAATACTGTTGATGAGTGAACACTTTCTGTAACAAATTTTGCTTGGTTCCCAAAGAAACGTGTTGTCTCACATTATTCAGATGGAATATTTTCTCTGGACTGATTCTGGATGTAGGCCTGTCTCAAGAGGCTAGTATTGAACCTCTACCTCAAGACCCGCTCATTTTCCAAATTCAATGCTATCCCAATGTCTGTGTTGGGTAAGACTCTCAAGATAAACCGAGGATTATCTTCCCTTCTGACTAAATCTGGCAACCCTGTCTTCCCATAATAATTGAACTTCATTTCTATTGAAAATAATATCACAAAATTAAAAAAAGAAATAATTTATTAAATCTATCAGCCTATGTATAATTGACAGCGTTGTGGGTGTTTCCTGTTGGTGCTGGGCCCACAAACTATACTAAACCAGCCGTGGTTCTGGGTTAGTAAAAGAAGGCAACAAGACGGAATTTCGTTTATATGTTTTATATAGAATATTGATTATCAATATCTCTGGAGACGGGAAATGCCTATTCGCAGTTGAAAAGAGAGGAGGCCGATTATCATCTAAGTCAAAATGACGACTGGTCTCTCATGTCACGAACGGTAGTCTACTGAATGGTAGCAGCGGTTGACGGTTACTAAGGGCGGCGTCTAACATGAGAGAGCCGGCAACGATTCTCTTCTCCAAAACCAAATTTTACTCTGACTGCTTGTTACGAAGATCCCTCTTATTTAAGCCCTTGGTATCAACACTGTATCTCTTGTAATTGACTTCCCTTCTCTCCCTCTCCTGCCATCTTGACCTTTCCGGAAAAACCCCAAACATTGACCCTCATTCATCTCGCTACGCAGGTCTGTTCAAGATCATAAATTAGTCTCCCCCTCTCTCAAGGGCTCCGCAAACAATCTTTCTTTCATAAGCTTTACTCTCTCTCTCTCTAGACCCCAGACACTGGCCCTTATCTGGCCTTGTTTTTGAAACCCAGGATTTGACAGATGACACTAGATTGAGAAAGCACAGGTGACCCAACTTCCTATATTATCTCGAAAAACACATTATCCCTTTTAACACAGATAACTCCTTTTGTAATAACAATAGTAATTACTGGCAATAACCATAGTAATTTTTGGTAACAGCCATAGTAATTTTCAGGACACGGGGGACTCCTGGCCCCCTAGTATCACAACGTGGCCTTTTCCGTTTCTTTCTTTGTTTCTCTGTCCGTAATGTCTACAAGAGCACACAGATGCTACACACTGATCCTTGATTGAGGGCTGAGTATTGACACTGATTGCACAGGTACTACTCTCATCTTGGCAGATGTACCGTTCAACAAGTAAATAATCCTGTCATTTTTACATATATGCTAGTAATTCCATAAACCAATCTTACCTATCGTAACAAGTTGGCCAAAATTCTAAGACAAATATTGTTCATCTTGATTGAACAAAAAATTATGTTAGTTCCACCTTTTGTTTTACAGTCTACAACAATTTTTTTCAGTCCGCTACCCATTATTTAAAGCGACCCACCCCCACTGTGAAGTTGGTCAAAGATGATACATTTAGAATTAAATTTCCTTCAAATTTCTAAAAAAGATTCAAATATTCTTTTTATAACCAAGCATATAATTGTTCAAAATTTGAAAAAAAACCCAGAAAACAGGTCTGGTTAGTCACTCAAAAAGTCAGATTTATCAAAAAACCCCCCAAAACAACATGAATGGAGTCAGACACAAACTAAGGGATTGATTCAGGATAAACTTACATTTCAAATTGACACCCCTTAAAAACCTGCTATGGGGGTAATTAAAAAAAAAATCAAAAACAAAAAAGAAATGCTTTTTCTAGACATAAGGAGTAAATGTTTAAATTTTCAGCCCTCTAATTCCATTCGTATGGCCTGTGCACTCAGTATGTACAGACATACATGCACGGCAAGCCAGACTTGAAAACTGAAGAGACCTGTTGTTGACAGTTCCGGTTGACGGTTTCAAACAATTAATATGAAGGATCGGCCTGATGTGATGAGATTAATTTTTCTACATCAAATTCAATAGTAAACTATACCCTTCATTAGCCCCGCCTTTGAACCTCCCCTACCACTTCCTTATGTTCCAGCACCCCCTTTGAGTCTCCCAATGCCCCCAAGGGTTGGTAAAACCTATTTGGGAATCACTGGTTTACAGTAAGATGACCTTTTCAGTAGATGATTTACTACAACCAGATGGCACAGTGATAGCAAACCTATGACACGCGTGTCAGCAGTGACTAACCCCACGATTTTAGATGACACGTGCTAAACAAAGAAAGCAAAAAAGTCAGCCTACATGTGAACTTTAGTAAAACGAAAATCATGTGCAATAATCATGTTGAGAATAAGAACATAACAAGATAGAAGATGCAAAACTCAGCAAGGTAGACCACTACATCTCCTTAGGGCAACGAATCTCCATGTGACCCTCAAAAGAGGAGGAAATCAAGCGAAGAATCACTTTGGGATGGCAAGCCTTCGCCAGAGCAAGCTCAACTTTCAAGAACCAGATGATCCCAATAATCCTAAAAAGATGAGTATACAACCAATGCATTCTCCCAATAGTCAGTTATGGAGCTAAAACATGGAACCTAACCAAGAGACAGACCTACAAACTGAGAAGTATGCAATGTGTGCATGAGAGAATCATGCTCAACCTTACATGGAGAGATCACAAGACAGCACAGTATATAAGGAAGAAAACGAGCGTCCGTGACATCATAGAAACTATTAAAAAACTCAAATGGCAATGGGCAGGCTATGTTGCAAGAATGAAAGACAGCCGATGGACATCATGTCTCCCAACATTGATCCCCAGAGATCACATAAGAAACCATGGCTAACAGAACACAAGATGGAGAGATGAACTGGACAGATTCAGAAAATACTGGCTCTACGACGCCCATGATAGAGAATTGTGGCGAATCCTGGGGAAGGTCTATGTGCAACAACGGATGTTAAAAGACTGATGATGAAGATATATATATATCCTTCTTCCCCTCAGAAAAATGTACTTTTACTCGGATGCCCATGGATGCTTACCTAACAGTCATAGAATGTATAAACAACGTCAGTTTCTATTAAAAAAAAGACACAAAAACTAAATTATCAAAAAATTTACAGTCCCCTTGATTCGTTTCGAAAAAGTCTAGCACAAGGCCATGTTCAAAAAATACCCTCTAAGAATCAAACTCGTTATCAATTGGTGTTGAGATGAATAGGTCCTCCATTCCTCCAAAAATGTCATTAAGATGTTAAAAGACTGATAATGATGATGATGATGATGATGATGATGATGATGATGATGATGATGGTGGTGGTGGTGGTGATGATGATGATGATGATGATGAAGAAGAAGAAGAAGAAGAAGAAGAAGAAGAACTTTGGAAACCTTCTCTAATTTCATTATCTTGGTTTTATTAGTATATTTTAAAATTCTAAGTTGTATCTTTCTTTTATCAAACTATAATTTGGAGATGCATAGTCTGTAGGTTGGTCCATATGTCCGTTCACCACCAATATTTTAAAAATCAATTTCCGGCACACGGTCATAAAGAATCTTTCCAGTCCTACATCTTCACCGTACTTCAATAAATATGAATCAGGTAGAATCCACATGTTACGTTATGTTTTAGGGGGATTGGGCTAAATTCACTGTATAATCACAATGGGGAACTGGACCCTGATTTTATGGCTACTTGAAATGACATCATTATGATGTCATAAAGTTCGAAATTAAAATGATTTGATCAAACATCTCTTTCATTTGGAAGTTTTTTTTTTCACTGGACCTCTTGAATGTGAATCTTCTCCGTCTGTCACAGAAGTGTAATGTTAGTAAAAGACTTATTGTATAGTGGTAATAGCAGGTAGATTGGGGACGCATCGTTGGACTAATGTCCTTGTTCTACTTATAATAGAAAAATAGGCTGCTTATCAACGATTTGTATACAAGCAAGTGACACTCCGATAACAGAATTATTCAAGAAATGAAATTTAGACACACCGTGTTAAAAAGGGCTCGCCATCCCTGGTACTTTCCATCACCGTATCTGTTCTTTCATTAACAAAACTTACATGTTCCTTCCCCACCCCGGAGTACATCCCTTTTACCCCGAATGCTTTTCATTTCTTCAGCTGTTACCTTCCATCTTTTCTGTCTCAACCAAAGCCCCGAGGGGATCGTATGTAACTCAGTCTTAGCACCTATTTTATAGGTTCGTCTGTTCCTAACACACCCTGGGACCTTGGCTGCATGGACACCTAATCTAAGTTGATTAACACCTGGAAACATAATCAAAGGTATGCAAAAAAGGCCGGGGTATTCTTGCTCGGAGAGGAAGGTGTCACTCCTGTGCAAAGGGGCGGTAGGAAAGGATGGGGTTTTTTTGTGTTGTTGAGGGGTTGGGCTGAAGTATTGAGTGTCAACTTTTGTAATGACTTCAAATGAATCTGTAGAAACATGAAATTTCTCGACTAAGTGAGTAAAAGAAAAAAAAAATCCTGATGTGCAAACTAAATTGAAACAGACACAAAATAAATTACATTTGCTTGCAGCCCACACTTACAGAGAAATGGATGTGTATACCCATGTGGCTTCAGCTGAATGTGACTGAGTGTGAGTTTGTAATTCGTGTGTGTATAAACAGTGCCTATGCTAGGAGTGTTATGCAATACTAGCTGAAGACTACGCCGGGTTAAATACTTAAAGAGTAAAAAAAAAAAAATGGACTAAAGCTTTTCAGACGTGTAAAAAAACAGTTTCCCTTTGCTTTTGATCTTCCGGAGAGGAAAAAAGCTCCCCTTCACTTTTGATTCCTTAGAACAGAATGGAAAAAAAAAAAAGAAGAAAAGTTCACCTCCACTTGGAGGAGAGAAAAAAGTCACCATTCAGTTTTGATTCATTGGAGAAGAGAAAAGTTTCCCTTTTATTTTTGACTCTTTGAAGGGTGGAAAGTTTCCTTACACTTTTGACCCCTGAAAGGAAAAAAAAAGTTCCCCTTCCTGTTTGATCCATAATCTGTTTTTTCCTCACTTTTGACTATATATATATATGTATATATATCCATTTTTGTTGTTTAATTACTTGTATGATATCTTTCACCCTGGTCCTCTCTTGGATCCATGTCGATCTTTTTCTATAACCAAGACTTATTCCTAACATTGCTCTTCCTATTGTCCTCTGAATTTGTTTTTGAGTGGTTTTGCAAACCTCCAGGATTTGGACCTGTGAGTCATAGATGGGATGAAACATTTTTTCGATTTAAAAAAAATGCTTTTTGTTACTCTTAGTCATCCTGTGCTGGTATTTGCTTTTTGTTTTTTTAGATATTTTGAGATAAAATACTTTTTTTCTCGATAATTTTTTAGATAATAAGTTCTGGTACATGTGTGGACTATGGTGATTCATTTATGCAAGGTACATATATTCTTTATTACTTTTGCATTATTCTCATTTAAGCCTTGTTCTTGCATTGAGTTGTAAATTGCTGTGTGTTCTATTGGGTCAAAATCTTTTTCATTGTCTATGTAACCCAGTCTAAGTGGCTTCTTGTATTCTGAGGTCTTTTTGATTAGTTAGTTTAACATGTGTAGGTGATCTATTGTCAAACAGGGCATGTCTGTGTCAGTCTGCATCTGAAGTGTTTGTTAATGTATTTGCAAAGTATTTTCGAGAAACTTGATCATCAGTCGATTTTAGTCTACTTCGATATAAATAATAAAATAGATTTATTCACACAAATTGATAAATCTCACCTTAAATCCCAAGTGAGACAACCTTATTTAAACAAGCTGTTACCGGTTCTATTCGAGTGGAAACCATAACCTCTTTCATGTTTGTTGGTCAGAAAACTTCAGAGGAATAACTCTTTTTTTTGTTCCCTTTCTACTTGGAAGGTAAATGGTTAAAGAAATTTTAATTTGTTCTCTTTTGGAGAGAAAAAAGAAAGAGCTGCTTGTAAATCAAGCTGAAAGAAATCATTCGGAAGAAAATTCAAATTTACGGCTTTATATTTTTGATTTAGGGGAAAAGGTTGGTTGATACAACATAATTAGAAACCATCGACCAAAACTGTCACCATAGGTTTCTTCAGTTTTGAAGCTAGTCTCTCTGTCTGTCTAGCTATGTATGTATACATCATTTGTACAGGCTACACCAATGGAGGTAGAGGGCTGAAAATCTAAACATCTACTCCTTAAAATGTCTAGAAAAAAGATTTTTTTTGTTTTTTGTTTTTTGAAAATTCTCCCCCCAAAGTTTTTAGGGTAGGGGTCAATTTGCAATGTAAATTTATGCTAAACTGATGCCTTAGTTTGTGTCCTGCAGGGTTCACATGTTTTTTGAAAATTTTGGTTTCTCTGGTGATCACAGCACCCAAAGAGGTGAGAGAAATAATTTATTCATTGATTACTTCTTTTTCCGTTTTTTTTATTATTGATTATCCCCAACAAGTCATGCTGCTAAAAGACAGTTTCTATTGAGTGACTATTCAGACTTGTTTCAGTTATTTGCTTTTTTCTCTAGATTTCAGTGTTCCTTGGGTGTCTGTTGAATTCTGGAATGTTGTTGAATCTTGTTCTGGGTGAGAAAAAAACAAAACAAAATGAAAACCCCTAAAAAACAACAAAGATGAGGAAATTAGTCAAAACAACACCCATATATAATAAATTATATTCATTGCTTAAACATTAGATATGAAGTTTCTGTAAATTTTATTTTTTGTCCTTTTTTTTCTTAAAATTTGTCATTACAAGTTAATACACACCTAAACTGGGGAACTGAATTGAATGAAACTTTGCAGGCATATATAACATGACACTGCAAATGTCATAGGCTACAGAAAAACAAAGATATCCCCAATTTGGTATAAATATAACAAAGGTATTTGTACTGGAGAATGGAAAAAGATATTGTAAGTCAAGAACATGTGAATTTGAAAGAGAGATATATCGTTCTGGTGTAACTGATATATGTCTTTATGCTTCAACTGATTAACACATTGGGTTATCAACTGGAAGGTTGGTGATCCTATTCTTCCTTGGGGCAACATGACTTTTCAAAATCACGAGTAGTTGTTATTGAGGATAAAATTTCTGGTAGTCGTGTGTATATATTCAAATTTGGCTTTTTACATCAAATGACGTACTTAATTCTGTAATAAATTTTGTAAACTTGATCAATTTTAATAAAATCTATCTTGCTGGGAATTTTATTCTGGGAAATTTTCCTTTTTATTATAACTAGTCATTAAATTACAACAAATAACACTCAATTTTGTAATTTTAAATTTTGTAGAACTTGATCAATTTTAATAAAATCTATCTTGTAGGGAATTATATTCTGAGTGACTTTCTTTTTTTTTTATTACACTTTTTTATTGGCCAAAGAATTCACATTGATTCTAATATCATCATTCTATACATTGTTATCTAACAGAATTTTATGTTATGAATTTGAAACTTGCATAAAATTTGTCCCTTAAATTTATTCTTGGAAATTTTGAAAGTACTTTCATTTTCAGATTAAAGTTACCATCCTTCCACTTTTTGATTATTTAAAAATATTTTTCTTCAATTCAATTTACAAGAAAGTTTCATTTAAAACAAATCTTAATCATTGAAGAGTTCTACAGTGGTTACAAGCAGTCTATGAATCTAAGTGTTAACTATGGACTTCAGTGTATTCATGTCACAATGGATATATCTATGTTTGGAATAGACTTGTCAGAAATTTAGAAAATTTGAAATTGTTTAAACATTTTCCTACTTTTAACATAATAAAAGGAATTGAATAACCATGACGATTGATGACATGCATTCAAAACCTAGACTTATCTGTAGATCTTAGTATTTACAAATAAAATAATGTACATATTTTTACTTGATTGTAATAAAATTTGGTAGCCTGTGGGTAATTCAGGATATGGCAGCCTGCTAGACAATCAGCAATAAAAAGGAATATGTTTCTCGAGGGCTTTTCTGAACGAATGCTATATAGAGTCCACACTCTCCGCTTGGTATCAATGGGACTTCAAAAAGAAGGGCCATCAAATCCGTCATGGAGTGTGCAGAGAAGGTATCCATGGGCCAATGCTGTTGGGACACAAGCCAGTATCTGATCAACCCTGGATCGCCTGAGTGAAGGTGTATGATGCTGAAAGACCCCAAACAACCAATAATTTCAGGAACATGGATGATGATGTATTCCAGTGTATTCATAGAATGTGTCATTGAATAGATAAGTTGTAAGACTTACCCTGCATTGAAAATCTACTTGTTCACATGGAATATTAGAAACTCTCAACCTAGACTGTCAAGGTTTCTTCAGTTTATAAGTAGGTCTGGCTGGCTTAGTATGTATGTATGTATGTATGAATGTATCGCGCTATAGGACTGAAAATTTAAACGTCCTTCTTATTATGCCTTGAAATAACTTTTTTTTATTCTTTTAAAATTCCCCTCCAGGATAGATTATTAGTGGGGGTTCAGTTTACAATGTAAGAGTATGCTAAATTGCATTCATGCTTGTTTTTTGAAAATTCAGACTTTTTAGTGATCTAACAAGAGGCAAGAGGAGTAATTCATTCATTGATTATCATACTCTCCAATTATTTTGATTGATCTGTGAAAAAATGGCAAGCTGTCTAAAGACTTTGTTCATGCAATGATTTCTATTGAGAGATAACTAGACTTGTTATTAAGGATGTCTGTCTTTTAGTTTTCGTATACCTGAAGTGACATATTCAGAATCAGCATTTCTAATAATAGTAATGTTAAAACAAACTTGCCTTCACAGTCAATAACTGTACAACTGTTGCATCAGAATTCGAAATCATGTAAAAAAAATTTGTTTGTAGGATAAATACGGTCAGAATAAATCCTATCTTTGACATGGCATCACTAGCGTTTTCCAGTGGAAAACATCGGAAATAGAGTACAAAAAAACATCTAAAAACATCTAGATTCTCCAGGATCTAGATGTTATTAATAAACAACACCTGCTTGATTGGTTCCCCTAAGAAAGGTCAAGAAAACCTTTTTTCTAAAAATAAAAAAAATTAAAATTCTAGAGGGAAAATAGTGGAGTATTGATGCTAATTTCCAAGTCTGCAGACAAAACAGTGTGGCCAGGAGAGCTGGAACATGCAATCACATAAACAGAGACATGAACATATCAAAAGGAGAGAGAACCCTTCACCACCTTTGGTGGCTACAGTTGTTCAATCATCTCTGGAACTGTTTTTTTCTCACAAATGAGGCAGTGCTTTGTCTTCGTGGGTTTGGTGCGAAACTACATCCATTCCAGCAAGATTTGAATTGACTGATCCCTTTGGGTTAGCGATAGAGAGCTCAACCCCGATTTGGTAACTAGATGAATAACAGCCTGGGATTACCAGGTGCCGTAATGAACTGAGGAGGTGTCCTCTGCAACTATGCTGATCTCCCAATCAATTTAGTGACTCTTTCCTTTGGAAACTTTCAGCATGGTTGAGAGTGGGAAGCAGAACTTGGGGACAACACTTCCTCCGTAGTAAGTGCCCAGGTATAGCAGCTCAAGTCCTGAAGCTCTTATCATCATCTGCCAAGATGAAAAGAGCCATACAATATATATATATATATATATATATATATATATATATATGTATGGGCCTTTACATGACTGCCAACTGTTTAGCTCTATGGTAAGAGCAATGCTGTGTTGAAGCAGCTACCCTGGGTTCGATTCCAGCAGTCCCATTTTCTTTAATTATTTCTATTCAAGTATTTAGATTGTCTCGGCCAAATAATACATTCACTGTTTTATAACAGGAGATCATTTCAAATAGAGTTTCAAATAATATAAAGCAATTTATGATTATTTCTGTCAGATTATATATCCATTTCTCAATAACATATAAATATATATGTGTGTGTGTGTGTGTGTGTGTGTGTGTATATGTCTTGTAATGTTTGCTGTCTTTAGGTACTGATAAATAGTTATATTTGAAAAATACCAAACATCTTTAAAACAAAAAAGAAGAAACAGATCTAGTTAGTCACTCAAATGACCAACACTTTTTGGCAGCATACTGAGTTAAGGGTGATCAACTTAAGAATTTGAAAAAGGTGTGATCAATGAATAAGTTATTTCTTTTGCCACTTGTTGTGCAGTAATAACTAAAAAGTCTGAATTTTCAGAAAAAAAATTGTGAATTCTGCTGAATACCAACTGAGGGATCAATCCAGTATTGCAAATTGAACCCCCTCTTAAAACTTATTTAGGGGGAATTTAAAAAACAAAAAAAAACTCTTTTAAATATGATAGGGAATGAATATTCAAATTTTCAGCCCTTTAGCTCCATTGGTATGGCCTACACATACATAGACGCATGCATGGCCAAACAGACAAACAGCCAGCCCGACCTACTTAAAAATTGATGAAACCTATGTTAACGGTTTCGGTGACAGTTTGTGTTTACAGTTTCTGGGAACAAAGTATATTTGTTGTTGATATGTTCAAGATGTGTACAATTTGCAAAAAGTACTTTAGATACTGTCAAACTGTACGAATGTCCTGAGGATTCTGAATAGTCACTAAAGAAATAAACCAATAAAATATTCCATTGCTCACCCACACCAAATACCACCTCGGAAACATACATGAAGCTCAACAAAAAAAGAAAAAAAAGTAAAAAAAACAAAACAAAAAAAGAAAGCTCCCACAAAAACTACTCGAGATAATGTTTGTTAGCAATATTCTTCTGCCAAAACTCATTACTAAACAATTACCAAATGTTGATTCACCGTTGCTGATAATGGCACCATGGATTTCCTTTGTCGTTAAATCAGCACAGTGTCAACATTAGTTGGAAGCGGGAGCCAAATGTCTGCCGAACAATGATGCAGTTGAAGATAACAGTTGAGTGTTTCCGAGCTCTACAGATAATGAGGCATCAGAGCATCAAGGGTAGACATTAATGTTAATAGCCATTGTCTGTATACAGAATCCCAAGTTCTGAAATGCTGATAACTCTCCGATTATTCTCTGTGTCAATATGAACTGCAGAAGATGTTTCAAAAGTCAGCCATTGAACCTTCATATAGTTCCATTTAATATCATTTGACACAAGGCGAGTAACGTTTCCAATAGTTTGTGAGGCAATTTCAGAATTGTATAGCTTACTGAAGCTTTTTGAATTTTATCAATAATGCTGGAAAAAATTTGCTTGAGTTTTGTGATTTTTGAAAATTTTATTTTATGATATTCAAGGCATTAATTCCTGGCAGAGGCATACATACTCATTTAGATACATGTACACGTGAATATTTACAGAAAGGATTGGCTTTCAAATTAAGAACCATGCAACATGCTCACAACAGAATCATGCTTAACATTACATCAATAGATCATCAGATGGTACATCATATTAGAGAAAGAAAAGCAGAAGTCAGAGATGCCATAGAATTGGTTAGAAAACTCAAATTGCAATGGGTAGGCCATGTTGCAGGTGTGTCAGACAATTGTTGGACATCACAATTAACAACATGGATCTCCAGGGACCGCATGCTGAATTGCAGCCAGCAGAAAATAGAATGGTGTGATGATTTGGACAGGTTCAAGAGATAATAGTGCTGCAAGGCTTGTGGTAAAAAGATCTGGTGAATTTTGGGAAGGTTCTATGTCCAATGACGGACGTTAAAAGATTGGTTCTCAAATTCGTTCAAAGGAAAAAAAAGAATATCAATTTCTAGGGAAATAAATTCTGATTAAAATTATCTCCTTTTGACCATTTGGGGAATATTGCCTTTTAAAAAAATTCTCTTCCAAGGAGATTACTGGTACTTTTTATACTATTTATTGAAGAGTTCCACTGTCAATTATGAGCAGCTCCAAGTGGTTTATGAATTTAACAGGTAATGACATATATACACAATAATATGGTATACAAATCATGGCAAGATGAATAAGCAAAATTTCTTATGTGTAACTTATATATTGCTATCATGTGGAGATTACAGATTGAACTCTCCTTTTCAATTCCCCGGAGGAGATTATTCTAATTTGTTTGACCATTTTCTGTTTATTCTGATTCTTGGATTGAGGATTGATTTCAATATGTTACTTCTATTAATACCGATCACTGTGATCCCAGTCATAGAGTGCTCGCCTCCAGTTCAGTAGGCCATGATTCAACCTACCGCCGAGTCATAACAAATCTTTAAAAATAGTACTCAACGCCTCTCTACTAAGCACTTGTGGCCAAAAACATGTCGAATAACACCAGATCTTGTGAGATTACAAGCTATGTCGAGCCTAGATAGTACTTAGATGGGTGACCGTGGGGGAAATAGCAAGTGCCATAAGCAGAACAAAGCTTTCACAGCCCATCACCTGACCATCATCTTTTGGCAGAATGCCTTGTTGGGGATGATCAACTGAAAAATTGGAATAAGGGGTGATAAATGAATGTTGCTTCTCTCGCCTCTTGTTGGGCGGTGATTACTGAAAAAAGCCCAAATTTTCAGGAAACAAGTGTGAACTCTGGCAGATACATACACTTGCATTGTGAATTGAAAGCCTCTCTATAAAACCTTTTGGGGGGTAATTTAAAAAAAAAAATGCATTTTTTCTTGACATAATAAGGAGAAAATGTTTGAATTTTCAGTCCTCTAACTCCATAGGTTTGGCCGGTACACACAAGACATACATAGATAGATAGATTGTCAGCCAGCCAGAATCACTAAAAAACTGAAGAAACCTCTGTTGACAGTTTTAGTGACAGTTCTGGTTGATGCTTTCTAAAAACATGGAAATACAATTTGTGTGTATTTGGTCATTTTCATAACCAGAAAAAAAGACAATAAATGAAAAATGTAGCAGAAGAAATCCATGTAAGACAACGGAATGTCTTATTGAGTTAGCGTCAAATAGGAAAGAGCGATATAAACAATGTACATTCATTGGATAGATGTCTGAACTGATATGATCTGATTGGTCAATAAGTTTGGCTCAAATGTCACGTGATATGAAAAGTTACTAAGATTTACATTATCTTAATAGTGTCTAATGTCCTCCTCCTCCAGCCACCAGTTCCAAAATGTCTCTTTTTGTCCCTCTCTAATTACACATTGGTCAGGAATCTCATCGACCCACCCAGCCAACCTTCCTTGGCTACTAAACAAGAGATATAAGAACCAGGATGGAATACAATAGACCTCCAACCCTTTTTATTAGTCAGAGTTCTCAAATTCTCAATGAAAAAGTCAGTGGGGAATCTTAATGCACTTCAGTTTTTGGCTACATTTCTGTCAGACTATATGAATATTGACAAGTGATGTTAGGCAGTCTGGTTTTCGTGATGCTGGGTAGATTGTTATTGTACATAAAAAGAAGGGAGACAACCGGTCATCCTGAATATTAAGTCTCATGGCTACACACAATGAACAAAGAATATTGGACAACAGAGTTTGGTAAACCGTTTTTCGGAGAGCAGGATAGGGTCGGAGTGGAATCTGAACAGAATTTACCAAGTATTTTTGAGATTGATAATTGAACGGAATAAAATTCCTGTAGAGATGAATATAGAAGTAAGAACGGAATATCTAAAAGAGAATTCCTCTCAATATTGACTAATAATTGATCAGAATTGATTAATTGGTTAGAATAATCTTTATCTAAATAGTTCTTGTAAGTCACTCAGAAGAGACCATCGCATGATCAACATCTTTTGGCAGCATGCCGTGCTGGAGGTGATCAATCAAAAACCTGAAAATGGGATGATCTACAAATTAACTACTATTGTCACCTTTTGTTGGGTAGTGATCAACATAAAAAAAGTCTGAATTTTCAAAAACCAACTATGAATGCTGCTGGACATAAAATAAGGGATGGATTCAGCATAAACTTACATTGTAAATTGCCCCTCCCACCGAACTAAAAACTTATTTTGTGGATGAATTTTGAAAAAACAGAAAAAAAAAATGTTTTTTCATGACATAATAAAGGGTAAATGTTCAAATTTTTATCCTTTTAGCTCTATTAGTATAGCCTGTACATGTGACTCATGTAGATAGCGAGACCCATTTGAAAACCGACGGAAACTATATCAACAGTTTTGTTGACAGCTGATCGTTTCTAATATGTTGATTAGAAAAATTTATATTTTCAATCTACATCTGAGTAAAATAAGACAATGTTATCAGTACTATGATTCCTGAACAATAGGTGTTTGTAGAAGGAAACTTTTCTTGCATTCTAAAACATTACAAATGCTTAAATCTAGCCTTGAAGCACTTCACAGATACAACAGATCAAGCTATATCTAGTTGAAATGTAGCTCCATTGATTTTTGTGATACATCCTATTTACTGTGAGTGAGTGTTAACCGCAAAAATTTTAACAACTGGTTAGACTAACTTACACTGTCAATTGATTTCAGTTGATTATATAAATCAGTTAGATATATATCTAATTGATTTATATCATCCATTGAACATGCATGAGTAAATACTAGAATGTGCATATATATATATATATATATATATATATATATATAGATATAGATATAGATATAGATATAGATATAGATATATAGATATAAATTGGCTTTTGGTGGACCTAGGCTGAAAACTTGGACTATCTGGTCTCAAATTTTTTTCTGTACGTTTTAGAGGTTTTCTTTTACTTTTGTGTAACTATAATGAGTAACTGAACCCTTATTTTCCATTCATTGGCATAACTTTAGCAAATTTGGCATGCATACTTAATAGACCATGGGGGAGAACGTGGACTATTTGTTTTTTTCCCCCTCAATTTTTTTAAAGGTTCTTATGGATGGGCATTACAAGGTAATTATAGTTCTAAACTGAACCCTCACTTCCCTTTCAAATATACATATATGCATATGAGTATGAAATGACAATATCAGAACGCTTGCTGCAAATGATTCTTTTTTTTTTTTTGATGTTTACCCTAACAAAGATTACATTAAAAGCCCCAATAAGAAAATAACTCAGAAGCATACTTATATGCAATAGCTCTTGGGATAGCCTCAAAGTGTACAATAGAAAAACTTCAAGACCAATAAACAGAGGCATCTGTGAACACAGAAGAGCACTCAAAATAGAGGACCATTCCAATGCACTTGAAAGATACTGGAAAGTATTAGGCCAGAATTTTCACTTACAACACACTTTTGTTGTATAAATGAACATCTCAAATACAGGAGGATTGCATCAAAGCAGCTGTCATTTTCCAAAATAAAACAAATGCTCTGAGACCAGGCTGCTTTAGCATTAGTCCACACTTAACAAGACACATTCTGAATCAACATTTATTTTTCATACATAATATCAGCCCAACATTAAAGCACACATCTTTTATTCACCACCTACATATACCTACATACATTCGCAGAGCTTGTTTGCCTACGATCACTAACACAGCCAAAATACATAGTCAGAATCTCATCACAGCCCTTGCCACTACACATCATATAAACTTTTCTTATCTTAGATCCCTGCACCCAACTGGAATAAATCTCCTTTTAGACCCCAATTATCCATTATCTAAATTCTAATTAATCTGCACATAGTCAGGGACATCTGAAAACAGCAGCTAAATAATTGACCTCTGAAACCTTGAAACTAATATCTCTGGGGACTTGACACACATATCTTACAGGTCTCACTATACTACCTACAACACTCATACACATGGTCTGCTCTAACATCCGCTTAATTAACTACAAAATTAACCTACCACAATTCACAGACCCTTATGATCTCTTCAGTTCCTGAAAAAGTGTTGAAATGAAGAATCATTTGTTGCGGCTAGCCTTCTAATATTCTCATTTCACTCTCATATTGAATCAACCATTATCCATACCAATACATTGATCATACATACATATTTATATTAGTTGAAAACCATCAAAAAAAAAAAAAAGGCAGATCCTCTTGGAGGGGGGTGTCAAAGCCCTTCCCAATGAGGACCCTCAGAGGAACTAGCAGAAAACACACGATTGAATAGTGCACAGCTAATTAACCTATAAATAATTATTGACAAAATTCATCTTTAATTCTTATGTTGCCTAATTAAATAGCACATCTCTTATCATAAAAATGATTACACATACATGCAAAAAATATATGCATAGTTTAATATTTGAACTGAAATGAATATTCTAAAACTGGATTTTAAAAGCATGTTTTACCATATGACCATAACTCATTTAGTGACAAATGAATAGGTGTTTTTAATTCAAGGCTTTTCAGGTTGTCTTCAACTTGCTGCCCTGAGTAGTCTAACTCTACTCATATAATTTGCTGTCATGACATCCTTTACTGTAGTTGTAATGATAATGTTAATAATGCTAATGATAATGCTAATAATGATTGGAATGATGATGATAATGTTGATAATGATTGGAATGATGAAGATGATGGTATAGGTATGTAATGTTGATAATGATTGGAATGATGATGATAATGGTATAGGTATGTAATGCTGATAATGATTGGAATGATGATGATAATGGTATAGGTATGTAATGCTGATAATGTTGATAATGATTGGAATGATGATGATGATAATGGTATTGGTATGTGATGCTGATAATGTTGATAATGATCGGAATGATGATGATAATGGTATGGGTATGTGATGTTGATAATGATTGGAATGATGATGATAATGGTATAGGTATGTGATGTTGATAATGTTGATAATGATTGGAATGATGATGATAATGGTATAGGTATGTGATGTTGATAATGTTGATAATGATTAGAATGATGATGATAATGGTATAGGCATGTGATGTTGATAATGTTGATAATGATTAGAATGATGATGATAATGGTATAGGTATGTGATGTTGATAATGATTGGAATGATGATGATAATGGTATAGGTATGTAATGCTGATAATGTTGATAATGATTGGAATGATGATGATGATAATGGTATAGGTATGTAATGCTGATAATGCTAATAATGATTGGAATGATGATGATAATGTTGATAATGATTGGAATGATGAAGATGATGGTATAGGTATGTAATGTTGATAATGATTGGAATGATGATGATAATGGTATAGGTATGTAATGCTGATAATGTTGATAATGATTGGAATGATGATGATGATAATGGTATTGGTATGTGATGCTGATAATGTTGATAATGATCGGAATGATGATGATAATGGTATGGGTATGTGATGTTGATAATGATTGTAATGATGATGTTAATGGTATAGATATTTGGTGATGATAATGTTGATAATGATTGTAGTAGTAGTAGTGAGCATCTATAATTGTAGTGATGTATTTTTACTCTAAAAACAACTTTTCCTTATTTTGTTTTGGAATTAAATTTTTCTGTTCTCATTCTTTCACTGCGTATTTTTTTTCCTGTTTTTTTAATTCCTTTTTTTGTTTATTTTCATTTAGTTCTTTTCTCAAAGTCTTTGGAAGCGTTTGTGAATCGAGTGCAGCGTAAAATCAATATTGCTGCCCCAATGTTGAAATTGACAAAGGTGATTTTCCGCAGTGGATGCTCGCATGAGAATTCAGGTGAAACATTACTATTGAAAGAAAACCAGAATATCTTGCTCTTCTTTATAAAAATCTTCTCTATTCATCTCAGTTCCTTGTCAAACATTTACGGCAACATAACCGAAGGCATTGGAGGAGAGAAGGAATATGATAGAGGTAGGAAGAAAGGGAAAAAGGTGAAAATGGATTGGAGTAGAGAAATGAGGAGAAGGGGAGGAAGAATGGGGAAGAGGGAGGAAAGAGAAGAAGGATGAGGAAGAATGGGGAGGAGGAAGAGGAAGAAAAGAAGAGAAGGAGGAGGAGGAGGAAAAAGAAGAGAAAGCAGTTGAAAGAGAAGATGAAAAGGAAAAAGAAGAGAAGGAGGGAGAAGAATAAAGTGGAGGAAGAAGAGAGAGGAGGAGGAAGTAAAAGAGAAGGAGGAGGAGGAAAAAGAAATAGAAAAAGTAGAGGAGGAAGGAGACTGAGGAGGAGGAAGTAGAAGAGAAGGAGGAGGATAAAGAAGAAGAAGAGAATGCAGATGAAGAAGAAGAATAAAGAAGAGAAGGAGGGAGAAAAATAAAGAAGAGGAGGGAATAGACGAGAAGAAGGAGGAAAAAGAAGTAGTGAAAGCAGATGAAGGAGAAGAAGAAAAGGGGGAGAAAATGAGAAGGCGGAAAAAGAAGAAGAGGAGAAGATAAAGATGAAGAAAAAGCAGATGAAAGAGAAAGAGAAGAAGAAGAAGAAAGAAAGATGAGAAAGTATTAATAAAAAAACCAAAGAGGAAGGTGATACTGATTATGAAAGAGAGAGAGAAGAAGAAAGAAACTAAAAAAGTGTAGGACAGATAATAAAGAAATAAAATTGATAATAAAAAAAATGGCTGAAGAACCAAAAAAAAAAAGGGAAAGAAATTGGAAAAAACCCCCAAAAAAACAGAAAATATAGAGGGTAGATGAGCAGAAGAGGAAACAGCAGAATTTGAATTTTTAAGCGAAAAGAAAGAGAGTGGAGAGTGAACCGACCCATTTTACGTATGAATTGTGGCATCCATTTATATATACATATACATATATACATATATATATATATATATATATATATATATATATATATATATATATATATATCAAAGTACAAATCAGTTATTCAATATCCAGTGAATGGTTGGTTTATTTCATAAAGTGCTCAATACATTCAACATTAAGCTGAGTTGAAGCAGAGCTTTAAATTTGGTGAAATAATGGATTCGCTATACAAACACGTTTATGTTTCTGCCCTTTTTGGGTTTAAAAAGGACAGAAAAATAAACATGCTTGTGTGGTGAATCCATTATTTCACTATATATATATATATATATATATATATATATATATATATATATATATATAATTGGTATAAAAATACTACTTCATTTGAATTAATTTTGCATTTCTTGGTTCATCTACTTATCAAGCTTGATAAATGCATGAACAAAAAACGTATAAACATACATATACAGGTATATGTATATAATAATAAATTGCATTATATTGTATTAGAACTCTTCTGAAATGATCTCCCATTATTACATGTAAATTTATCATTTGGCCTAGACAATGTGTAATAACAGGATATTATTCCAAATAGAGTTTCAATATAGTATAAAGCAATTTAAAATCATTCTGTCAGATCATATATCAATTTCTTAATAACATATATACATATATATATATATATATATATATATATATAAAATGAGTGAATATTTTTTCATTGGTTTATCACAGATCGTTGCCAGCATCACTTGTGGGCACATGCACACCCACACCCATGTCAGACCTGCACACAGAAATGAAAAACCCAACACAGGAAAACAAATTATATTATACTGAGACTTTATAAAATCAATTAAAGTGGGGATGCACTCACAAACATACCCTTCCTCCTGTCAGGCAAAGAACCTACAAATATAAATATAACAGAGAAGAGCAAACCATATATTTCATAGAGATTTCTTGAAATTAAATTGGAAGGTTGGCGGTAGCTACATCCTCTCCCAACCAGTTGGCCCAAACACACCTGAAAAAATGAAAAATAACAACACTGGGATAATGTGAATTTAGTGAAAATTTAGTCTCTTAAAATCAAAAAATTCCAATATTAACCTGACCCCATATAGAACTTCAAGGCTTACCTATCCTACGTTCATCCCAGGGTCAAGTTACCCTAATACACAAATTTACAGTTTGTAGGGTGCAGCTGTTTGGGAGTCTATAAGACTTGAAGAAACAAAGAATTGGACAAAGAAACAAACGAACATTTGATGTGGTATTAGATATATTCTATTATTTATTCTACTCATGCAATCTATACCAAGTAACACATTTTCCATGTAATAACACGAGGTCATTTCAAATAAAGTTTTCAAATAATATGTCGCATTCATAATTATTGTCAGATTATAAATCCTTTTCTATGAAGTATCAGATATGTACATATCTGATAAGAAAGTTTCTGTATATTTTGTACTGTCAATAAAATTTCATTTATTCCTAAGAAAACAGATCATCTATGCAATATAATCAGCATTGTTTTTCTCCTCTTCTGTCAATGTGTAAACAAATCATAGATTCTTTCGTGAGAGAATGGCATTGGCTTACAATTGAATAAGGTTTGCAGGGATACCATTTTGATGCCAATGTTATTGCTGAAGCGTTGACCATTCTGGATTTTCTGCTGAAGAAATGGTGATCAGGTGTTTCCTAATCATGCAGGCAGGTGGTTTTCTGAGTCATTTATGTAATGTGTGGCAAAAGGTGTCTGTTGCAAATTTTCCAGATGGGGGAACTATATTTCCTGGTTGAGGTGTATTTCCTGGTAGGGACAAAAAGGATTCATTCGGAATATAACTAAGTGGCAACCCTGTTACATGATGGGGACATTCCAACTGGGAAGAAAACATTACACCTGTTGCCATCTGTAGTATGAACAATTATGACCCGATATGTACGATTGGTAGAGATTTGAGACTAAACTACATAGCCATTCAATGAAGTAAGTACGGTCATTTTTATATGGAAGCATCAAGTTGGGGTTACAAAATTGTACTGCACCATTATCCTTCATTGACTATAAGGTACCAAACCCTGTCATCTTCATTGAGATGGCCTGATGCTTAGGAGGGATGGGTCGATTGCTCTGTTTGTCCTCGCCCTCCCCTAATGGGCGCTCAAGAGTATGCCTTTGCATTGTAAGGCAACAAGTGGGTTTAGTGTCGTCGTGGAAAATTTTGAGGAATTACATCAACCATATTGTTGTTGGGAGGATATTTTGGAAATAAAAGTCTCCCTTGTGTTGAGGAGTTCCCTGCAAACAATGCCTGGCATGTCGTACCAACAGCAACAGTTGATGTGACTATGGCAGTGACACTCTATTCAGTTCAGCTTTTTATGTTCGGTCGGAGAGGGTTTGCAAATTTTCTCTATATGTAACTTCTAGAACTTTCTCTAATATTTAGGATATATCTTGCAAACACACACACGCATACACCCACCAACTCATGTGTGTATACGTATGTGTATGTGTGTGTGCAGCGATTTCTCTCTTGCTCTCTCTCTGTCTCTCTTTCTCTTCCTCTCTCTTTTCATATAGACACCACTTTGTGTGTGTGTATGTATATATATTATTAAAAAAAGGATATATAATCCAACAGAATAATTATAAATGCATAATATTATTTGAAACTCTATTTGAAATTACCTCCTCTTAGTATACAGTGAATGTATCATTAGGCCTAGACAGTGTAAATACGATGATCATTTGAAGAAAATGAGAATCAAAGTTGAGAAACAATATAACTGATATGGACTGTGAATGGCCAAATTAAGAATTCAGACATAGAGCAGTTATTTGGACTTTCAACCTACCAACAGGCTGTTTAGCTTAATGGCAAGATGCCATGTCAAGGCGGCTTCTTGTTGGTTGCAGGTATGTAGTGTGTATATTATTCTAATAAGTAGATAAAGTCAGGGTAGTACCAGTAAAAGTAGGTGCACTATAAGCTGGGCCAAAGCCACTGAAAATAAGATTGGAGGAGCTCTAGATAAGAGGAAAGATTGAGACTATGCAGATTATAGCATTACTGGAATGGTTTAGCAGCTAGGATTGAAGAATTTTGTAACGTTCCCAATTCAGTATGAAAATGTTCGATGACCAGTGAGGCTAAAGTATCACCAATTAAAATCAAAAAAAGTATTACGTTCACCAAAAAAGAAAAACAAATATATATATACATGAAGAGATATGTCCTGATGTATAACTTTTCATAATAACCCAACAAATAAAGACTCTAGTGTTGTGTCTAAGTTTTTATATTGAACTGTTTTTGTCAAAATCCTGTCAAAAACCGGGAGTTGGCTTTCTTTTTCTGCTGTATCAAGAACAACAAATGATCCTCATCAAATTTAGAGAAGTAAAAATTAAAATTCCTCTACTTTGATTTGGATTCTCAAGTAACTCATTGGTAGTTGCATCTCTCAAAATCCAGAGCTAAATTGATAAGTCTTTCATACATGTATCAAAATTTATGCTGGAAATACGCAAACTCTCATTTCATTCTAATGAATGAATACCTTTATAAAATTAATACTGCCCTACTGTGATTTGAAATCATAACCAACTGATGAGTAGTTGGTCCTCTTACCAACTGAGCCAAACCGATAAGTCTTACATAACTCCAAAAATTCATCTTACAGATTCACAAAGCTTTATTTCACTCAATTACAGAAATATATATATATATATATATATATATATATATACATTGTGATTTTATTATCTGTTAGATGTATGATAAAAAGTTGCAATAATCGTCTTTGGCCAGAATAGAAATAGGAGTGAAGTTTAACCCAACAGCAGCCAAGTTTGTAATGTGTATGTGTGTTCTATTATATAATCTTATGTGTGTGTGGCATGGGTACTCTTTTGAGTTTATAAACTAGTGTATATTATTGCAGCAATATTTACGTGAGTATGACCGAGTTTATACTTGTGTTGATATGCATTGGAAGTCTAGGGTCGGGGGTGGTGGTGTTCTTGGTGGTTCAGGGGAGCTTGGATGGGGAGATGAGCAAAAATCAGGTGAGCGGGGTGGTGAAAAGAGTCAGGGGGAGCGGGGAGGTGGGAAGAGTCGGGGAAGTAGGGGGAGGTGGGAAGAGTCGGTGGGGGGGAGCATTTGGAAAAGATCAGGGTGGGGGAGTGGGGGAGGAAGCAATCTTGGCTGCGATTAGAAGAAAAGAAATTGTGCAATGAAGTGAATGCATCAGAAATTATGCGCAACCTTGCAGATTTGAATTTGAAGAAAACAAAAACAAAAACTGAAAACAGAAAGAAGCAAATCAGAATTGTGAATGGAAGGAAGGAAAAACGAAAAAGAAAATAGAAAGAATAAAGAAGAAAGAAAAAGAAGAAAGGAAATACAATAGAAAAAGAAAAGAGAAAAGAGAAAAAAGAAACAAAAAGAAAGAGAAACAGAAAAAAAGGGAAGAAAAAGAGAAAAAAATAAAGGAAAGAAAAAAGAGAAGGAAAAAAGGAATAGAAATAAAGGGAAAAAAAATAAAAAGAATTAATGGAAAGAAAGAGGGAAAACAAAAAAAGGAAAGAAAAAACAAATAACAAAAGGAAAAAGGAAAAGGAAAGAAAAAGAAAAAGTAAAAAAGGAAAGAAAAAATAAGAAAAAGGAAAAGAAAAAGAAAAAAGGAAGAGAAAAAAGAAAAAGTAAAAAAGGAAAGAAAAAATAAGAAAAAGAAAAAGAAAAAGAAAAAAAAAGGAAGAGAAAAAAGATGAAGAAAAAATTTGGTGGAATCAAAAGAAGTAATTAAATATAGAATGATATCTACCCGACTCCTGGAATACCTGTTCTAATTGGAAAAAATGAAATAAAAACCTCAGAGTAGAATAGAATCACTCTCATTAGGATGGAGGCATTTGAAATGAATTTTAATGGAATAAAAGTTTGATAGCTCCCCACCTGCCCGCTTTCCAGATCCATTGTAAAATATAATAATCAAAGATCATTTTGTAATGTTGAACATAAAAATCAAAAAAATCAGGAACGTACTTCATGAATTATTGACTATTTCAAGGATGATTCTTTATCATTACTTGTACGACTCACAGCGATTGCTACAGGGCATCTTTGGTATCAAGAAGAGAACACAATGTATTTCATATATTTTAATGATAGATTTCATTATTTTCAGTTTTAAACAGAAAGATGGAGAAGATGGAAAGATTACGCAATTGGTTTAAAATAGCTTTGATCTCTTTGATGATAATCGTTTAGTAAAATGCTGAAAGTATGAGTGAATATCAAGGAAACATTTTTTTGTTTTGCTCTTTCAGATTCCCCCGAAATAGGTTTTAAGAGGAGGTTCAATTAGCATCGCTAGATTGATCCCCCAGTTGGTATCTGGCAGAAATCTCGATATTTTTTCTGAAAATTCAGACTTTTTAGTTATTAATGCCCAACAAGTGGCAAAAGAAATAACTTATTCATTGATTACCACTTTCTTGAATTTTCTAACTGATCAACCCCAACGTGACATGCTACCAGAGATAGTGGTCATGTGATGGTTCCTATTGAGAGACTAATTGGTCTTGTTCCCAATTTTCCAATTAATCCCCTGCAACATGACATGTTACTAAAATATGTTGGTCATGTGATGCTTTCTTTTGAATTTCTGACCTTTTTTTGTAATCTAATCATAAATTTACTCTTGTACGCTAATCACAAATGGAGTATCCTTAACGAACATAAACTGGTCTTTAAAATGAGAAATGAAACAGAATAAATTGAATTTTTTGATTACAAAAGAAACAGCAAAAATATATTCTACTCAGTATTAGAATAAACAACTCAGTCCTGACATTGCTTCCAACAACAAGGCTCAAATAATTGAAACAGAAAAATCAAGCCACACAAATGTGATTTGTTAATTGAAGTTTCTGTCTATAGAATTCATAGGATATAAAAACCATTTTATTCTTAATCAAATTCAGAGAATGATTCCTTAAAACTTCTCTATAGACTCCAAGAAGGTAATAGAATTAGGCATGAGTTCTAAAATTGCGTGATATGTCAGTTGCATCATGGTCTTTTTTTTTTAATCGCTTTAGCTGGAAACCTCTGACACACAGTCGGAAAACAACACTTGAAAAATACTGCTAATTTTATAATTTTGAATGTGTTTAAAGACTGCAAGATTTAACAATATAAACATGGAACAAATATTTTTAGATAGAAATATATATACAATTTGATGATTTTTTTGTCGCAAAATCAGACCTAAAAAGTGTCTTGTAGGTAAATTGAGACCTGTTGATGATTTCAAATATACTCTTGTTTTTCCTCTGTGACGCAAAGTTCTTAACTTATAATACAATATAATACACACACCTTACAACTTTATTGCATTGAAGATATGCCATCAGACTAAATTCATGTTTAATGCATTTTGATTGTCTTTCATAGATAGCAGGATGAGGAGAGTTGAAAGGCAGAGTTTGAAATTTAAGGACGCTTTTGATTTATGCATAGATATGTAAATTCCTTCACACTGAGTTAATGAAATTGTGCCCTTGAATAAAAACTGCAATCTATCATAACATGGTTGTATTATCTTGCAACACATGAAAGCAAGTTGCATACTGCATCAATGTCTTTTAGAAACAGTCAACCGAAACTGTCAACATAGGTTTCTTCAGTTTCTAAGGTGGTCTACCTAAGTATGTAAGTATCATGTGTACAGGCAGCAATGGTGGAGCTGAAAATTTAAACATTTACCCAAAATTGTACCTAGAGGAGAGGTTTATTTGTTTTTTAGAAAAAAAAATTTCCTCTGAATAGGTTTTTAAGCGGGGGGGGGGAGGCTTTCAATTTACAATGTAAATTTATGGTGAATAGGTCCTTTAGTTCATGTCTTGCTGAACTTGTGCTTGTTTTTTTTAGAAATCCTGACATTTTTGAGAGATCACAGAACAACATAAGGACGAATAAGCTAGTGTAAGATGAAAGAGAAATGATATGTATGCGGGTAAATATCTTATTATATAGAAGCCAATGTCACTTTTTTGTCTGTTGAAAACTGTCAATCAGAAATATCTACATAGGTTTCTTCAATTTTTAAGTTGGTTCAGCTGACTGACAGTATCACACACAGACCACACAAATGGAGCTAGAGTGTTGAAAATTTCAAAATTTGCACCTTATCATGTCTAGAAAAATGATTTTTTTATTCTTTGAAACTCCCAAATAAGTTTTTTGTGGGAGGTTCAATTTACAATGTATGATTATGCTAAACTGATTCCTTAGTTTGTGCGCGGTTGTTTTTCTTTTCGAAAATTCAGACGTTTGACTGATCACTGAACAACAAAAGGCTTTTCCCTCATTTTTTTAAATTGATCACCCCCAACAGGGTATGCCGACAAAAGACAGTTTCTACCAAGTGACTAACCAGACCTGTCTTCTTCAGGATTAACTGTGTGTATCTTATATGCATGATATGCATAAAGAAAGGGAAAGCTTCGGGCTGCTTGCCAATTTCGGCTGTGCACTTTCATCGCTGACTGCAAGGAAAAATGTTGCAATATAAACACAGATACCACATCAAAAACTCCAAAGCATTTCACAATTACAAGTGTAAAATATCAATCAATGATACAAACAACAGAACGGTTTAAAAACTGTTGCTGGGCTCAGGTTGTTTGTGTTTTCTGACATTCACATCTACTTTGGCATTGCCCATCCCAAAGGTACATGTTTGGAAGGGGGCCAGACTTCATGGCATGTGAAGCAGTCTACCACAATCCTCATGCAATATAATTTTCCATCCGTCATACGAAATTGCGGCTTTGAAGTATTTTGGTTGGTTCTCTGCAGTATTGCTATTTAGATTTTTTTAAATATCTAAATTTAGATTATTTAGGATTGCCAATTTAGATATTTTATATCTGAATTTAGATAAATCTAAATGTTGAACAACTGTAGCCATCAGTAGTGGCAAAGTGTTCTATCCTTTTTTTTATATGTGAGTATACTTGGGTGGTTCCTTATGTGTTCCAATGCTCCTGGCCATACCGTTTTATCTACAGGCTTGAAAATTAGCATCAGTACTCCACTACACCCCTTTTAAAAATGACTTTATGACTTCTAATTTTGATGCTACGGTTGTTCAATTATTGACTGGTGATGGTGAGTTTTATTTAAATTTATTAGATTTCTCTTGGACTGCTGATCTCAAGAACTTTAATCTCGAAACTACTCTGCACTATACTGCCTTGTGTGCGGACTCTTATATCTGATGAATGTCAGCTTTGTACAATGGTCAGTTGTCAAGTAATCATGCTGCATGCACATGAATGGACAAAGATTTCTTCAGTTGTAGTTAGATATATCTATGGGATAAAACTTCATACAGTCTTTAGCGTTCACAGTAGAAACTTGACATTTTGCGCACATACTCCTCTCAATGAGTAGGGAAAACATCTTGTTTTTGGGAAATTACCTTCCAAATTGTCTTTTTAAAAAAAAAAATTAGACTTGTCAGTGATCACTGCCTAATAAAAGGCAAGAGAAGTAACTTATTCATTGATTACCCCTTTTTTCCAATTTTTTAATTGATCACACAGCATGTAGGCAAAAGATGTTAGTCATGTTTGAGTGACTAAATAGACCTTTTATTTGATATTTCAGTTTATGTACTATTATATAACACATGTGACACATGCATACATAGCCAGGCAAATAGAATCACTTAAAAACTGAAGAAACCCATAATGACTATGTTGACTTTGATTGTTGGTTTCTAATAAGATCCCATAGAATTGACTTTCTAGCACTTCTCCATATAGATTAATTCTAACTAACACATCAGTGTTTTACACAGTGACAAGCAGGGCCTACCTTAGGGTACCTGGTACCCTGAGCAGGCACGAACTTTGGCACTCTTCAAAGCCTTTGTGAGCTTGTCATCAGTCATGAGGATTTTCTTTGCTAATTGTTCCTCTTATTTTCAGTATGACAGGAATTATTTAACTGTCAGATATTCCTGGAAAATCTGACTTATGACTTGGGAATTTTCTTTTTCTATGTATTATTCTCATCAGTTTATTCATTATTCATTTGAATTTGGTGTCTCAGACATATAGCAGGCGACCTCAGCACTTGGCACCCTGGGTGACTGCTTGTGTTGCTGGTACTTAAGGCCAGTCATGCTGACAAGTAAAACTGATGCACTTAATTCTTTCATCCATTGTAAAAAAAAAAACAGGTTTGGTTGGTCAGTCAATAGAAACCGTCATGTGACCAACATTGGCTGCATGCCGAGTTGGTAGTAATCAATTAGAAAAATTGGAAAAAGGTTGGTCCTGAATGAGTTACTTCTCTTGCTTCTGCTGGACAGTGATCGCTGAAAAAGTCAGAATTATAAAGTAAACAAATAGACGCAAGATAGGTGATTGATTTAGCACAAACTCACATTGCAAATTGAACCCTCCTTTCAAAGAGTAATTTGGAGGGGGATTTCGAAAAAAAGACAAAAAAGTGTTTTTTCTAGACATAGCAGGGAGTAATTGTTCAAATTTTCATCCCTCTAGCTCCAGAATGATACATACATGCTTAACCAGCCAGACCAATTTGAAAACTGAAAGAAACCTAAGTTGACTGTTTTGGCAACTGTTTTGGTTGATTGTTCCTAGCAGAGTGTCAAGCAAAATAAGCATAAATCAAATATTCCTCTTACCTGCAATGCTTACATCATCATGTTGTCTCTGAAATAGTTGCTTGTTGCTACTGTACATGGACTTGACAGAATTTATTTCTTTTTAATCTTCTCTTCAGTGTGCAATTGTCTCCCCTTATTTTAGTATAAATCAATCTATACCTTCATGTTATCAATTAGTCAGAAGGCTATTCTCACATGACTTCGTGTGTGATATCACAGAATAATCGTAACATCCTGTCGTGAGTCTCAACTTACTTCATTCACGTTGAAATGCTGACTTAGAGGAATTGGATTCATCAACTGCTGCAAATTTCATATTTTGTAAGCACGGTTGACTCTAGTAAAATGTTTCCCAAACTGGGAACCCCAAGCTTCCACAAAAAAACTAGGGTTTCGCAAGGTATCTTTTAATAAAATTTGATGAAAATTTATTTCGTAAAAATATGGTATTCACCATTTTCAGAAGAATAGGTAACATAAAAATTATTGTATTTAAAAAAAAAAGATGAATTTTCTCTCAAAAATAATTTTTGTTTCACTTGATGTCCTATCAAACTCGGGATGATGGCAATTGTCAGTAAAATTTAGGTATGGGTTATGGGATTTCTAAAAAATCATATGAGGCAAAATAAGTTTGGGAACCACTGCTCTAGAATGGATTGAACATTTTTAGAACTAATTCTGATGAATATTGGGTTTTAGGAACTAGGTATATGATGACTGGATTTTGGGAACAAGGTATATGGGAATGTCTCCATCATTGAGCTTACAAAATACTAAGAAAATGAGAAGAAGTTAGACTCTATATCCGCCATTTTTTAATCAACAAAAAAGATGTTTTACTTAAAGGTAAATAAACTGTTTGAATTGGAATCCTAAAGATTGAATTTAATTATAAAATTCTTGTTGTCTGAGTGTAATAATACTCGATTCTAGAAAAGAAATGTAGATTTTAAGAGCTGATAATGCATAATAATTTTTGTATGAATATTTTGCAGATTTTTTTTTGCTTTAGCATGACTGAAACAAACAACCAACCAAACAAATAAACAGCCAACCAACCAACAAACAGGTCTAGATTAGTTATTTATTAGAAACCGTCATGCAACCAATGTCGGGTTTGATCAATTAAAAAATTTGGAAAAAAGGGATGATCAATCTATGTGTTACTTTTCTTGGCTTTTGTTTGGGCAGTGATCACTGAAAAGTTTGAATTTCAAAAAAAAAAAACAAGCAGGCACAAACTGAGGGATCAATTTATCATAATCTTGCATGATAAAATGAACACCACACTAAAAACTTATTTGGGAGGAGGGTTTCAAATACAAAAAAAAAATTGTTTTTCTCTTTGAAATTTTCAGCCCTCTAGGACAAACTTGAAAACTGGAGAAACCTATATTAATGACAATTTTGGTTGACAGTTTCTAACAGACAAAAAACTTTGGTGGCTTTTGTATAATAAGATATTTATGCACATACACATCATTTCTCTTTCATTGTACACTAGCTTAATCGTCTTCTGCAATTGACTCAGATTAGAACAATTTATACAAGCTGAACTTTAGAGTTGTGTATATTTTTGCACTCATCTCTCAAAAAAAATGCGCTAAAATCCTTATTGCCTGAGGCTTTAGACAAATAGCTGTATAATATAAAATCATTTTGATCAAATTATAAAATAGTTGGTACCCATCTATCAACTCATTCAGGCTGGGAGCACACATGTGTACTTTAGATTTTGTGGCCATTTTGAAGATCACATGACAATGATATTTGTATAATTTTACTATAAAGGAATTCCATATCTTATAACCTTCAAAATAATATCTGACTTCTCAGGGTTTCTCAGAAAAAGAGAAAAACTTAAATCTATCTATTGTCACTTATGCTTTGTAACCAAATAAAAAACTCAAGCATGAACGAGTTTAGAATTTAACAATGGTTATTGTGAAAACCAGGGTTCCAAAACTTTTTACACATCAAGGACCAGTTTAACATTGGCAATATTCTTGCGGATTTACTGACAAGAGAGGGGGTTAATCTCAACCACGATATATGTAATAAGTCAACCATAAATCACTTATAAGTGGCAAGTACACCCCATTTCATCTCTAAAAGGGGTTATCTAATAAATCTAATATTAACATTCAATAAAACAAATTTATTTTCATTTTGCAAAGTGGGTACTTTATGTGTATCACTTTGTATTGAAGTTGACCAAACATCAAACAAATATCTCCTTCTTCTTTGTTACTGCTCGAAATGAGAATGGTAGCTCAAAAGGTTTATACAATCCAGTACCCTGGGCCCCTCTCTTTTTGGGGCACTCCTCTCTTCCTCTCTCATCAGATGCCGAGCCTCAAAAAATGTTGCACCCCTGTTGCATGGTTCCACTTCATTGCAACCTGACTCCCGTGAGGGTTCCCCCAATGGTCGGGGTCAATATCACAGACCTTGTTTTTAATGTTTTTGTAGAGCTTCTTGGGGGATGCCAACCTTTTGGTTTCCTTGTGAGGGTTGAGAGTGGAACACCCAAACATCTTACTCTTTGGGGTTGAGCGTGCGTAGGAGAATCTAAACTTCTAAAGTTACATCTATACTGATGTTGTTTGCACAAGAATAAACAAAGAAAGAAGTATTCCAAAAAATCAAATTCTAATAAATTCTTGTGATGTTAGAATTTTCCAATATCAAAGAATCTTAACTAGATTATTCCTTGGAAACACCAGTGTCTGTCATTCTTTGCTGACGTTTGTGAAAGTCTTCAGGAAGAGAATTTGACAAAAAAGAAAAATAATGTAATTAATAAGTCGTAGAGGAAAGGAAAGAGAAGATTAAGGAAGAGAAAAAAAAAAAAGATTTAAGCTGAAATCTAATTTGTAAATTGAATTAAAGGATTTTCAGTTTTATCTTTTTTCATTTCAGCTGATAATTACATAAAATAATTTCAGACTATAGAGGGGCACACACACACATACACACACACACACATATATATATATTTTACAAATACATATTTTAGACTGAATGTCTTTATTGCAAACAAAAAGGCATATAATTTGAACAGATTATATACAGGTCTGGTTAGTCACACTGTAGAAACTATTGAGTGGTCAATGTCTTTTGGCAGCATATCATGTTTGGAGTGATCAATTAAAACAGTGGAAAAAGGGATCATTAATGAATAAGATGCTTTTTTTGCCAAAAGACATTCATTGCCCCTTTTGAGCAGTGATCACTAAGAAATAATAAACCAGACTCAAACGAAAGTATCGATTTAGTATAAACTTACATTGCAAATTGAACCTCTCACAAAATCGTTATTAGCAGGGGAATTTTCAAAAAACAAAAAAAACTGTATGCATGATACATTCACAACCAGCCAGGTGGACCAGCTTGAAGACTAAAGAAACCTATGTTGACAGTTTCGGCTGACAGTTTCTAATATGTACATATCTTCAGGGTAGACGGGCCCCAGGTTGACCTGTGCCTCAGGCCCCTATGTAATTCAATCAGGGCCTAGGTTATGTACTAATGTAGGGTAAATTTTGTAAATGTGTGTATGTGTGTGTTGTATGTGTATGTGCTGTTCTTTTTCTGAGTATGAAATCAAAACTTATGGTTTTTTCCTAAAAAAAAAATATTATTATAAAAGGAACATACGGGGTAGCATTTAGGATACTCTGTCTTCCTTGCCTATGAAGCTAAAAACAATAACAGAACTTCAAGATAACTTGTGACTCAACAGTGACATTTTTTTACCATGAACCATGAGCAACAAATCCCCATAATTCAATGGTTCTTTCAAGGAGACCACAGAACTAAACTAACTTTACACACAAGAAGAAAGATAAGCTTGAAAAAACACCGTTCTTTCTGGAGCAAATGACAGACATAATACCACAAAAAATCAGAAAGGACAGGTCTGGTTAGTCAATCAATGGAAACTGTCATGTGACCAATGTCATACTATGTTGTGGGTAATCAGTTGAAGCAAAATTAGACAATATAGTGATCAATGAATAAATATCTTCTCTTGCCTTTTGTTGGAGAAGCAATTGCGAATCAAATAGCTTGTGAAGTCACAAGAACAGCTTCCGAAAAACAAAGTTGAAAACATATGCGAAAACAAAAACTGGACAAAAGTTTGAAGAGGCTAAAATAATGGGGAAGGTCAAATCCAGATAAAAGTAGGAAACGTTGAAAGGAGAATTTCCACAACAAACTTCAGGGATCAGCATTGTGTATCTAAAACTGTACTATCGTTGATATAGTAGGTCGTTCAGACTTCCATTGCACATGAACACTGACCTGATAGCTTCATCTTTAACTCTCCTCTCTCTTCTACCTGCTGAGAGCTAGAAGAGATGTCCGTCAGCTGTCCCTGCCCTCAACGGGTTGGTTGGAAGTGATGTGTGCACTATCAGTGTCTTTTTACAACTGCCTCTATAATCCAAATCACTTTTCTTTTCTGCCTAATTATCATGGCATCTTTGTTTGAAGGGTCACCCAATGAGAGAGCGAGAGCTACTTTTAAACTGTATGCTGATTGGCTAGGTAAATCAAAAATCTTTGTAAGGGAGACAGTGATTGGATGATTGATACCACAACTAATTCCTGCTAAAACTAATGGTTCATTTTCCTTTGTTCAATATGCCAGAACATGTTACACTGCTTTAGTTGGTCATCAAGAAAATCCTATAAACACTCATGACTGTGACTGGAGAAAAACTGTGGGACCAATTTTGCCTAAACTAATATTGAAAATTGAAAAACACATTTTGGTGTGACTTTTTAATTAACAAAAAATCAGTTTTTTTTTAACATAATAAGGAATGAAAGTTTAAATTCTCAATACTCTAGCTCCATTGGTACAGTGTGTACTTGTGAGACATAAAAAGATTGCCAGCAAGCCAGCCTGCTGGAATCACTTAAAAACTGAAGAAACCTATGTTAACTATATTCTCAATTTTGGCTGACATTTCCAAAAAAATAGGAAAAGAATGAGGAAAGAGAAATATAAACCAGAGTGTGTTGACAGATATAATACTAGTATCAGAAGAAAAAGTGGGATGCCATGGTGAGCAATTTAGTCTCACAGTCAATTATTACTACAGTGAGTTCAATCCTCACTGGGAGTCTTAAACTTATGGCATTGTACTCTACTAAAAAAAGCTCTGTAAATATAAGAAGTATCATTTGAGAGTGCTCAATAAAAATGAATAAGTCAGGAAAAAACTTGATAATTAAACATAACTTACAAAATAGTTGACAGGCCAGTTTGGTCATTCAATAGAAACTATCATGTGGCCAACATCTTTTGGCAGTACGGATTATCAATTATATAGTAAAACTGGGTGATCAATGAATACATTACTTCTCTCACCTTTTAACGGGAAGCGAGCACTAAAAAAGTCTGAATTTAAAAAAAAAACCTAGGGTGAATGATGCCAGATGCAAACTAAGGGACCAATTTAGCATAAATTTACATTGCAAATTGAAGCCGCACCGAAAGAGGAGTCCTATTGTTCACATTACACTCAGCAACGCATGCCAAAGCCCTCCACCCTCTCTGAGCTCTCCGACTGGCCTGGCGGTGAGTGATGAGAAATGAATGATTGAATGAATTGTCTCTCTATCATTATTTTGCCTTTAAGAAGGTTAAAAGAATCCTTTTCTTGATTCCAAAGTGAGAAAAAAAATGTCCATTGGCAGAATAGTGGAAAGGCTCTGTGGAACTGGAACCGAGAAGAAAAATTGTTTAAGTTCAGATGTAAACATGCCAAATTTGGTCGAAAGTGCCAGAAGCCGACGTCAATGAATTCTGTTTGGATTCAATTAGTAGACCAAAGCCAAAAACATTAAAGTTTTGCCAACCAATCAAAAGTGGTGTTACAAGAATGTCTACTTGGCCCAGGTGCAGCATCTTTCATTAAAGGCCCCATGTCTGGCAACTGAATCTCAAAGACCTAAAGCAGAAAAATGAGGAGAAAAAAAAAAGACAGAAAATAACTTAGAGTTACTTTGTTTGACTTTCTTAATCCAAACAGACTAAACTCTTTCTTGAGGGGTGGGAAATGTAGTCAGCACCCACATCATGCGGGTATGTGTGTGTTTCTGTGTGGCGGGTTTTGTACGCGGAGATGACTGAAGGTAAAGAGGTGTAAAGTTCTCTCCAGTGTGCTATACTTGTTACTACAAGCTAACCAGAAGACAGGTCTGGTTTGTCACTCAATAGAAAATGTCATGCAACCAACATCTTTTGGCAGGGATGATCAATTAAAAAATTGGAAAAAAAGGTTGATCAATGAATAAGTTTCTTCTTTCGTCTCTTATTGGTCAGTAATCATTGAAAAAGTCTGCCAGACACAAAGTAAGTTTTAGCATTAATGGAGATTACAAATCTAACTCCCGATAAGAACATATAAAAGGGGAATTGCAAAAAAAAAACAAACAAAATTGTTTGTTGTAGACATGATATGGTATAAATGTTTGAATTCTCAGCCCTCTAGCTCCATTGGTGAGGCCTGTATGCATACATAGCCTTTTGGGCTGACAGAATGATTTAAAAACTGATATGCTATATGCTAACCTATATTGACAGCTTTTGTTGGCACTTTCAAAAAATAGAAAAGAGGAAAAAAACATGACAGACAGACCAACTTGAAAACTGAAAAAAACCTATGCTGACAGTTTGGGTGATAATTTTGGTCAACAGTTTCAAAAATGCTATTTTGAAACACTGTAAAACAAAGCCCTTTTCTCAGGCTATGTGTTTAATAACTAAATGATATCAAGGGGTGAGACTTGAATTTTTTGTAAGTTTTCTCCATAACTATAGATTTTGATTGTCAGTGTATCAAGTTTATTGTTGTCTGAGTGAATATTTATGGTCTTTAAGTCATGCAATGTACTGGGGAGCCTAACACCCCCTTGTGTAGGAGTCACATTTAAATCAATTTTATTTTTTCAAACCTAATTTTGGAGCTCCTAAAACTGCAGGGCCCACAAGCAATGCCCCCAAAGACCACCCCGGTTACTAAATCATGGAACAAATGTATTAAATGTGATGTTTCATTTATTCTCAGTTGTAGAAAGTGTAGACAATGGTCTGAGCTGAATCCATGACAAACCTAATAAGTACTTCCATCCATACACCAATACTTCCTCGGAAACGGTGAAAAGTAAGTTTAGCATCATAGATACATCGTAAATTGTACTCCCTCATAAAACCCTAAAAAAATTCTTTTAATAATTTACAAATTTCTGATTTGAAGATTGAACGCCAAGCTTTTCAAACTGTGTGTTGTGACACTTTTGAGTGTCCCCTATAATCACCAGGTGTATTGCATAATTGTAGCGTTCAGTCATGCACAATGTGATCTCGAATATAATGCAACTCCCAATTTTTGCAGGTGAAAATCAGTAATATATGTATGTATGTATGTTATTATTTTATTAGTCGAGTATAATGCTACTCTGTAATTTTGACCCCTGATTTCTTATATTGGATCACTCAAATTGTACATGAGTAAGATCTGTTTCATTTTTACAAAAATTATTTTATTTACTGGAAGCAGCATTCCGAATAACTATATTCGGTTTGACAAACAAAACTTGAGTAATGTGTCACAAAAAAATTTCATTTTAAGTGTGTTGCCAATGCAAAAAATTTGACAAGCTCTGGTCTAATGGATTTTGAAAGAAAAAAAAAATTCCTTCTTGAACAATTTTATATACGTAAACTTGGAAATCACCAGCAAATGCACATCGTATGCAGATGTTCCAATATGGCCGAGATAAATCTAGAAGTTGAAAATCCTGAGATACGAGAGTGCATTAGAAGAAAAACTTGACTCGACTGTGATAGTGTTGACAGATGTACTCAAAAAGAATTGATGATCCGAGCCACGGAGAGTCCAGCTGATAAGTGGATAGCTGTTGGAGAGGGAAGATTTATACTTTGAAAAGAACTTTAGGTAAATCTCTTGGTTTGAAATTCTTCCTCTTTTCAGTCAGTTATGGAAATGAATTGTGAAGATGGATTACAGGATCTTAGAAAGGAGTGCACACAAATATACACGCACACACATGGAGAGCCTTCCCTGGGGGGGTTTAATAAAGCCAAAACCCTTTTCATTTACATAAAGAGAAGAAAAGAAAGGAGAACTATTGAAAGTAATACACCCACACCTTCAATAAGCCCATAGAGACCTTTTCCTATTACATGTTGTTATGTCTTGCCAAATTTGGTATTTCTCTGCCAAATGGAGCGGGTATGTATGAAAAAAGAGGAAACAATTATTTCCTGTCTTTGGATGATCAAACTTTGAATTTCTTCCTCATCCTGCATTAGACCATCCTGCCAAATTTGGTTGCTTCACGTAGAATGCATAGCCATAAAGGTTTCCCAACAAACAATTCACACTCTTGTTATGGGTTTCATACTCAATCCAATTTCCAAACTGTAAAATATTTCTTTTCTGAAGATAGAACTACCAAAATTGAATGGACAATCCATATCAAATGATAATAAGCAATTAACAGAATGACGAGAATTAGTGACAGATTGACAGAAAGACAAGCATGGATGAGAAATTGACAGAAAGACAAGAATTATTGACTGATTAACAGAAAAACAAGCATAAATGAAAGATTGACAGAAAGACAAAATTTATTGACAGATGGACAGAAAGACAAAAATAAATGAGACATTGACTGGAGGAGAAGCATGAATGAGAGATTGACAAAAGGACAAGCATAAATGAGTGATTGACGGAAAACAAGTATCATTGAGAAACTGACAAAAGGACAAGTGTAAATGACAAATTTACTGGACAAGCATCATTGACAAGACAGGTTTGATGAACTAACAGAAAGACAATCATAATTGACAAATTGACGGTAAGACAAGAATTATTGTCAGAGTGACAGAAAGAATAGGATAATTGACAGATTGACAGAAAGATAAGCATGATTGACGGAAAGATAAGTTCAATTGATATATTGATAGGAAAGCAAGCAGAAGATGTTGGTGATGTTATAGTTTCTATTGTACGACTAACCAGACCTGCTTTTATTTTTATTATTATTTTTACAGTGTTAATATGAGCTTCTTAGATGAGAGAACTCTAGAGTTGGGTATACGTCAATGACTTCCAAATTTATATTACCTTTAATTAAGATAAAATGTTATCATATTTTGAAGCATCCAGTACTAAGTAGTTATCAATGAGAAACTCTATGACTTGTTAGAGCCAGTCAATTTATTGAAGAAGAAATTGGTTTTAATAGCAAAAGAACAATTATACTCATAAACCATTCTTCTTTTTGTCTGGCAAAGTTATTTTATGATATTTTTTGAAAGAAAATCATATGGAGATTCTTTCAATTTTCATTGATTCTAAGATTTCGGTGAGAGACATTTAAATACAATAGTTTTATTGTTCCTTTTGAATAAGCATTAGGTTATTGAGGATAATTGAACTCATCAAAGAGAAAATCAATACATAAAACAGTGCTGGTTAGTCACTCAGTACAGACCATCATGTGACTAATGTTTTTTGGCAGCATGCTGTGTTGGGGGTGGTCAATCAAAAAATTGGTGAAAGAGGTGACCAATGAATAAGTGACTTCTCTCGCATTTTGTTCGGGAAAGGTCCTCAAAAAAAGCCTGAATGCCGCTGAATACCAACAAAGGGACATAAATCTTCATTGCAAAATGATCCTGCCTCTAAAAACCTATTTAGCAGGGGGATCTTAAAAAGCACAGAATCTTTTTTTGGCATAATTAGCAAATGTTCGAATTTTCAGTACTCTAGCTCAATTGGTGCAAATCTGTATGAGTAGACATATACAGTGAGCCAACCACCAGCAAGCCAGACCAGTTTAAAAGCTGAAGAAACCTATGTTGAAATTTTTAGTTAATGGGCTCTAATACTCAGGTATATTAAATGCATTCAGAATATCATACATTGTGTACTAATAATTCCTCATTACCTATTTCAACATTAAAATTTTTATAGTAAGTAGGCAGCTGTATTTAAAATAAAGAAGGGTATACAACCAATACATCCTCCCGATAGTCTCCTATGGAGCTGAAACACGGAACCTAACCAAGAGTCTGATCCCGAAACTGAAATCCACGCAATGTGCACATGAGAGAATCATGCTCAATATCATAAGGAGAGACCACAAGATAGCAAAGTCTATAAGAGTAAAAACAGGAGTTTGAGAGATAGAAACCATTAGGAAACTCAAATGACAATGGGCTGGTCATGTTGCAAGAATGGTAGATAACAGATGGACATCACAACTCACACCAAGGATTCCTACAGATCAAATAGGGAACCAATGCCAGCAGAATATGAGATGATGAAACGAATTGCACAGGTTCAGAAAGTATTAGCTCCACAACGCCCATGATAGAGAGGTGTGGCAAATGCTGGGGAAGGTCTATATCCAACACCAGATAATAAAAAACTGATGATGATGAGTAATTAGGTCCCAATCAGAATTTTGTGGCCTGTAGTTCAAGATCAAAGGGTAGTATCTGATCTTCTCATATCAATGAAATATAGCATTAACTCATTGTTGTTAATTTTTGTCCACTAATGATGAATAATATTTCATTTAATAATAATCTCGTATCTTTTTGGTGCCAGTTTCGCATGTAAACTCTAAGGATCCACGTTTTGAGTAGTGATGTCTAGTGGTTGTCTGCCATTCTTGCAACATGACCAGCCCATTGCCATTTGAGTTTTCCAAAGGATTGTATGATATCTTGAACTCCTGTTTTGCCTTTGATACATTGTGCTGTCTTATGATCTCTCCATGTTATGCTGAGCATGATTCTTCCTGTGCACGATGCATGATTCTCAGTTTGAGAGAGAATTTTTTGGTTAAGTTCCATGTTCCAGCTCCATAGGTGACTATCAGGAGAATGCACTGGTTGTTGACCATTTTTTTTTTACTAGTAGTGGGATTTTCTTGCTCTTTAAGGTTTAGCTAACCCTGCCGAAAACTCGCAATCCTAATGCGATTTTTTGCTTGATTTTTTTTTGGCGGGGGGGGGGGAATTTAATGGAGATTCATTGTCCTTGGAAGATGTAATGGTCTACTTTCACCAGTTCTGAGTTTTTAATTTTGACTGTTGAGTCTTAGTCTTCAACATGTCCATTATACAGGGCAGTTATCTCACTGAAGTTCAAGTGGAGAAAAACTTTCTTGCTTTCTTCAGTCAACTCATCTGGTATAATTTGGAAGTCATGAAGGTTCTCAGCAAAAAGGGCAATGTTGTCTACAAATCTGAGGTTGCTTACGTAATCACCGTCAACTCTGATAAAGTAATCATAGTCTGGATTCCTTTCAGGTGATCATCTTGAAGCAGTCTGAGAAGAGTTTAGGTGAGCTGGTATCTCCTTGTCTTAACCCTCTTTTGAGTCTCAATGTAGCCTGATGTAGTAAATGTTGTGTCGGCATATATGTTACAATACTCAGACTTATACGGGGTCTTCTTTGGTGAAGGTTAAAGAAAAAGTTCAAAGACAATCTTTTGGAAGACGTTCCACCTGAGGTACTTTGAAGAAGTTCAATCAAAAATTTGCACACACTTCTTCAGTCAGAACCAGAGTGTCAGGTTGAATCAGATTTTAGCAGTACTGACTTTTAGAACTTTTCAAGAATGATAGAATTGATCTTTATTATTTATTTATCTAGATTATTAAATGAACTATTCTAAATCATTATTATTCATTTTTTGCCCTCATTTACCTTCAGTTCAATTTTTTGTTGTTCTTTATTGCAACTAATCTCAGGCTGATTTCCCCATGGCAGTGAGTAAGCAAATTAACAGCACTAATCGGAATAAAAAATTAGTTCCCGGTGAGAATTGAACTTCATGTCAGAGGCTAGCTCAGTTCACGCCTGAATGCTCTTACTTTGGAGTTACAGAGAGTAATGGCAAGTACAAGTCCAAAACAAACCCTTAAACTCATCCTTTATCCAAATCTTTTCTGCACTCTGCTTGTTATTAACTGGTAGTTTGGTATTGGTAATCCAATTTATTTATTCATCTTATTTGATGAAGTGATGAGGGTCCAAAACAAACCCTTAAACTCATCCTTTATCCAAATCTTTTCTGCACTCTGCTTGTTATTAACTGGTAGTTTGGTATTGGTAATCCAATTTATTTATTCATCTTATTTGATGAAGTGATGAGGGTCCAAAACAAACCCTTAAACTTATCCTCTATCCTGAACTTTTCTGCCTGAGTTTAATTATGGTGAAAAGCAACTAAAATTAAGATGAGAGTGAATAGTAGCAAAAGTTAATAATAATGATTTATTATAATTCATCTACTATAGTATATAACTCTCTCCTCCCTAATCAAGAAGCTTAGATTGTTCTCTATTAGCTGCTGAATGCACAAGTAAATGGGTTTTCTTCACTCTTTGTTCATGTCGGGGATCAAACCCAGGACCTTCAGTACATGAGGCAGATGTGCTAACCATTAGAGTATTCGAGCAGAGAGCTGACGATGATGATGATGATGATGATGAAAAAGTTATAAGATAAAGCATTTTATTTTTTCCCGTTCATTTCCTTAATTCACTTTAAGACACCTGATTCATAGACAGGATTTGCGTTTATTATCAATTAGGAGGATTGTTAATTTGCTTTTCTCAAAACTCTTAAGTGCTCATTATTGATTTTGATTTCTGTACTTGCCCACGCACATACGCTGACAGACAAACAGACACAAACACACATGCACACACATATGAATACATACATATATACATACACAAATTTGAGTATATGTGTTTTGCCGAATCGGTGAAATTGCTTGATTGGTCAAATTCACTTATTTTTCGTAAAAAAAAACTTTGATTTCACTTTGATTATATAATCTTTTGATTGTAGAAATATCTTTGTTTTGATTAAATGAACCTTTGATTGTCGATAAAAAATAGTACTTTTATATCCTTGTTTTCATCAAATAAACTTTTGACCAAATTAAAACTATGTATATATATATATATATATATATATATATTTTTTGTAAAAATAGTTAAAATTTCACCAATTACACAATTTCACCAATCAGAGTATCATATGCATCGATAAATAACATGTTTTATTTTGTAAAAAGTTGGGTTCTACTTCTTTGTATTGGACTAGCTGAAAAACCATCCGTCCCATCCAGCAGTTTTTAGGAAATTTCTGCAGAAAGCCAATCCCTTTGGTCATCCCCCACCCTTCTCTGGAGAGGGAAGTAACTCCATCAGTGGTTGAATATTTGTACTTGGCTACCTCCCAACCACAGGGGATAACCCACATGACATACTTTGAAATGATGCAGGTCTCAGGTTGACAGGCCATCGGCTGGATTGTTTTTGGAAGGGAAAAAAACAACAGAAACGTGGGGGGGGGGATCTATCAAAATTAATTTTTGATTTAAATTCAAAGAATGTGTGCTGTGGATAGATTGAAATGTGCTGACTTTGATTGAAGTTTCATTTTCTGTCTAAGATATTTAGATCAAGAGTTATAAGAGCACGAACAATACAATTTCATGCATATCATCATCAGTCTTTTAATGTCCGTCGTTGGACATAGACCTTCCCCAAGATTTGCCACACTTCTCTATCATGGGCGTCGTGGAGCCAGTACTTTTTGAACTTGTCTAGCTCGTCTCTCCATCTAATATTCTGCCGACCTCAGTTACGCATGTGATCTCGGGGGATCCATATCATGAGTCATGATGTCCATTGGTTGTCCGCCATTCTTGCAACATGGCCAGCTCACCGCCATTTGAGATTTTTAATAGATTCTATGATGTCCCTGACTCTTTTTTTTCTTTGCTGTCCTGTGGTGTCTCCATGTGAGGCCCAGCATAATTCTTTCATGTGCACATCGCTAGAATCAGAAATTGTCTTCTAACAAGACCTCAGCAATTATTATGGCCAGACTTTTCACTTAAGCAAATGACAACTTCAGTTTATGAATTTCATTGAAAGCTTTCATTAAAAGGGTTTGTGATAATTACTCAATGTTTTATTCTTTTTTACAGAACATTTCTCCTTATTACTGATCACCAATCAAAACTGTCATCAAAACCGTCCACATAGGTTCCTTCAGTTTTTAAGTTGTTCTGGCTGGCTGGGTTGGTTGGCTATGTATGTCTGTATTAGGCATAAAAGCTGCACCGATGGAATTTGAAGACTAGACATGTCAATATTCACATGTAATACCTTAAAAACGTTTTGAAAATTTATGATCAAATAGATTTTGATTTGGTGTGTGTGTGTTAAATTTGCAATGTAAATTTATGCTAAATTAGTCCCTCTGTTTCTATTCAACATTATTCACACTTGTTTTTTTTCATTTTTTTTTAGTAATCACTGCCAAACAAAAGGCAAGAGATGAAACTTAATTATTGATTACCTCATTTTTACAATTTTTTTCAATTGATCACCCTCAACATGGCATGCTACCAAAACATGTTTATCAAATGACAGTTTCAGACCTGTTATTTCAACTTTATTTTCTTTTCCCAATCTATTGACCTCCAAATGGCTTCTGGTCAGAAGACAACGCAATCAAGTGTGATACCAGTACAACTAGATGTTTAAAATTGTTTGATGAGTAAAAATGGTCTTTGCAATTAGGAATTGTTTACCTGAAAGTCTTGCAGGAAACCCAGACAATACAGGAAATTGAAAATAGGAAGTACATAGATGACGAAGAACCATAACTTTGGGAGAAAGTCATCAAAGATAAAATTAAAGTTAAACATAATTTTTTTGTCAAAGTCCCTAACTGTATTGTGTCTCTGCAAGGATGACATGCAAATTCATGAAGCATTCCATATTTTTAAGCCAAGCGAGCTCAAGATTCATCCTGAGACCTTAAGACCAGCAGTCATGTGTCCTTGCAACAATAGTTGAAAGGAGTAAGAGAATTTATGGTGATCATCCAGCCATATGTCTGCATGTTTGGGATCCCCACTTTAAACCATTCCAGTTTCACATTCTGTCCTTGTGGGGGTTTGGATAAATAGGCAAACTCAAAAACTGGATTTTTCTACTGTGACAAGAATAAGAATAAGAACAATCCCCACCAAAACGAGGGTTGTAAATATTCCCGTACCATGATTTGAACTGACAGCCAATTGATTACCAGCAAGCTAAGTGTCTGAGCTAAATTGACAAGTCATAGATATTGATAAAACTCTATTATACAGATATGCATAGGCTTATTTCATTGTAATGAATAAATACACTTATGCAAAAATATACATTTTTATAATGTCTTATTCATTATATGTAAAATACAGAAATTGCAGTAACCATCTTCATTCCGAATAGAAGTTAGAGAGGAGTTTGACCCTGCAGCAGCCAGTCTTATCACAATTATCATTACTAGCTGAATAACTACACTCGTGGAAGGGTAAATTGCAGTAAAAAAAAAAGAAATAATAAAAAAGATAGATAGATAGATAAATAGATGGAAGTCAGATAATGTTCAATTTAATTCGAAAAAAAATGTGTTATTTGGGACTTTTTGAGTGTTTTTAATGGTGATCCTTAAACTTACCACTTATCTGGTCAATGAGGTGCACTTGTAACAATGGACATATCCACTTGGCCCTGGCAATCATGATACATCTATTTTCTAGATTCTTGTTGACAAAAAATTTATTTTTATCATGTCAATTATACTAAAAGATTCAAATTTCTAGAAACTATCACGATTAAAAAGCATTCAAAGAAATAAAAAAGACTGAAGGATTTCAAATGCATTTAATACTCAAGAGCTACATTCTGCAGGAAATCTGCTTCATTTGCATTTTATCATTCATGTTGACATGATGATAATGCAAAAATCTTAAATACTGAAATTTAAATTTGATATGATTAATCTATCCAATTACAAGTGATGAATTTGAGCCTGGATTTGCCCCTGGATTCGGCTTCTATATCGATCCCCCACTGCTGCGTTGTAAGCGAATTGGAAATGCTCACAGCCATTTGAGATCTGACAACAGAGTTACTCAGTTTCCTTTTCTCTATTATCTTGTGTTGTAACTCTTCTTTCGAGGAGGTGTGAAGTGACCAGTCCTATCTGCTATATAGGCTTTACATGATGAGGTTTGTACAAGAGATGTCTATGCTGTTGATGTTATCATCTCAATTTTCCCAAACAGGAGCACTGCATGAAGCAATCGGATGGAACGAGCAGGTGACACAAATTGGTCAGCTTGAGGTTAAGCTAGTGGAAAAGAGAGGACCTACCTTGATCCCTCAGTTAGATAGATTGGCCGTTGAGCATTCTCTTAATGTGGTTTGGTCCATGCAAGAGAAGGCTTAGTCTAAGATTAAATCTAAAATTAGGGCATTGATGGCAAAAATCTGAAAGACTTTATATAGCAATACAGAAGTGAGAGTGAAGAATTCAGCTTGTTTCAAACAATATGCAACACACATTTTTAGTTTGATTTCATCGATTTTGATAGGATTTTTCATGTTTTTTTTGCATCCTAAACTATCCAGCAAAAACCTATTCTCATATATACTGCTACTATCGTAATTGTGAGTTGGATGTTCAACTTGACAGAGAGGGGTTGCTCAGTTGGTATTTAATTTTGTGGATGGGTTGATTTGATTGGCTACCAGGGCACTCCATAGTGATCCTGACAACATGAGTAAGCTGAATTTTGGGGCCTTTCCATGTATAGTATTATCCTGAGAAATCACTTCACATTCGGCAATTTTCTTATCTTGACTGTTTTTAACCTGTTTAATTCATTGATTTTCCTATTTTTTAATTTGTACATAGAAAGACCTACTGTCCTAGACACATGACCGGCACCCCCTAATACTTGAAACTTGGGGTGACTGCATGTGCAGCAAGTACCTTGGGCTGGCCTTATTGATTATTTTTTTTTTCTCTTGTTGTTATTGTTGTTGTCGTCATCATCATCATCATCATTTAAAAAAAATTTTTTTAACAGTTTTTTGATTATACAAAAGTAAAATAGTTGAAAAACATCTGTATCTTACATAAATGAATCATCATAGCCCTGGCATGTACCAGAATTAATTATACAAATAAATGGCAAAAAAAAAAAAATGTTTGTTTTTTTGAAAATCCTCCTCCCAAATAGGTTTTTGGAGAGGGGTTCAATTTGCAATGTAAGCTTATGCTAATTTGATCCCTTAGTTTGTGTCCTGCCACCTTCACATTTTTTGTTTTTTTTGAAAATTCAGATATTTTTTGATCACTACCCAACAAAAGCCAAGAGAAGAAACTTGTCAATAGATCAACCGTCTTTCTAATTTTTTTTCATTTTTCACCCTCAACATAGCCTACTGCCAAAAGATGTTGGTCTTCTATTGAGTGACTTACCATATCTGCTTACCAGGAGAAGTTGAAAGTGTCATACAATTTAGCGCCAGAAAGCTTTGTATATTATATCACTTTCCTGCTTCCATATGAGTCATGACCAATGTTATCCATCAACAGCTTTTTGCTTGGTATTTTTGTGGATACTGGATCTTGAGAGATTTTTTATGCTCAGAAAAATTTGATTTATACATTGGCATATGTGGTTGAAAAGTTAGATAGAAAGTAAAATGCATAGTGTTCAAGATATAAAGAGAAAGAGACAAAAAAAAGGCAAATGAAACAAAGTTGGAATCCAAAAAAGATTTTCAAAAAAGAATTATAAGAGTTCTAAAAAGAAGGAAATTTTGATTTTTATGTGTGTGAGAGAAAGAAGGATAACAGATTAGTCACTCAAAAGAAACCCTCATGTGATCAACATCTTTAGGCAGCATAACATATTGGGGAACAAAATTAGAAAAAAGGGTGATCGATGAATAAGTTGTTCATTTTGCTTTCTTCTGGGCAGTGATCACGAAAAAATAAGTCTGAATTTCAAAAAACATGCGTGAATGCTGCTGGGTACAAACTAAGGGATCAATTCAACATAAACTCACATTGCAACTTTGACCCCCTTCCCCCATTAAAAATCTATCTAGAGAGAGAATTTATAAAAAACAAGAAAAATGTTTTCTCCAGGCATCATCATCATCATCATCACCATCAGTCTTTTAACAGCTATCGTTGGATGTACATCTTCCCCAGGATTCACCACACTTCTCTGTAGTGGGTGTAATGGAGCCAGTACTTTCTTAATTTGTGTAGTTCATCATGCCATCAAGTATTCCATAGCACATGTGATCTCTGGGGATCCATGTTATGAGTTTTGATGTCCATCGGTTGTCTGCCAATATTGCGAGATGGCCAGCCCATTGCCATTTGAGTTTCCTAGTGGATTTTATGGTGTCTTGGATGCCTATCTTCTTCTGAATGTATCGTGCTCATATTCTGCTGGTATTGGTTCTCCATTTGATCTCTAGGAATCCTTGGTGTGAGTTGTGATGTCCATCTGTTGTCTGCCATTCTTGCAACATGACCAACCCATTGCCATTTGAGTTTCCTAATGGTTCCTATGTTTCAAACTCCTGTTTTTCCTCTTATATACTTTGCTGTCTTGTGGTCTCTCCATGTGAGGTTGAGCATGATTTTCTCATGTGCGTGTTGTATGCTTTTCGGTTCCATGTTTCAGCTCCATAGGTGACTATCGGGAGGATGCATTGGTTGTATACTTTTCTTTTAAGTATCAATGGGATCATCTTGTTTTTGAAGGTTGAGCTTGCTCTGCCAAAGGCTTGCCATCCAAGGGTGATTCTTTGCTTGATTTCTTCTTTTGCGGAGGCATGATAAGGAGCAAATGTTTGAATTTTTATCCCTTCAGCTCCATCGGTGTGGTGTGTACAATATATATATATACATTGCCAGCTAGCTAGACAGACAGATTAACTTAAGAACTAAAGAAACCTGGTTGATGATTTTTAGAAATTTAATGTGACTGGATAGAGAATTGTTCGTATGAACACATTGGAAATAGGTTTTAGTTTTTTTTGAATTTGCCAAAAAAAAAACTTTTTACACTAATCGCAAAATGAGAATGGCTTTTAGAGGCAAGTAATCATCTGCTAATAAGTTTCCAAGTCACCTGTGTAAAAGTTCAGTGTTCGAAATGAGTTTGTTAATTAGAATTTATTTCTAGATTGGAAAAAGAAGAAAAACTTTGATAAAACTCTAATCAGTTTGGATAATTTTTTTGGTCTCATACATCAATCACTCAATTTTCAAGTATGTGAGTGTATGTATGAATATATTCTTGTAGCCTATATATATATATATATATATATATAAACTGTTTTTTGGCAGCACTTTTTTAATCTTTCGTTGAACATGACTGAGGCAATTTATCTGCCAACAAGAAAAACTTTTGAAAATACTAAACAGACAATCCTTTTACAGCTATATATATATATACACACGCACACACACACACACACACATATATATATATGTATATATATATATATATATATATATATATATATATATATATACATAAATATTCACATAGAGTAATGTTTTACAAGCTAGTCTTTTAAATATTGGCTAGTACTGTGATTTAGGCCTTAACTGGTTTGGACGATAAATGTTTGGGTGCAAGTTTCTGGACTAAATCTGTAAAACTAATACCCATAAAGTGAATTAGTTTCACTATGAGACTAAATGCCACATATTCTTCTCTCTTTGCTCATCTGTGTCTATGTGGGTTTGTGTGTATGTGTGTGTCTCCAGACATCCGTTGTCATATTTTTAGGACTATAACCTTGAAAATTTGCATGAGTACCCCATTGGGCACCATCTGAAAATCGTCTTGTCCTTTCAAAAAAGGGCTCTTTTTGGATTCTATGGTCTATTTGGGACAAAAAATAAATTTAAAAAAATAACCAAATCTGTGCGAGTATTTTTTTAGGTAATTTTAGTTGAAAGACTCTTTTTTTCAGGATGATTTTAGATGAATTTTCAGATGATTAGTTCTGGCTCATGCACTGGCTATGGTGATTCATTTATGTGAGGCATGTATATCTATTCCTATATTTATCTAAAAAATTTAGCATGAAGAATTACGAGAAGGAAAATATATAAAACAAAACCTATACACACTTTTTTGAAAGAAGGTTTTTACAATAATAAATATTCATTGTTAATGTAGTTCTAAGAACTGAATCAATTTTTGGTAAATTATTACATTTGAGTTACTCTATGTGTGTGTGTGTGTGCGTTTGATTATGTACATATGTGGACAGTAACAGTAGCATCGAACAGTTCATCTTTGCTCCCCCTGCCGGCAAATTTTTAAAGATTTTTTCGTGGATTATTTTTTTGATTTTTCTGGGTTTTTAGATATATTGTGCCCCCTGAACTTAGGTGACCCCACCATATAGTTGCAGAGTGGTGAGTCCCATGCACCACCTCTGGCTGAAGGTATTTTCAATTCTGTAGGATAAAAAACTTATTAAATTATGCTTTTGAATTAGTTGCAGAATGAATTTGATCGAGAAAAAGTTCCCATTTGTTTTAACATTTCGATTTTAATGAAACGCTTTGAAATACATGTTCCATGATGAAATTTACAAAGCCCAAATAAAAACAGGCCTAGTTAGTCACTCATTAGTGATGCCTTCTGGCAGCATGGTGATCAATCAAAAACTGGAAATGGGGTGATCAATGAATAAGTTACTCCAATCGCCATTTATTTGACAGTAATCACAAAAAAAATCTGAATTTTCAAAAAAGCACGAGTACTGCCAATCACAAACTCATGGACCAATCTAGCATAAACTTGCCTTGCAAACTGAACCACCAACTGAAAACTTATTTACGGGTGTAATTTTTGACAGAAAAAAGGTTTTTCCCAATATAATAAAGAGTAAATGTTTAAAATTTCAGCCCTTGAGTTCCATTGGTGTGGTCTATATGTGTAATACATACATACTTGGTGCTGTATAGGATGAAGGCATAGTATCAGTTTTTTTTCTTTTCAGTTGGTATAAAAGGCATATTCATTATATTTCTAATTGATCTATGCAATGTTCCATCTCAGACTCCAAGTCTCGGATATATCCAATTTCAGAAAGAATATTTGTCCACCAGGGGCAGACTGACAGTGATCTGGGCCCCTGGGTAAAAAAGGTTATTGGCCATCTTAACCCTTTTGCTACTTGGGCGTCTTGTTGCTTCAGGCCCACGGGCACTGCTTAATTACCTGAATGCTCAGCGTGGCCCTGGTGTCCATCCAAAACTGGCCAGAAGCTCTGCATTCACCCATGAAATTTTTCTTGACGATTATATTTACAAATGTTTGCACAAGCTGTTAGAAACTGTCTACCAATGCTGTCAACGATGCAGAAAACATAGGTTTCTAAAGTTTTCAAGTTGGTTTGGCTGACTGACTAAGTATGAATGAATCATGCATACAGGCTGCACTGATGTAGAGGGCTGAAAATTTTAAAAAATTAAACTTTTATTTCTTATTATGTCTATAAAAATTTTTTTTTACCCTTCCCCCACCAAGATTTTTGGTAGTGGGTTCAATCTGCAATCTAAATTTATGCTAAATTGGTCCTAATTTGTGCCTGGTTGCAACTCATGTTTTTTGAAAATTCAGACATTTTACTACTCCAACAGAAGGTGAGAGAATTGACTTATTCATTCATCACCCCTGTTTCCAATTTTTTTAATTGATCAACCCAACACGGCATGCTGCTAAAAGATGTTGGTCATGTAATGGTTTCTATTGAGTAACTAACTAGACCTGTTTCCTTAATTCTTAAACTTCAAATACTTTAAACATGGAATAAGCTATTCACAAATTGGATTCTCATTATTATTTCATTGTTTTATGATATGAGTTTTGTGTTTTCGCAATCTACTTTAATATGAATAACAAATATATACATTGAAGAATCTTAATTATGTAAGATTTTTTCACACAAAACTTTTTTTCCAGACACTAGCGATTCACCTTTGGGATACATACATTGGATGAATAGACGCTTTGTTTTGCTAAATATTCCTCAGGTGTTTCTTTTGTAAAAATATGCGAACCTCATTTACATAATGGCTTCGATTTTTGGCGCCATCCATTTCTGGTGTCTTCTTTGTCAGATTCCTTTGTCTTTCACCAAAGACATTATATGTTTATTGATATTTTTGGTTCTTTCATTTCTTCATGATTAACTTCAAAAGATTCAAACGTGTATTCATACTATTGTAATCATGGCTAGGAGGTGATTCCAGTTTAATAGTGGCAGAGGAAAACATTTTCTTTAATGGCTGCTTCGCGGAGAAACTAAAAATGTAGATACCTCTGTCAATCTATAAGTAATAGTGAATTGATGAAACTGGCAGATTGATGAGATTTACTTATTTTTGTAAGCAAAAAAAAGTTTGATTACATAAACTTTTGATCGTAAAAAATTATTGTTTCATATCCTTGTTTTGATTAAATTAACTTTTGATCAAATCAGAACTTCTATTTTTTTTCATTTTTTTGTAAAAAAGTTTGATTTCCCAAACTTGTGATTGTAAAAAAAATACTTGTTTTATATCCATGTTTTGATTGAATGGACTTTTGATTAAATTAAGACTATTTACCTTTTGTAAAAAAAAAAGCTAAAATTACATGTTAGGTAATTTCACCAATTCAGTGTAACATATACGAGCATAAGTTTTCTGTGGTCAGTTTATGTGAATATATGTATGTGCATGTATATGTATGTGCCTTTATAAATACAAATTATGTCTATTTGTATGTTTTTATGTGTAGTTTTTGTAATGAATATATGTATAAATATTGTTACCAGTTATATATATATATATATATATATATACATATATATATATATATGTATATTCTATACTGTACACATCGCAAAAAATTAGTTTATATTAAACATTTATTAATGAAACACCAACTTGCCATCACAGTCAATAATTGGACAACCATTGTACCAAATTTTGAAGTCATGTAAAAAAACTTGAACACAGAATAATCATAATGATCATAATAATGGTTAGAATAAATTCTATTCATGTCATCATGGGCGTTTTCACCTAGAAAATATTTGGAATAGAGTAAAAAAGCATCTAGAATTATTCAGATTCTGGACAATCTTGATTTTATCAATAAACCCGTCGTAATAAGGCCAAAAAGGTCAAAGGAAGCTTTTTTTCAAAAATCAAAAAAACATTTTTAGAAGGGGTCTAGTGGAGTACTGATGCCAATTTTCAAGTCTGTAGATAAAACAATGATTGGGAGCGCTAACACACTAAAACAAACATTTAAACATACATACGCATGTACATACAAAAAAGGTTAGAACCCTTTGCCATCTTTGCTGGCTCTGATGGTTCAATGTACATTTGTAGGGGTTTGCAAATATGTGTTCTATACATGGTTTCCTATCATGAAAAATCTGTTCTTAATCAAGTAGTATAAGAAAGTCATTTTTATGAATGTATTAGATTTTAGATTAAATGAAAGTGAAGTAGATCATAAGAATCCAGTATCCAACATAAGTGTCTTCAGTTTTTAAGTGAGTTTGACTGGCTGACTATCTATCTATGTATGAGCTGCAGTAATGTAGCTAGAGGGCTGAAAATTGAGATATGTATTCCTTATCATGTTAGGAAAAACCTTTTTTCTGTTCCTAGAAAATTCCCCATCTAAATAGGTTTTTTTTTAGGGGGGGGGGTCGATTTACAATGTATGTTTATGCTTGACTGATATCTGATTTCATACCCAGCAGTGTTCATGCATGATTTTTTTTTTTAGAAATTCTGACTTTTTTCTCAGTAATCATTGCCCAACAAGAGGCAAGAAAAGTAACTTATTCACTGATTACCTCTTTCTCGAATTTTTTAATTGATCACCCCCAATGTGGCATGCTACTGAAAAACAAAGGTTGTGTGATGGTTTTTATTGAGTGGGTAACCAGACATGTCATATAGGACATTAGGATATCAACTCAGGCAAAGCTGAGTTCAGGAAGATGTTAACCCAAGCAAAGTTATGTTCGGTTCTGATAATGCACGGAAATTTAAAATAACAGCAACATAAAATTGTATTTGATCAAGAGCAAATGGAGAAGAAATAAAATCAAGAAAATTTTTTTTGTTCAGTTTCACTATTTTGTTCCTAATTACTGTTTCATTAAAAATGAAAACTAAAATAAAACCAGTAAAATAATTGAATCCAAGCAAAATAAAGCTAAAAATAACTTCCTTATCAAGAAGAATGAAAAAAGAAAAGAGAACTGGTTGATTCTTGCGAAACATGAAAATCTCAAAGAACCCATTGATTTTAAATCACCCAAAATAAAAAGTACGGAAAGGAATGAAGAAAGAGAAAAAAATTTGTGTGAGATCAAAGAAAATTAAATCAAAGATGGCTGACAAAAGCTAAACATAATGGTTCGCCTTTTTAGATCTTTTTGATTTCTTGTTGAACAGCGAGTCGATGAGGCATCGTCTCCACCCAGAATATTCCCTGTGGAGAAATATTCCAGACAATCAGGCCATTTTCATTGAAAATTCCCTCAAATATGGCAGTTATCAGTCAACGGAGAATATGAAGCAATATGGCTGTTATGGTAGTCATGTTTGATACTATCTGGCTTTAAAGAAAACAAAATTTGGGATTAGCTTGATAAATATCAATGGCAATGTTTTAAGATATCTTCAATGGAACTGGACCGATCTCTAGGCAACCATTAACTCAGTAAATTAGATTAGTGTATTTCTTAATCCTTTTTTTCTTTTTTCGATAAAATACCGGAAGATTGTCTATGTTATGGAAGTTCTGTATGTACGAGATAAGGTCATCTTTTTCATAAATCATTCTTCAAGATGCAGTAGCAATAAAACACAGACAGACAATAACCCATAGCCCAATGTACTGGCAACACGGGAAGTCGGGCACTAAGCGCTAGGGGGTGCCTGTCATGTGCCTGAGACAGGAAAACTTTTCACAACAAATGGGAAAATAGGGAAATGGATAGGATAAACATTAAAAAGTCAAAATAAAAAAATAAAAAAATACCTGATATCGAGTCAGATTTTTCAGAAATATCTGACAGCTAAATACTTTCTGTCGTAGTGAAACTAGGAGAAAAAATTAGCCAAGGAAATTGTCATGACTTATGACAAGCTTATTTGATACATTTTGATGCAAATTATTGATACTTAGTATCAATCAGTACAGTATGGTACTTATACATATTACCATGTATTTTTTCTTCTCATTGTGAAGGATTATCAATTTTTTAAAGTTAATACTGTACTAGAGATGCCAAAGTTCACCTTGCCTCTGGAACCAGGAGCCACAGTATCAGATCTGACACATAGAACAGGTTTTGTTTATGATTTACACAATCCACTATCAAACTTACTAATAAAAGAAAAAAATTATCTATTATTTGATAGCAGAACTGAAAGGGTAGTGTAATGGTTAGCGTATCTCAAACGTAGAAGTTTCTGAGTTCTATTCCCATTATGAGCAAAGAGAGAGGAAAACTCATCATTAGGACAAATATGCACTCAGCTGCTAATTGAGTACACTCTAAACTGTGTGATTAGGGCAGAGGCATCCCTTCAGTGGACTTGCATGTTGCCAAGGGGTGTTCATGAAAAATACTTCTAGGTATAAAGTCTTAATCTCAACCAGACTTTGAGACCTGCAAGGATCACTAAGCTGATGCATGCAACAGAAACCGGGACTTTTTTTTACTGTCCCTCATACTCCATTAGGGGTTGTCATTACGAATTAAAAAAATTTAATCCAAGAATTATTTGTTTAAAAACTGGTACCAATTTGAGACTTTTTACTGCTGCATTGTCCAAAGTCTTTGTAGCCTTAAAACCATATTCATTTTTTGAACACCATGTGCCGGCTGTTGTACCCTACGGCCGTCTCCAGGTGATGAATGGGTGTATTTTTTTTATCCTTGAAATGGAAAAATGTCTGTCTTATCAGTCACGTGGAAAACATTCACATTCCATTGTCTAATAGCGGGTGTGGTTGATTTTTTGTTTCAACAGTTGTTCGCTGTAATTGGTGTCAGAATACAGCCATATGTTTTGGAAAGTTTGGAGATTCTTAAGTGATCACTGCCCAACAAAAAGCTAGAAAAATAACTTGTTCATTGATCACCCTTTTCCCAATTTTTTTATTTGATCACCCCAAACTGCTGCCCAAAGACGTAAGCTACATTATGGTTTCTTTTGAGTTGTACACATTTTCCTGTGAATTCTACAACCCTAGTTTAATGGAGTGCCACCCATTCAAATCATCGTATAATAATCATCAGTTATCAACTCTAAACCTGATTACATCCAGAGGGTTGTTTTTTTAAAAGCATGGAAGGGGGCCCCCAAAAAAGCTTTATAAATAGTAGTTCTATTGAGAGACTATCTAGATCTGTCATTTTGACTAATCTCAGTATTACCAACTTATGTTTTCAACTGTTTTTCTTTTGTCCTTATAAATGGAACCATATTGAGTGAATTCAACGGAAAGAGCAGAAGTTGCCTTAAGCCTTTCATTTTCATATTGTCCACAGTCCGAATTCCCACAATGCTAAATGGTCAGGTTAAAATGACATTTCCAAATAATCAATATAAAGCCTTTATTTCCCCATTTGGGAATAGTTACTCAAATAGTCATGCAGAATTAGTTTTGGTCATGTCATATAAAAATAGTTCATTCATCAGAACTGAAAAATCTTCTTTGAATATCTAAATATGGTTTTAGGACAACTGCCCCCTTGGATGGTTGCCCCCAGATAATTGCTCACTCACCATAGCATTGCAACTGTAAAGCCAATGTTGAAGTTTGTGGCCATCAAGTATTACACCTATAGGGCAGTTATCCAGAGGGCAGTTGTTCTATGGTGGCAATTGTTCCAGAGGTGATTGTCCTGATATGTCTAAATATATACAATGGAACACGTGAGAACCAGGCAAATTTTTCTGCGTCTGAGATTGTCTATAGACCAAAATACATAATCATCTTGAATGATTTTTGTATCATCATTCGTAATGGCGTTGCCAATCTCAGTATATTCTATGGAATCTGCGGTACACATACATTATGATTATAGCAAAACCTCAGTTTAGCAGATTCTGATATTCTGATGATTTTCAGATTTAGCAGACACTTAAACTGTGTGTATGTGCAATAGACTCTTTGGGAGCTTTATTTTGTTTCAGTCTTTCAGTTACCGTGTGTTAGTGACAGTGTGTATCTCAGATTTCTGAATGTTTACTTTATTTATTAGATGAATTTACAATCCTTAAAACTCAAAATAGCATCAAATGATACAAAAGTTGAAAAAGGCACGTGGGCTTGAAACATGGCACAGAAACTAAGACTAACTGAAAAATTCGAACATGGCATCTCAGAAGCATAAGTTTTCAAAATTCATGGCATTCTGATACCAGGAAATCAAGAGATGAGGATGGGGTAGAAAACGCAAGAAAATCACCAAAAATGAAAATTCAAAAGAAGCAGTATGGTACGTCTGACAGAGATCTAGTGTTGTAAATGAACAATCAAATTGCAAACAGCTAAAGCTGGATACTTTCTTTTTGTGAACTTCACTGACTTGTTTTTTTTAATTATAATTCAATATATTTATATTCATGTCCTTTATTGTTTCAAAACTATTTTTGCATTAAAATATTTGGATTTGAAAAAGATAAGAAAAAGGTAAAAACATCCTTCCTTTGATAACACTCAATTCAAGCCACTCCTGTGTAGTTTATTACTAATAGTTCTTTTAGTAACCAATGTACCAGCTGCTCTCTAATGATCTTGGATCTCTTCTCAAGTTACCATTGGATTCACTTTGACTGTTCTTAGAAATTTCCAAGTTGTTCAGGGAGAAATTTTCAAGAGAGTCCAAATCTTTTTTTCCTCCTTTACTTTTATTTATATTTTCTTCTGCACTGCACATTTGGAAATAATGTATTTTTTTCTTAGTAATTGTTAATTTCATATCAAAATACATCACCTGTATAAATTTAAAGTGAATGTAAGCATCAGAAGTACATTAAATGAATATTTTGTAAGTGTCCAAATACTTATTTCCCTTCACTGTATAGAAAAGTACATAAATCAGAGTATAAGATAAGCATATAATGTTCCCAAATGTGCAGTGATTGTCCTAATTTTGTGCAATAATGATATGACACTATTGTTGCAGTTTTGTTAATTGTGGAATTTATCTAACACCATAATTATGTTAATAGCAGGATTGTGTAGTGATTAATTTTCCTTATTTTATAGTTCGACATGAATTCAGTTTAAGATAAACAGATTGGAAATTAATTTCATGAAAATGTGTATTATGAGCCAGGGACGTGCACAGACTACCAGAAGGTCAGGACTCAGTTGGAAAAAATGCAGAGGCTCAGTTAGAAAAAGGGCTGGGGTTCAGTTAAAAAAAAAGTTCTCCCCTGACATGTCTTCTATTAAAATACATTTTTGAATTTTGACTAAATGAGTACTTTAAATACAAGATGTATATTGAGATAGAATAAAAGACTGGGCCTCAAGCCCCCTAATCCCCGCTTCTGTGCATGTGCATCAAATGAACAGCAAACAAGACATCATTTGATGCAATTAGAAGTAGGTTTTTAGTGGGATTCAATTTGCAATCTACATTTATGCTAAATTGGTGCCTGGTTTGTGCCTGCTTGTTTTTTTTTTAAATTTAGACTTTTTAGTGATCCAGCAATACAAGTGACTTATTTATTGATTTGCCCCATTCCAATTTTTGTTTGATCACCCCTAACATGGCATGTTATCAAAAGATATAGGCCATGTGACGGTTTCAATTGAGTGACTAACCAGACTCGGTTTTATATTATTTTTCTATTCTTATCAGATGATGTATCTTAACCCAATAACTACTGATTGTGATGAAAAACAACAGACAATATAGATTTTGATAGAATTTGTTCAGAACTACAAAAATGTATGCAATCCAGATGGTGATATCTTCTGAGAAACACCAACTGCCATAAATCTGGTAATTTCTATGCTAAGAAGAAAAATTAATGCCAGGAATCCTTCACTCCAAGATGGCTACCAGATCATCTGACCAGTTGAATTCTTGCTTCATTTAGCAGACAAGTTGTAACTCAGACAAAAACTGGTAGTTTTGACTTTTTGAACAGAGACATAAGCAAATAAAAGGATAAAACCTTCATTACATTACCGCAGTTGCATACGTGAGTGTGAATTCTTGCTCTTTGCAGGCAAAAAAAGCAGCAAACGCAGTCTTGGATCAATAATTGTTCAATCTTAGTCGAATGAGTCACTCCAATCGACCATAATCTCATTAACATTGCAACACTAGGGATCAAATTTTGTAATCAAGGTGTAATGTTTCATGAATGAAACAAGAATGAAGTGATTACTAAAGGAAAAAATAAATTGAGAGGAGGAAAAAGGAAGAAGAAAAGATGAAGCAGGAAAGATATGGTGAGGACGTTAATGAATTAATGAAAAAAAAGAATGGAGGTAAAAAGCAGGAGATGAAATAGCGGAAAAAAGAAGGATAAAGGAAGAAAAAGTAGACGAAGGTTAGGAGAAGAATGTAGAGGTAGTCGTAAATAAAATTTGAAGAGAATGAAACAAAAGGAAGAAGAGAGAGAAAGAAAACATTGGTGAAAAAAAAGAGTGATTTTAAAATTGATAAAGAAAGAAGCTGAGAAGATAGACTAAGAAGAAATGAAAAACGGAAAGAAAAAGAATGAAAATAAAAAAAAATAGATGGGAAATGCAAGGAAGAAAGGAAGAAAAAAGACAGAAAAAGAGAAAGTGAAAAGAAAGAAAGAAAGAAAGAAAAAAGACAGAAAAAGAGAAAGTGAAGACAATGAAAGAAGAAAGAGAGGAAAATACGGAAAAGATGAGAGCTTCCTATGGATTTCCATTTTTCTCAGGAATTATTCAGTTTAGACCGCAGCCCCTGGTGTTTCTGTAATGCGACAAAACTTCCCTCGAATCAATCCGTACATTAAAGGAAAAAACCTTCTCAGACAGTTTTTCTGATTGTGCAAATCAAAAGGGAAATAAATAAAAAAAATTGAAACGTGAGCTTGAGAAGCATGGACCAATTATTCTTTCCTTACTTCAGAATGATATTCTAAATAAAGTCTGTTTCGTTAAAAATCTCACTAGATTATTCTTAGTAACAGAATAGGGTAAAAATCACTCCAGATTTTTCTTAATGACAGATTAGAGTAAAAATCACTTAAGATTATTCAAGATAGAATAGGGTAAAAATCAAACAAGATTATACTAGGTAGAATAGGGTAAAAATCACTTTGAATTATTCTACGCAACAGGATAGGGTAAAAATTACTTTGTATTATTTTAAGTAACATAATAAGATAAAACTCACTCTTGATTATTCTACATAACAGAATAGGGAAAAAATCTCTTTATATTATTCTCGGCAACAGAATAGGGTAAAAGCATTCTAGATAATTTTAAACCAATTAGTGTTTAAATCACAATAGATTATTCCAAGTAACAGTATAGGGTAAAAATCACTTTAGATTATTCTGAGTACCACACCAAACCACCATCTCAGGATCAGCTGGAGGAGTGCATTTGACTTGTTATAATCAGCATCAAAGGTCACACAGAAATACAAGGATCACTGACTATTTTAACACAGCAGACAAATTCTACCATTGTATGGTCCAAACTAAAGCAAGTTTGATTCCAATCAGTCAATAATAAAGTTATTACCAATTTTCAATAGGGAGTTACTTTTCGCTCACCTGGTGTATATTTGTTTTTAAATGCTAGGAAACAATTTTTTTAATAAACATACTTTTGGTGTACTCTATGTAGCTTTCCTTTGTCTGACAAAAATGAGATCTTTGCTTTTTTTTTGTAGAACTTGGTTTTATTTCTTATGCTTTATTTTGGTTTTGACTGTAAGGGACCATCAATCGAAACAGCCACCAAAACTGTCTACATTGATTTCTTCAGTTTTTAAGCTGGTCTAGCTGGCTGGCAACGTATTTATATATTTATGTATGTATATATGTACAGGCTGTACCAATGGAACTTGAGGACAGAAAATATAAATATTCAATCCTTATTATACCTAGGGAAAGAGTTTTTTGTTTATTTTTCACCCCCCTCAGATTTTTAGTCGAGGGCTCAATTTGGAATGTAAGTTTATGCTAAAGTGATCCCTTAGTTTGGGTCTGGCAGTATTCATGGTCTGTTGCCAAAAGACATTGGTCACGTAATAGTTTCCATTGAATGACTAATCAGACCTGTTGATTATTCTATCTTTTATACTTATATGTCTATGTATGTTAATGTACGTGAAATCATCACACAGAGTTTCCCCTATTCTTCTAATGATATTAAGGACTAACGAATTTTACCTTTTAAGGTTGCAATACTGTCTAAATAGCTTTCTACTAAAAAAATTACAAAGGGGTAAAACAACAAACTTGTTCAGACAAACATCCAACTTCTCAATTTCTGACATTTTCCCACCTTTTTAATTTACCCCCCACCAACAATAGTCATGTTGGCACATCAGCCCTCCTGAAAGAAGGCACACAAAAGGTAATTGATATCAAAGAATTTCCTGTGAATGTAATAAAGTTCTCATGATAAAGTACAGTCACTTGTATAATGATAGCAAGGAAAAAAAAAGTTCTTTTTTTTGTTATAATCTAAGAATGCTCAGATTCACAAAGAGAATATAAGGGTGGGGGGTGACGATTTATTTTTGGTTTGCTTTTGTTTTGTGAACTGAATCAAAAAGTAAGAAATTTTGCATGCAGGTCATGTCAACAATACTTTCAGATAATGTGCACGGATGTAAACAGAGACGTAGCTAGAGATTTAGGGGCCCGGGGGTTTGCCTTGTTGAGGGGCTCCCTCTAACATTCAGTGAGATTTCTCAGTATAATTGCAGGAGGTGCACTATCGGGTTGGTGCAAAAATAATTGCGGATTTTCATTATCAACTTTAAAGCAGCGTATTTTGGCTCAGAATAAAAGTTATTAAGTGAAATGAGAACCTTCAGAATGTGCACATTTTTGCCAACTGAAAACGTCTATTTATTCAGGAAATATAGAATTCTGGAACCAATGAATTCTTCAAACGTGTTTTGAGCTGCTGCTTGGTTTTTGAAGACCTTTTTTGGTTGGAAATAGTTGAGAAATTGGAAGTTGGTTGTAAAGAGGTCTGGTTAGTGAGTGGAGGTCTGGTTAGTGGGTGAAGTAAAATTTTGTAGTCTAGTTTGTTCAATTTCTGCAGGGTCATTCATGTGACATGCAAAGTTTTATTGTTTTTCCAATTCGCTGCAAATGTTGAACAACTATTTAATGGTCAACATTTTATTCCTCTTCAATAATGGCCTTCAATTGGATGTCATCAATCACAGAAGGACATTCATATCTCTGAGGCTCCTTTTCAAAATTTTTGTAATCAATTTGGAGCTATACATCCGTTGAAGGCCCTCTTGCCAAATACTTGGTTAATATTGCGAGCAGTTTCCACTGTTTTACATGACACTTTGAACTTGAAATTGCTGGAGTTTGCGTTTTTTTTTCCATCATTGATTTAACTTCCTCAAATAGATCAGAATAAATAGTGAAAAGAAAATGTTCAGCTGAAATAAATTTGTTTATAAAGCTTTTGGGGGCACAGGTTGGGGAATTTCAAATAGCATTCCACTCTGCTTCTGCATGTTAACAGGTTTTCAAGAGGTGACACTTTTATGAAATTAGAATTTGCAGAAAGGTGTACAGTGTTGTTCATAAATGAGTACGTCTCTAACACTTTTTTTAATAGAAAGTTGACTTTCTTCTAAACCAAATATGACAGGATTTTATCATATCCAATTGAATACCATGCAATATAAATGGATATTATCTGGTGTTATTTAGGACCAAACTTACAGCTTTGGAACTCCAGTGCACAAAAGATCTTATTGTACAGTTACACTCATTTTTGGATGGCAACTTCACTCATATTTTTGCCACAGAGTTTCACTGAATATAATACATATAGAATCATGTGTAGATAAACAAGAATTATGTATTTTATCCTTTAGTACCCAACTTTGAAGGAAGGGCAGTGAATGCCCAGGCCTCAAGATTTAATTTGTTGCCAAAAATTGATTGATATGACATTTATTTTTTTGATAAAAAGAATATTATTCGGAAGAATTTCTTCATAGACATAAAAAATCACAGAACATAGAATTCAAGTATTAGTAGTTTATTAGAGTAAATACAGAAAGTCACAATGAAATAAGATTGGCTTACAGGATGGTTCAATCAATTTGCATACAAAATCTTATCAAGTTTCAAGGAACATTTGCTTCAACTTCCACAGGATTATCTCTCAATCTCACTATCTATTTTCAACTCTTTCTAAATATGCATGTATATATATATACATAAATATGTATATATATATATATATATATACATATATATATATACATATATATATATATATATATATATATATATATATATATATATATATATATATATATATATAATGGAGCAAGGATTTACAACACAAACTCGTTCAAGTTTCTGCCCTGTTTGGGCTTCTTAAGGTCTTCTCTAAATCAACTTAATGTTTTAAAGTTGAATGTATATATGTTATAAAATAAACCCTTCTCATACATCAAATATTGTATCCTATCATATCATATTGGATCCCTGAGTTGTATTGGGTTGGATATACATATATATATATATATATATATATATATATATATATATATATATGTATTTTTTTTTAAATCCCTGAAACAAGTTACATAATAAACAACTGATGATCCCAACAAGAGAAAATTCATAAAGAATACCATGATAACAAAGTATGTGTTAAACATTAAAAAAAGTACAAGAATGAATTACATTAACATTAGAAAATTGTGGGAAAATAGCGATGGAAGTGACAGAAAAAAATTTCTTTGAAATGTATTTCAATGCTTTTAGTGTTCAAAGCTGTAAAGCTTTCTAAACTAATTAGCTCAATGGTAAGAGCAACACAATATTTAAGCGGCCACCCTAATGGTTGTAGGTTCAATTCCTGCAGCAGCCAAATTTTCTTCAATTGTTTATTATATTTACGCTGTGTATGCCAAGTGATATATATGTATGCACATGTGTGACACCTAAAGGGCCACACCAATAGAGCTGAAGAGCTGAAAATTTAAGCATCCAATTCTTATTACATCTTGAAGAAACATTTTTTTGGTTTTTATGAAGATTTTCCCCCAAAATGAGTTTTCTGGGGTAGTGAATTAAAAATCTAAGTTTATGCTGCTCTATCATATTTTTCTGCCAAAGTTAACCCCATGTATGAACAGCTTCAAGAATGAAATTGATTGGCTGCAATATGGCTGAAATGCTATTTTGATCCCAAATTGACTTCTGGTGACCTCTACTGACTTTGGAGGTCTGCACCACCTATCTTATTGAATTTGACATGTTTATACTAAAAATTGCTTCACTTGGCTAGTGACCAGAAATGACTTCCTGTGACTTCAACATTACACAGCCCATGACCTTTCTTATAAAAAGATATACCTCTATATTAATATTCAGTTCTTTAGGTGCAAAAATGTGGCCCACAACTTGGAACATACAGACAGACAGACACATATAAACATATTCATTCACACACACACATACACACACACGCACATATATATATATATATATATATATATATATATATATACATGCTGATGTATATCAAAATACATATTATTAAAAGGTACATTACAGAAACACAGTTGTATACTTACAAACAAAAAGCACAGTTCCAAAACATGATAAGCACCTTTTTAAAAATAAACGTGTTTAATAAGATTAAAAGTTGAATTCTTGATTTGAATTTCTCATCTTTTTAAGGCCTCATAGACTGCATATATATCAAAAATTTGTGATAAAATTTGAAGATTCAAATCCAGAATTTGAAATTTAATTTAATTAAACACATTTATTTTTTTCATGTCCCTTATTGCATTTTGAAACAAAACTCTTGATGAATATATATATATATATTTCCACTCCAGATTTTGATTGGTGGAATTTGCTGTAAGAAGAAAGCATTTTTCCGATCAACTGCTGTCATGAACAAATGACAAGTAACAATGCTGACAAGAAATACAAAAATAAGTTTTAGGAATGTATGCACTTTTAAAAAGTAGGTGAATGATTTAATCAAAAGAAACCCTTGAGGAAGCGGCTTTAAATAGTGAAGAGAATTTGTATTGATAAAAGCTTACAAAGAGATGAATGAATATGTTCTGTCTCTACTATAAGCTGTGGTTGGCCTCATTCATGAAACTGATTAGAAAACTACTGACAGGCAGATTTTTCATTACGCAGGTATACCTTGATTAGTACGGTTGAATTGTTACGAAATTTTCAGTACTGTTCGAAACTGCACTGTTTGAGGTCTCATCATAATTCGATTTTTTTTTTTCTATTTTCTACTTGGTCACATTAAGTTGTATAGCAAAACCATAGCTGTACAACATAAAATTTTGCACTAATTAAAATCGCACAATTAAAATTTCCTGTTGTGTTATAATTGGCTGAATAAGACTGCTAGTACACTCCCTTGGTGTCAATAGTGTTACATACTGGACAAAAATACCAAACTTTTAGGGATGGTACTTATATTTCCAATGGATCCAAGCAAAATTATTGTTGAGACTGTCATCATTATCATCATCATCATCAGTCTTTTAACGTCCGTCATTGGACATAGACCTTCCCCAGGATTCGCCACATTTCTCTATTATGGGCATTGCGGAGCCAGTATTTTCGAAATTCGTCTAGTTCATCTATCCATCTTGCTTTTTGTCGGCTTCGGTTTTGCATGTGGTCTCTAGGGATCCATGTTGTGAGTCATGATGTCCATTGGTTGTCTTTCATTCTTGGAACATGACCAGCCTATTGCCATTTGAGTTTTCTAATGGATTCTATGATGTCTCTGACCCCCATTTTCTTTCTGATATATTGTGCTGTCTTGTGATTTCTACATGTGAGGTTGAGCATGATTCTCTCGTGTGCATGCTTCTCAGTTTGCAGGTTTGTCTTTTGGTTAGGTTCCATGTTTCAGCTCCATAAGTGACTATCCAGAGGATGCATTGGTTGTATACTCTTCTTTTCAGGATTATTGCGATTGTCTGGTGTATGAATGTTGAGCTTGCTTTGCCGAAAGCTTGCCATCCTAGGGTGATTCTTTGCTTGATTTCTTCTTCTCTTGTGGATTTCATAGAGATCTGTTGTCCTAAGTAAATGTAATGGTCTACTCTCCCCAGTTTTATGGCAGCCATTCTCCAAGATGGTAACCTCCAGAATCCTACAATAAATAGAGATGTGAAAAAAAATCTAATTGATCTGATACTTATTTCCCAATTTGTCTCAAAGAAATATTCAATAAATGATCTTACAGGAATGAGGTGACTTCTAAAGGTCATTTTTACGTCATTAACCCTTTCACTCAAGACTCTAGTAAGTTGTGACAGTCACTCGTCTCCCTTGGTTACCGGTTATTTGTTTCTAATTGAGATAAAACAATGATTCTTTTTTTTGCTTTGTCAATGAAGAATTCAGCTACAAAATACGCAAAAATCATGATTCTATCTCTGAAGAAACTCTATAAGCAATAAGAATTTGTTAAAATATTTTACTGACTGTTGCATAGGATATACTTTGGATATGAGAGTGTTAGTGGGATTATTGTTCCATACGTAATAAAGCTGCAATGAAAACAAATTCAATATCATGTAATAATTACCAAAACAATGTAACTATAACTTTTGAATCAACCTCCACAGCATAGAGATGACATATTGGATATTAGTTACACATTTGTATTTCCAAAGGGAACTGTAATGTCATTGTACATATTGCGAGCACCTTAAACTTTACGTGTTCTACAAAACCTAACCTATCAAATGTCCTGCTCTGATTAAGTTGATTTTCTCATGTGCAAGTGCGTATTCTATGCACGGAAGTCCAGCTTTGGAGTAGGAGCAGTGAGCGCAAACCCATTTCCAGGAACACTCGGTGAGAATGGAACTCATTCGAGCTTATTATTGTTTATCTACACAGATACACAGTGTTCTTCATCATTTCTTCAGCCCTAGTCATTAGGAGATGGAGTTATCAATTACAGCTGTATACATGATGTCCAGACGCCACATGTTGGCTGATCTCTTCACATGAATACATCCTTAATTACATGTTATTGCCTTTAATGTTTACGCTTGTATTTCGGAACTGGAGACTTTTTAGTGATCCAATGAAAGGCGGAAGAAGTAATATTCATTGATCACCATTTTTTTATCAAATTTTTCTTATTGATCACCCCCAACATGCTGCCAAAAGACATTGGTTTCTATTTAGTGGCCAACAAGACCAGTTTTCTGTTTACTAATTCTTTATCTGCATCCTCTGCAGAGATATCAGATCAAACCCTTTTCATACATGAACAACATCTCAACAGATGAGGCTCAGAATATAATCTACTCTTCTGATAGATTATGATCAATGTTTATAAATAATTGATTGACGGTAATCAGTACATAATTCTGACTTTTGAGGTATTGCAGTTACAACCGTATACAGTCATGCGACACTTAATGTCCATCCGGACAACATCTGTCTGTGTATACGTCTGTGGTCCCATAAGGTCATAATGGAATTCAAACATTCAACATGTGATTCTGACACCTCTCGTATTGTAAACAAAGTGATTGCACTGCCACATGTTAAATGTTACAGTACATATATAATCTTGAATACTGTACATATTTCTTGATAGTCATAATACCTGCCTTATATACTAGCTTATATATGTACTGTATTGTGTTTTCCATCACATTAACGTAAACTTTCCCTACTTGAGAATCAGTTTATCATGTAACAGTATAAGTACAGTATATTCACTATTTAACTAATACTGGTACAAAATATTTCATATAGCTTTGCTAAGTAGATGCGTTATACTATAATATCTAAATCGTATAACATTTTTTTCGCAGAACATATTACGGACATGAAGCAACACATGAATGTACAGAAAATCATCAACCAAAACTGTCTCTTATACTGTAAAAATTGGTCTCTTCAGTTTTTAAGTTGATGGAGCTAGAGGGCTGAAAATTTTGATAGAAAATGAACAAACAAATAAATGAATAAAAATACATTGGTAATTATTTGTGAAGGCTTATACATGTATACATAAGTGTTTCGGAAGTTTTGGTCAAGGGGGAGCTTAGGGCTTGATTTGAACAAAAATTTACACTGTTTAGTCAGGGGGGCAGGCAGTTGTTCCCCTGCCCCCTGGCTCATACGCCTATACTTACATCAACCTCATTCCAACAATAGGCTGTTTAAGTTTAAAGAGTCTGTTTTTATTCTGGGAAACTAGATTTATTAAATAATTTCATCAATCTGATTTTCCAATGATGCAGAAGTCTAAGTCGATAAGTTAATCTCAGAAGTCTTTTCATTGGTCAAAGCTTATCTAAGAGGTCTTCTGATTGGTCACTAGATAACTTTTACTGAAATATCAGCAAAAGGTTATTTTTAAGTATGTGCTTCATTTTTATTGCACAAGAAGTTCAGCTGCTATTTTGGGAACTGAAGTTCCAGTCTGCCGGGAATTTTAACAAAGAAACCAACAGGTCTG
>OY735227.1:8872455-8874955 GCA_963457665.1 Thysanoteuthis rhombus | reverse complement strand
CCTCCCTCAGGTATATCTAATATTGGGAACTTCACAGTCACTCAGACCCATAACAACTAAAACCTTTATATGGCATTCCACTCGTACATATCAGAACAACATACTTTCAATGATCTATAACGTTAATACAAATGGAGTTCCTCAACCTCATCACCCCTCCATCCATACTATCCCTAACCTAACTATACAATCCAACACTAAACCACTTCCCTTCTACTCTGACACCCTGTGGCCTCTCCAAGACCTACTACTGCTGCTAACACCACAACTTACTACAGACAAAAATAGGCTTCATCACTGACTGAACTAAGTCCCACACATCAGGATGACCAATTGATGGGATCCCAATTTTTGCGCACAAAGCGAAGCATCTGATGGTGGATTTATGTTCTGAGTAAGCTTTTAACCACTAAATAGTAGACACACACAGAGCACTCACTACTGAAGATAGGAATATCTCCCAAAACATGTCTAGCTCATCAACGAAAACATTTATGGATTAATTAAATTAGTTTCTGTACACTTTTATTCCTGAGTCTGTTTCACTTCCTATAGTTCACATTATATATATATATATATATATATATATATATATATATCTATATATCTATATCTATATCTATATATATATATATGTATGAATAATTCATTAATCATTGGAAGGATCAGATTATTAGTCGATTTGCAACATGACCAGCACATTGTCATCTTAGTTTTCTAATTATTTCTACAATATTTGTGATTTCGGTTGAATACACTGTGCTGTCTTGTGGTTTCTCCAGGTAAGGTTGGACATGATTCTCTGCTGTGCACATTGAAGGTTATTCAAGTTGTGAAGCCAGAAACTCACTTGTCTGAAGAAATGGATATTTCAGGAATCATATTATATCACTATAATGAAATCTTATATATATATATATATATATATATATATATATATATATATATATATATATATATAAAACAACTCGATCCATTTGTCATTGCCTCACTACCCCTAAACATTTGTGCAACCCAACCAAATTTGGTATGTATACTTAATGGACGTGAGAGACAACTAGGTTAATTCGATTTTTCAAAAAAAAATTATTTTCATTGGTTTTATAACGGGGGTCCAATCTACATGCGACTGTAATGCAAAACTCAACCCTTACTTTCTGTTCATCAGTGCGGCTTTGGCTTAAATCAACAAAATTTAGTATGCATTCTTGATAGAACTAGAGGAAGTAACTTGATAATTTGCTTTTTCAGAAAATGATTTTCAAAGAATTTTTTAGGGGAGGGTTTATTTATAGTGTAACTTGATGGTAAATCAAACACTTTCTGTCCTGCATACATATATATGTATATAAATATATATACATATACATACTAGCTGTTACCAACCTGATAGAGCAGAGTTCAGATTGAGAAATAATAGAACAATTGAATGAACTTAGAATTAATTGCATGAGGATAATCATTATTCTCTTGGTATGATTGATATCTATTGTAATAATACTTACAGTAAAATAATATACACCTCATATCTTCACACACACACACACACACACACACATATACATATATATATATATATATATATATATATATATATATATATATCGATATAACTGTATTTGTTAATTTTCCTGTTGTCATCACTGACATCTTTTTCAGAGAATAACATTTTGAAAAAAGGTTTTGATATCATGCATTGCTTGTGGGGGATGGCAGCTGAGTGAGTATTACCAGAAATATCCCCTGAAAACACTGTGGTCTTGACTTTTGAATGATGATGAAGGTTGAGAATCCATTCAGTGCCGTAATTTGATTCATATTTAAATTCATATGTCATTCATGTCATTATCCAATTTTCTTATTCATCACTTGGTTTCATTTCACTGCTGTCTATCTATCTATCTATCCTAATCTTTTCATTTCCTATCTGTCTATCTATCTTTCCCTGTCTTTTCATTTTTTATCTATTTATCTATCTATCGATCTATCCTTGTCTATCTATCTATCCCCATCTTTTTATATCTATCTACCTATCCACCTGTCTATCTTAGTCTGTTCACATCTAATAGTCTATCTATCCCAATCTTTTCATTATCTATCTATCCCATTCTTTTCATTATCTATCTATCTATCTATCAATCCAAATCTTTTCATTATCTATCTATCCCAATCTTTTCATTATCTATCTATCTATCTATCCCAATCTTTTCATTATCTATCTATCTATCTATCGATCTATCTATCGATCTATCTATCTATCTATCGATCTATCTATCTATCTATCTATCTATTGATCCCAATCTTTTCATTATCTATCTATCTATCTATCTATCTATCTATCCCAATCTTTTCATTATCTATCTATCAATCCATCTATCTATTTCTCTGTCCTTATATTCCTATTCAATCAACCCAGGGGTATAGGACATTTGAATAATTCTAATTGAATAATAATTCTAATTCTGGATTTTATCACCATCTATGAATAATGGATAAGTTA
>OY735227.1:8847455-8867455 GCA_963457665.1 Thysanoteuthis rhombus | reverse complement strand
TTTCTGAGTAATCAGTATTCTTAAAGATGACATCATAAGTTGGTTTGCATGCAGCATGAGATTAGAATGACATAACGGATTTAATATTCACATGGAAGAACACTCAATGAAAGTGGCACAATCAATGAGTCAAGTCTGTTCTTATACTTACCAGTCCCTCACTGTTAAATACGTTTTTTGGGTAACCTACATAAGCAAGCATTGTGTTTCAAAAAGATTAAATGATGTATGGTATAAAATAACATCCATATACAATACATTATGATAATACCTATACAAAATTATAAACTACATGTAGTATGACATAAGCTATATACTAAAATCGTTGACGAAAGGGAAGTGCTCGGGTGCCATGTTAATATAACTGTTTGTTTGTAAAATTCCCAAAACGGTTTCATGGTAAACAACTGATGATCCCAACAAAAGGAAATTTACACATAGTACCATAACAAGATATGTATATAAAAAAAATGAAGAAAATTGCATAAATTTTATTGACTGATATTGGTAAATGAATCACTAAAGTGACATAAAAAATTAAAAAAAGAACTTTTTTGATATGTTTAGTGTTTAAAGCTGTAAAGCTTTCTAGAATATATATATATATATATATATATATATATATATATTGGTTTTTATCAGTGTTTTATCAGTTAGCCCTAATTTGAACTGCTGAGATAAAAATCTGAATGTTTTTCATTCTCACTTCTCCCCCCTACCCGCAAAAGAACAGATACTTCATTTTTATCTCTGATTGTTGAAGATCAAAAGACAGGAAGGAAGATTTCCTAAACTGTTCAGATAAAAAGAGTCATTTTGTTGATTGTTTCACACCTCATGTTTAGAATAATTTATTGTTTAATGAGACACCCCCCTCTAGCCTAGCAAATTAAACTGAGAAGGGTTAATTATTACGCCCGGTGCCTTTTAACCTGAACAACATAAAGTAACCTGGATAACATCTGTTAAAACACACACATACACACATTCAGAGATACACACAAGCACAAGCACACACTCAAACAGACAAACAGTCACACACACACACACACACACACACACACACACAAACGCACAGAGGCACCTGTAGATAAGAATAGATGATATAAAAGCTATTTCTCAGTGGTACGCTGTTAACCTCTTTGTTCAACTTTGCCACTGACCCCGACCAGAAACAAAACAGGAACAAGTACAAGTGGCCACTAGTGACTAATTAATTGTCATGGCATGTGTCTCATCACAAATCTCTGATTAATCTACCGTAATGGATCAAATGGGATTATCCCGAAGTAGATGCACTTTTATCTGATTATCCCTTGTATTAAGTTGTTCAGCCATTTAGCCAACATTAAGACATTATTGGTTTCATTACCCTTTCTCTCTCTCTCTCTATCGCTCTCTCTCTTCCTTTCCTAATCTCTCTCTCTCTTTTTCCTCTCTCTCTCTCTCACCATCTCTTTTGCTCTCTATCAGTTAGCCGCCACAGATCAATGGACTTCAACTTGCTGACCCTGAACTTGGTGCAAGAGTGCGGTTCCAAACGAAGGACTATCAGTTTGGTAGGTGGTTCAAATAGATGAATGTCAATGTCTGCATATAGGTGGAAGCAGGGGATGGGAGTGGGGAGATGGTGGGAGAGCAAAAGACTCGCTAATAAAGTTGATTAATGCAAAGAAAGAGACCGGGTCTTTTTTCAACATGAACTTCAAACGTGTTTGACTGCACTATTGACTCGAATGCTCAAAGGAGTTTATATTTGCTCCAGTGGTTAGAGCATTGGACTGTATATCGAGGTTTTTGATGATATATACACTAAAAGGTGGCTGTTTTGCTGTAATAACAAATTCTCCAAGAAGAGGAATTGAGAACCAAAAGGGCTTGATGTCTTTTAGCTGAGTCCACATTCAATAAGAAAAAATAGTTTTAAATCAGGGCGTCTTAGGGGGTAGGTGCTCCAAGGCCCTGGAAGGTCAAAAGAGTGGGCGACTGAGAATTCCTCGGTTAAAGCTGTGTTTTGAAACTTCGAAAGTCGATACTTTGTCCATTTACACATTCAGGCCTGTTTCTTTTTTAAGGATTACAGATCAAAGGTGACAAGAACATAATGGATGGATTCAAATTTCCTCATTTTTAAAGAAACCTTGGAAGTCATACACCATTTTGAAAGTTATAAGATTTTTTATTTATGGCAAAATCATAAAAGTCCACTGGTCATATGACTTCATTATGTATTCAAAATATCTGCAAAATTCAAAATGGTTGTGAAATTTAGTGTGTACCTATGAGTGTTCCTGGCTTGATTCAATCAATATAGAAACCATATCAGTTAAGAGAATAAGTCGACTCTATCATTAACCAAAGGGTTATGGCAAATGAATATAAAATGGCTGAAGGACAATGGCGTGCCTGAAGTGTGTGTGGGGATGTTGGAGGCTGCAAACAGTATTGCAATGTCTTGTGAAATTCTTCTTGGAGACCCTGTCCTAAATTCAATAATGATAAGATAATCTAAGAATATAATCTAAAAAACTTTCAAAAATAAATTCTCAAAACAATCAAAAAAAATAATCTAAAAAAGTAACCCCCAAAACCTAAAAAAAAATCTTAAAAAATAATCTGAAAGGAATAATTTAAAAAAGTTGCACAAAAAATCTAAAAAATTCTGCAAGTTTTCAGGTAGACCTAGTGTTGCCACTGGCGTAAATGCCCTTGATATCTTAAAACAAACAAACAAACACACACACACACACACTTCAGCGGTAGGATACTGGCCTCTGGGTCTGAAGCGAAGGTTTCAATCCTGCCTTGTGGTACTGTGGGATAATGGATTTTCTATAGCCACACTGAAGAGTTGTAATACAAAGAAACAGCTGTCTGTGGATGACACAATAATATATATACAAATATATATATATTTATTTCTTTAAAGAGTGTCTTAAATACTTTGTCATGACTAACGATTGAAATATAAGTTGATCAAATTCTTATAATGAATCACAGATAATGATAACAATCGCAAAAAAATCCTCTGCTATTTTTTTTAGTATAACTTCTGTTGAGAAAATCAAACCATAAGATCTGTCAGAGAAATTGTCAACCAAAGCTGTCACCAAAAAACATGTTTTTTTCAGTTTTCAAGTGATTCTAGCTGGCTATCTATCTCTGTGTTGTGCATACAGGCCTGACCAATGGAGCTAGAGAGCTGAAGATTCAAACATTTACTCTTAATTGTGTCTAGATTATAGTGATCACCAACCAACAAAAGGCTAGAGAAACAATTTATTTATTGATCAACCTCCAATTTCTCAGTTGATTACTCCCAAAACAGCCTGCTGCCAAAAGATGTTAGTCACTTGACAATTTCTTTTGAGTGACAAACCAGACCTGTTTTTATTTGGGGTTTATAAATTTCATCTAATAATCTCCTTGATCCCATGCTATAGGACTCCACTTATAAGCATGAAATTCTGGTGTGGAAAATGTTCAAGCAATGTGTTTGTGAACAACACCATTACAAATCTGTTTTCATTTTTGCGTTCACAATAATTATAGATATGTGAGTTTGGGGTACGTGAAGAATTTAATGAGTTGTCACTGATATAAAATATTTGATCAATTCATATTTGTATTGGAAATATTCAACAGCTTAAAAATAAAAGAAATCCGAGATTTTAATAGAAACTGTCAACCAAAACTGTCACCCAGAACTATCAACATTGGTTTCTTCAGTTTTCAAGTTGATCAGGCTGGCTAGCTATGTATATGTGTATCATATGCCCAGGCATAGCACCAGTGAAGCTAGAAGGCTGGAAATTAAAGTGTTTACTTCCTATGTTTATAACATGATATGGAGTCAATTTCCCTCCAAAATAGGGTTTTATTGGGTGGCACAATTTGTGATACAAATTTATGCTAAATTAATCCCTTAGTTTGTGTCTGGCAGTTTTCAAGCTTCTTTTTTTTTTTTTTCAAATACAGAATTTTTTTTGTGAACACTGATAAAATGTGAGAGAAATAACTTCATTGGTCTTGCTTTTTTTCCCACTTTTTCCCAGGTTTTGATTGATCATACCCAATACGCAATGCAACAAAAAGATTAGGTCATGTGATGCTTTAATATTGAGTGACTAACCAGACCTGTTTTCTTGTAACTCTAATGAGTTTTACAAGCTATCATTATTTATTAGCGAAAAACAAATAACCTATTCATCCTTGAAAACTAATGGAATACTTCTGCTAAAAACTGTTCCCTATATGTGAGGCAATACAACTTGTTTTCATGTTTCAAAAGCATTTTAAACATGTTTGTAGTCAGTTGGGATTGTATGACGAAATGTCAGAGGTATTTCAAGGCTAATGAGCTAGACTTTTTTTGTTTGGCTCAATAAATCTCAAGTCCAAATTAGCCATTCTGAACATTAAGATAAGAGTAGCCATTATGGACTTACCCAGGGCCCTGGCCCAAGCCTTTAAGGGGGCCTGAGCAGAATTTGATTTTGGTAGCCCCCAACCACCTCTTGAAGCCCTGTGGTGGCCAGGAGGACCCTAAGCAATCCCTTAGTTCTTAGTTCTTCATATGCCTCAAACCAGGCTCTGGACTTAATTGCATCAGTGAGAGTGGGGAGGAGAAGAAAAGAGGTGAAAAAAAAGGAATGTCTTATATATAAGCAGAGATTTATATGTACTTGGTGTAAACCAAGATCATATACATCACAGATAAGGATGAAGAAGAAAAGTAAAGAAAGGTAAAATAGAAGATCTTGTTCAATCCAGAAGATAAGGAAATGTTTGTTGAGTTGAAGAATTTGGTTTGATTATCATCAGGAATTTGCCATTTGTCTTTATCTTCTGGATTCTTTCAGTTTTGTTAAAGACACTTTGGTTAACGGATTTGTTTGGTATGGAATCAAAGTTGCAGAATGGTTAGGTCACAGGAAAGAGTGAGTTGAGAGAGAGATAAGAGAAAGAGAGAGGAAACATAGATGAAGTAGAGAGCAAAATAAAAGAAAGAGAGGGAGAAAAATAAAAGATAGGAAGAGAAATAAAAAAGAGAGTGAGAAATAAAAGAAAGTGAGATAGAGAGAGAGAGAAATGAAAGAAAGAGAAGATAAGCAAGTAAAGAAAACAGTGGAGGGAAAAGAGAGGAATGAGGAGGAAGGAAGATAGCAAGAAAAAATGGAGGTATCAGAGGCAGATATAAAGAGAAAAGAGGCAATCAGAAGAAGAAAATGAGAGAAGGAAGGAAGGAAGAAGAAGAAGAAGAAGAAGAGAGAAGGAAGAAAGAAGAAGAAGAGAGAAGGAAGAAAGAAGAAAAAGAGAGAAAGAAGAAGAAGAAGAAGAATGAAGAGGAAGGAAGATAACAAAAAAGAAAGTTTGTTTATTGCCAGAATAGAAATATGACCAATGAAAGGAAAACGAAAATAAAAGTGAGAGTTCGAGAGAGGAGGGAAAGAAAAAGAGAGATAAATGGGTCTGGTTAGTCACTCAAAAGAAACTGCCATGTGACCAGCTTATTTTGCTGGGTGTGATAAATTAAAACACTGGAAAAGGTGATGATCAATTAATCACTAAAATTGTCTGAATTTAAAAACAAAAACAAGTGTGAATTTTGTCGGACACAAACAAAGTGACCAATTTAGCATAAACTCACATTGTAAATTGAACCCTCCAATAAAAACCTATTTTATCAGGGAATTTTCAAAAAACAAAAAAACGTTTTGTCATGACATAATTGGAGTAAATTTTTCGCCCATCAGTTCCATTAGTACGGCCTGTATGTTTGACACATACCTTGTCGATCAGGCAGAATCACTTAAAAACTGAATATACCTATTTTAACAATTTTGGTTGATGGCAGAATCGCTTAAAAATTGGAGAAACCTATGTTGACAGTCTTGGTGTATGGTTTCTAATGGAAAAAAATTAGCCGAAGACTGGGCATTGTGGACATGGAAAGATCTAGAGAATTCCAGAGAACCAGAGTGAATACTTTAAACACACTATCAATACAAGCAGTAAAATCTTTTAATGGTTTACTTATCTAAGTATACCACAATTACCTACTTTCTTTCCTCCATTATTTATCCATCCCCTAACGACTGACTGATTAAATACAGACTTTGGTTTCTGTTTACAACAGAAGGAGGAAAAGGAAATCTAATTTTGTGTCAGTTTCTGCGTAAGTACAAGGCATTTTGCTAACTTCTTCACTGGAGAGTTATTCCTCTAATTCAATGGTTCCTAAATCTAAGGTTTTGGATCTGAGAATCTTTATTGGGTCACTGTATCTCATTTCAGCCTAAAGGATATTTGTGTGTTTGCTGTAAATGAGACTATTTTACTATTTTTTACTACTTACTGTCGTAAAATGTCAATGAATTTTGACATATAGTCAATATAAATGAGAAAATAAAACCAGCTTTTGGGTTTCAAGAAGATTCTGAGAAGAAATTTGATCTGGTTTTAGTTTTGAGCAGGGTTCAGCAAACATTTTTGGCAGTGGGTTGGATTAGAAATGTTTTTAGGTATTTCAAGCCAAAGTGAATAAAAATTGGAACAATGGTCATACAATGGTTACAAGCTTATTTTTTATTACCGTAATGCATTTTTCATTACCCTAGGAAGGCTACTGAATACCTACATAAGATCTCACGTCCTATCAATATATAAGAGATTTGAAATTCTTTTCTGGAGACAAAATAATGTTTCATGGCTGTTCAAATTTTGTGTATACCAACAGAAAAGCAGGAATGCATCAAAATTTTCTTATCATGAATCCTCGACTTGTTTAAAGCCACTGCAAAAATGAGACTTCTGCAATATTTTTCAATATTTCATTGTCTGCTAACCAAAGATAGATAAGGAAAACACAAAATTCTTGTATGTAACATTACATATTCAATGAAGTCTGCAGGCTCAAATGAAATGTGATACCTAAAACCACACCACGGTTCTAAAGATTAAACATAGCCGTTAAAGCATAAATTGATAATGCTCCTGCTTTAAAAATCCCTCTCTCAAAAATAGTAATACAGATAACAACAACAATAATGATAAAAAACAAAAACAGCTTGACCCTAAAAAATATAAAAAGCTGTAACCTTCCCTAAAAATAATTTAACAATGAAGCACCCCAACAAATTGATTCAGCAACAAATAGTCCTGAATCTAAAATAACCCAATTATCTTTTTTGATGGAACCCCTTTTTAAAAAAAAACAAACAAAAAAAGCAAAAAAAAAACTAAAATCCACAAACAATACAACAATCAATCTGATGGCAGGTGTACCACTCTTTACCGTCCTCGATACTACATCAGCGAATATGAGACTGGGCGTCCCATGACCTCTCTCTCTCTCTTTCTCTCTCCACACACACACACACATACACATATATATATCTATACATCTATATATCTATATAAAGAAACAAAAATATTTTGTGTCACTTCAGTCACTTATTTCCAAATATCTGTTAATGTAATTTGTGTTTTTTTCTATTTTATTTGTTATTATAGTGCTATGTAAGAATCTATGTATGAAGGTCCTGGGTTCAATTCCTGGTTTGAGCGAAGAGTAAGGAAAACTCTCCATTAAGACTAATTTCCCTGTGCACTCAGCAGCGAATTGAGTACACTTCAAGTTGTGTGATTAGGGTGGTGGTATCCTATCGGTGGACTTGCATCTTACCAAGGGATGGTCATGAAAACTTGTAGGTTTAAAGTCCTGGTCTCAACCAGACTTGACACTTGTATGGATTAGTAAGGTTTAATAAATTCACCACAGAAACTGGTTGTTGTACTCCATTAGGGGTCGTCTCTCATGAAACATGATGTTTGACCTCAAAGTCATTAAATGTGGGTTGCCTTTGCCTTTTGAGATTGGTGTCTTCATTGTGGATATAAATATTTGCATCATTTGTATAGTATGGATTATTCCAAGTTCATCACTGACAATATAGGAAAGACTTCTATCAAACATACTGATGCAGTCTCCAAAAATTTAACAAGAAATGATATATATATATATATATATATATATATATATATATATATATAACCATAATATCAATTCTGGGTAAAACATAAAATTTTTATTTATCTAGTGCTTAAAGCCATAAAGCTTTCTTGACTATATATATATATATATATATATATATATATATAGAGAGAGAGAGAGAGAGAGAGAGAGTATGAGAGTATTAGATTGGACAGTTTATGTCCAAAACAATGTGATAATTGTTGGAGCATTTTTATTAGTTAACTTATTTTGTCTAGCACTGGTCACAAACAACACTCATTTTCTTTATTCAATTATGTGGTCCACTGTTCGATTTTCTACTGGTTAACTCCAGTGCAGGACAAAATAAGTTCCGAAATAAAAATGTCAAAACCATTATTACACACATGTAGATGCCAAAAAAGGAACAATTTCCAGTTCTGAGAAATGACACGCAGTAAATTGCGTCATATAAGTAAACCTCAAGATTTTTCATTTTCCAACCAACCTGACCAATAAAAAAAAAAAATCCTGATAGCACGAGAATAAAAACTAACAAAGAATAACAAAACAATGATTGAATGAATAAATCAAAATGAAACAAAACTTCATATTTTTCTTTCTGCTTTTTCTTCAAGATGAAAGAGAAATTCTCCAACTTCTTCATTTTTGTAATCTATTGAATCTTTTTGTGCTGATGAAGTAATTCTTTTAAAAAAGGATTTTTTCTATGGAAGTATATCCATACATAGCATGAAAAATACTTATCATTCTTGACGGATAATCTGCTAGTTGAGTAATAGCAAGTAATAGGCACAGAGCAGACAGATTGAGGCGATAAGACGTAGGAGGGGTGTGGTAGGATAAATGTAGGAAGGTTAAATTGATAAGTATATATAAGTGTGAAGAATAATTAGGATTATAGATCGACAATTTCCTTTGATTAGATATTGAAAACAATGTCTGATTAGATATATCTGTCTGTCCGTCTGGTTGGCTTTTGGTGTTCTTGACACTTAATATTTACTATTTGACATTACTTCCTCACTGTCAGTGCCAGAATAAATCAAAAACAGGACTTCTCAAAGTGGTGTGTGTGAGGGGGCTTGCATAAAGATTATTCGGGGCAGCGGAAATATGAGAAAAATATGTTTTAAGGAATAACTAAGTAATTAGGATTATTTTTGTTCTCAATCTTTATACAAAAATGAATTCTTTTATTAAAAGCTTAAGTGTAGCTCCTCCCTATCTCTTGAGAGACAATCCCCAATGGAGAATAGAGGCTGTTGCACGCATCAACTTGGGGATTCTTGCGAGTCTCAAGTCTGATTGAGACCAGGACTAGAAATTTTTTGACTTCCTTCTTGGCAGGATGCAAAGTCCACCACATCTTCCGATGGAGGGTTTTCCACACTCTTTGCACATACTAGGAATTGAAGCCAGGACCTTCTGTGTGCAAGGCAGATGCACTAACCATTACACTATCCGGGTAGGTTCCTCTTGGTGCTTATTGTGAAATGGCTCAATGCTATTCACTAATTTGAAAAAAAAATGTTTTCGTTACATTTTAGTAATTCATTTTTAAAAACATAATTTATTTCCTCTTGTAATAAATACCCTGAAACTTAATACACATCCCTGATTTTTATCGTTATAAATGGAATGAAATTGATGGAAAATTAAAAAAAACAATTTTTTTTGGCAGGCAGTCAATGCCCCCCACCCCCGATTACGAGACCCTGGGGTGCAGCCTACTCTGTATGTAAAAATCTGGCACTGCTTGCAGACATTAGCAGCTCTCTCTAGGCTTTGGAACACTTATCTACTTTTTGGTGAAGATTTTCTCTTGCTCGATTTTCGAGACAACAAAAATCCATGAAATTCTCAAAAGAACAAGAAATCAAAGGAAGAATCACCCTAGGTTGGCAAGCTTTCAGCAAATCATTCAATTTTCAAGAAAATACCATCATAAGGAGGAGGGGCTATAACCAATATAATGTCCTTCCAATAATCATCTACACGGCAGAAACATTGAACTTAACCAAATGATTGGCTCACAAACTAAGGAAATAATCATGCTTAATATCACACAGAAAGATCACAAAATAATGCATGGGGTTAGAGATATCATAAAACACATTAAAAAGCTCAAATGGCAGTGGGCTGGTTATTTGGTGAAACTATCAGATAACAGCTGCCAATAATGACTCACAATGTGGATCTTTGAAGATCATATCTGAAATTATTGCTGGTAAAAAAAAGAAGGCCAGGTAATTTGGGCAAGTCCCAAAGATATTGGTACAACGACACCTACGATCGAGAGGTCTGATGAATCTTGGGGAAGATCTATGTTTGATGACATACATTGAAAGGCTGATGATTAGGATGATGATGATGATGGTTACCAAGATATTCTCACAAGCCATTTCAAGTTAGTTCCATTCGCACTGGGTGTCTGTAATGTCTTTTGCTAGAATTGGAAAATATCTGATTCCATCTTTGGTTCTAGATTAGAAAAGATGACTGGTTAGTCATTCAGTATGCATCTCAAAACAGACATTTGGATTCGAGTAGTGTTGAGAACCATTTTCTTTGTTTCTAGCAAAATATAGTGTAAAAAGAAAATGAAAGAAGATTCACCATCACAGTCAATAATCCAAAAACCAAAGCATCAAAATTTGATGCCATCCAAAAAAATTCCATTGAAGAATGAATATGATCAGAATAGATTTTATTTATGACATCACTGGTGTTTACCACTGGAAAACATCTAAAACAGAGTAAATAAACATCCAGAAAAATCTAGATTTTGGAGAATCCAGATGTTATTAATAAATCCATCTAAATAAGGTCCCCAAAAGGTCAAAAAAGTTTTTTTTTCCAAAAATAAATAAAATGTTTTTTGAAAGGGTCTAATGGAGTACTGATGTAATTTTTCAAGTCTGTAGACAAAACAGTGCGACTAGGAGAGCTGGACTACACACATGCATGCATATATAAAAAGAGATTAAATCTTTTGCCACCTTTATTTCAAGTTTATGGTACAACACTGTAAGATGTATGAAACTTAGAAAAATGTTTTAAAAGGTTGAAACCACATTACTGAAGGTTTAAAACAAGAGAGTAAGAATGATGATGTTGATGATTTACTTTTGCAACCTGGTCGTCAGAATTAAACCTGGTTGTTAATTTGGGGAACACCTATACATTGTACTTAAATTGGACAAGCTTTTACCTTCATCCTAACTTTCTGTTGCTATTTATCATAACTTTGAATTGGACTGTAATCCTATGGCAATGATTAAACAGTGCAATTGGAAAATAAAGAAGCAAGCCCAGGGTGGAATTGAACTCACAACCCTCTAGCCAGAGGTGGTCTAGTATACGCCTGGCTGCTTCTAACCATTCAGCCACATATAGTGAAATGGAAACTGATTTTACGCCTTGAACTTAACTCCCCACAACTGACCTTCTTTGTTGTTAATGTTCACAATAGAGACCTAGGAGTCTTTTAATACAGCAATATTTTTGATTTAAAAAAAATCTATTCTTGGATAAAGAATTGCAAAATTATCTTTAATTTTGACTCTTTTTTACCTTCATCCTAACTTTCAGTTGCTTTTTATCACAACTTTGAATCAGACCAGAATCTTACGGCAGTGATCAAACAGCATAATTGTAAGATAAAGAAGAAGCCCACGATGAGAATTGAACTCATACCCACTAGCCAGAATGGCCACAAAAGTAAAGCTAAGGCAAAATATACCTATATATTAATCTATTCATAGGCTTAGATAGTTACAAATTTTTTCCTGGTATATGTAGTCAGGTGATCAATTCCAGTTTGAAGTTAGGATTTCAAAAGTGGATTTTCCTACTTGGAAGATTTGTACAAAATGATTTTCTCATTCTCCTTCGAAATTAGTACATTCACATGATTGTATAATCTGTAGTGATCTTTAATGTTTTTTGGTGGTTGAAGTATCCTAAAAAAATTTATAATAACAGAAACTTCTTACCTTCTTCTAATGGATCTAATTTTTTTCTTTTGAAATCTAAGATACCAATCTGATCTATCTATCTATCTCTCTATCTATCAACCAAATTCTGTTTACCTGTTAATTTATATCTTTTTTTAAAACCCTGCTTCATTCACTATCATGATCTCTGTATTTCTAGAGGTATCTATTTATATACGGACACACGGTTTCCCCACACTCCTTATACTAACAAAGAATTGTCCCATAAATACAGCTCAAGACCAACTGGGATTGTTATGCATAACCAAATCAACAATAAAGAGTTGACATGGAGGCATGCAACAGTTACAAATTACTTGGTTATTTAGCCACTCTGTGTAATTCCTTCCCGAGATTACGGCGGCCATCTTGCTTGATTACAAATTAATACTGTTTACAGAGCAGACATTGATTCCAGAGATAAAATAGATGATGTGCCGATACCAACATTACCGAGTTGTACATCTAATTAGGCGTTTAATATAGGCACACGGAGAGATGAGTGTATAGAAGTACAAGTGGACCATACATTTACGATAAGCGATTAGGCATACTCCTATGTGTATGGAGCTGTAAGAGGCTTGTCTTCAGTTGTTTTATTCTATGAAGAAACTGCTGTATGTGTATACACCTACAAATGTACACCCATATACTTGAAATCGTACTTACACATGCACACATGGACTGTCCTAATCAAAATCGCACAGATTGTATTTAAAAAAGTTATTTGTTTCTTCGAAGATAAGGCACTCTTGCATCTTCATCAAGTTATATTAATTAAATTCAGTTTTAGATATGCATCAATTAAAACTGGTTAACGAATACACGGCATGCTAATCTGAAAATAACAAGTCAGGTCAGTCACTCAATAGAAACCATCATGCAACCAAGCTCTATTGGCAGCATGCTGTGTTGGAGGTGATTAATTAAAGAATAGGAAAAAAAGGGGTATTCAATGAATAAGTTGCTTCTCCTGCATTTTGTTGACCGGTGATCACTAAAAAATTCTGAATTTTCAAAAATAAAGAGTGAATGCTGCTGGATATAAACTTAGGTATCAATTTAGCATACACTTACATCGCAAATTGAACCCTCCACTTTAATCCTAGTTTGGGGAGAATTTTTTGAAAAAAAAAAATTGTTTTTTATAGACATAATAAGGAGTGATTGTTCAAATTTTCATCCCTCTAGTTCCATTGCTGTGGCCTGAATATGTGATACATAGATACATACATAGCCAGCCAGACCACCTAGAAAACTGAAGAAATCTATATTGACAGTTCTGGTTGGAGGTTTTTAGTACAAGGAATGCAAAATAATAATTAACAAAACAATATTAATGAATGGGGCACTCAATATAAGTGTATGTATATGTGTATGCATACCTATGTATTTCTCAAAATGATATACTAACTTGCTTTTCCATCATCAATCTTTTAGTATCAGTCATTGGATATAGACTTTCCTTAAGATTTGCCTGACCTCTCTATCATGGAGATTGCGGAGCTAGCACTTTCTGAACTTGCTTAGCTTGTCACACTATCTTACTCTCTGTCAGCTGCAATTACTCATAGGATCTCAGGGGATCCATGTTGTGAGTAGTGATGTCCATCAGTTGCCTGACATTCTTGCAACATAACCAGCCAATTGCCATTTGAGTTTTCTTATGGTTTTTATGATGGCTCAGATTCCTGTCTTTTTTTTTATATACTATGCAGTTTTATGATCTCTCCATGTGATGTTGAGCATGGAAAATATTCTTTGAAATGGACATCATGTTGGGAGATTAGAAATCTCTACTGAAGTGGCAATTGAAATGTGGAAACGATAAAACAATTTTGTGTATATTTTGTTTTTATATGTGGACACGCACACACAAATAAATAAATAGCGTCCGTTTCTGTCTCTAAAGACAATGGAACGTCCTCTCTAGGGAACATACCTGGGTAAAGAGTATGGAAGTGTTGGGATGCCCAATCATCAGAATACCATTCTAAATCTTGCTACAATTGCCCAGAGGAAAGCTGTGAGCAATCTGACTGGCTTCAGCTTGGCCGCTGGAGCTGCCAGAATTGGACATCAAACTCCCTGTTTTGGAATCAGAGTCGTTATTCTCCCAGACTGCTTTGCATTAGTGCAAAGTGAACATAAACAGCCATGACCAGAGTTGGATCCCTGATTCCATTGTCTGAGCCATTACTGACTATACTGATTGAATCCACATATGAATGTAAAAACTGACTTGATCTCAATAATCTATTGGAAAGACTGGCTGGCTCAATGAATATCTAATGGGATGAATCTAATCATTTTGATACTCTAATGGTTAATTTTTTTTGATTGATTCAAGCTCTTGATCTATTTTTTGATGCACATCAATTTGATATCAAGACAATTTTCCTAAAATTGTGATCAAAAACATATTTTAAATCAGTGTTGTGGAAAAGTTGGCAATATGGAAGAGGGAAAAAGACTTGACACTACTTCGTACTTTTTGGATAACACAGAATAATAAAAAAAAACCCATTTGTTCTCAACTTATGCCTAACAGTTTCTCTATCCCAACAATCATCCAGGCATTTCTGTAATTTTCACCATTTCTCTCAAAACAACTTCCGTTCTCCAAGCTTTGATGAATTCCAGGGTTCATGAGGGAAATGTATGTAAGCTATTAGACTCTTTAATGAAAAAAAATTGAGATGTACTTAGTCGTCTCAAATCTTTTTCTTTCCATATTATCAACTTTTCACAAGTTTCCGTTCGATCTCACATTTGTATAAACAAATGCTGTGGAGTTAACTCGCAAATTATGCTTGTAAAATCTGAGTTGATAAATCTTTAACAAGGTCACTGGAAATGGTCTGAATAAAGTTGAAAGTGACTGATACAAATTTTAGAGGATCAGCATCATCAGCATCATTGTCATTGTCATCAGCTTTTTAACATCAGTCATTGGATATAGACCTTCCCCAGGATTTGCCAAACCTCACAATTATGGGCGTCACCATACCAATATGTTCTGAACTTTAACTTTAATGTCTTTCAAACTTTAATTATTTCCAAACTAGAATCTAAGATGGGATTGTATATCTATCAAACTCATCTTAGTACAGCATGAGACATAATAATCTGACACCCAGTGCGGATGGATCTCACTTGTAATGGCATATGAGAATATCTTGCTGACCATTGCAGGTGCCCCCAAAATTAAATGTTGTTGTTGTTGTTGTTGTTACTACCACTACTACTACTACTACTACTCATCATCATCATCATCATCAGTAGTAGTAGTAGTAGTAGTCTTTTGAGAACCATCGTTGGACACAGATTTTCTCCTGGTTTTGTCAGACCTTCTGATTAATATCTTCTGAACTTGTCTGAACTGTCCTCACAACTTATTTTTTGCTGGCCACAGATTTGGCATATGATCTCTCAGGATTCACAATGTGAGTCGTGATATCCAGTGGTTGCCTGACATTCTTGCAACATGGCCAATCTATTGCCATTTGAGATCCCTAATGGTTTTTATGATATTTCTGACTTTTTTATTCAAACCAATGAGCACACAACCCATTAGTAAAATCTCAGACGATACCAGAAATCTTATGGAAAAACGCAGAAACCTCGAGTCACAAAATTGAAGAGGCCGAACTAAATAAATTAATCAAGAAAAAAAACGAAGGGAAGACAGAGGAAAATACACGATGACAGTCATCAAATCAACTCTTGAAAGAGAGGACGAAAGCAAATAACCAGCATACTCAAGGAAAATGGAAACCTAACAGCAGACAGAGACAGGATTGTTGAATGTGCCGAAGAGTTTTCCCAAAAACTTTATTTGTCTAAACAAGGACTACAGAACAATGAACAGGATACGCAAGATGTGAGCAATCAACTTGAGGACTTCCCAGAAGTAACCCCGTGGGAGGTGAAACAAGCCAATAAACTGACAAAGAAAGGAATGGCCTCTGGACCAGATAACATTACCATCGACCTACTCCGAAAAGCGGGTAAAATCATCACTAGGAAACTGGCCATCTAAAATACAGTAAATTCCCAGATGATTGGAACACTGCTATCATAATGCTTTATATAAAAAAGGAAACCCGAAAGACCTCAACAACTACAGGCCTATAAACCTACTCAACTGATCGTATAAACTTTTCACAAAAATCATCACCAACCGAATCACAAAAACACTTGATGAAAACCAACCACGTAAGCAAGCTGGCTTCAGAAGAAGCTACTCGACCATGGACCACCTGCATTTGATAAATCAACTGAAAAGAAAAGCAGCAAAATATAAACTACCACTTGCCATAGCATTTATTGACTTCAAAAAGGCATTTGACTCAGTAGAAATCCCTCAGGTCATAGAGGCCATCACTGGACAAGGTATAGATCCAGTATATGTCAAAATGCTGAAACATATATACAATTACAGCTGCTCCTTTATCAGGCAACATAAAAACTCGGACCTCTTTCAGCCCCAGAAAGGAGTAAGACAAGGATGATACTAGCCCACCCAAATTATTCACAGCCTGCCTTGAGATGATCTTCAGAAGGCTAAACTGGGAGAGTAAAGGAATTAGAATAGATGGCGAGTATCTGAGCAACCTCATATTTGCAGACGACATTGCCCTTTTTGCAGAGAACCAACACGATCTCCAAATAATGATAGATGAACTAAATGAAGAGAGCTAGAAAGTCGGCCTACTCATAAACTTCAGCAAGATGAAGATCATGTGCAACAACCGTATCGGAGATAAAAACACTGAGATCAAAATCGAAGACACAGAACTAGAGAAAGTAGATCACTTCATCTACTTAGGACAACGAATCTCCATGAGACCCTCAAGTGAAGAATCACCCTAGGATGGCAAGCCTTTGGTAGAGAGAGCTCAGCCTTAAAAAATAAGAAGATCCCATTAATCCTAAAAAGAACGGTGTATAACCAATGGATCCTCTCCATAGTTACTTATGGAACTAAAACATGGAACCTAACCAAGAGACAGACCCGTAAATTGAGAACCATGCAATGTGCACATGAAAGAATAATGCTGGGCCTCACATGGAGAGACCACAAGACAGCACAGTACATCCGAGAAAAGACAAGAGTTAGGGACATCATAGAATCCATTAAAAATCTCAAATGGCAGTGGGCTGGCCATGTTGCATGAATGGCAGACAACCAATGGACATCACGACTCACGACATGGATCCCCCAAGATCACATACGCAACCAAGGCCTGCAGGATATTAGATGGAGAGACAAGCTAGACAAATTCAGAAAGTACTGGCTCTCCAACGCCCATGATAGAGAAGCATGGCAAATCCTGGGGAGGGTCTATGTCCAACAATGGACGTTGAAAGACTGATGATTATGATGATGATGATGATGATAATGTGCTGTCATGTGATCCTTTTATGTGATGTTCAGCTTGATCTTCTCTCATGTCCGAGTTTGGCAATATTCAGAGTAGCCCATAAATGAGTACACACCATGCCCATTTTTTTTTTATTGAAAGTTAATTTTCTTCTAAACCAAACATAACATGATTTTATTATTCAAATGAAGTGGAATATCACATGGTTAAAAAGGATATCAACAGGTATTATTCATGACCAGGGTCTGCAGTATTGCAACTCTGTTGCCAAAAATATGAGTATGCTGCCATCCAAAAGTGAGTACAACCCCATGAAAAATACCTTTGGCCACAGAGTTTCAGTGCTGTATAGTTTATCATAAATGATGCCTGATAATATCAGTTATGACTGAGAAATGTTCCATAAGAAATAATGAAATCCTGATGTTTTGGTTTAGAAGGCTATATAATGGTGGACAATGCTGCAACATCAAGACTGAAGTTAAATGAAGGCATGAACTGATAGTAACTATCATTGTCAGGTCAGATGAATAGTGTGGGTGTGCGACTGGTTCTCGATAAACTGAGGCCAGGTGGAAGCATTCAAGATTCTCAAATCAAATAAAGTTACAGGTGAAAAAACAAGCCGTGCCAAGATAATTGCTGTTTCTGCTAGGGGAAAGACCAAATCTTCAATGGTCTGGAACTTTATAATAACCGGAAGCTTTTGCTAGAAGAGTGTGTGTCTTCTACTACTCAACATGAGTTCCTCCTGACCATTCTCCTGGCAAAAGTTATTGACGGACAACTTTGGCCTGAGGGCACAACTGTTGGCAAATGTTTCTTCAGTTTTTATGTTGGGCTGGCTGGGTATGTATATATGGATGGATCATGCCTACAGGCCACACCTAAAAAGCTAAAAGTTTGTTTTTTTTGTTTTGGGAAAATTACCCCACCCCAACAGATTTTTAGTTGGGGTGTTAAATTTGCGATGTAAGTTTATGCTGAATTGGTCCTTTAGTTTGTGTCCATGTGTTTTTTGAAAATTAATTTCCTTCCTGATATATTGTGCTGTCTTGTGATCCCTCCATCTAAGGTTGAGCATGATTCTTTCCTGTGCACATTGCATGCCTCTCAGTCTGCAGATCTGTCTCTTGGTTAGGTTCCATGTTTCAGCTCCATAGGTGACTATTGGGAGGATGCATTGGTTGTACACCCTTCTTTTAAGGATTAATGGGATCTTCTTGTTTTTGAGGGTTGAGCTTGCTCTGCCAAGGGTTACCATCCCAGGGTGATTTTTTGCTTGATTTTTTCTTCTTTTGCGGGTTTCATGGAGATCCGTTGTCCTAGGTAGATGCATGTATGTATCATGCGTATAGGCTACACCAATGGAGCTAGAAGGCTGAAAATTCAAACATTTACTCCTTATTATGTCCAGCAAAAACTTTTTTTATTTTGAAACTGTCGCCAAATAGCTTTTAGTGGGGTTCAATTTATAATGTAAGTTTATGCTGAATTGATCACTACTTTGTGTTCATCTATTTACACTTTTTAGAGATCACCGTCCAACAAAAGGTGAAAGAAATAACTCATTCATTGATCACCTTTTTTTCAATTTGTTTTATATGGTATGTTGCTAAAACATGTTGGTCATGTTTCGATTTTTGACTAACCAGACCTGTATATATATATATATATATATATATATATATATATATATATATATATATATATATGTATATATATATACATATATATATATGTATATATATATACATGTATAGTTTCATACAATAGCAGTAGCGCATTCAACAAAGCCCTCATCAGGTGATTAACCTGGGTTCAGGCTAGGTCTCAGGGCCAAAACATCATCACCACTAACCCAGGACACCCTAGCAGAACCTCATGATACCACCGATCTTGCAGTCTATCTCCTTTGATGATAATCAGTGTTCAGTTAGATATGTTGTCGCTGAGATAGCAATGAAACCTTTGCTTTTGACTACAACAGAATGAGTCTTAGTTGTAAAGCCAAATCCCTCTTCCTGACAAAAACAAAAAAATGAACACCTAATCGTTAAATATGAGTTGTATAAAATAACCAACAATCAACAACCAGCAAAATAAAGAATGGACGAATAAATCATACCACTAACTAAATGCAGGAATTTAATAAATGGCTTCCTCCACCATGGCATCACTTTTCAGAGTTGTAAAAAGCCACATCCTGATATATCAAAAACATGATTATCCGTACCTCACATAAAATGAATCACCATAGCCTGGGCATGTACAAGAACTAATTATCTAAAAAATAGATCTCTCATCGAAAATCATCTAAAAAAATAGGTCTTTCATCAAGTTTTATCTTAGAAAATAGATCTCTCTAAAATTGTGTAAAAAAATAGATCTCTGTAAGATTGTCTGAAAAAATAGATCTATCAAATTTTATCTAAAAAAATTGATCTTTTATCTGAAAAAAAAAGATCTCCCCCTGAAAATTACCTATAAAAATTGATTTCTCTAAAATTGTGTAAAAAGAATAGATCTTTTATCAAAAATTATCTAAAAATATCTCTACCCTGCCTGAGTGAATCACTATAGCCTGTGTAAGTACCA
>OY735227.1:8687455-8844955 GCA_963457665.1 Thysanoteuthis rhombus | reverse complement strand
TTATTTCTTTCCTTACGTAGCCTGCACACCCACTTTGTCAGCAAATTATTGCCCCCCTCCCACAGAATAAAAATCATTAGCCTTTCTTCCTTTCTTTCTGCCAACTTGTTTGTTCATGAATTCACATTCATCCAATTTCCTGATTTACCCACAAGTTAGAATAATCTTTTATACGTACACCTCAGCTGGCCTGACATATTATGCAAATAAGACTCCATTGCAAAGTACCAAGCACTTTATGTGATGGTTGAAGGACGTCCTGTGCTGATTCACCTCTGTCTCCCTAAATCAATCTGTTTTATGCTTTGCCATAGTCACTGGATGGACAATACATTAACGTTTAGATCCACACACCCGGCCATTTGTGAGTAATCCCGGGATCCATGAATGAATGTCATTTATCTCAGCATTTTTCATGTCTTTTAATCAGCCATTGTATGCTACATACAGCACATCTGTTTGTTGAAGGACTAAATCATCCCCTTGGAAAAAATTCAAGGATATACAGGTCTCCTCTGCTATCTGAAAATAGAGTGTTTCTATAAACAGTGCCGGATTAACTATGTAGCTTAAGTAGCGTTTGCTATGGGGCCTTGCAATTTCAATTCTGATTCAGGAATTCCGCACTTGCTTTTTTACTATAGTACTATATTGCCTTTGACTTTTATGCATGACAGAGTCTTTAACATTGGAGATTTTAGCCAATTTTCAACTTTAATTTTAGTCATTATCTTTAGTCCATGCACCTGACCAGATATCGATACAGTCCAAGCTGGCAAAACTTTGATGGAGCCATTTTATTTGTTAAACCAACTGAAGTAAAATAATACATAATAGTCTTTCCAGATTAACAGATATTCAATTTTGTTTTGCACCTATCAGTCCTGGGGTAATGATGTAGTGGACGTAATTGTTCATAGATCTGCTATAGATTTTAATCAATTCTTCAGTAGCCTATTGTACATCTTTCCACAAAATTTTGTCGAAATTCATTGAGGTCCCTTGGAGGTATCATGTAGACAGACATTTCCATCATGTCTGGATGTCTGTCATAGAGTATTGGTATAAAGGTCTTTTACTATCTATCACCAAATTGCCATTCTAGAAAAACTATCGTATCAGAATAGGTCCTAAACACTCAGGAGATTATGAAAATCATTACTAGACTATGCTACCTCAGCTAGTACGAAGAAGAGCTTTTTGGGGTCTTGGCCCATAGACTACTTAACACACACATGCATACACATACACACACACACACACACACACACACATATGTTTTGGTCAGTAGCTATACATATATATATATATTACATATTATATATATACATATATATATATATATATTACATATTATATATATACATATATATATATATATATTACATATATATTATATATATATATATTATATATATATTATATATATATATATATTATATATATATATATATTATATATATATATATATATATTATATATATATATATATTATATATATATATATATATATATATATATATATATATATATATATATATATATATATATATATATATATATATATATTATATATATATATATATATATATATATATTATATATATATATATATATATTATATATATATATATATATATATATATATATATATATATATATATATATATATATATATATATATATATATATATATATATATATATAGCAAATGTAAATAGAAGTACATAGAAAATTTCAGCACTTCAGAGTCACTGTGAAGTACTGAATTTTATATGCACATCTACTTACATATGCTCTATCTCTGATATCGAGCACTCTTCATAGATAACTCAACCATCAAAAAAATTATAACATATATATATATATATATATATATATATATATATATATTTCCAAATTTGGAATAGAGCACTTTGGTAGATAGGGAATTATGAGTAAGTAAATATACATTGCTTTGATCAGTCCTACTAACTGTCCAGTTCCGTGTAGGACAGGGGTAAAATGTCTGCCTCTGGGTCTGAAGCAAAGGTTTCGATCCTACCTTGTGGTACTGGCTGTTGGATAGTCTATAACCACACTGAAGTGTTGTTATACAATGAAACAGCTGTCTGTGGATGACACCATTATTAATTATTATCATATATATATACTTATGAAAATAGGTGGGTAAATTCCGTAATAAGGGTTGAGTAAATTTAATAAAAGTATAAAAAAGAAAAAAATCAAACATTTTCATTATGGTTTTTAGGTATCGTGGTTTTTTTTATTAAGCCTCAACAAGTTTAGATGCGATTCTGTTCCTGGTCATTGTTTTCCACTCTGATGGCTCGGCTTATTTCGTAAGAATATCTAAAGTCGTTCATCTTGTTAGAAAAGTTATCTGAATCTAGGCAGGGAGGGCAACAGCTGACGAGGAGGTTGTTGAAAATGATGACCAGAAACAGAATCACCTCAGTTTTCTGAAGACATGTACGAAACCGGTTGAGGCTCATTATTAAAAACTACTATACCTTATGAACAAAACTAAAAAGTTTGGCTTTACTTTTCTAGACTTTTCTTATATATATATATATATATATATATATATATATATATATATATATATACATATATATATATATATACACAGGTCTGGCTAGTTATTCAATAGAAAGTGTTATGTGGCTAACATCTATTGTGATCACTGAATAATTCTCTTCTTTCACCTTTTTGTTTGATCAATAAAAAGATAGAATTTTGAAGAAAATGAGAACATAGCCAAACACAAACTGAGGGACTGATTCAGCACGAACTTATATTGTAAATCAACTATATAAAAGAAATGTTTTTCCAGACAAAATATCGAATAAATGCTCAAATCTTCATCTGTCTAGTTCTGTTGGTGTGGCTTTTATGCATGACACATACATACATAGACGGCAAACCAGCAAGAATCAGTCAAAAACAGAAGAAACCCATGTTGGTGATTATGGTTGATAGTCTCTAATGATGATTCCAATGGGCACTCTCTGACTTACATATCAAATATTGGTTGCTTATATGTATGTACTTCGAGTTTACTTTGAATGAACTAAGACCAGCATCCCCTACCCCCATTGGCCAATCTTGAGCCCTTAGTTGCTATATCTGGGCATTTGGTATGGAAAATGTTTTGCTTCGCTTCGTCTTCAGACCATTGAAGGCTCCCAAAGGGAAAAAATGTTCAACACGTTTGGAGATTAGGATGTATGCAAGGGATGCCTCTACAACTGATTTTGGCACCTGGTATTCCCAGATGGTCACCCATCTAGGTACTGACCAGACTCAATGTTACTTAATTTCAGTGATTCAACTACAGTTAAGCTGAAGGTGAATAGTAGCAAGAAATTAATGATATTGATTTACGATATTTCATCTAATAAGTTCAAAAGAATTGGATTTCCGATACTGTTAAGAGTTAAGATGTTAAGAGTTGGGATGGATAATGAGTTTAAGGGTTTGATCTTGGACTCGCACTTGCCAGAAGTTCCTGTAGCTCAGTGGTAAGAGTGGTCTTGTATTAAGCAAACAAATCTTCGACAAGTGAGTTTGATTCTCCGCAGGAACTTATTGAATGCTCTTGCATGTGTAAACTTGATAATATTTCAAGATAATTTTGGCACATCTTATTTCTCATGACTAATAAAAGTATATTGGTATGTTTTGATATAGAACAAGGATGATTGGTACGATTCTATTCAATAGTTTGAACTACTTTATCCAATCTATTGTTCGATCAAATGAAACAGAAATGAATACGTCTAATTTTCATGTGATGTATTGTCAGTATGAATTAATCGCAATAATTCAATTCACAGATTATTATGACTAAAGTGTCTGGAAATGGATAAATCAAGATTCATTCAATTTATTTATTTCTAAATTTCTAAATCATTTAAGTTAAATGACCTTTAGTACACATGTTGATTACTTTTTTGTATTACAAGCTTAAATGGAATTATGATCGGTGTTTGAATCAAACGAGAGCACAGGTTTCAATGACTGAACTTGAAGCATATTAGCAGGTCTCTTACTTCCAGAGAAATAGAGATAATCAATATTTCTGTCTCCTCATACATAGGTACATTTTATCCTTGTAAATTCTGAATGGTTTAACAGCTGACAAACTCCCTAATAAAGGATGAAATTACAAATACAAGTAAAAACCAAATTACATGCAACAAGAACTTAAAACTATATAATATCAGTTATAAGACAACTTATTGAAGTGATGCAGATCAGATTAAAAGAGGTTTGCATGGCACACGGTCATTGATACTTTAGGACTATATAGAAAAATGGATGAAAGAAGTTCTTTTTCAGCAATACAAGATGAAAAGTTTACATCACTGTATATATATATATATATATATATATATATATATATATATTGTTTTTAGGGTTTGCTTTATCTATGGTGATAGTACCCAATATATTAAAATAGAGAGATGATACTTACAATTTTGTTGTTACTGATCAGTTTCACGCTATCAATGTAATCGAAGACAACTGTTTTTTTCTGTCTCTCTTTATATGCAAAATGTTTTTGTTTTGAGTATTTTTTCTCTTATTGTTTTTTTTAAAATTTTTATCTTTGATTATTCTCTGTTTGTGTGTATAGGGTTTGGTGGTCAAGAGAGATGTATGGTCAGTTGTCCATCGATCACAATGGTTGTTTGAAACCAAACCATAACAACAAAATCATCTATATCTATATCAATATAGATAAATCTATACACATGCACACACACATACACACACATATATATTGGTCAAACACACACACACATATATATGTGAGACACACACACACACATATATATGTGAGACACACACACACACACACATATATATATATATATATATGCTTCACACATACACATATATATGCTACATACACACACACACACATATATATATGCTACATACACACACACACATATATATATATATAAATATATATATGCTACACACATACACATATATATGCTACATACACACACACACACACACATATATATATATGCTACATACACACACACACACACACACACACACACACATATACATATGTGTGTGTGTATGCTATTTACCGTGTAGTTATCATTTCAGTTCATCAAAAAGCAATCAATTCTTATTTATCTAACAGTCCATATCTCCCTACAAATGAACGTATATATCTACCATATATTGATGTCATCCATATTTTAGTCTTTTCATTCTTTTAATCATGATTCGGTTCCATGAAACCTCCTACCTAACATTGTATATGCCTATTTATTTATCAGTTTATATCGACCAGAGTCTCTCCATATCTACCACTGTCTTTCTATACTTACCAAAGTCTCTTCATATCTATTCTGTACCAAACTGTCTATGTAATTTCTTAAATTTATCTAACTGCTATTAGCACCATATTACCTTCCTTCTTCTCACTGCCTCTAAGGCCGATTGTAGAGTGACTACTGCTAACTCTGCAGCGTTTGTTGCAGCAGTGCCACCTAAAACTACAACCACTACTCACAGGATACATACCACCACCTCAACTCCTCCCACCTCTATTTTATCCACTGTTACCACTCCCAGCAACACTGTTACCGCAACCTCTGCAACCACTTCAATAATGTTACTGCCATTTTTATCCTTATTGTTATAAGTAATGGAGATATTTATGCAAGATATATTTTCCTGCATGAATTAGAGCGACACGCATGCAGACATGCACGTACACCATATCAATCCATTTATCAATATAAGTAAAACAAGATATATATTTATATATATACATAGATACATAGATAAATATTTTGATAGAGTAATAGATGAAGGGCTCAAGAAAGAGGATGAAAATGGCAAATATTCTCCAAAATACAAATGTATGGATTGAGTTGTGTGACCTTATCTACAATCTAGACAGGTCTGGTTATTCACTCAATAGAAACAATCATGTGACCAATGCCTTTTGGCAGCATACTGTGGTAAAACATAGTGAATTGAGCCACAACTATAGGAATTATTTTGTGGAAGGAATTTTCAAAAAACCAAAAATTTTTTTCCTAGACATAATAGGGAGTAAATGTTAGCATTTTTCACCTTCTAGCTCCATTGGTGCGATCTGTGTGCATAATACATACATAGATGGCCAGCGAGTAAGTCAGTCAGCCAAACCAGCTTAATAACTGAAGAAACCGATGTTGACAGTTTTGGTTGATAGTTTCTAACATAGCAGGTCTTACAAATATATAAATATACTAATGATTGTTTGGAGGGTTGGAAAATCGTTTAGGATCGATCTTCCTTAAAATTTTGATCATGTGCCTTAATGATCAACAGACACTGACACATGTACATATCGATATGTGCATTTATATAAATATGTATATATATATATATATATATATATATATATATATATATATGTATATATATATTAATGTAAATAAAAGAAAAATTAACCCACAAAAATAACACCCTAGTTGTATATTAAGGCAGGATGAAAACAGAAAAGAAACAGTTGTCTGTTGATCACAATGGCTGTGTGAAACTGATCAGTATAAAAAAATTGTAAATATCTACCTATATATATATATATATATATTAAACAGATATTTACAATTTTTGTTACTGATTAGTTTCATGCAGCCATTGTGATCAACAGACAATTGTTTATTTTTGAGAGAGAGAGATTGATGTACATAGATATTTATTTGCTTTCCTATGTGTTGAGAAATAAGATACAAGGTATAATTCATTTTTCGAATATACAATGGTTTGCACCTTGCAGGCTATTATTTTTGTAGAGTGTGATCTTCACAGAGGTGCCCATACACTTATGGCCTTATGCCAGACTCATATGATGCAAGATCAATTATTTACTGTATATCTTTCAGAAAATGCTTGATTCATATTGTTCAAATTGCAGATCTTAATAAATGCCACGACTCTTTGACTTGAACAGGTCTGGTTGATCCAGTAATCAGACCAAGGTGGTCTCCTTGGGTACATAAATCTTTAGGGTGCACTCCAAACTGAAAAAAAAAATAATTGCTGGATACAACCTAGGGCTCATGAAACTCTTACCCTGACCTTGGTGTTAAGTGCAATAAGGATGCAGCCAGGCCCAAAACGCTGGCGTCACAGGCAGTTGCCAAGGGTGCTAAGTGGTTGTGGGGGGGGATGTCATGTGTTTTAAACAATAGAAGTTTCCTGATGGAAAAACGGAAAAATGAATGAATTGACCGGATTTATTTTTTATTCTTATTTTTCTACTTTTCACTCCGTAAAACATAAACTCGTCATCACAGTTAATAATTGATTCTCTGTAGTGTCAAAATTTGAAGTCATGAAAGAATTCCCTCCCTATATACATTTGGTGGCATGCTCTTCCAGCCATCTATAAGCTTCTTGCACTTGTAAACTGGTAGTTTTTCTTGCTCTTTCAATATGTCTAATCTCTTGAATATTTGCAGCATTTGTTTGGTGCATGGTACAGATTGGAACCATCACTCCTGATTTCCTCTTTCTCCAAAGATTTTCAAAGCGATAGAGATTAAGACATTCATAGCTGACCAGTTTGAAGCAATTAATTTATCTCTTCTCAGTCATTTTTGTGGGCTTTTGGATGTGTCTTTTAGGTTTTTGTCATATTGGAGTGCTCATGATCTTTGGGCCAAACCTAGTTTTCTTCGACCAGGTAGCACATTGTGCTGTAAAATCCCTTCTTGATCCTTTGATTTCAGGATTCTTTTGACACAGACAAGACCTCCAATATCAGAAGCAGCAAATCAGTCCTATAACATTATGGATCCACCATCATGCTTAACTTTGGATAAGGTGTTCTTTTCCTTTCAAGTGAAAGCCAAGGAAAACCTCAATTTTATGAAAACAAAAAACATTAAAGGGAATGACTGATCTTTACCAAAGTGTACCTGGACAAACAACAATTATCCTGGGCAAATATTCTGTGGTTAGATGCTACCAAAATAGAGCTTTTTCGCAATGCACACCAGCAATTTGCTTATTGACGATGAAATGAGGCTTATCATATATATATATATATATATATATATATATATATATATATATATATATATATATGTATATATATATATGAATACATTTCTTGAATGTGTTTTCAAGGCTAGATGTAAATATTTGAACAATTTAAGGAATTGTGGTGATAATGCATTAATATCAGAAACTGCGGCAGATATACAAAACAAGTTAAGTGATCTAAATTGAGAAAGCCAAAAATAGGGTTAAAGATGAACAAAACAAAAGTAATGTTCAATGATTAAGTCCTCAAAAAGTCAGTGAGAATAGATGGTGAAGTCTTAGTAGATATCGCAAAATATATTTACCAAGCCCATATGGCATTGTGGAGGTTGGCATAGTCACACTCGTTATGGAAAGAGATTGGAGAATTCTTTGTCTACATGTATATACATATGCAGAGCGTGCCAAAAATCAAGTTATGAAAAGGTCTCTCCAATCAGAAGATGAATTCAATATTGTGCATGAATAAGATTAAGGACAAATCAAATGTCTTTGTGACTTTTAGGTCTCTTTTATTTATCATCATCCTATCAAGTCTGTTGCTAGGTGAAGGCTTTTCCAAGTTCTTTCCATGCTGACCGTGACTGTGTTAAGCTCCATCATAACTTACCAGCAAACCTTTCAATCTTATCTAGCCATCTTATGTCTGGTCTTCTCCTTGCTATATCTTAGGTAGCAACTGATTGACTTTTTGCACTAACTCCATTCCTTCTTGCTATGTATATTGCCCATCTCCATTTTTGTCTCTAAATTGCTTCTTTGATATATCTTTCCTTCATCTGCACTCAGATCTATGTTGATTTTTTTCTACCGCTTCCTAACATTACTCTTTCCATTTTTCTTTATGTAATCCTGAGTTTTCTTTCAAAAGATTTTGTTAGCTCATACTATAGCTGGTTGTATTAATTCATGGTATACTTTACGCTTCAAGCATATTGGCATAGTGCTTTTCCGTTTGTCTCTATGTTTACTTAATGCTTTCCAAACAATCATCAAATGTCGTATTATTTCGCTTTCATGATCTTTGTCTAACTTCAAAAACTGAATTAGGTAAATGTATACCTCAACCTTTCCCGAATCTTCATCCTCTATCCTATGGTCATTTTTTGGAATGTTATTGTTGAACATTACTTTTGTCTTAGTTCTGTTCTTCTTGAAACCTATTTTGAGGCTTTCCTGACTTAAATCCCTTAGTAGGCTTTACAACTCATCTGATGTTCCGCTATTATTGTATTGTTATCAGCAAATCTTAGATAGTTAAAATATTCCCAGTCTATGTCTTTCTCATTTGTTATCAGTCAGATATTTTGAATATGTAAAGTATATGAAAATGTTGCAGTAGCTACATTTTACTCAAGCCTAAAGTTTAAAAAAAAATCTCATGAAAAAAATTGTTAAAGATATCCAAATGTTAAAAGATAAATATTCTTAGAAGATGTTTAGCGGAGTGAATTTGCAATTTTTTTTCAAAATCCTAGGACCATTGTTGCATCTGGTGGTGCTGACACAAGATTTTAGAAGGAAAAACAAAACCACAATGAAAAAAGTTTCAAAAAATGTTTTGGGGAGTACTCATGTGATCTTGCAAGATTTTGGGCCAAATCATGTGTCTGGTAGCACTGACACAAGATTTGAAAAAAATTGAAAAAAAAAAACAAACCCTGAATGACTTCATTATGCTAATAGAAATGGTGCATAATGAACAACTGTAAATTGCACTAATAAACTTCAAGTGTTTCTCTATTCTGTATCTGAATGTCAATAATGAACAACCAAACTATTTGTTTATGCTGTGGTGTGTTCCAGCACTCATTGCCATACCATTTTGTTCATAGACTTAGAAATTGGCATCAGTACTCCACTTGCCTCTTTCTGAAATTGTTTTTCACATTTCTGGAAAAAAAGCTTTATCGGGACTTTATTTGACAGGTTTATTATAACATCCAGATTCTGAAGAATCTAGATGTTTCAAGATGTTTTTTCTGACTCTATTTTAGATATTTTCCACTGGAAAATGCCAGTGATGTTATAAACAGAATTTATTTTGACTATATTAGTTTTTTGATGGAATATTTTAACATGAATTCAAATTTTGACTTTTCAGTTGTTGAATTATTGACTGTGATGGCGAGTCTTAAATAGTTTTGCTTTAATGAATTTTTAAAACTGCTTATTTATTTTGTAAACACTCTGTATATCGTTAATAAATGTTTCATTTTGCATAGTTTGAATATTCCGATTGCTCCTAATATTTTCTTGTTATTTATATTCCAGAAGCAATAAACATTTGAAGGAATTGACAATGACCAACAAGAATCTGAATCAGAAATGGAAATGGAAGTACTGTGTTGTTATTGAATTTTTGACTCTGGAGAATATTATGCCTCAGGAAATCTATGATTGCATGCAAAATATACACGATGACTGCCCTTCATATGCAACGGTCGATTGCACCTGCAGTGTGTTGTTGCAGGAAAAATAGTCTAAATGCGCATGTGATGTGAAAAAATTCATGGAAGTTTACAGTGACTCTGTCTAAAAATGAAAGTATTTGTTGAAGAATGAAATGAGAATAAAATAAAAGTATTCTTTTCCTGCTGTCATGTCATCAAGTACATTGGGCCGAAAACATTTGGGACATCCTTCGTACATGACCATACCAGAAAGTGAGTAGTGCATGCTTGAACATTACAAAGATGGTGGAAGCTTTGAAAAACATTCAACGCATCTGTTAATGTGATAGTGTTCTTGTAAAATCATTTCCAAAAATATATAAATGTGTTTTGGTAACTTTGAAGATCATAAAATATCACTGTTTTCAATCCTTGATCAAAATCTGTTAAGATATTTGTCTACATTTTTGCTTATGTGTTATGTATGAATGTAAACATTCAAGTGAAAAGTTTGTTCTGAGAACTGACAAATGAATCAGTGAAAGTTGAAAAGAGATGAGTTCTGGTTGGAGAGTGAGAGAGAGAGAATTAGAGGGAGAGAGAGAGAGGGTAAGAGGAAGTGTGGGTGGGAGGAGAGTGATATTGGGAGAGGAGAGAGTGAAAGGGAGAGATATATGGAAATAAGAAAAAGAGAAATGTTGAGCTCAGTGAGAGATCTGTAAAGATATTTGTGTACATTTTTACTTTTATGTTATGTATAAATATAAACATTTCAGTGAGAAGTTTGTTCTGAGAACTGACGAATGAATCAGTGAAGGATGAAGAGAGAGAGTGGAGAATGAAATTTGGAGAGGAGAGGGTAAGAAAGATGGAAATAAGAGAAAGAGAAATATTGGGCTGGGTGAGAGATGTGTCATAGAAATTAAGATTTGGTAGAGAAGAAAGAAAGAGAGAAGAAAGAAAGAGAAAAAGTGAGGGAGAAGCAAACTGAGAACAAATCGAAAAAAAAGTGTAGAATGTTCGGAAGAAAAGGAACAAAGGAAAAAAAGCAAGAACTTGAGAATAGAATAGAATGAATTTCATTTCACCAAGTAAGCAATTATAAAAAAATTAATTGCAAATTTTTCTAACATTTGGTGAGGAGGATATAAATCAGGCTCTAAGGAATACAGGAAATAAGAAACGAAAAAATTGGAGCAAAACTTAGAAATAATGAGAAGGAAAGGAAGAAGTAAAGGCAGGTTTAGAGAAAAGTACAAGAAGAAAGAAATGAAAAAGTAGAAAAAAAAGGATAATGAGTGGTCAAGAAAGGAAGAAGTAGAAGAGAGAAGGGAAAAAAAGGAATGAATGAAAGAAAAAATAGAAGGAAAGAAACAAAGAAGGAAGGGAATGAAATAGAGAAAGAAGGAAAGAAAAAAGCAAAGATGGGAAAGCAAAGGTGAGTTATCAGAAGAAAGAAATACTGAGAAAAAAGAAAGAAATTAAAACAGGGATGAAAGGATGAACGTAAGAAAAATTAAGAGAAAAAAAGAAAAAAGACAGGAATAATAAGGAAAGAAGAAGAGATATTTGTGAGAGATAGATATATAGATGGAGAGAGGGAAGAAAAATAGAAAGATGAAAAAAAGAAAGAGGGAAGAATATACAAAATAGTTGATTATATTGGGTATGTAAGTGAAATGACAAATTTTGCATCTGGGTAAATATTTATTTGCCTCTGCTTTTATCCTTGGAGAAGTCTTTCGATGTCCCCAGACAGAAACAAATACCAACCTTCTATCTGACCCAAATTCATATTTTCAAAATGATCCAAAGATACCATTAACACACATGTAATCATACTTACGTAGCTGCCAAACCCATACATAAGGGTGGGTACCAGGACATATCTGGTAAAGTGATTGGTTTTCCAACTCATTTTATTGGTATATGTTTGTTTTGGGTTTGAGCTGCAAGATTCAAGCCAAATTTTCGTTAGATGATATCAACTACAGTCAATCAATCAATGTACTTGTAAAATCTAAAATCTCCTCATGATGATATTTATACTGCTTACTAGTACAGGTTTTTCACACTCATAATGTGAAGACGGGCTTGCTCGCTCATTTTCAATGCAACTGTCAGACAATGAGCAACTTCTTTCAAGGGATTCTCACTTCTGACTGAGTAACTCCTAGGGCAAGTTTTTGTTCAGGTATACCCAGTAAGGTCCCCTGTACTTGGTTACCGTTTCTTTTAAGCTGTGCAACTGGTTATAGGAATGAGGAGTGAAAGACTTCTTAAGACCAAGATTCTCATCCATAAGCCTGAACTTGAAAAAGTTTATGGTTATTAGAGGATGATTTCTTTAGAAACTATTTCATTTAATGAATCAGTTGATCCTAACTATCATTTTATCTGAAAGACTTGCCTGAGGTCTAGATGATACTTTTAAAACTGAAGCCAAATAACATCAATTGAGAAATGGTTATTCAACTATGTTTATTCACTACAATGAAAATCATATGTTATATCACCACTGATGACTGAGATAATGTCAAATTGTGAACTATTTTCAAATAAGGTCTAAGGGAGCTAAATCAGGTTATGAACTCTGATGATTAATGAATTGCAATGTTTTTGCTATAAGGCACTTCTTACATACATCATCACGATCCTTCTAACGTCCTTCGTTTGACGTAGACCTTCGCCAAGATTCGACAGAACTGTCAGTTTTGGATGTCATGGAGTCAATATTTTCTGAACTTGTCTAAATTGACACACCATGTTATTTTTCGCAGTTGGAATATATATTTGTATGGGTAATCAGTTTTGACAGCCTATATCAAAACAAAACTATACCAATGTGTAGAAATGGAATTTATGCAGTAGTCTCTCTTTATATGGAAGACAACCACATTATGACTGAACCGTGGACAATGAAAAGTCAATTACTAATTCACTGGTGAATGAAGGTGTTGCTTTCATCACAAATTGAAGGAATAATGTATAAAACGTCATGTTATTATATACACTGATTGATTGTAAACTGAAAGAATGTAATATTTTGGTCAATGAGCAAGTCTTTTGATGAAATTCTATTTTTATCTGGACAAGCAGCTGATAAAATGTATGGATAAAAGTGTTCAGATTCACCAATAAACCACCTTATATCATGCTTCTTGGTATATTGAATCGGGTAGTATCAGGAAAGTCCATAGAAATGGAAATCAGATATTTTTCGAATGTGTAACAAATCTCGCATTGGTGTGCATGGACTTTAATTGCAATTTTATGAATGTACTTTTTTTGGTCTACTGACTACTATATAACAGTCATGTACCACTGAGCATTTTTTTTATTTAACCATAAAGTAAATTGGATATGTGCTAACTTACATATAAGTCTTTATAATTGAGTGAGCACAAAGTAATCGAGATATCTTAATGGCTAAAAACAAAAGAATTCAAATTATTCATAATGTCAGTGGCTTTTCCCAGTCAGGAATTAAAAAAATTTTGGTGAAATAACAACATCCTTTTTAATTTTTAATAATTTAAACACAAGCACACACAAATATGCGCTGACTCACGCAGACAAACACTCACACACATGTACTCATGTACACAAAAGCACACACATAAACATGTGTATGCAAATATGCATTTTTTTTCTGCCTTCCCATTGTCCTCAGTAACTTTCACATTTTGTATTTTCCCGGTTATGACAAAAACATTGAGCAACTCTTTAAGGACGTGCATTATAATCTTGCCAGAAGTTGGCTCTTGAGTCTTATTCATTGCTATTAGATAGTTTTTTTTATTCAGTAGAAACATTTACAGATCTATGGATAGTAAGGTAACTTGTGGCAGTATAATCAATGATGGTTGAAGCGTATTAAGGCCTGTATTCTTGAATATTCTTGTAGGTATAATGATAGCATTACATTCAGTGCCAGTCAAGATTATTAGCACTCTTGTATTTTTTGTATAACCTGTACGATAACTTTGGAAATAAATGAAAGTCTACCAAATTTTTATCATCAGAATATTTGAGAAGGATATCCAAAGAAATTCAACAAAAAAATCATTATTTTTCAAAGCAGAAATAGAAAATATGACCTGAACAGTGACATTGGCATCTTTCATTTATATTTAGTTGCAAGCCCCCTTTGGCAACAATGACTGCCCCCAAACATTTCTTGCGTCCATCTATAAGCTTCTTACACTTGTTAGCTTGCAGTTTCCCAGACCCTTTCTTTGCAATGTGCTCAAGTTCTTGAATGTTTGTAGCATTCCTGCTGTGTATGGTACTCATTGGAACCATGACTCCAGATTTCTGCTTTCCCTAAAGATTTTCAATCGGATTGAGAGCAGGACTCACTACTGGCCAATTTGAAACAGTTCAAATTCCCTTTTCAATCATTTTTACATCTTTGTGCTTTTTCTTTCATTGTGCTGAGACACCCATGATCTTTTATACTGGGTAGCATATTTTGCACAAAAATCCCTGTATAATCCTCTGATTTCATTGAAATTTTTGATGGGGTCATGGCTTTCAGGACCAGAGTCAGCAAAGCAGCCCTATGATATCATGTATTCTTGACCATACTTAACTTTTGGTAGGGTGTTCTTTTTTTTCATGAGCTCCATTTTGTTATTGAGAAGTAAATTACTGGTGTGCATCGCCAAAGAGCTCTACGTTGGTAGCATCTGTTAACAGAATGTTTGACCTGTAGGAATGTGCTTTGGCCAGACACTCTTTGGCAAAGAACGGTAATTCCATTTTACATTTTTTTTCAGCAGTATGATCCTCAACACCTTACCCAAAGTTTATTTACTTATTTATTCACAAGATTATAAAAATATGTGAACCATAAACAACATGAAATGTAATTCATTAAAATAATTATTTATTTACAATAATATGATTTATCTGTGAAATATTACCGACTCCCCATAGTTATTCTGGAATATGCAAACCATAGCTTATATTGCATTGAAATAGTCAAGAAATCATAAAATTGAAAGTCTATTTTGAATTTTACTGATTGTCATCTTTGTTTTTTGAGTGTACGAATTTCTTTCAGGCTATCAAAACCTAAAAAGCCTAAAAAGTTTTTATCTACTTATTTTTTTCTTACATTAGAAAAATGTTTATTTAAAGAATATGTAAAGAAAGAAGTTGAATCAAACTATATATCTTGATTTTGGCATAAAATCAACCTTTAAAAAGTTAAATATGAAAAAAAGAAATGTTATCTCTTTTTCAAAAGAATACAATGATTGGTCAAAATCAATACTAATGAAACAATCCAATTTTTTAAAAGTTTCACTTATAGGTTAAACTTTGCCAATTTTTGGACGCCAAGAGTGGAAAGATTGATTGTGCATCAGTTTTTTTTTTGCTCTGTTCTCTAGGAATGCATCCATGGTATGAAATCGGGGAAAACTATATATATATATATATATATATATATATGTATATATATGTGTGTTTGTGTGTAATTTAGAAGGCCTCACAGCCTTAAACGCTAAAAAGGTTAAAGAAAAAAAATCACTTTTTCTAAAAATTCAGGTCATTTCAGCCAATTATTTCCCAATATCTGTTAATGTAATTTTTTTCTGTGGTTTTTATCTTCTATACAGAATTGGATATTATTTTTCTTGTTAGGATCATCAACATATATGTATATATGATTATGAATTGCACTATTTTATGTTTAAACTTTTACTTGACATGATATCCCATTATTACATGGTGAATATATCATTTGGCCTAGACAATGTAAATACCATAAACAATCAAAGAAAATCGGGCAGTTGCAGTAATTTTTCAAAATTGTTTATTCTATTTAGATAGTTTATTACATTTACATGCAAACATTTTATTATTTGATGCTGAAAAAGAACGACTTCTTCGGTCAATTTTTATATATGGTATCAAAGTATCCATGACAGTCATGCAAGCCACTTTTAATCTGATCTGTGTTATTTCAACTTATTGTCCAATAACTGTTCATTTGAGGCGCTCCAAAAAAGTTCCCGGGATTAAAGGCATGAAATGGCTTCCTCGAAGAAAAAAGGGAAAAGTCAATTGAAAATAGTATCCTTTATTTCCTGGTTGAGTGATTTGAGAGTCGTGTGAAATGTTCAGTGAGTCATGATCGGATTGATAAATCTGTCCAAATTCCACAAACCTTTTGTTTTGGATGACCGACCCCCTCTTTCCGAAAATAGTTTTTCTGTGGGTAGTTCAATTTACAATGTAAGTTGATGCTAGCTTGGTTCCTAGTTTATGAAGGTGAAGATGAGAGAAATAACTTATTTGTTGATCACCCTTTTTTCCAATTTTTAATTGCTCAATCCTAAAATGTTATCAAAAGACATTGGTCACATGTTGGTTTCTTTTGAATGACTAATCAGACCTGTTTTATGTGGTTTGAACAATGTGTTTACCACAAAATTTAGCATTTAAAGCATATGACATGCATTTTCTAACAATGCGTAGAATTTTATCAAAATAAACGCTGTTAAGAGTGATCAATAACTGAAGATGGTCACAAGTTTGATAGACATTTTTAGAATGTGTAATAATCAAAAAAAGTTTCCCCTTGGTATCAACTCTTATTATCACAGGTCCAATCAGTCACTCTATAGAAACCGTGACAGCATGCTGTATTAGGGGTGATCAATTAAAAAATTGGGAAAAGGGTTAATCAATGAATAAGTCACTTCACTTGCCTTTTGTTGGGCTGCGATCCATAAAGATATTTTCCCCCGTCTAAAAAAGCATGAACACTGCTAGACACAAACAAAAAATAATTTAATGGGGTGGGGGGGGGGGTATAAAAAACAACTTTTTTTTCTGACATAATAAGAGGGATATATTTATATTTTCAACCTTCTAACTCCATTGATGTGATTTGTATGTGTGATTCATACATACATAGCCAGGAAGTCGGACCAACTTAAAAACTGAAGAAACCTATGGTGACAGTTTTGCTTGGTTGTTTTGTAATAAATTATTCCCAATGAAACATATTAAGACGATCCAACGAAAATCAAACAAAAGAAGTACAAATATCTCTCCAATAAAAAAGAACATTATTATTAATCTTCACTAAATTTTATCACCAATTCAATTTTCATTTGCTTTTTATCACAACTTTGAATTACACCGTAATTCTATAGCAATGATTAAAAAGCAGAATTGGAAAATAAAAAGCAAACCCACAGTGAGAATCAAAGTCACACCCTCTAGCCAGAGGGAGTCCAGAATATGTTTAGCTGCTTTCAACCATTCGGACACAGGGATTTTATAGTTGAATGGAAGCTGATTTTACATCTTGAATTTAACTTCTTATGACTAATATTCCACACTTGTTGATGAATATAGCAGAGACCTCGTAGTTTCTGAAGATATTTTAAATTTTTTTCAAATTCCATTCTTAGATGAAGTATCGCAACATTAATATTAATTTTGACTGGTTTTTATCTCCACCCTGATTTTTCGTTGCTTTTTATCACAACTTTGAATCTAACTTTGAACAAAAAATGTTGCAATATTTCATTCAAGAATAAATTTGAAAAAGATTGAAGATTTAACAAGAAAGACTGGGTATCAAGTATATATTCTGAACATTCTTGACATTAGCAAATGTCGTAGCAAGTTTCTTCTTTGCTAATATTGCTGGCAATGATGGGAATCTAGCAACCTGACCAATTCCACAAGCACACACACACACACAATAAAGCACATACAAATGCACACATATATAGGCAGAAATTCACACACACATGCAAACATATATACACACATATGAAAATATTCATACACATGCACACACACATGCTGACATGCATACACATATGAAAACATTTGTACACACATGAACACACATATGAAAGCATTCATGCACATATGCACATACATGCTAACATTCATACACACATGCACACACATACATACATGCTATTATTCACACACACATGAAAAAATTCATAAAGACCTGTACATGTACACAAACACACGCAAACTTACATGCACACACACGCACAAGCATTCATACACACATACACATATGCAAACATTCATACACACACATATGAAAACATTCATACACACACACACATGCGCAGACATTCATACACACACACATATGTAAACATTCATAAACACACACATGTGCAAACATTCATGCACATACACATATGCAAACATTCATACACACACATATGAAAACATTCATACACACACACACATGCGCAGACATTCATACACACACACATGTGCAGACATTCATACACACACACATGTGCAAACATTCATACACATACACATATGCAAACATTCACAAACACACATATATGCAGACATTCATAAACACACATATGCTAACATTCATACACACACACATGTGCAGACATTCATGCACACACACATATGTAAACATTCATGCACATACACATATGCAGACATTCATAAACACACATGTGCAGACATTCATACACACACACATATGTAAACATTCATAAACACACACATGCTAATATTCATACATACATGCATCTATACACTCACATATGTTCAGACACATACACAAACACTCAGCTGAGCCCTGAGGCTGAATTGGAGAAAACTGACGAATTTTATTCAATAATACTCCCTGTAGATCTTTTGGCCGAGTGAAATTCTGAACTGCGTTTGTCTAATGGGGCCTCCAGGGGACATTGTCTCTATGAGGAGCCCCCTCCAACATTTACTGCGATTTGTTAGTACAAATGCAGTAGGCTATTCATAAAACTTTTGGGGGGCCCGCCTTCCTTGTGGGGTCCATTGGATCTTTTCCTAATAGTTCCTCCCTCCTTGAAGTTACTTCTCTTACATTTTGATGAGCTGGGCAAAGTCTGGATACATAGACTTGAAAAAAAAATGAGTAGACACAAACTGAGGATCAATTTAGCATAAACTTACATTGTAAGTTGAGCTTCCACTAAGAATGGGGGAAAAAACAAAAGAACAGTTTTTATTTGACATAATAGATGTAATGCAGCATATACACGTGATACATACATACATAGCCAGCTCGACCAACTTAAAAACTGAAGAAACCTATGTTGACAGTTTTGGTTGACAGTTTCTAATATTTCTTTTTTATTTTATTTTTACAAATTGAGGATATATATTACACACACACATACACACACACAGAGACACACATATATGTATATATACATGTATATGACTTGTCATACTTGGCATGTATCAAAATTGATGAGACCATATACATTTATGCTTGTGTTTGTAGGTTCGTAAATGGTGGATAAATATCATATTCTTATTATTTACTATAATAGATGTTATAATAACTGTACCAGATGGATTCTCGCATATGTACAGGTGAGATATGAAAGTTGCATTTGATAAGATAAGTACAGGAAATGTTTACCTTGTAAGCTCAATATGTTAATTCAAATGTATACATATGTAGTCACAGAATCAGCATGTCTTGATGACTGAGTTTCTCTAGATTGTGTGCAGTTCTTAATATGGCGATCCCTCACTACAGGTTATTCTAGATCATGTGGTGAAAGGGGGCTGATGCGATATGCGGTCATGGTATCTTTTGAAGTATATACATAATCCCTCTTGAAAATGGCCGATGACAATTAAAATGCCCAAAGAACAATGTTACAAACTTTTGACGGTTCCTTCATTCTTGTGATCAAGCAAAAAGACAGCTTATTTGTGATCAAGAAAATTTATCAAAAATGTTGAAATCAACAAAAATCATCCATTGTGTTTAATGATACTTGCTTGAAAGAAACATAGCTGCATTATTTAAAAAAAATCATATATATATATATATATATATATATATATATATATATACATATATATATATATATATATATGATAATTGATGATGGTATCATACACAGACAGCTGTTTCGCTGTATTACAACTCTTCAGTGTGGCTATAGACAATCCAGTATTTCTTCCAATACCATGAGGTAAGATCAATACCTTTGCTTCAGACCCAGAGGCAGATGCTCTACCCTTGCCCTATGTGGAACTGGATGGTCAGTAAGGCCGAATTAAGTGATGTATTTATTTACACTTGATTCTCCATCCACCAGAGTGCTCCATTCCAGAGTTGGAAGAACATTGTTATACGTGTATATATATTTAAAGTAATGCATGTTTGAGCTGCAATTTTCCAACATAATGATCCTGAAAATGCCTTCACCACATTCTCCTAATATATATTCATAACGACTAACAAGCACAACATCCCCACTAAATAAAACCGAAGAACATAATAAGCAACCACTGATAATAATAACCAATCTCTAAACAAAAAATAGAATAAAAGGAAAATCCTACCACCAAGAAAAATGGACACCCCGCTAAATGTCCTATATAAGAATCTAAAATAAACCGAATCATTCTCCTGAATAAGCCCAAACAGGGCAGGAACATAAACATGTTTGTGAAGCGAATCCTTACTCCATTATATTTCAAGCTCTACTCTAAATCAACTTAATGTCTTATGTTGAATTTATTGAGCACTTATATATCATATTGTATTCCTGATTTATATGGTGTGTATATATATATACATATATATATATACATGCACACATATTCTTACATATATATATACATGTATGAAGCTACCAATTTCATATACATACATGAATCTGTTGTAATAAGTCATATCCTTTTGTAGAAATACAAATACTTAAAGCTATGCACGTACAGACCCATTTGTGGTATATATATATATATATATATATATATATATATATATATATATATATATATATATGTACATATATATTTCATGGACATTCCTACCAAGGGTGGAGAAGTTTGAAAGTTGGAAGTATGCGTGTGTGTGCTTTTAGATTTACTTATATAGGTATAGAGAGATAAAAAAAATACCTTGTGGGCCATTCCTCCCTAAATAACAGGTTCAAAAAGTTAACCCCCAGTGAACGGTGTGCATGACAGATAGAAGACGTTGGTCTCCCTCTAAAGTTGGACTGGCGCCAACAGACATGCTCTCCTCCTCTTCCTCAGTTTCTGTCCAATTCTTTCTGCCAGAGACACTATTTCCAATTCCAACTCCACCGATCTTTCTGACGTCTGCTATTTTAATTCTGCTTTTTCAACCTTTTCCTTCAAACATTTTGTTTTACTTTTTTTCTTCACAAGTAAGAAGAAAGAACTATCTGACCAATCGGAAATTGTTCATACTTTATTATCCATTGTCTATCCATACACATTTCCGCTCCAGGTTTGATTGTTGATATCATTTGGAACCATGAACCAAATTTCATTAGGTTTCTTAGTGGGTCTAGCTGGCAATGTATGTGTGCATGTACCATGCGTACGGACTGCACCAATGGAGCTCGAGAGCTGGAAATTTCAACATTTTACACCTTATTATGCTAAGAAAGAACTTTTTAAAAGTTACCCTCCAAATGAATTTTTTTTGGGGGGGGGGTGAATTTGCAATGTAAAATTATGCTAAATTGATCCCATAGTTTGCATCTGGCTGCATTCATGCTCGTATTCTTTAAAAAGTCAGACTTTTTTACAGTGATCATCGGCCAACAAAAAACAAGAGAAGTAACTTATTCATTTATTATCCCTTTTTTTAATATTTTAATTGATCACCTCCAACATGGCATGCAACCAAAAGATGTTGGTCAGGAAATGGTCTATATTGTGTGATTAAGCACACCTGTTATTTTGGTAAGTTTCAGAAAAGTTTGTTATTCATTTAGATTCTATTTTTCTCCATTTTTAATTTGATTTTATGACAATTTTTCTTCTTTTTGCACATCAACTGAGGGAAGAAAAAGATTAAAAGAGTCACTGCATTTTGTCGCTTTTTTTTCTAGAATTTTTATTTCTTTTGAACTGAGTCCAGATTGTTTTTGTTTTTTTAAACTGTATCAAGATTTTTTGCAGTTTTTTTAAACTGAGTCCCGATTTTTTGTTGTTTTTTCAAACTTGATCTAGATTTTTTGTTTTTCCGACAAAAATCTGTATTCAGTTAAAAAAAAACAACAGAATACAGATTTTTTGTTGCTTTTTTTTCTCAAAGAAGTAGAGAAGAAGAATGAGGAAATTAGAAATTCATTTTCCTTTCGGATTTCTTTTCTCAAAGTAGATATTTTCCCTAGCAAGTTAAAAAGAAATTACAGACGATTCATTTAATACTATTTATTCTGTTGCTGTTATCGTTATGAATATCAATGATTTTGTGATTGTTTTCAATATGGATATCTATTTTTCTCAAATATTTTACAAGCAATGAGACTCCATACTTACACTTTGGAGAGCAAGACATTTGCTTTGGTGTTTAGAAGGTTAGGCTTGTGTTTTTGGGGCTCGAACCCACACAAGGTGAATAGAAGAAAGACCAAATTTCTTCCAACCAATGAGCTCAACACTTATTTCCATTGCAACTATTGTTTGTTAAGATCTGGATGTCTCTGAATTTTTGAGATGAGGTGTTATTATTATTTCTATTAATATTCGGACCATCCTCATCTTGGTTGTTTTCATACTCTTCATGTACTCTTAGGTAGAACCCTTTATTTAACTGACAGGGGTATATTGACCGCACTCCCCTCTTCACATTAGTAGTATTATTATTGTCTCACATTGGGATTGAACCTAGAACCATCAGATTACTTCCAGTAATTTTGTCTGGTTCTGTAACCACTACGCTGTGTCCAAGTGGACAACAGGTGCTAATTTTTAGGAGCCTTAAACCTTGACAGTTTTTGGTGTTTTGATGTTATTGTTTTCTGTCTTTCATTATTAGAGGTTCCCATATGGTATCCATTTCAACGCTAGGATTTCTGAGGCAGTTTTGCTTGTCTAGCATATGGGCCGACTCATTCAATTTTAGAATCTTCCAGTGTTCTTCCTGATCAATTATCTCAACCTTGTTCCACAGGGGTAGGTGGTCTCCCTTTTCTTTCCATACATGATCAGCTATACCGGATTTGTTAGTTTCACTGTTGCTTACTGCTTTTCGGTGTTCTTCCACCCTAACCTTCAAGAGGCGACATGTTTCACCTGTGTATTCATACCCACAGCTGCATGGTATTGAGTATACACAGTTCTTGGTGTTTGATAACTCAGTGGGTGGTTTGGTGTGGGAGAGGTAGCTGTGTAGCATTGATCTACTTCAGAATACAGCCCGAATATCATATGGGGCGTAGATCTTCTGGATCTTCTCAGACACATTCTTAAGGTAGGGGAGACAGACTGTAGTTGGTTTATGATTGTATGAAAAATAACCAAGATGAGGATGGTCCGAATATTAATAGAGACCTGGATGTTGTTGCGTTCTGATGATCCTTATAATTGTTGTTTACGTTGGTAGCATTATTGTTGGTAGAGGTGTGAGTGATTTGCAGAAAATATCAGGGTTAGCTGAAGGAATTTGAAGTTTAGTTCTCCTTTGATTGGAAAGGATGCAAGTTCTAAGATGCAGGAATACTTTTTTACTTCAAAGGAGACCAACCTATATATATATATATATATATATATATTGAGAGAGAGAGGGGGAGAGGGAGAGAGAGAGAGAGTAGAAGAATGTAGATTACATAAAGAGGAAAGAGGGACAGAAGCAGCAAAAGAGGGTAGAAAAGTGAAAATCATTTAAAAGGAAAAGAGGGAGAAAGAAAGAGGGAGAGAGAGAAAGTAGAAAAGTGCGATAGCTTAAAGAGAAATGAGGGAGAAAGAAGGAAATAGAGAGAGAAGGAGAGATAGAGTAAGGGTAGAAAGTACAAATCATTGAGAGAGAAGAGAGAGAGAGAAACAGAAGAGAGAGGGAGAAAGAAACAAAAGAATATGACCGAGAGAAAGAGGAATCACTTGAAAGCAGAAAGACAGAGAGATAACGGGAGGAGAGAAGTGCAAATTACTCAAGGGAAAAAAGAAGAGAGAGCGGAATAGCACAAATCACTTGGAGAGAGAGAGAAAGAGAGAGAGAGAGGGGAAAGAAGAAGATAAAGAAAAAGAGAGTGAGCAGAAAAGTGCAAATCACTTAAAGAGAGAGAGAGAGAGAGAGAGTGAGATAGAGAGTTGAAAAATGCAAATCACTGAAAGAGAAAGAAAAAGAGTAGAAGAGAGGAAATCATCCGAGAGAGAGAGAGAGAGAGAGAGAGAGAGAGAGAGAAGGAAGGTGAAAACAGAAAGAGACTTTTAAGTGTGGCTATTTTTATTTCAGCATGAATATGTAAGTATGTATTCATTTATAAGTGTATATGATCCAGCCGTGATGGGCCTCATGATTTTAAACAATATCTATGCAGTGTGGATTCTTGTTAGTATGTGTGTGATTGTTTTAAATTTAGAAGGGGAGGACACTTGGTTTGATTAGTTAGTATTAGTACCAGTCACAATGTCACAAACCTATTCATTAAGTTGCATAGTGTTACTTCTATCTATCTATCAGACACCGTCAACCGGAGGTGTCGATATAGGTTTCTTCAGTTCTTAAGTGTACCTGGCTAGCTGGATAAGTATCTATATAGGTATCATATGTACTGTCCAGACCACTGGAGATCGAGGATTGAAAATTTAAACATTTATTCCTTAATGTTACATCTTGGAAAAAACATCCCCCTACCTTTTTAGTGGGGGGGTTCAATTTACAATGTAAGTTTATGCTCGTTCTTTGATTTGTTCCTGGTTGCATTTTTAACTAAGAAAATTTGAACTCTCTAATGATCCACTGAAAGGTGAAAGAAATAACTAATTCATTAATCACTCATTGAAATTTCATAATTGATCACCTCAACGTAGCTTGCTGCCAAAAGATGTATGTCACCTGCTGATTTCCATCAAGTGACTTGTCCTGTCTATCTATCTATCTATCTATCTTTCTATCTCCCTCAGTCAGTTAATCTCCTTTCTATGAATATGATATATAGGTACACACACTCACACACATATTTATGTATAAGAAATTAGTTAAGCATATGTAGGTAATTAATATGTAGAAAAACGTCGAAAGGTTTGGAGGAGTTGTAGAAATGTTCTCTGGAGACCGACTTAAAAATGAGGTGAAACGAATGATGGAATGGAGTAATCCATTTTGCCTATCTTGGTATCACAACCCAAAAATGTATATTCGCATCTATGAGTATGCCTATCTGTGCACACGAGTTCGTGTGAATGTATGTTTTCTGAGATCGATATCCAGCATTGTCTCACTCAATACCATTGAGCTGGTGGTCAACCTTGTACATCACCAATGCCTTTTGGAAGGGAGCCTTTGTTAATTTTAATAACACGCTAGGGATTTTTATTGTGGCATATTTTGTGAAAAAAAATCTCCCTTCAATTATTTTGTATTTTGTTGTTTCTTTGTTCATATTTACAGCAGTTGTACGAGCAATACAGTTGAAGTAAGAGTAGTGCTCCTAGCAGCAGTAATAGCAGTGTAAGCATCTTCCTATCTTCATTTCTAGCCTGTATTTTTTTTTCTTACCTTTCTCCATTGAATGTGGTTTATCAGCCGATATTGGTAACAATGTTGGCAAATAGTCTTTAAATACTTGGCACTTGTCATGGTTCTTGTTTGTAATACTGTTCAAATCTCGCGAATCTATTATCATACTTTTAATTATAACAAGTCCACCAGAACTGTCATCATAGGTTTCTCCAGTTTTGCTGCTGGTCTGGTTGGCTATGTATGTATCTATGTGCAACTCATGCAGGCAGCACCAAAGGAGCTTGAGGGATGAAAATTTAAACATCTATTCCTTGTTATGTCTAGTAAAGACAGTCTTTTTGTTTTTTTGAGAATTTCTACCCTACATGGGTTTTAAAGGGTGAGTGTGTGTGTGTGTGTGTGTGTGTGTGCCAATTTGCAATGTAGGTTTATGCTAAATTGGTCACTTATTTGCATCCAGCAGCTTTCAGAGTTGCTTTTTTTTGAAAATTCTGACTTGAAGAGGCAAGATAAATAACATCGATTAATCACCCTTTTTTCTAATTCATTTATTGATCATGCCCAACACGGCATGTTACCAAAAGACATAAATCATTTGATGGTTTCTATTGAGTGACTGATTTCAATATTGATGTTAATTGTGGTGGTATTCATCCTGTCATCAGCATTATTAATACTAAATAGTACCAATAATACCTTTACTAATACTCTTATCAGTAATACCACCTTGATATCATCATACTTTGAAACTTTATTTATTTTTGGTTTTCCTATCTGAATTTATAATCTTGAGAGCCCATGATATTGAACAACCGTAGCCATCAAATATGGCAAAGGCTCCTATCCTTTTTCATATGTGCTTGCTTTGTGTGTTTGTTTGTGTTATCTAGTGCTCCTGGCCATACCAAATTGTCCACAGACTTGAAAATTAGCATCAGTACTCCTTTAAACTCCTTCTTAAAATCCTATTTGATTTTCGGAAAAAAAGCTTTTTTGACCTTTTTAGGATCTAATTCTGTTAGGTTTATTGATAACATCTAGATTTTCCAGAATCTAATTATTTCTAAATGTTTTTTCACTCCATTTTAGATGTTTTCCAGTGGAAAATGCCAGTGATGTCATAAATAGAATTTATTCTGACCATATCTATTCTTCGGTGGAATTTTTTTCACAGATTTTAATGCTATAGTTGTACAATTATTGACTGTATGGCGAGTTATTTGTATGTTTATATAACTGGTCCTATCTACTAACTGAGGGTGTCTATAATGTTTCCTTGCACTCATGAAATTTTTTCTGATTATTGCTTATGCCAGTCTTTAGCCACTAACAACTTTATTTTGACTTTTCAACAGCTAAAAGTTTTCAGACTAATTAGTTTAGAGGCACTGAGTACCATCCTTTAAGAGTGTTTGGTATGGCTTAGCAGTGGATGGAATCACAGTTGACTGAACTTGCAGCAAGCACTTTACCACTTGGCCATGGTGATTTGTTATTTGGTACCTAAAGCATGAAATGTTATCGTTATTCTTGGTATCATTTAATAGCTGAGCATTTCAATTTAATTTCAGTTTAGTACCAAATGTTTGATTGGCAAGGATCATCAAATGCATTCACCAAAGAAAGAAAACAAAACAAGTCTGGTTTGTCACTCGGTAGAAACCCTTACATGACCTACATCTTTTGACAGCATGCTCTGTTGAGAGTGATCAATTAAAAATTGGTAAAGGGGTTGTCAATGAATAAGTAACTTCTTGTCCTTTTTGTTCAGCTGTGACCACTAAAAAAGTTTGAATTTTCGAAAAACAAATGTGAATGCTGCTAGACATGAAGGGACCAATTTAGCATAAACTTGCATTGTGAAATGATTCCTTACTAAAACCATATTCAGGAACTTTTCTCAAAATGAAGACAATGTTCCTACTTAACATAATAAGAAGTAAATATTGAACTTTGCTGCCCTTTAGCAATAAACACACACATACTTGCATAGCCAACCAGACCAGCTAAACAACTGCAAAGATCTACGTTGACAGTTCTGGTGAAATTCTTGATTGACAGTTCCTATTTTAAAACCAGATCAGCGGAAGACCTTGAGTTTCTGGGAGCATTCAACCAGAGTTGTCTAATTTAGCCAGAAAGGGAGATAATCTGAAATTTATCCAAGCATTGGGATAGCATCGAATTAGGAAATTGAGCAAGACTGGAGGTAGAGGTTCAAGTCACACTCCTTGAGGCGGGTTTCTTGAAGAGGCTGTGTTGGATAAGTCTCCGAGATAAAGTCTGGATTATCTCAACCTTCAAACCAAATCTTGTGAGAATGCATCCAATTGTGAGTAAGAAATAGCAATTCACTCCAATTAATTAACCAAAATTTGATCAGGGACATTGAAGAGGACATTCACCTTCATGTATGGCGAGTGAAGGTCATCAATCATTCTTGTTGAGGAAGGAACTCTCTAATTTGGAAACAAGAAAGCAACCACCCTAAAGCAGGCAATGGAAAAATAGTCAAACATTTCTTATACATAACAGTATTGCTGGAAATGTTTAGTGGGAATCTGCATTTTTTGGTAAAGAATTACTCTAAATACTATTGATGATGAATTATCTTGATTCCAAGAGAAGCTTAATGTCCTCTTGTATTGAGGGACACTAAAAATAATAATTATTGATTATTTAGAAATGCTGGAAACTTGAAATTAGTTTCTCGTGTTTAGCTATGATGTAACTTTCACTCACTTCATCTCATCCGTCTTTCCAACTAACATTGAGATTTGACCTTGGCAAGATAATTCAGTATATAAGTAATTATATAAGTACTTGTCATAGTGAATTCAACGTTCATAATGAAGAGTAATTTGTTAACTCTCTATAAGTATACCGATCTTCCATATGTCTAATAATTATTTATAAAATTGAAAATCATTAAGTATTCGTATATTACTGAGACATTATATAAATCATTAATATGTACTTGACATAGTAAATGTGGTTCTATAATGGAGTAATTTGTTGTCTCTTTCTATACTTATCTTCATATGTTTATTAATTATTACTTAAATTGAAAATCATAAACTATATATATATATATATATATATATGTATGATGAGCAGTGACCAACAACTATACAATGAAAGCAAAAATTTAAAAAAATATATATAGATAGAATAAGAGGTTGGTTTTTCACCCAGAAAAATAGACCCCCGCCCCTGCAAAAAAAATAGGCATAAAAAGAATAATCCAATCATTTGCCTGAAAAAGCCCAAACAGAGCAGAAACATAAACGTTTGTGTTGCATATCCTTTCTTTCATCATATTTTGAGCTCCGCTCTTGTTTAATGTTGAATGTATTGAGCACTTTATGAAATAAACCCATCACACATCGGATATTGCATTATATCATATTATATTGCATTCCTGATCTGTACTTTATATATATATATATATATATATATATATATATATGGTGAATTTAAAAGAAAATATGGAAACACGAAAGATTTGAAACTGGATTGGATTTTCTTGTGTTTCCATGTTGTCGGATAAATCTTAACCTCTTCCTCACCGTATATATATATATATATATATATATATATATATATATATATATATACATGTATTATTGAGACTGAGTTATTATTTATCTATATTGGCATATGTGTCTGCATATGTATGCATAGAAAGATGGATATGTTCTCATTTACTTTGGATTTTGAAACTGAAGTTACTACATATGTATCAATAAGAAAAGGAATAAATTATGTACATAAGTGTATGTATATATATATATACATATATATATATATATATATATATGACAGCTAAAATACATATTAATGGATAAGAGCAGAACGGAGTAGAAAAAATGAAGAGATTTTTCCTAAGTTAAGAGAGAGACAGGTCAGGCGATGAACGAGGTTAGTAAGGAGAGATTGCAATAAAAACATCAAAAAGAACTAATTGCATTGAATCTATTGACAATTAGATAAATGGAAAATATGGAATGAAATCGAGAGATAAGATTAATGGATGTATTTTGATAGATAAGAGTGTAGGGACGGAGAGGGGAGAGAGGGGAGAGGAATAGAGAGTTGCAAAGGACAAAGGAAAGAGTATTTTGAGATAGGAGTATTGGTAAGAATAGGGAATCCAGAAATGAAAGAGACGTGAAGAACTTGGAGAATATACAGTTCAAGAATGAAAGGCAACAGAGGAATGGAAAGAAAGTTGAGGGAAGAAGGAGAAGGAAGAGTAGGAGGAAGGGGGAGGAACGAGAGAAAGAAGAAAAAGGAGAGAAAGAGGAGGAGGAGGAAGATGAAGAAGAAGAAAAGGAATGGAGAAGAAGATGAAAATGAATGGAGGAGAAGAAGAAGAAGAGGAGGAGAAGGACAAGGGAAGAAGAAAAAGGAGGAAAGGAAGAAAAAGAGGAAAGAAGTGACAAAGTAGGAGAATTTAAGGGAAGAAATAGATGAAGAAGAAAGTGAGGGAGGATAAGAAGGAGGAGGAGGAGAAGAAAAATATTGAGGAGAGGAGTAAGAAGAAAAAAGAGAAAAACCCGTAGGAGGAAAAGTAGATGAAGAAAAAACGGAAAGAAGGAATAAGAAACAAATTATAAGAAGAATAAAAAGATAAGTAAAAAGATGAGAAGGGAAAAGAAAGAAGAGAATGGTTTAGGAAGAAGAAGAATTTCCCTTACGCTGGCTATGACTTCAGCCACTTCTGCCTGGGTCCCACTTGTCACATTTTATCTCACTCAGCCTATTTGTGCTACGTGAATTAGACTTGAGGGTAACAAGCACCCAAAATGATGTCATTCACTTTACCCTGTGCTATTTTAAACCCATGGCTATGGTCAGAGAGGGATTCATGCTTTTCCAAAGTTCCCTGATGCAACGTGAACCTCAGTCTTCACAGCCAGAGTTTGAACCAGGCTCTCCCAGTCTGTTCTCTGTCCTATCACCCACTCGGCCATTCCGCAGCTCCAAGAGGAAGAAGTGAGGGAAATAATTCGAGAAGGAAGAATACGTCAAGACTGAACTGTTAAGAAATAGAATGACGGACAGAATGTGCAGCACAGGTGAACTGTGCTGGCATCAATTATGGCAAATCTGCATCCTCATCAGAATTTGGGTGGCTGCAAAAGGTGGAGGTGGCTGTGGTAGAAGTTTGGGGGCAGGAGGATGGTTGATGGTATGGAGAGTTGTGTTGCTGATTGGAACAGAGCTGCAAGCAGAATACAGCCACAACTATAGATGAGATTGTGTAGGTTTTTAGAGGTGCTAGCATCTCTAGCATCAGTTGCTGTCTCTGACTTACTGTCTGACGAGCTCACATACTGAAATGTGTTACGTCCTTTGCTTAGTGTTTTTTATCCGGCTATCTAGATGCTTTTGGTTGCGTCTAGATTTCAAAAAATGCATTAAGATGATTTTAATGAAATGAGTAGTATCTTATTTAATTTATAGTATTAAAATAAGTAATAACTTTAATAAATTAGGTAATAATTTTAATAAAATAAGTTAATAAGATATGTGTTTTAAAGAGATAAATGTCAAAGTCTTATCCAATTTATTAATAATACATAATATATTCACTAGATGTTTCTATGTATTTTAAGATGATGACAGTTTTGGTTGATAGTCTCTAATTAAAAAAAGGAGAAAAGTGAAAAGGAAAGCAGGTAGGAATAGAAAAAGTGTGAAAGAAAGAGGTAAAAGAAGGAAGAAAGAGATAGATCCGGTTAGTCACTCAATAGAAATCATCATGTGATTATCATATTTTAGCAGCATGGCATTCTGGAGATGATCAATTAAAAAAATGGAAACAAAGGTGATCAATGAATAAATTACTTTTCCCAACTTTTGTTCAGTGATAATCACTAAAAAATTCCAGTGAACACTGCTGGACATAAAGTAAGGGGCCAATTTAGCAAAAATTACATAGTAAATTGAACAGCTCATCAAGTACTAAAAAAATCAAAATTGCTGTTATTTCTAGATATAACTGGAAGTGAATGTTGAAATGTCTAGCCTTCTTGCTTTGTTAGACTAGTCTGTACATGTGATACATACAGAGCCTGTCAGGCAGAATCACTTAAAACTCAAAGAAACCTGTATTGACAGTTTTGGTTGACAGTATCTAAAAGAAAGAGAAGAATTCAGAGGAAATAAGGAGCATAAATGATAGAACTGAAGTTGGCCTCAGAGAGAAATTCAATGGAATTCAATTTGTTTATATCATTAAATGTCATGTAAGACAATTATTTACAAATAACTGTTAATGAAAGATTACTATGTATTTGTATGTATATCAATATATATATATATATATATATATATATATATATATATATATATATTATAGTGTGTGTGTGTGTGCATACACTATATATATATATATATATATATATATATATATATATATATATATATTATTTTTTATAGTGTGTGTGTATGTGCATACACTATATATATATATATATATATATATATATATATATATATTTATAGTGTGTGCGTGTGTGCATACACTATATACATATATATATATATATATATATATATATATATATATATATTTATAGTGTGTGTGTGTGTGCATACACTATATATATATATATATATATATATATATATATATATATATATATATAGTGTATGCACACACACACATACATATATGTTATGAAAGGAAAGTGTATAATATGTCAATTCAGTATATTTTAATTAGTTTTGTATCGGTGTCCATAATATATAAAGATAAATTATGTGCCAAACTCTCTCTCTCTCTCTCTCTCTCTCTCCTCATCAAGACTAATTTAAAGCAATGAACATTGTTCATTATTACTCTGACAACTTCCATCATCAGCCTGAAGCCGTGGTTGTGGTGGTTTCAGCAATTAACCGATGAAAAACTAACAAAGCTGCTTCTTGATCTCATCAACATGTAATGAAATTAAATTATCAGATTGTTTTGAGAAGACAAACTATCTGTGATATTTACAAAATAACATTGGTTGGAACAGAATTCACTAAAATACATCTACCATTGAAAATGGGGTTAACTTCTCAATTTCTACCTTTTTTTGTTTGATCAATTTTTACTTATTGAGGCATTACCTTTAGCTAGCTCCAAAAACCTAGACATACCATCTAGTTAGTTCCCAAGAACCATCTCCATAATGAATACAACTATCAGAAAAAAATATAAAACAAGAAAAGGCGTTCAAAGGAGTTTTGCGAATAATTGAATTCCTTCATGTTGTTAGTGTTCTTAACACAACGTTTTGGCTGATCCATTCAATGGCCTTCTTCAGACGTACCATCCGAATACGATGGTGGTAAACAGAGTTTTGCCAATGGCAGCAACATCGTGTCACCAGTGCAAAGAACAAGGAGTCCAATTGTACGAAAACTCTTTGAATGTTAATGACCCTTTCCAAAAATATCGCCAGTATCTTTACAAAGAAAAAGCACCGCTAACTATAATTAGATGCCTTGTAGTGTCATATATATTACTTCACAATAATATTGTGGATCTCTCTCTCTCTCTCTCTCTCTCTCTCTCTGAAACTGAGCCTAAAACTGAGTTACTTGTTGAAGAGGGCCAAGCTCATCGACTTCATTAAGAAAGATAACATTAGATTAAAGGAAATTACTAACAAATACTTAATGTCTATTGTCTGTTCTGTGATATTGCCACAAAGGTTACCAACTCATTTTCATATTCAAAATTGAGTCAAAATTGAGTCAAAATAATCTTTTAAAAATTAATCTAAATTCCCTCGAAAAGTTTTGAAATATAATCTAAAAATATGCTACATTGATTCAGAATCAAACGATACAATTTCTTAAACACATAGAAAAAGGGGAAACCATATTTGAAGTTTGCACACACATACAGCCTACTGGAACCACTTTAGTCACTAGGTAAAGAAAAAGTTAAAAAGAGAAAAGGTTCAACCAAAAAACAAGCATTGTAAAAATAATACAAGGGACAATTCATTGACTGTAGCTGAATACCTTGAAAAATGAAGAATGGACATTGACATTAACCTGGAACCTATCAGATGATGTTTACGGTCAAAGAATGTATATCCCGAGCTTTGTTTTTGAAGGGGTTCCTTGACATTGAAACATCACATTGAATGGAGTGTTACTCCTGTATCCTAGAGTGGACCCCTTGATGAATTAATTGGAGAGATGAGGATGATATCAAATAACCTGTTTTCATTTCTTCTGATAACCAGTCCCAGGTAGGAATGCATTGTCACTTTTTGACCAGCATGAGAAAACCTGTGATCAGTTTATCAAATTTTCTCCCTACTATATTTCTCCCTAATACAATGTTCCAAAAGATGTATTTATTAATATCCTCCCAATTGATCACTTCCAGTAATGAAACTGTAAATAAATTGATTTAAAATGAAACATTATGACTTCTGATATGAACCTGTTAGGGATCTAGAGAAAGTTTTCAAGACATGATATCAGTAAGGAAACATATATATTGGCCTATTATTGCCCAAACACTTGCTTATCCTTTTTCTCTTTTACCAAATCTATGATGAAGATACCTTGTTTTTGTTGACACATGGCTATAAATATCTCTGCTATAACAAGAATTTTTGCGCTGGCTCTCTTTCAAAATATTTCCTTTTGCTTTGAATTGTTTTGGTTCTCTCAGCCAACAGGAGAATTCCTTTCTCTATAGGTGTCCCCTACAGGGGGCATATGGGGCATTCCCCGCTTCCCCACAAATCAGGTCTTCTTAGAGAAGGTGACGGCATTTAGAAAAGGATGATGGCAAAGTACAATTTTTTTTATGTAACACTAACATAATGTTTCAATATAAAAAGACAATTATTAGTCACAGGTTACCCCTTAGATAAATTCCAGATACATTCTTTTGTCCCTGACCCAACCCTAGGTATATATACCCCCAATCACCACCGGTGAAGTGCCTTCTGCCATAATCTTTCCTTTCCATTTTCTTACAGTCCTCCAGTCTGGTTGTCATTCCAGTCTGCCCCATTGTAATGGCCAAATCTAACAACATCGAATGTATTCTTATTTCCACAGCTTTGAACCTGATGACCAACAAACTGATTGCTAGCATTATATTAACCATTATGCCATACAATCCTATGGGGACTAATTATCTATGAGAACCAAAGCCATTTCTGAACATAAACACCAATCATTGCTCTCTGCAGACTAAACAGGTATCAAGGTTATTGATAATCAGCTCCATTCATGAAACAAATAGCTAGGCACTCAGGGAGCACATACTTCTGCCATTGCCATTATCAGGGGAGGTAATTGTGTATTGATCCAGCCCGAAGTATAATCACTTTTTCCATAACCTATGCACTTGAAATTCATTGAGAACTTTCCGATATATTGTGTGGACAGACATGAACTTTTGGCGAAATCATGCAGTGGGGACATATAACTACAACGTAGGGGAGATAAATGTACATGGATTCGTCTGAAAATTTGATCATTCCTTTCAGAGCCCATCAACCAGCCCTCCACACAATTTCATCGGAATTCATTGAGAACTTTTGGAAATAATGTATGCACAGTCATGAGTGTATACATAAATGAACGGTGGGAAAAAAGAAGGAAATCTATTTTTCAATCAAAATGTTTTCCTGGATCTGCCCCCCAAACTTCTTCCTTGACCCATTCTCCATACTTTCATTGAAGTTCACTGAGTACTTTTGAAGATATCATGTAGGCAGACAGCCGGAAAGACAGACAGATTCAACCCAATACATATACATCTCCGACTTATTTGGCAAAGATAACAATACTGGCCAGGAATACTAACTACAATAGTGAACTGCACCCAAATTTACCTTAGACTACGAATTGTGAATTATGTAACCCCGTGAGAAAACCCTGAAAAAGTTGAAGAAAAAAAAAAAAAAAAATGACAGGTTTGGTTTGTTACTCAATAGAAACCGTCATGTGACCAATGACTTTTGGCAGCATAGCATGCTAGGGGTGATCAATTGAAAAATTGTAAAAATAGATAAAATTTTCACTTTTTGTTAAGCGATGCAGTCTGGATACCTCCATCCCCAACAAAAAAAACAAAAAACAAAACAAAACAGGTAAACACAAAAAATGTTTTTTATAATCATAATAAGGAGCAGATGTTTAAACTTTCAGCCCTCTTGTTCCATTGGTATGATCTGTACACATAATGTATGCACATACATATGTATATACATAATCAGCCAGCTAGCCAGTAAGCCAGCCAGACCAACTCAACAACTGAAGAAACCTATGTTGACAGTTTTGGTTGACGGTATCTAATCACGAGGGTAAGGAAACTTAGGTAGTGGCTAAGTGAAGCTCAAGCACCTGCTTATCTTTTCCTTCCTGTCTTAAATCATTCTATTTTGATGAAAACACGTTTGTAAATCAGGAATGCCTGCCTTCTACATTGGATGATTGATATACCTGTAAGGTAATTTCAAAAGCAGTTGATTTCGTGCATAGCGTGCTAATTAGAGTTCATCCATTGACATTCATCTGGAACTAATATTTGATTACCTTGTATAAGCTCTCTTTGGAAGGAACATACCATTTGCACCACCAATTCTAGAGGCAGAACCAATAGTTACCAGGCTAATCTGAGCAGTCTTCATTACCTAGGAGTACTCTCAATTATCATCTAAGGCATATATGTTAGAATGTCAACATACGTTTCTTCAGTTCTTAAGTTGGTCTGGCTGGATGGCTGGATGGATGGCTAAGTATGTATCATATATATAGACTGCACCATTGGAGATAAAGGCTGAAAAGTTAAACATTTACTCCTTATCATATCTCGAAAAAAAGTGTTTTTTTTGTAGTCGGCTTTTTGTCCAGAGATCAAATTGCAATGTAAGTTTATGCTAAATTGTCCTTCTTTATATCCAGCAACATTCATGTTTCTTTTTTGCAAATTCACACTTTCTTTTTACCCATCAAAAGGTGAGAGAAGTAACTTATTCATTGATGACCACTTTTTCGAAAGTTTTAATTGATCACCCCTAACGTGGCATGCTACCAAAAGTCGTTGATTATGGGATGATTTCCTAATGAATGATAGACCAGACCTATATGAAATAGTGTTTAGTTCAGGAATATTCTTGGCTCAAGTCTAGTGCATGAGGGTTTTAATCTCCCAAAGCCAAATCTCAGCTGGACACTCAGTCTTGGAGGGTGAACTGACTCATTAATCTTTGGCAATGAAGCAAACCTGGTGAGATCTGAATAAATTTGCTCTAATTTGCTTGGAAAAAATGCCAGTATCCAATTCTCCTTCTCAAGAATTTCCTTGCAGAGTTTAAATGGGTTTTTGAAGAAAAAGGCATGCCCCTTCCATTGCGTCTGTGTCCTCTGCCCTAGCAATATATATAATGTATATTTGACCAACACGAATATTCACACACGTATAGGTAAATGAAATATATACCACAAGTCGTACATATCAATGTGTAAACTCTTTACCCAAATAGTGCTTAATACTTTGAGTAGAGACAATATGTCAATTAAAAGAGGAAATTTGGTCTATAACAATGGTTAACCTTTGTTTTGCTATTTTCTGCTTATCAGATAGAAAGCATCAAAAGGAAGGTTGACCATTATTATAGACCAAATTTAATATATATATATATATATATATATATATATATGTATGTATGTATACATACATACGTATATACACATTATTAAGAAATAGATAGATATATGATCTGACAGAAATGATTATAGATATATTTTATTACTGTGAAACTAGAGTTTTAAAATGATATAATGCATTCATAATCATATACAGATATATACAGAGAGAGAGAGAGATTAAAAGATAGATGGACAGATATACAGATGTTATGTGGCTGTCATTAGTTTCCATGTTTGGTGTCAATGTATGTGAGATTACATTTATCAATATAGCACTTGTTTAGTTGGTTGATAATGTATGTCTTATGGCTGACCAAACAGCTGGATTGTGAGGGCTAAAAATTAAACTTAAAGGGTAACTTGACTAAAGGATGAACATGGGATAGGTGGTGATGACCTTCGAAGAGCCTAGAGGATACCACCAGTCAAAACCATTATTTCTGGCCCAATTGAATAAACTTGAAGCATCTTAATTTTAAGCATTTATGTATTGTAAGTAAATATTCATTTATTTTAAGAAAAAATGTCAGTGAAGTATAGTATTTAAAAAAGAAAGGATTTTTTTCCACTGTATATTATATTAAAAATCCTAAGAATAGAATTTTATTTTAGGTCCTGTGTTTGTTTATCCATGATAGTGTTCTTTATCAAGGTAAAATTCGACTATTTTGCTTGGAGGCAACGATTTTGATCAAATTAACGTTCCCAGACCAACTGTGAGTTATTGGCATCTTTTTAAAGCAATCCATAAAAAGTAGGGTGAACTCAGATGATTGTATTCATTTTAGATATTCAGAAAACTGGGCAAGGCTGGGTACTTCTGCTAGTACCTGATATTTGTACGCAGAATGAATGAATGAAGGAAGAAGAAATGTACTAGATCAAAGTTGTTCTTTCTTTCCAAGCACAATTGTGTCATACCATATGAGATATGGTTGGTAACAGAACACGAGGAGGCTTTGAGTTCAACCTTTTTCAACAGCTTTATCTTAGAAGTTAAAGATCTTTTCATGAAAAACCAAGGATAGCTTTTCAATTTTATTGCTTTGTGGCAATTATATAAAGCTTTCTTATCTTCATCAAGTTTTCTTCTGTGTTATTTAAATCTTTCTCTAAAGAGTTGAGCATGATCTGTCACTGAGATAAATTTTAACAATGTTACAGCCAACAATGAGCTATCATGTGACAGGATCATAATAACTTGCTTTGACAGTTGGGATCTATCACTTGAAGTGAATCTTTACATGAAAGGTCAGAGCAATATTCTCTCATTTCAAGGGTTATCACAATCAGGGACGGAAATGGATTTTGGGAACTAGGTATAGGGTAAGGCTGTACCTACGATTTATGCTCAGAGAGATCCATCAGGGACGTGGAAAGCAAACCTATGCAGCTGGGTTTTCCGGCACACTGTAAGCACCCCATTAGTAACATTTTTAGATATGGCCAATTTTGGCGCCATTTTGAGACATTCAAAGATCATGGGAATCGAGAGGTAGATATATGCCGTCTCCTGCATACCCCTCTATTCACACTGTTGATTACATTGGTGCTACACAGGCAACTTTTAATAATTATTGTTGCAACCTAAAAAAAGATGTCAGATTATACATGCAGTACAGATGAATATCAAGAAGATTTGAGAATCTTCTGAAAATAATCAAACTATAGAAAATTTCAATTAAAACTCTGATGATGTTATCCTTTTGGAGAAATCATCTGTATCTTGAATGATAATCTTCACTGACTTTCCTGTAAAATAAAAACCTTAATTAAGATTTTTCTTCTTCAGTTATTTCTCTGTGAATAAATTGAAGAATATCCTCTGAAAAGCAATTAACGTTTTTGTGTGTCAAAATATTTTGTTGGTTTATACCAGGCTTGGTCCTTGATCGTATTATAGAATTTCCAAAAAAGAGAGAAATCAATTTCATTAGTTTGTAAGACGAGTATACTAAACCCTACTTCACTTAAATTCCTCCAAATATAATTGAAATTTATGGAAAGAAAATTACAGAAAATTTATTATCAAAATATACAGTTCATTAAAATATCACACTGAAGTTTACATAGCTATCAATTGTATTTACATGAGTTAAAATTTGCCAACAGAGAATAAAATCTGGTAAATAAATCTTGTGTAGTATTTCAAATTTATTTGAGAGACAATTATTTATACAATTTACTTCCATCTTCTGGTAACATGTAAAGGTGAAGGATTTATGAGACAGGTGCATGTAACTTGTTCTTTTGAGCCATGTTTATTACATACGCATGTATTCTCTTATGATACACATGGTAGCACTCTCAATGGAGATGACCTAAGTATTTCAGATGAATTCGTGAAATAATTTTCTATGTTTATGGTCATCTGGTAGGAATAAATTCTGTAGTTCATTAATTCCATTCAGCAAAAAGAATGATCTTCTACATGTCAGGTCTTTGGAAGACAATTGAATCGATTTTGCATCCATGGACAGTCTTGGATTCAATTTGGATTCCATACAGTGATTTGCATTACAGCACTGTAACCAAGGTCATCTTAAGAATATTTGGATCTACCAGACAGAGCAGTCCTCTTGGATAGTGTCATTGATAGCATGTCTGCCTCATATGCAGAAGGTCTTGGGTTTGATTCCAGGTATGAATTAAGAGTATGGAAAACTCTTCATCAGGACAAATTTCCCTGTGCACTCAGCAGCTCATTAAGTACACTGTGTGAATAAGCTGGAGGTATCTCTTTGTGGAACTTGCATCTTGTTAGGTCAGGATGATCATAAAACTCCTGGTCTCAACCAGACTTGAGATTTGCAAGGATCATTAAGTTGACATGTGCAACTTGGTCACTAGCCATCATACTCATTCGGGATTGTCTCTTAAGAGACATGATGCTTTACCTTTACCATACCAGGCAGAGCTATATACTGGGGGTCCCTGAGCTCCCTTTGCCCCCAACACATTGAAATTAACTAATTATCACCAATCTTGGTAAAATGGTATAAAGAAGTTAAAAAGGTCTTTTCAATGGAACTGAACATTACATGAGAATTGAATTTGCATTGAGCCAGAAAAATGGAAACTGGTCGGGCTAATCACTCAATTGCTAACATCTTTTGGCAGCATGCTATGTTGAGGGTGATCAATTGACAAATTAGAAAAGAGTGTCATCAATGAATGTTATTTCTTACATAATAAGTAACTTTCTATTTTGTTGGGCAATGATGACTAAAAAATCTGGATTAAAAAAAAAATAGCTTGAATATGACCTGACTCAAACTAAGGTAACAATTAAACTCACCTTACAAACTGAATCTCTCACTAAAAACCTATTGAGGGGAGGGATTTGAAAATAGAACCCAAAAGAACGTCTCTTTTCGACATAGTAAGGAGAAAATGTCCTCTAGCTTCATTGGTTTGGACGATCCAGATGATATATGTGCATAACCAGACAGCCTGCTAGATAGATGAATTAGAGAGAAAATATGAGGAAATGGATTGACTGTTATGATGCTGGCTGGGAGTGTCCCTACTGGGTCACGTGGTCAGTTGTTTTTGTCTGTTTGAGATGGCTCGGTCATGGAGAAGTAAGATGGTGTCAAATAGATGCCAGGAAATGAATGTTAACTTGTGTGTTCACATAGGAAAAGACCACAAAATATGGAAGATAGACACAATAAAAAATTGAAGGACAATTGCTGATAAAGAAAATTTTGCTTTTTGGAACAGGTAACGGCTTGCAAACTTCAGATTGATCTCAAAATAAAGTTTTATAGTCACAAGCTTTTAGCTGCATCAATAAAACATACAGAGTATTTCTACGGGAATGATATAAGAGTAAAAGAGATATCTGTTTTTATTAAACAGTCATCATGTGCAACAATCACGTCAGAAATAAACACACAATGATCAAAATTGAAGACATAGAACTGATGAAAGCCAACCACTACATCTACATAGGACAAGAAATCTTGAAGAAATCCTCAAAAGGTGAAAAAATCAAGCAAAGAATCACTCTAGGATGGCAAATCTTCGGCAGAGCAAGCAAAACTTTCAAAAACAAGACAATCCCAATAATCTTTAAACAAAGATTATACGACCAATGCATCCTTCCGATAGTCACTTATGGAGCTGAAACATGGAACCTAACCAAGAGACAGACCCGCAAACAGAGAAACATGCAACTAGAGATGAAAGAATCATGCTCAACCTCACATGAAGAGATCATAAGACAGTACAGCATATCCGAGAGAAAACAAGTGTCCAAGACATCATAGAATCCATTAGAAAACTCACATGGCAGTCTAGTCATGTTGCAAGAATGGCAGAAAACATAAGGACTCACAACATGGATTTACATGTGCAATCAAGGCCGGCAGATTACAAGATGGAGAGATGAACTTAACTAATCCAGAAAGTATTGGCTCTGCGACACTCACGATAGAGAGGTATGGCGAATCCTGGGGAAGGTCAATGTCCAATGATGGACGTTAAAAGACTGATGATGATGATGTTTCCCATGAAGAACTGATCCATTGGCCGGTATAACCACGACTGTTTTTAAAAAGACATTGGAGGATATATTCTCCAAGTAGGTTGAAGAAAATTATAACTCCTCTTGTTATCTTTATTTTTTCTTGTTGAGTCAAATCAAATTGGATATTTTTTACACATTTTTCAAAACCCAGATGCCAATTGATAGAATAGAAATAGAATTTATTTTCTGCTACTCTTTAACTGTTTGCAGGGTCTGCTTTTACATGGAAATTTCTGGTTTGCAACATTTTCTTTTGACATCTAATTGCCTCCATTTTGAATCCCCGCGCATTGGCCGTATCGCGAGACCGAGGAAGCATTCCAAGTTGTAATATTTCGATGGGAGTGTCACACATTACCTGCGGAGATTAAATGCTAAGGCCTTATTGTCCTAGTATGAGTTCTTGCAGAAACTAAAAACCACTTGGTTAGAAAACAGTATAAGCTTGGATTTGGAGTGCACACCACCAAAAATGAAGTGGGGAGAACGTATCAGTATTCATCTATAAGTAGCAAATGGTACCAGAGTTTGGATGGCGTCCTGTCTAGCTTTCTTCATACATCAGCGGAACTCCTCTTCATCTCATCTGACACCTAAAAATCTTAGTGGAAACTTCTGCTTATGACTCTATGAGTGGAACAATAATTCAGCTGTTCATTGCTCTCCAATACTGCTTACATCAAGATGGCTGCATTCCAGAATGCTGTGTAACAGTGTAATTCAAGTAGTCAGGAGAGATTAGAGTGTCTACTGTCTCCTAATAAGAGAAATACCCAGCCCGAGTGGCAGATTTAGCGTGGCTAAGCTTGTTAGGGTGGTGAATCGTTTGATTTGGCACATGTACACCATGATTGTATTTTTACTACCGGTCAGTCTTCTAGGTTCACAAGCCATTTGGGCAAAATAGTGTAAAATTTAGGGCAAGACCGTGTAAATTTGGGGGCAAATCAGGTCTTCTGCTCCCACTTAACCAAAGCGTTACCATATGCCGATGGTCAGTCTCTCTAGCAACACATAGGACTCCAAGTACTAGGGAGTGCCTGTCACGTATCTGGCACGGAAGGACTTTCTAAATACAAAGGATAGGAAAATGAATAAATCAAACAATAAAAACAGTCTAAATAAAAAATGTGAAGTGAGATTTTCGGGAATATCTGACAGTTAAATACTTTCTGTTCAGGTGAAACTAAGAGAAATGATTTTTAAGTAAAGTATAGTACCTATACATATTTATACATATTTATTTTTCTTGTAAAACATAAATAGATAAATAAGATAATTCTATATTTTGAAGGGTGCTAAGGTTCAGCTTGCCCAGGGTGCCAGGAACCTCAGAGATAGTCCTGTGGATTGGTCTAGTGGAAAGGAAGTTTGGCTGACAGGGAGTAGGTTTTTATTGACTGGTCAGGCAATGATGCTGAGTCAGTGATCATGTCATGGCCTCTATCATCATTCTCCACTCTACTCCATAAAAACTAGAGACAGACATGTTGTAAGTACGACTGAATTGCAATCTAGTATCCCATGGGATATAAAGGGCAGAGATGGTTGCAACGTGGTGTGAGATACATGTTAGATAAGCTCTTTATGACAGATCTCTTGTAATATGGAAAATTATTATTGTTATTGGATGAAGTATTATAACTCAACATTCTTAATGATTTTGTGTAGCTTAAACCTTCATATCAATTTTCAGTTGTTTTTATCATAACTTATTGTTTGGGCCATCATTCTACGGCTGTGAGTAAACAGCATGATCAGAAATAAAGAGTAAGCCTCCAGTGAGAATTGAACTCACATCTCTCAACCCATTTTATGCTTGGCTGCTATAACCATTCCACTAGAGAAGCTTTATAGCCAACTTGAAGTGATTATCCCCTTTTTAAACTTATTTTTCACTCTGACATTGATGCCATGTTATTTAATCTTGAGAAGTGATATCCTGTAATTTGAAAACACTTAATAAGTTGAAATTTGCTCAAAAAATCAGTTGGACCCATATCTAGGCTCAATAGGTTGTACCTTTTTTTCCCCATCATATTAAGGTTTGAAAAACTGTTCTTTATTGAGAGATTTTGCTCTGGTAGAACCTAGTAAGTCTGCCATTTCCAAGGAAATTACAACTGTTTACATTTATTTTCTTGAAATTGAGTACAACATACAAGGTTTTTTCTGATTACCTACCAGGCCTAGGTGTCCACTGCCATTTTTCTTGGAAGGGGCAAAGATATATGCTTCAGGTTGGCAGAGGTGGGGGTTGTTATATATTCGAAGGTGGGGATATATATCCAGATGCTTGTTGTTAGGTATAGGAGTTGAGTGTCTAAGCTGGGCCTCATCCCAAACTCTCACTACCTTTAGTGACCCCTTGATCTCTGGATTCTATAAGGTTTAACCTGTGAGGTTCAACTTCCAAAGCCCAATCCAGTTGATGCTGACAGATATCTGATGTCTATAAACTTGTGCTCATGAATCCTGGTAAGGTAATGAAGATTCAGGCAAAAAACTATATTCATTTCAAGATGAATTTTCATTGTAAATCAAGATCTTCTTGCATATTGAGAACCATGAATCCAAACAATGTCAAACTTGACGCTGCAATGTCTAATGCCGGGACGAACATCTCTGGTGAATATCAACTTCATACAATTACTAGTTGCTGAGTTATCTAGGTGCACACACATAGAGATTCCTCATATTATAGAGATATTTTGTGCTCTGATGTTCACTGAGCAAAATTATTTTATGGATAGATATTCTGAGAGGAAGCATCAATTACCAAATAGTTCCCCTGAAAACACCATGATATCAGCTTCTGAATGTTAGAGCTGTGATGAATCCATTCGATACTGTCTGATGTTCCATGCATAAACTGTAAATGTGATTGATGAGGATTTGTTAAATGGTGCTCATTCTCTACTTATAATGTTAGATATCTCTTCAAAGATGGTGAAATATTCAGCACTTTCAGCAGTTCCTATTCCAATCATGTCATAAATTCTAGAAAACCTGTTTGGAATTATGAAAAAAAAATCACATTTCATTTTTCTGAGAAATATCTGAATGTAAGATGACAACTTTTTTATGTTCATGATTTTTATTAAAGAAACATGACAAGAGTTTTGACACAAGTATTGAAAATTGACAGCATTGACAGAGATTTTGAATTTTTGTTCATCACATTACAATGTTCAATCTGGTTTTGATATCTTTTTTTATCATATTATCAACCGTCAAGCAAAACTCACCAAAATTGTCAACGTAGGATTTTTTTCAGTTTTTTTTAATCGGTCTATCTGTCTGTCAGGTTGGCTATGTATGTACCACCCATGCCTGCTTCCCCCCTGGGGCTGAAGGCTGAAGATTTTGAATATCTATTCCTTATTACACCTGAAAAATCATTTTTGAAAATCACCATCCCCGAATAAGTTTTTCAGGAGGGAGCTCAATTTACAATGTAAGTTTTTGCTAAATCTGTCCGTTGATCTTATCTGGCAGCATTCATGCTTGTTATTCTAAAACATTCTGTGATTATCGCCAAATAAAAGGTAAAAGAAGTAGATTATTCATTGATCCTTCTTTTTTCCAATTTTTTGATTGATCACCCTAACATGACATGCTGCAAAAAGACATTGGTCACAAGACAGTTTCTATGGAATGACTAACCAGACCTGTCCAAATTCTGTAAATTTTGAAGGTGTATAAGAATGTTAATATTGACTATTTGAGATGTAGTGGATGCTTTTTGCATTCACCCTGTCTTGCAATTTCTTGTATAATCTTTGAGTTTTGAAAAGCTCTGTCAGGTGGAAGCAATGATATTTACTGATCCACGATTGAAATGAGTCATGATTGTGATTGTCAGATAGAGAGAATATTACTGGAAAAATTTTGGCTCCTAGTGGATTAGTTATTGAAGGAGTCAACCATCCAGGAAGTGTTGCTGGGTACTTTCCAAAGAAACAGGTAAGTGAGCCAACTTATTCCAATGATGATGCCAAGAATCCAGTCATGGATTGTAAACATTTGAAGGTGATGATTGAATTATGGTAAAATTTGGAAATGATTAAATATTGCCTTGAGTTTTAAGTGAATTGAAAGAAAAATAAGAATATAGGGAGGTTTGGGGCTGGACTAGGAGTTAACAGTATGGGAAATTGAACTGGTGAACTGAGTTCAAATCCTGGCTGAGTTAGTTTATAAGGGTTGAATGTCTGGGACCAGAAGTGTTCCGGATTTGGGATTCTTCTGGATTCCATAATATTTGCATGTACATAATGAGTTAAACATAAATACCTTCTTGTCAGTGTCACTCATAGGAGAATACGAGGCTTTCCTTGACATTTTTCAACGATGTCTTGGTCCAGATTAGAGAATGAGCTTTTAAATCTTAGAGTAACAATAATTTGTTTTGATTGGGACTTATTTCCTCTTGCACTATTAGTGCTGCAATGATAGTTTTATGGTTCTAAAGAGTTCAAAGCTACCCAAGATTTTGCTGTAGTCAGAATGAGTTAAATGCTCTAGGTATTGGCCTTGTTTCCCATCTTTGAATCATACTATGATAAAGTCAGGTATGGAATGTTCCAATTGTGATGGCATGTTGGCCTTTGGGAAGTTTTGGATTTTGGAACATTTTGGTTTTCTGAGTTCCAGATAAGGGGTCCATAACCTGTGTTCATTACATATATTTTGGAAGGGCATGAGTTCACCTCTCCCTACTGTAGTTAGTACCATAACCAAATACAACCAGTTGCATGTTGTGAGAAGAGGAGCGTCTGGAGAAATAAAAAACAATGGAAAATGGATGATGATTATTATGATTATTAAACAAAATAAGTGAATATTATTTTGATGTTTCTTCAGATAATATGGGATAAACATTTAATATAGGAAGTACTCAATTATGTTGATATATTAACTGATATGAATCAAACTGGTGTTAGATTATAATTTAACTTGTTAACTAGTTAACTTGTTGAAAATAATTAAATCATTATAAATCATCATCCACGCATATGATAATTAACAATGAATTTTGTACTCTATCATGCTAAAAGACAAAACTGATGGAATAAAAAAGAATTTTATGCTTGAATGACATTGTGGAAATGTTAAATTTAAAGATTGATATAAATGTAAAAAGTAATAAAAATGAAAAGAAAATTATAAAAATCCGTTTGTGGTAAATGGAACGTTAATCTTTAAACTCACTGAAATTAGATCTCTATTATCCATGTATACAAAATGCAATGTGTATCCGTATATTTCATGTATGCCATCATTTTGGAAGTAAGGGTAATCAACTATAAGAATAAAATAGGAAGTCACAATAATTTTTAAAATAATAATAAAGTATTATGTAATAAAGACACTTCAATTATTATTTTGATAATAACAAATTTTAAAGTTATAATTCAATCTATACCAATATTTGTTGCTTTTGTTTGATTGTTTATTTGTGTCTTTTCTCCGCTAAAACTATAAAGCCTATTGACCAAATATTCCGCACGTAGACTGAGGAAAGGTTAATTTAAAACATAGGCTATGTATGGTTGACTTTGGATGTCATTCAATGTCACCAGAGATTATTTTTGGTCATTTTAACCCATTTACAAAGCCGTGTGCTGTAATTTTGTACCAAGGATCCTGAAATTTAGCTTTGGGTCCATCTTATCATAGAAAGATTGCAATCAATTTATTGTTGACTTCTGAGGTCATTCAAGGTAATCTAAGGTCATCTTAAACCATTTTCCAAGTTTTTGGCCACAATCTAGCAACTACAAAACTGAAATCGAGTATAGAGGTACATCTTTCCAAGGTCATATGCAATACTGAATTGACTACTGAGGTAATTTGAGATCATCAAAGATCATTTCCTGTCATTTTCAGCCATTTTTCAGAGTTGTATGCCACAATTTTGCACCAAGGATGCTGAAATTGAGCTTATGAGTAAACCATCTCGCAATGAAGGTAACATTCAAAGTCACCAGACGTCATTTCTTGTCATATCTATCCAACTAAAAATAATTTTGTTTCTATGTAACTGAAATTTTGCATGGGTAATGTGATATTGACCTCACGTTATTCTTGGTCATATCTAATGAAACTGAAATTTGGCATTGAGGTAAATCATGGCCAAAGAATTAATAAATGTTTTTCTCAACGTGGGGGTCATTTGAGGTCACCATATGTCATTTCTAGTGAATTTCCCAAGTTGTTGGCCATAAATATTGGATCTACTTGCCATCATAGTCAATAATTGAACAACTTCAGCGTCAAAATTTAAATATGGCCAGAATTAATTCTATTTACAACATCACTGGCATTTTCTACAGGAAAATATCTAAAATAAAGTAAAAACATCTACAGAATCTAGATGTTATTATTTAACCCACCAAAATGATAACCAAGAAAGGTTATCAAATCTTTTTCATCCAAAAATAAAAAAACAAAAATTATTGTTAGGAGGGTGATAGTGGAGTACTGGTGTCAATTTTCAAGTCTTTAAAAGATTTCCAGCTGTTTTAGCTGTAGATCTTTTGATTTATGTGGGATTTTTTGTTTTAGACAGTTGCTTCTTTATTTCCTTGCATCCTCCAAAGAAATCCTGCAAAATGGATGAAAAGTTGGGAATGAAATTTCAACAATTCAAAAGAAAACTTCTAATATTGGCATTCTTTTCTCATATTGATGGATTAACCATAATCCCCACCATTACTTATTCATACATATGTGTGTATGTGAGTGGGAATGATGACACTGATCAAGGTCTTAGAGCAATTTGATATGTCTTTCTATCTCACATTTTGTTACATTAATTTGCACATCAATACCTTAACAATACTACATAAAAAGTAGCACTAATCAACACCACATTAAAGTGATTTCTAGGTATATGTGGTTGATTAATATTTGACGTATACTGCATACATCAAAACTGCATTATTCAAAACTAAAAATCAATGAAAATAATTATAATGAATCATGGGAGATAAAAAAACAATTTACACTAATGTATACGACTACATTATTCTGTGAAGTATGAAAAGTCAATGCTAGGAGAGAGTTTTGTCTCAGCACTTCTTTGGCCAGACATTTTGGAACTTTTATGAAGCTGATTACATTATAAATATTGAGGGATGGTAAGAATGAATTTTTGCATACTAATCAAAACTGCATTCAACAAAAATGCCTGTATTAAGGGATTATTTTATTCAAGGTATACCAAATTAAATAGATGACATCATTGCATATAATAAGATAGAAACTAGACGGTGAAAGAAACTATTTCTAAAGGAATTCTCTTTATTGACTAGCAACTACTTGTATATATATATATATATATATGTGTGATAATTTTAAAGACATTTAATCAGGAACTAATTCTCCGCACTGATTTTAGTCTGTAGCAAATCAAGCGGCCTTAGATTGTGTAAATAATGAAATGACCATACTGTTGGGATTGGCATCCACATTGGAGGCGGCCTTTTACACTGGCTCTTCTCTTACCATTGAGCTAACAACTCTTTCATGATAGGGCAGGAGTCCAAAATGCACTCCTTATTTACTTACATGATCTAAGGCTGCTTAATTTCTTACCAAGTAAAATTGGTGCCAAGAATTAGTTTCGAATTGAATGTCTTCAAAATTATCACATTCTGTCGGATATAAATTGTCAATTTACTGATATTCTATGGGTTTACGTATATATATATATATATATATATATATATATATATATATATATATACATATACATATACATATACATACATATATATGAGTATATGTTTGTGTGTGTGACTACAATTATGTTAATAAGTGAACAGATATTTTTTCATATTGGTAATGGTTAGAAAAAAATGTACTTAGTCACGCAGATGAATTGACAAATTTACATTAGTTTTTGAATATGCATATGAATTATAAATTGCGTTACATCATATAGAAAATTATTTGAGATGATCTCCTGTCGTTACATGGTTAATGTATCACTCCCCTAGCTAACGTAAATGTGTAACAATGGGAAATCATCTCAAAGAAGTATATATATAAAATGACACAATTTATAATTCATTCTCTTGGACCAAATATGTCCATTTCTTAATACATATATATATATATCATATACTAGCTGGAGTAAAAAAAACAAAGAAACATTCATCATCTTTATCGTATCAGATATATATATATATATATATATATATATATATGATATACATGCATGTATTCTATATATTTATGTAATAGTATTTATAAGTATTTATATGTAGAGGTATTATCATGAATTTATGTGTAGTATTCATATTTCTTATTCCTATATATTTCTATATTAATATTTATGAGTATTTATACATAGAAGTATTATTATGTATTTATACATAGTACTTGTACTTCTATATATTTCTGTATTAGTATTTACAAGAATTTATAAGCAGTAGTATTATTATGTATTTATAAATAGTACTTATATTTTTCATACCAATATATTTCTATATTAGTATTTATAAGTATACGTAGTAGTATTATGTATTTATACGTAATATTTATATTCCTCATTTCTATATATTTATTTATAAGTATTTATATGTAGTAGTATTATCAGTAACGAGAAGGGTGAATGTAAGAAGAGATGATAAATGTCAGACGGAGAAAGATAATTTAGGATGAAATAGATTTAAAAAGTGTTTGTGTTCTAGGCAGGGCCAACCCTGGTTCTTGGTTTAGACAGTTTGTATTGATCTTTCTCTCTCAGCAAAGGTCAGCATAACAATTGCATGTTATCTGTTATTCAAAATATGAATACCTCTATCCAGTGCTCAACCCCTGCTTAGGAAATTCTGTCATTTTCCTTTCAATCCTTCGAGAGAAATAAGTTCTGAGAAATGCCCTTATGAAAGGTCTCTACATGTCATAGGCTTCTTGTACACCTGATGCACTGTTGATCAATAATTTTCTGCTGAAAATTTTATGTTTCTTTTCCAAAGCAATGTCTATTAAATCAGATTTTGTGATCTCTGTACTTTTCCCTTGTGTTTCTTAGATAATTCAAAGAGATGAGTAAGGAACACAGTTTGGGAGCTTTTCTTGAACTTAGAATCATTTCATAAAATCATTTGACCTAATGATGATTGTTCAAAGAGTTTTTTTGGATTGGATTTCTTGATATTTTTTTTCTCTCCAATAGTAGTAATGCTTATAGCGTAGGATTTGAGTGTTTTCTTTTTCTTTTCTTGTTAAAAAAAAAGAAATTCTGCTTACCACGATCCCATTTGGATACTTTACCTGACAAAGGCTGGATCTTTGAATCAGGAGTTCAATCATCCGAAAAAACTCTTTGAATGTTAATGACCATACTCAAAGTTATTGACCAATCCTATTTTTTTGACACTGAATCAAAAAAAAATTTTTTCTTTCCACAAAACATACCAAATATTCAATAAACCTTAAAAAGATAATTATTCCTGAGTGAAGAGTCCTTGAATCATGTTGAAAATTGATTACCATAATGGCCTAAGATTGGCAGTTCAACTTGAACAAATGTAAGTGATAATGCCTGTGGTTTTAACTCAATTCATTACCGTGGTTTTGTATGAAATGCTATATAGGTAATATACGATGCGTACTGTGTAATATCCATTTTAGATATTTTTTTCCTGACTGATTCGTCATCACTGAGAATTTCACTTTTCCAGCATATAAACAATGATCGATATGTTGGAGATGAAAGAAATTCTTGTTCTGGTGGCAGCTGACCATTTGCCATAAACAATGTATTCAGAAGATGGAGATGCCTTTCATGATGACATTATGGTAAAATAATGGCTTATATTTGAGTCGATTTTCTGAAACTTTATGCTCAATTCTGAATTTGTTTTATACATACAGTCAAAAATATATAGTAATTGAGATTGTTGTTTTTGAAAGAATTGATATCCATTTTTTTATGTTTGCTTTTTTTAGCCATCCTAATTTGATTGTTGGGGTGATGCTAGCAGTGTATATGCTTTTCTCCTCTTGGCTCTTTATGAATGTAAAATGTGAAACAGTCAATTGAAAACCAATTCGAATAGAGCACTGAAACCATAGCAGAGTGGTTCCAAGTTAGGTTATGAATTGGTGGCTGAATATTTTGTTGTAAAAAGGAATCTTGGAACCTTTTTTTAAAGAATGATCATGAAATAAATTTTTGTCAATCTACCGATTAGAAACTGTCAACCAAAACTGTCACCAGGACTATCAACATAGGTTTCTCTAGTTTCCAAGTTAGTCTGGCTGGTTGGCTATGTACTTGAAATGTTAATTTGTTGTCTTGTGTGATTCCAAATCAACAGTTGATTTTTAAAATGCCTGGAAAATCCCATCCAGTACAGGGCTTGGTCAAGTCATTATGGAGCCTTTTGTAAGATTTGATAGGGACGCTCAAGTCTAACATCCCTCTGAGGCCCATCGGTGGCCACAGTGTATTAAGATGCCACTTAGTTTGCTTATGTGTCATGCCAACTCTAATACAGTGTATGTTACATTGAATCAATGAAATTGTCTCTTTGGGAGAACCTTAACTTTTTTTTACTGAAAATAAATAGATATGTAGTTATAATTTGATCAAAAGTTTATTCAATCTGAACAAAGATATAAAACAACAATTTTTTATTATCAAAAGTTGATGTCATCAAAGTGAAATCAAACTTTTATATAAAACAAAAGTGAATTTTGCCAATTAGGAATTTTTGATGAGTCTCTGATACAATATAATACAGTATGAATTACGCTGAATCGGTGAAATTATCTATTTGGCCAAGTTTTAACATTTTTTACTGAAAATAAATAAATATGTAATGATGAATTGATCAAAAATTTATTCAATCTAAGCAAAGATATAAAAAACTATTTCATACAATCAAAAGTTGATGTAATGAAAGTGAAATCAATCTTTTCTATTAAACAAAAGTAAATTTTGCCAGTTATGCATTTTTGATGGGTCGTTGCAACGTATCTCCATAGGTCAAATACATTACCCACTTTGATGAACAAAGAGAAAGTTTAATCTTTCCGTATAAAGAAAGCCTTTAGCATCTTCACCTTAAGTTCTCTCTTCACTGACTCAGCCTCACCTACAGCCTAACAACAAGTCGAGAGTGACATATAAAATGGATGAAGTTCTTCTGCCAAACCTTATAAACGACTCCAAATCTTTACATTTTAAAGCTGGCTAGTCTAAGCACTCGTATCTGTTTCCGCTAATCAAGAGAATTTCAGGAGAGTGAAAAAAAAGAAATAAAATGTATGAAAGACTTATTATATATTAAGATTACATTAATAATAAAGTCACAATAGAAAATTTGTTTATATGGACAACCAGATTTTTGGCAGCTTTCCAGACGCAGATTCAGCAGGATTCTTGCAAGTCGAAACAAATAGGAAGAAAGTTGTTTATTTATTTAGTGAATGCTTGCTTTGAAGCGTATCTATGTTTGCTTGGTAATCTATTTTGTACATTTACAGCTTTATGAAAATGTCGTCTCTAAATGGGTAAAACATGAAAAGATGCAATATAAAAGTTAATGACGCATTGCTCCGAGTATTTAACCAGGGAATGTAAATAACAGAGAAATACCATCAAGGTCACTTGGTGTTGTCTGGGTTGAATTGAGATAAGCCAAGTAAAGAAAAATAAAAATGCTTCATATGGCTAAATCGATTTGTAACGTTTATTTTGAAGGAAACAGTAATAAATAAATACCAAATTGAAAGAAACAAGCTTTTTTCGGGGTTATTGTCTTGAGAATAGTTTATCATGTTACAACCATAAACTGAAACTATTGACCAATACTGTCAACTTAGGTTTCTCTAGTTTTTCAGCTGGTCTGGCTGGCTATGTATGCATGTATGTAATTGTATACAATCTGCGCCAATGGAGATACAGGGCTGGAAATTTCAATATTTACTTCTCAGCTCAAAAAAGAGGTAAGACAGAGTGATACAAGCTCACTCAATCATGACACAGTCTGTCTTAAGATGATCATCCGAAACCTTGACTGAGAAAAGAAAGGAATCAGAATAAATGATGAATACGTCAGTGACCTCAGACTTGCTGACAACATCATCTTTTTTGCTGAGAACCTTCATGACTTCCAAAGAATGTCAGAAACTAAATGAAGAAAGTAAGAAAGGCGGCCTACTCATGAACTTCTGTAAAACAAATGTCATTTATAACAAATATACAGTGGACAAACAGACAACAATCAGAATAGAAAATGCAGACCTGAACAAAGTAGATGCTTACATCTACCTAAAACAACGGATCTCCATGAAAAACTCAAAAGGAAAAGAAATCAAGCAATGAATCACTCTAGGTTGGCAAGCTTTCGGTACGGCTTGCTCAATATTCAAGAACCAAAAAATCCCATTAGTCCTAAAGAGAAGGGTATACAACCTTCCGATGATCACATATGGAGCAAGGAACTAATAAAAAGATCGACCCTCAAACTGAGAACAATGCAATATATGTAGGAGAGAATCATGCTCAGCATTACATGGAGAGATCACAAGACAGCACAGTATATAAGAGAGAGAACAAGAGTCAGAAATATCATTGAAACCATTAAAAAAAACTCAAATGGCAAATGGATGGTAATGTTGCAAGAACGTTAGACAACCGCTGGACATCACAACTCATAACATGGATCCTCAGTGATTATAAGTAAAACTGTAGCTCTTGTGACAATCTTGACAAGTTCAGAAATTATTAGGTCCGAGATTCCTATGATAAAGAGGTTTAGCCTATATCGGGGGAGGCTGCTGCTGTTGCCGCTGATGATATCTATAAAATACATTTTTGGTTTTGTTTTTGAAAATTCCACTAAAAGATAGGTTTTAAGTGGGGAGGGTCAATCTGCAATGCAAGTTTATGCTAAATCTGTCTGGCATAATTCTCTCTTCCTTTTTAAAATTTAAGACTTTTTTAATGATCACAGCTCAACCAAAGGCAATAGGAGTAAATTATCCATTGATCATTCCTTTTTCTGACTTTTTAATTGATCAACCCCAACATGGCATGATGCCAAGAGATGTTAGTCACGGGATGGCTTCTTTTGAGTGACTGACCCGACCTGTGTAAGTTTTGGACTGATTCTATCATGAGAGCAAAGCTGTTTTGAAAAAAAAAAAAAAAATAATGGAAAAGAATGGAGAGGAATAAAGTGCTCCACTATTGTTGCCCTGTGCCAGACTACGCTGAACATTTATATGCATAAAAAACTTATGGTGATAAATAGTTGTGACAATTAAAATACAAACTGAAATAGAATATGTATGCATATATCCTTATTCTCTAATTATACGAACATCGAGGGGGTCACCAATTTAGGTACACACAGGCATTTCTTAGTAAGACACACTTCCAGCTGGCCAGGCCTGTCGAGGCTTTGTTATGCCTATGGTATCTATTATTCTCTGATGGTCACCCATGTAGGGACTGATCAGGCTTTAACATTGCTCAACTTTGGTAAACGAGGAACAGTGTCTGACATGATTTTGCTATAAGCCTTAAGCATTGGGGAGACGTTCCTATGTCACAGTTCTTGAGCAGAATGGCGTTTAGTACCACTTTTAAAGTCCCTGGTATGATTGCACCATGGCCGGCTGAACTGGAGGTGGACACTTTACCACCCAGTGATGGTGATCAGCAAATGTAATGTGCAGTAAACAGAATAGAAATTTGCTGGAAAATGAAGCTATGTAAGTAAAGATAAATATGGAAGTAATTTGAAAGATTAATTGTGATTTGCACCATTGGAGGTTATTTTACTTTATCCAAAACAATCTATCAATATTCCAATAATTATCCTTTTTTACTGAGTTTTCAAATAAGAAGATATTGTGTGTTAAAAAAAAGGGTTAGTAACTCCAATTGTTATGGTAGTGATGACTATTTATGAATCAGCTACGTGTTTTTCCTTTTAGTAACAATTCAATTCAGTCCCAATATTCATAGTGCACTCCCAAGAACAAATACTACGTGTTAGCAAAAGTTCAGCAGAATTTGTCAGGTTGTTTTGCTGTCTGTACAGTCTAGACCAAAGCTTCCCCAGCCTTCTGTATTGGCAACACACTTTAAAACAAAATTTTTTTGCAGCACACAACTCGAGTTTTTTTAGCCAAGCTAAATACATGATTCAAAATATGTACAAAAAGATATGATTCAGTGAAAAGTTCTGTTAATAATCAAAGAGAGAATATAATTATAAATAATTGATGATATGTAATTATGTTATATAAATTTGAATTTGATGAAAAAAAGTTAACTTACCGTTTCAATGCAAAAATTGTAACTCAAAACCAGGAAAGTAAGATGCCACCAACAATGTGAAATATTATACCAGAATGCGATAGTTGTGAGGCAAGTCATGTGTATAATTGTGCAATATCTGGGCCTAACTGCAGCTCCAGGCAGTTCCTGTTAAAAAAAAGGAAGAGAAATTCAGATGAATGAATAACAGGAATTAAATGTATGTTTTCAGCAGACAGTTTATGCTTTATCCAGGAGTAGCTTCCAGGGGCATTCATCTAGGATACACACATATTAGTAGTGTAACCATAGTCAGAAATCAACTATGGATGGATGGCTATGCATAATTTTAAAGTAAGACAACTCAAGCCATAAAAATATTGAATTAAATAAAAACATAAATGAATTTTTAGTTTTAATATTGGACCAGTTGCATTTAATTGTGATCCATTTTCTCATATTTTTGTGAACTTTCTAAAAAGATAAAATAATATTTGTAAAAATTTATCAGATTTGACTTGATTTTATGACACAACTTGAACATGTCAGAACATGCAGTTTCAAATTTTCTGGTCTGGACACACACATCTATATACAATATATATATATATATATATATGCTACAGATTGTCAGCCAGAGGCTATAATAAGTGTTCAAATTTTCAGCCCTCTAGCTCCATTGGTGACACATAGATAGATAGATAGCCAGCCAGCCAGCCAGCCAGCCAACCAGAACCACTGAAGAAATCTATGTTGACCAGTGGTCAGTTTTGTTTGGCGGTTGACAATTTCTAATACTTAACACTTAATAAACACACATATTTGAGAATAAGTTATTAAGTATAATGGACAAACTTTGTCCATGCAAATTTTTTGTCAGTTTTTCTCGTTTGTAGACAAACTATTTAATTACAAGTTTGAAATTATGTAAAAATGTACCAAAATTTGAAATTCTAAAATTTAAGATCTTTCAACCATCACTGGTCATTTTCAAGAATGAACTTGTAAATTTAGTTTTATCAATAAACTTGCTCTCACAGTCAATAAGTGAACAACCCCAGCACCAAAATTTGAAATTATGTAAGAATATTTCCATTAAAGAATAGATATGATCAGAATAGATTCTATTTACAACATTAGTGGTATTTTCAATTGGAAAACATCTAAAATCGAGTAAAAAAAATATCTAAAAACATCAAAATTCTACAGTTATGTTATTCATAAGATTGTCAGAATGAGGCTTCAAAAAAGTCGAAAAGCTTTTTTTCCAAAAATCAAAAAAACATTTTTAGAAAGGACCTAGTGGAATATTGATGACAATTCTCAAGTTTACAGACAAAACAGTATGGCCAGGGACATAGAGACACATAAAAAAAGGATATAACCCTATGCCATCTCAGATAGCTATAGTTGTTCAATTGCTGTATTTTTTGTTAAGCTTTTCAAAAACTTGTGGATGTCTAAAGTAGTCTACAATATAGAGTTGTTAAAAATCTTCTGAATGTTCAACTTTGAATGAAGCAGCATATTAACAATGTCACCCTAAGCACAGGAGCAGAATTAAATACACTTACGAACTCTTGCTCTGATGTCTTGTTGATAGTTTGTTTTTTTCTTCAGATTAGAGCAGCTTCCCTGATTTGCAATCTGCTTCTGCATTGAATTAGATTCTAGTGTTGTCCATCATAAAAGATCAAAGGATAAATTTTTCCTCATATAATAACATTACTCTGTTAATCAATGTTAACCTAATAAATTCAATTGCTTTACTATGGAGGTTGAATCACAGATTTATAGAATCCTGTCTAATGTACAAATAAGGAAAGACGCAGACAGATATCAAACTGGATAACAAACATGATGTAAATGATCTAAAAAATGAAATAAAACATAACAAAACTTTTATCTAAATTGAAATGAGAAGAGATAAGTTGAACATAAGGAATATTCAGTCTGTTAAACCTTTCATTTTACTGAGTGAATATAAGTATATTACTTTCAATGAATCCAGTCTTTGATCTGTAGCAGCAAGGGTTTCTGTGATGGGACTTTCACATTGAATAATGGTGTTGGTGATTTGACAACGCGGAAGTTAAAGATTGAGAAGACAGTGTGTTATGTGCTAAAAGATTTTTATTATCAATAAGATAAAGCTTGATGCATTTTGCTGTGTTACAATCAGCGTCTTCAGAAACACTTTTGCAATACATCCACATAACGAATGCATTAAATAGTGTAGATAAAGCATTGCGTACATGTTCTGTATCTAATCCATGTTCTAACAAAGTGGATTGTGCAGATCTCTGAGTCAAACTCGTTGAATTTTCAAACCATGTATGAATTAACCCTTTATACATGTCTCCCCTGTTATAATGCGGTTCATTAAAGTGCACTTCACAATATAATGCAGGTGAATGATGGACCCAAAGATATTAATATAGCTCCACAATAGTTAGACCCTAGGTCCAAAATTGCTGGATCAAGCTCAAAAATAGCTGAATTGGCAACCCTGGTTATTGTCGCTCCTTGGATTTCAACATCAACGTTATAGCAGGGGATGTCTGTAGTGAGTAATTTTGATGAAAGGAAATCCGGTTTTATGCCACTCTTTGGCTTCTCTATGGATACTCCTTATCCTCACTAATATCCTCAGGGAAAATTAAGAATATTTGATAGACGTAGATATTTCCACTTGTAAAAGATAAGATGTGATGGTTACTTATTCAAACATATTTCTGGCTGGTGGCTGTCCAGGGAATGTGTTTTGAGAACTGGGTATATGATAATGTCGCAATCTGTAGACATTGAGCATACAAAAACCTTGGAAACTGAGATGTAGGAAAACGCTGTACCCCTGGGTACTCCCCGATTTCCAATGCAGATTGGTCACTCAATGTTTTATAGTTGAAGTGGAATCATTGAAATAAATGGTTTGATTCATGTGTGAGAGATATTAAAAGCAACAGTTCTTGGTGAATTCCTGTCCAGATTTTATCTGATGAATGTCACATCTATAATCTTCTAGCAAATTTTGAGTGAAACTCTATTTAATTCACAGAAGATGCTATTCTTTGTCAACCATAGCTGCTGTGCAGACCCGAAGTTGGGAACCACTACACTAAATGTCGGACGGAGCCCTTTCCAGCTACACCCCAGCAGTAGGATTTAGAATTCTATCACTAAGAGAAACAAAGAATCTCATGTACAGATATCTTAGGTTCCAAGCAAAAAAGCTGAAATCTTTGAAAGAACAACGACTATGGTTGACAAAGAATTGCATTCTCCAGTGATTGACATAAAGTTTCACTGAAAAATCTCTTGGGGATGATCAATCTGATATTCATCAAATAAAAACTGGACTGCTGATCACCAAGAACTGCTGATTTTAATGTATCACACACATGAAGCAAACCATCTATTTAGTTGAGGGGTGGGGTATATACCTACTTCTGAAAGTTTTTTGTTTGTCGAATGTCTACCAATGGAGACATTTCCATATAATCAGTTCCCTAAACCCTTTCCATCACTGGTAATTGATGATGAAGAATAATAATTATAGGAAATGCTTTTTTGTCTGTGAATGCAGATTATAATCACAAGAAATAGTCATCATTACCAGTCTTTTAGTGTCCGTCATTGGACATAAACCTTCCCAGGATTCGCCACACCTTTCATGGATGTTGCGGAGTAAATAATCTTTGAACCTGTCCAATTTGTTTTGCCATCTCATATTCTGCTGGCCTTGGTTCTGCATTTGATCTCTGAAGATCCATATTGTGAGTTGTGATGTCCATTGGTTGTCTGCCATTCTTGCAACATGACCAGCCCATTGCCATTTGAGTTTCCCAATGGTTCCTATGTCTCGGATTCTTGTTTTTTTCACTTGGTTGTATATTCTTCTTTTTATAACTAATAGGATTTTCTTGTTCTTGAAGGTTGAACTTGCTCTACAAAAGGCTTGCCATCGTATTTGTCTCTTACTGTTAAATTTCCCTTATTTTTCTAAAAACTAATCAAAGAAAAAACCTCAGGAAATAGTAGAGGAGACTAAAAGGAAAAAAAGCGGGAGAAAAAAAATGAAGAATAATATAAGATTTAAACGTTTGGCACAAGTCCAAAAAAATTCTATAATAGGTATTCAATAAAACAGCTACAGAAAACAATATATCTACAACAAGATTTGTGTATTAAAATGAAAAGACAGAAATTTTGTAGATGAAAAAATATTCAATTTTATATTTGAACAAAAGGAATGAATCATTTTAAGAAAAACATTACAAACTTTTATTAGTTTAATGCTCAGATCTTCTTCAAGGGGTTTCTATAACTAATAAAGATACATTGTTTCGGAAGATGACATTGGTATAATGAAAATTATCAATATTGAAATTGGATGGTTTTATTACATTTTAGAATTAATTTTTAAATTCACTGTTTGGTTTGATGTACACACACACACACACACAGAATTATGAGTATATATATATGTTCTATCAGATCGAAAATTGTCAACATCAACAAAGGTTTCTTCTGTTTTCAAGTTGGTCTTGCTGGCTGGTTACATATCTATATACTGAGTATATAGGCTGCACAAATGGAGCTAGAGGGCTGAGAATCTAAATGTTTACTTATTATTCTACCTAGGAAAAAATACTTATTTCATCAGTTGAAAATTCTTCACTTAAATAGGTTTTTTGTGGAGGTTCAGTTTACAATGTAAGTATCTGCTAAATTGAACAGTCTGTATTTTGGTACATTCGTGTCTGCTTGTTAGAAAATTCCAACTTTTTAGTGATCACTACCCTCAAAAAGGTGAGAGTAACTTATCTATTGATCATCCCCAACAGGGCATGCAGCTAAAAGATGTTGTTCATATGGCGGTTCAAGTGACTAATGTTTTACATAGCAGTCAATGCAGGAATATTTAAAGGGATGCAATTCACCGAAAATGGAGGAATCAAAATAGACAGCGAATATCTGAGCAACCTCAGATTTGCATACACAGAGAACCTACACGACCTCCAACTAATGTTAGATGAACTAAACGAAGAAAGCAAAAGTCAGCCTACACATGAACTTCAGTAAAACGAAAATCATGTTGAGAATAAGAACATAACTATCAAGATAGAAGATGCAAAACTCGGCAAAGTAGACCATTACATTTACCGAGGACAATGAATCTCTATGAGACCCTCAAAAGAGGAGGAGATCAAGTGAAGAATCACTTTGGGATGGCAAGCCTTCAGCAGAGCAAGCTCAACTTTCAAGAACCAGACGATCCCAATAATCCTAAAAAGAAGAGTATACAACCAATTCATTCTCCAGATACAGTCAGTAGAATGTAATACCTATATAAATCCCTTTATGCTAATTTTTCTCACGGTAAAAACAAAAATGAATAAATATAAGACTATTCTTTGAAGTTTGCTGGAGTTCGGCTTGCCCGGGGCGTCAGGAATGTCAGCCGGCTCAAAATGTTACACAACTACCGACTGTTTGGAAGTAGATATTAGTGGATGAGGGAATGATTTTTAAGTATAGAATATCAACTTTCACTTAAGCCTCCATCTTTGTATCTAAAAACGTTACTGATCTTTAGCTGAAAGTTCCCAATAAAAAGACATTCTTGATTTCATTCGAGAGAATCAATGAAAATGCTATTTTGAAAAAAATGATGGTTTGTATAAGGTTAGAGAAAAAAAGAAGGGAGGGGGAGAGATTGAGGTGTAGAGATAGACGAGGTGAGAGAGAGAGAGAGAGGGGGGGAATGTTTCGTAGAAGGAAGTACATGCACTACCATTCACACTTTCATGGGTTTCCGCTTGAAGTGGGGTAAACAGGGCATTGCCCCCCCCCCAGATGAGGACTTCTCACCAAAGACGAGGGGGTGGTGTGGGAGTTGAACTATATTATCAATAAATGTTAATGATGCGGTAAAATTGTTTTATGTAACCCAAACTATGTTACCATATAAAAAAAAGTATTATTTATCGCTGGTGCTCACCCCGGCCTGTCACCTTGGGGTCAGGTCATGTATCTCCGTTGACAGTCAAGTGTACGTCTAACATTTGGATCATACGTAGGGTTGTACTTGTTCACACTATAAGTGTCGAGTGGCATGCCGATCCTGTAATGGGGTAGCTGATAAGATATATTCCGAATATGCCATTTTGCATCCCCCCTTGGAAATATACGCTTTCGCAGCCACCCTATCCCCATTGGAATATATGCTTTTGACTGCCAGCCCTGGAAAAGTCACCACGGATGCCAATTAACAATTCAAGTATATAAGTAGGTAGATAAGTACAAACAAGTGCATTAATATATAATAATTTTTATATAGTTTTACTCAGTGTTTTGATATTGAGATGTTGAGTTTTTTTTCCGTGTCTTCAATGTCTACTAATAGAGACATAACTGTACTCCCAATTCTCAAAACCTAGCCTCAATTTTTAACTAGTTCCCAAAACCTATTTTCATCACTATTGATAATGAAAAAGACGATATAGGTTTTATGCCTCAAATTTTCAACATTAAGTCCTTTGTTGTCAATCCATTTAAAACTGTGCTTTCCCAATGAAAAGTTATTAAATATCTTTTTTAAAATACGGATTTCGTGCGATCATCAAAATCAAGCAATGTCAAGCCTGAGTACTGGGATGGGTGACTGCTTGGAAATACCAGTTGCCATAAACGAGAATGCAATGATGAAGGAATGATAGCAAATATGGGTGTTCGTCACCTCTAAGTCTCTTTCGTGTTTTGCAAGCCGAGACGAATAAAACTTGTTATGTGAAGTTTGGGTAAGTCAGTGGAGGGGCATTACTCGCTTGGGAATAATTTTGTTCAGAATTGTTGAGACTGCGCTCTCATCTTGAAATACTTGATTGATAATCTTTAATCTTTATCGATTCGAAGATTTAGTCATGGATGTTTAGGAACTCTTTCGTTTGAGGATGGAAAGGGCCTGGTTTGCTTGAATTTTTAAACGATTTTGTCTAAAATACACCATGTTGCCAAAAATTTTACACTTTTTTGCCCAAATTAGAGTGGGGAAGCAGCAGCCACAACGGCTTGTATGCCAATGGCCTTACTTATCCTCAAGACTGAAAAAAAAAATAAGCTGACGCTGGCAAAGTAATTGCCCATCAGACATAGAAGACCGATTGATAAAGATCAGAAATAGAATCATTGATTTTATTGACCCTATTTGAATAAGCAGACGGAACAAAGGTTTTTTTCTCTTTAAAAACAAAGTATATTTTCATAAACTACGTGTAATAATCATGAAAACCACTTAGTCTTGGTTACTCTTTCTAATCATTTTCCTACGTCTAAGTAAAAAGACATTCACTGTATACCAACATCTGAAGAATTACCAAGCTTAAATAAGTAAATAAATAAATGAATGAATGAATGAATACATAGAAACATGAAAATAAATATAAATAAATAAGTAAATAATTGAAAACAGCCGTCGGGCAGCATTTGTCACAAATCATTTGGGCAATGTTTCTATCTTGTTATCTCCCTCCAAGTGTTTGCATTTGACCAGAATTCATAGATGAATGATTACTTCATTTAGTAAGAAACTACTGAGAATGGTGAAAAAGAGTGAAGAACAAGAAGAAATAAGCAGAGACAGGGATGTGTAGTTCTTTTTTTTTGGTTCAGTTGGGATGGGAGGGTGGGGACAAATTAGGAAATGGTGGGTACAGGGACGAGCATGGGGTTGGATACAGGCTGGAAGTAGTGGGTACCAATCTAGGAGACAGGGTTTCCACAGAACAAGCAAAGTCTCGAATCATAATCTTCTGAGGGAGTCCCTTAAAATTTTGTTTGGAGTGGTTGAGGGGATGGGGAATGGAATAAAAGCAGGAAATATGCCCCAGGGCATTTCAAAATATATACTGTGGTAAAAATATACATACATTTGCATACATAAATGAATATGAATATGAATATGAATAAGAATATATATATATATATATATATATATATATATATATATATATATATATATATATATATCTCATAAGCCATTATAAGTGCAATTCGCATATATATATATATATATATATAGACACACATATCCTTATATACATGAATAAATCTCTCTCGTTCTGTCTTTCTCCATACACACAGACATGTACACATACACACACACACAAACATATATATATAAATGTATAATCATTATCAGCAGCTGTTGTAAGTGCACTACCAACATATATATATATATATATATATATATGTATGCATGTATATATATACATATGTATATGAAAAGATCTCCCGCTTTCTGTCTCTCCCTCCACACACACATTCATACATCTATATCTGTGTGCGTGTATATATATATATATATATGTATATAGTAGACAGATGGCAAAAACATTGTGAAGTAAGGTGTGTATATGGAGCATTAGAATCTGTAAATAGATTCAATGCATGTGTTAGTTCTATAGCGTGTCTGTTATGTCTGTTGATATATATATATATATATATATATATATATATATATATATATATATATATATATATACATATATATATATATATATATATATATATATAAATATATATAAGTATATATATATATATATATATATGAATATATGTAAGTATATATATATATATATATACATATATATATGTAAATATATATATATATGTATATATACATATATATGTGTATATATATACATATATATGCAGGTGTGTGTAAGTATCTTTATATACATGAATGTATATTTTCTGTTCAGTGTTGATATAATTATATTCCAGTGTGGTTTTAAGTATCAATTATAATCATGCACTTATATGTAAAACATGAAAGCAAACATTTGCAAGAAGTAATATTATTTGAATCAAAATGATAATTAAAATGTATACACACACACACACACACACATATATATATATATGTATATATATATATAGAGAGAGAGAGAGAGAGGGAGAGAGTGAAAGCGTGTGTTTGATCTAAATTATTATGTACTTATACACACATGCATCTCACACAAAGATATACATACATGCATATATACATTTAGAGAGAGAGAGAGAGGGTAGATAATGAGGGAGAGATTGATATAGATCGTTATGCACATATATGTATATGCATCACACACATACATAAAAACATATATATATATGTATATACACAAAAAGGGATGTAGGGTAGAAAAAGAAGGAGGCATTGATCATTATGCATGTATGTGCATATATATCACACATGCAAACACGCATACTTCTTTGAGACTTGATGATTTCATCTTCTGAACTTATCTGCTGCTTCCATAAGTGATTCTGTTAACCACAAATTTTTCACTTGAGTTCAAACACACCAACAGGAGGCAGTCATTTTGAATTTCACATTTGCTTTTCTTCACTTCTGGGACATTTTCAGTGCTTGGAATTCTTTTCATTTGGATAAACACCAACCACAGGGGGTTATCAAATGAAATTCTTTGTTAGCAGGAGTATACATGCCCCTTTAGCACTGTACCAGAATTGAATTAGAGAAAAACAGCAATTGTAAATTATCGTTTTGAATTCTATAAGTCTTGAAAGTTTCTAATAATTTTTTCTCTGGATATTTAAAGAGACATATTCATAAGTGCGTACTTACAAAGGTTCTGGAAAATTCTTTGCATTATTCAAATCTTTGTAGACTTGTGCAACCATCAAAGTTAAACAAATCAATTATTCTATGATGGCAGCCATGTTTTGTTGATCGTTTGCTAATCAAAAGAGATGAATTATCTTATTGGAATAAGGAGCATTAATAAAGTAGACAGATCTGGTTTCTCACTCAATAGACACTGTCACATGGACAATGTCTTCTGACAGTATTCCGTGTTGGGAGTGATCAATTGAAAAAATTGGAAGAAGGGATGATCAATGGATAAGTTTTTTTCTCGCTTTTTGTTGGACAGTGATCACTAAAAAAGTCCAAATTGAAAAAAAAAAAAGGGGTGAATCCTGCCAGATACAAATTAAGGGATAAATTAAATATAAACTTACGCGGTAAATGGTAAAAAACCTACTTCAGAGACGTATTTCCTCAAGCCCCCCCCCCAACATTTTTTTAGACATAATAAGGAGAAAATGATTAAATTTTCAGTCCTCTAGCTTCATTGGTGAGGGCTGTACATGTTATACATACATGGATACGTACATACACATATATATTTGTTGATGCTTTCTAATTTTAGATTGTATATATGGACTCTGACGAACATGCATTCTCCCAAAACTCAATCATTTAATATCATCATCATCATCTTCATCAATAGCAGCAGTCATTGCAAGTCCACTGCTTGGCAAAGGCCTTTCCCAGCTCCTTCTATGCTGATCATGACTGAGCTGAATCACTGCCATGTCACTGGCCAACATTTCCATCTCATCTCTTTCTCATGTCTGTAGTCACACATTTATAAGTATTTGTTAGACAAGGTGATACCAGCTCACCCAAACTCTTTACAGCCTGCCTTGTGATGATCTTCCGAAACATGGACTGGGAAAATAGAGGAATCAAAATAGACGGCGAATATCTGAGCAACCTTAGATTTGCAGACGACTTCGTCCTTTTCGCAGAGAACCTACACGACCTCCTAGATGAACTAAACGGAGAAAGCAAAAAAGTCGGCCTACACTTGAACTACAGTAAAACAAAAGTCATGTGCAACAATCACATTGAGAATAACGTAACTGTCAAGATTGTAGATGCAAAATAGGGGAATGTAGACCACTACATCTACCTAAGACAACGAATCTCCCTGAGACCCTCAAAAGAGGAGGAAATCAAGCAAAGAATCACTCTGGGATGGTAAGCCTTCGGCTAAGCAAGCTAAACTTTAAAAAACCAGACAATCCCAATAATCCTAAAAAGAAGAGTATACAACCAATGCATCCTCCCGATAGTCACTTATGGAGCTGAAACATAGAACCTAACCAAGAGACAGACCTGCAATCTGAGAAGCATACAAGGTGCACTTGAGAGAATTATGCTCAACTTCACATGGAGAGATCACAAGACAGCACAGTATATCAGGAAGAAATCGGAAGTCTGAGATATCATAGAATCTATTAGAAAACTTAAATGGTAATGGGCAGGCCATGTTGCAAGAATGAAAGACAACCGATAGACATTATGGCTCATAACATGGATCCCCAGAGATCACATGAGAAACTGGGGCTGACAGAAGACAAGATGGAGAGATGAACTAGACAAATACAGGAAATACTGGCTCTGTGATGCCCAAGATAGAGAATTGTGGGGAATCCTGGTGAAGGTTTATGTCCAATGACGGACGTTAAAAGACTGATGATGATGATGATGATACAGTGAAAACTTTCATAGTTTGTAGTTGAAGTTTTGCTGGCTCGTGATGGTCAAGGAACACTGCAACCATTCATAACTGCATTAATGATGATGTCTTCTAAACTATTGCGTTAAATCCGTTGCCCTGTAACATAATCGAGAATGGTTGATTCATCTGGAAACAAACCAACTTGCTGATGAGCTGTTGAAAAGATCAGGTCATCTGATTTTCCTGAAGATTTTTCATTTCTATTCCATATCTGTTATTCTTGAGTGTTGGCATAATGTAATTTCTATCTTTTGTATCTCTCACTTCGGTAAGAACCTGACATGATACGGAATCTGGTGCTATTCCTTTAATAATTTTCCATGTATAGATGCTGTAAATATTGCCAGTAATTTCAAGTGTTTAACATCTTCAATAGATTAAGGTTAGTACAAAAATAATTGCAGTTTTTCACCAATGAATTCAAAGCAGTATATCTCAACTTGGAATAAAATTTATTAATTGAAATAAGAACCTTCAGAATCTAGATATTTTCACCAAATAGAAACAAGCTGTTTTGTGTGTGTCTGTCTCAATAATGGCTTTCAAGTGGATGTTGTCAATCACAGAAGAACATTCATGTCTTCAAGACTTTCATCTATGTTCAGAAATTTTTGAAACCATTGCTGAGCTGTGCATTCATTGATAGTCCTCTGGCCGAATACTGGGTTGATATTGCAAGCAGTCTCGGCTTATTTATATCCCATTTTGAACCTACACAACAAAGTTGCTTGAAATTGCTTTTCCCATCTTTGATTTGACAGCCTCAAATAAACTAGATTAAATAGTGAAATTAAAACTTGAATTTGAAAATTTAAATTCATACCTTAAAATGGTATACTCTATGAACATAGTTGAATAATAGTACATTCCAAAATTTGTATCAAAGTTTGAATTGGAAAAAAAAATGCAAATATCTTAACACCAACTTAATAGAAGGTTAATTTGAATAAATTTAGTCAGACATTCATCTGAAGATGACAACCATGTTTTATAAAGTTTCAAAGTTTCATCGATGAAAATTGGTGTACAGAAATAAATTGAGTAAAAAAAAAAAATTTATCATAAATCTTCCATATTTTATGGACATTAATAAATCTGCAGATTTAAATAAAGCAGACCACAATCTGAAAGATGTCTTTTTTCTTTTCTTTAGTGAATATGAGTACTTGATGATCTATAACATATCTCCCTCTTCCCATAATTCAGAAGTAATGAGTGAATTCAAATGGATCTTGATATTTTGTGAGGTCTTGAGGTAATTCAATTCAGTTATAAGTGTGGAATAAACCGTGATAGGCAATTATATTGCAATATTATTGAGTTTAATGAGTTTTTACCTTTGTCCTAACTCTCATTTGCTTTTTATCTCAACTCTGAATGGGACCGTAATTCTACGGCAATGGTTAAACAGATTAATTGAAAATGAAGAGTAAGCCAAGAATGAGAATTGAAACCAAGCTCTCTTGACCTCAGATGTTACAATACTTCATCCAAGAATAATTTTGAAAAAATAAAAAATATTGAGTACTGAGTAGTAGGAATAGCCTATATTTGAATATATGCTTCAAAGAAATCATTGTATAAAATATATACAAAGTGCAAATGTTTGTCCAAGTAATTGCTAAATATTATATCAATAATCAGAAACCATCAACCAAAATTCAATGGTATATGATGCTTTATACAATGATAGTGTCTAATACGAAATGTGTTCTCCATTTATTCTTTGATATCTACCATCAGGATCACCATTCTTACATTGTTCCCAAAAGGCTCCATCTGCACATTGCCTTTTGGGTCTGGCTCCATCTATCAATGGATATGTTGCATGTACAGGCCATACCAATGGAGCTAGACGGGTAAAAATTCAAACACATACTCCTTATTATGTCTAGAAATTTTTTTTTTAGTGATTACCACCCAACAAAAGACAAAAGAAATGACTTACTCTTTGATCACCCTTTTTAACTATTTTTTAATTAATCACCTCTATGCTGCCAAAAGACTTTTGTCACTTGAAAAGTTTCTATTGAGTGACTAACAAGACCTGTTTCACAATACAATTTGCAATTTGTAACAGTCACACCAATAACTATATGGACTAAAAAACCTCAAATTTAAAGAGAAAATAAATATTCGCACATGACAGAAATTTTACTCATAACACAATGTAAATCTGAAAACTTAGTCTCAATCTATTTTTGCCAGCTTCCAAAGTGTCTGGTGAGAGTCACCAAGTCACTTGCCTTGGTACTGGGTGTCCATCTCTGGATATTACTTTCCAGTTTCACCCAAAGGTGGGGATCAGGACATTACAGGATACCTATGGTTAACATTGAAATGCCCCAGGTTAGCCACTCAATACAAATCGCTATGTCACTTTTAGAAGCATGCCATCTTGGGGGTGATCAATTAGAAAGTTGGAAAAAGAGGTGATCAATGAAAAGATACTTCTCTTACTTTTTGTTGGCCAGTGATCACTAAAAAGTCTGAATTAAAAAGCAAAAACAAGTGTGAGTGCTGCATGACATAAAATAAGGGACCAATTCAGCAATAGCTTACATTGAAAATTGAGCCCCCAACTAAAAATGTATTGGAAGGGGGATTTAAAAAAACAATAAGATACAATAAGGATTAAATGTTCAAATTTTTCCTTTAGCTCCAATGGTGTGGCCTGTATCTCTTAAGGGACAACATTCAATAGAGAATGAAGGCCAGTGATGAAGTCCCGGTTTCTATTGCATACTAAATGATTCTTGCAAGTCTCAAAGGACTTTACCACCAAGTTTTTATGACAATGCCCTTGGTAGGATACAGGTCCATCAAAGGAATGCCTCCACAGAGCTTAGTGTACTCAATTCTGCTTTTGTTTCTGTTGAATGTGTCAGCTTAATGAGCCTTGCAAGTCTCAAGTCTGGATGAGACCAGGACTTTATACCAACAAGTTTTTATGACTATCCACTTGGCAAGATTCAATTCCAACAAAGGATAGCTCCACTCTGATCACACAGCTTCGAGTGTACTCAATTAGCAGCTGAATGCCCAGGAAAATTTGTCCTAATGACACGCTTTACTCATACGGAGAATCAAACCCAAGACCTTCTCTGTGTGAGGCAGATGTGCTATCCATGACACTATCCAAGAGGACTGCTCTGTCTGGTGGATCCAAATATTCTTAAGATGACCTTGGTTACAGTGCTGTAATGCAAATCACTGTATGGAATCCAAATTGAATCCAAGACTGTCCATGGATGCAAAATCGATTCAGTTGTCTTCTAAAGACCTGGCATGTAGGAGATCATGGAATGGAATCAACAAATGTTTTTGCTCACAAAATTAATGCCTACCAGATGACAATAAATGTAGAAAATGATTTCATGAATTCATCTGAAATATCTAGACAGTCAGATCATCTCTCTGTTGAGAGTGCCATTATGTGTATCATAAGAGAGTGTTTCACAACTAACTTGACCAGATGAAGAGTTTTCTACACTCTTCGTACGTACCAGGAATCAAACCTAGGACTTTCTGTGTGAAAGGCCTATTTGCTAACCATAATACCAGTCATGAGCAACCTTTGTGATCTAGTAGGCCACATAAGATATTATTCATGTTAACTCAAGAATGTCAATTGTATAATAGAAAGTGTAAAATTAATTTCTATTTTAAACCAGCATAAATTCCAATAGTTATCATTGATTAATGAAGCCAAAATAAATAATTTGACAATATGAATCAAAACTGAAAAAAATTTCACAAGATTTTGAAAAAGTGTTTAGATTAGCCATGGGCCATAAAAGTTCTTGCAGAGGGATAAATTGTGGCAAGCAGGTCCACGGTTGCCCATCTGTGCAATACACTGTTCAAACTGCTGTACATGTGCTGCATATATACATACATACATACGTTACCAGCCTGACCTGATTGAAAACTGAAGAAACTTATGCTGGTAGTTTGGTTGACAGTTTCTAATATTCTCTTTCAGCCCTTTATCTCATGATGTCCTACACCGCACCAAACCTTAGATCTAGGAACAAGTTGCTAATCCTTCCTAAGTCACAAGAAGTCTGGGAATGTCTCTATGACTATTCTTATAGTTATGGTTGGATGAATCACAACTCAATGTTATTATTCATGAAGAAAACAGCAAAGGAACATTTTTCATGTGATATGTGTATAGGTTTGGCAGTTTTGATGAATACTCTCTTCTTTGTAATACATAGGAATATCACTGAAAGTGTTACCTCTCTTTGTAAATATTTACACAGATGAGTAAAATATACATACATACACAAATATATGTATGTATAATTTACGCTCCCCTATTCAGGGTTGAACACTCTTTAAGTGTGGTAACTTGTTCATTGTAAGCTTATGCAATGCTCTTCCAACATAGGAAAAGAGCACTCCAGTGGATGGGGAATATATATGTGAATAAATATATCGCTTAAATTCAACCTTACTGACTGTCCAGTTCCGTGGAGAAGGGGTAAGACACAAGCCTCTGGGTCCGAAGTAATGGTTTCGATCCTACCTCGTGGTACTGGATAGGATAATGGATAATCTATAGCCACACTGAAGAGTTGTAATACAACGAAACAGCTGTGTGTGGATGACAAAATAATACATGTACATAAATATATCAACAGCTCTTTTCATGTTGTGATTCAACATTAAACATCAAACACTTCTTTTTTCCTTCAATTTCAATTTCAAATCAGCTTTTTGTTTTCATTGAATATGTTAATTTCTCACATTGACCAATCGATTGTATCTTTAAGATTATAACAGGTATCAGACAGGACCAGCAATCATACAATTGAATATACTAATCTGCATACATGGCTTATATATATATTCTGTTGACCAATTATTACCTGACTTGTTCATAACTCAGTTTGAGCATGGACCCCAATTTTCAAAACATTAAATTTGGTTCTCAGAATAATAGCCATTTACAAAAAAAGAACTACCCCAGGAAATGTTATGCCTTTGGCCCCATTGATGTTGAATTTTGTGTATTTCAAAATATGTATGTCTGTTCTCCAGCCAGACTAGTCTCCACCCCCACTGGCCCTGCCAGTGTACGTTATATATTCTTATTAAATGATACTAATAGATTACAAAGTTTACACCTATCTTCACTTACCATCAGGAAATGATACCCTGCATCATTCACGCAGCAAAGAGGAATACTTTGATAAAATCAGTAAAAATAGAAAAATGGTTTTACAATGTGGACTCACTAATAATGTAGTAGAAGATTATGGACCTTGACTTCAATGTTATAAGAGCTCTGTAGTATATATATATATATGTATATATATATATGTGAATAAACACAACTTTCGACCTTAGTCAATAGATCCTGTATCATGGGATAGCTGTCCAGGCTGTGCCATGGAGTTTTGAGGTAGAGAATGACATGTGCATGGCTAACTCACCTTTTCAACCAAGGCTTTGCATGCCATGGCTCCTCTGAGATGACACGAATACGAGCAAGTCTATGATATATATATATATATATATATATGCTGGTTGAGAATGAAGTTTTTCTTTGTAATTGGTTTTCTCAAAGATGATATCATAAGTTGGCTTGCATGCAATCTGAGATAAAAACCAACAATATTCAATCAATATTCACGTCGGTGAACACTCAATAGAAATGACACAAAACAGCAAGTCATGTCTGTTGTTATACTCATTGATCCCTCATCATTAAATACATTTTTGGGTAACCTACAGAAGTTAGCCCTGTTTCAAAAAACAAATATATGGCATAGAATAATATCAATGTACAATATACATAAAACCTTATATAAAATGATAAACTACCTGTATGACATAAACTATGTCGTAAGAAAAGGAGGTGGTGCTTGATCAACACTGTTGGGGTGCCATGTTGATATTACTGTTTTGTTTTTGAAATTCCGAAACATTCATCTGGTAAACATTTCATTATCTCAACAAGAGAAAATTGATACATTGTAACATAATAACAAAGTATATGTGAAACAGAAAAAAACTCTGAAGAAAATGATATAAATCATATCAACAGATATTAGGAAATAAGTGACCAATGTGACACAAAAAAATCTATTCAAAAGTTTTTAATGTTTAGTGTTTAATTAGATTAAAACTAAAAATGATCAATCGTTTTTGATAAATAATTGAACCAAGAAACACGTGTCGGATGATTTCTCTCTCAAATGTCTAGTGTATTGCTCTATGTTATAAGATTAATGTATTGAGCAATTTTAATTTTAATTTAATCAAAGTAATTAGATTCAAAAATTCAACTGCTTTACTTTGTTAATAAAAATTTTCATCAAAATTATTCCGTAGCATTTTTATATCAATTATATATATATATATATATATATATATATATATATATGCATATATATATATATGCATATACACATTTACATATATATATATATATATATATATACATATACACATATGCATATACAAATTTACATATATATATATATATATATGTATATACATATACACATATGCATATACACATTTACATATACATATATGTACATATATATATACACATATATACATATACACATTTAAATATACATATATATATATATGCATATACACATTTACATATATATATGTACATAAACACATTTATATATATATACATACATATATGTATGCATATACACATTTACACATATATATGTACATAAACACATTTATATATATATACATACATATATGTATGCATATACACATATCTACATATATATATATATATATATACATACATGTACACATTTATGTATGTATATATATATGCATATATACACATGTATATATATGCATATACACATATATATGCATGCATATATACACATATATATATAAACATGTATTCACATATGCACATACATGTATAAACATGTATGTATGTATACATATACATACACATGTACACATTTATATAAATACATATGTAGATATATACATGTGCATATATATGTTTATACATACACACGTTATTGGTTATTAAAATCGACTCCATTTTCTCCTAATCGCATTCAATTTCACATAAAGCACATTGAAATGCCCATGAATTTTCCGATTCTTACTCCTGAGAAATAAGCAAACATTCTCAGAAAATCATTATTCTAATTCCTGAAATATATCTATATATATGTATATATATCTGATTACAGGCAGAAAATTCAATCCAAACACTGCATATTTCATTACAAGACCATATTTATGTGACGGCTTCTGTATACACATCTACACAAGGTCCGGGCACGCGTGTTTATCTGTCTAATGGCTGTACATACATGGCGGTGGAGGTGGGGCAGGACATAACGGGTGATTATTCATTCTGGGGATAAGGATGGAGAGATGTTGAAGAACATGAGAATATATGTTTGCAGATGCATGATAACATTTAGATTAACAGGTAGGCTATAGACTACGGTGAATAGTGCTTATATTGACTCAATGTTTCTCAGATAAACATATAGATGTGGGAGGCAGCTAGGAGTGAATGTGGAAAAAGATGAAAAGAGAATGGGGAGGAAGAAGAAGATGTATACGTGTGTGTGTATATATATATATATATATATATATATATAGGGATGGTGAAGATGATTTAGATAGAGTGAGCAAGAAGAAGGAAGAAGGATAGGGAGAGTGGACACTGGAATGTATTGATCATGATACTGGAGAAGAAGGAAGTTTCTTTTAAGAAAAAGGGGTAAACAAAGAAGAAGTGCCAGAATGAAGAAGAAAGACTCTTTAAAAAGAAGGAAAAGATGGAAAAGAAAGCCTAGAATTAAGAAGAAGAAAGACTCTTTAAAAAGAAGGAGAAAATGAAAAAGAAAACATAGAATGAAAAGAAAGAAATTGTTGGTTGGTCAGTAAAACAGGTATTGGAAGATGAAAAAGCTGAGGAAGGAAAAGTTGAGGAAGGAAAGAAAGAAGGAAAAGAAGAGGATGAATGAAGATGAAAATAAATATTGAAAATGATGATGATGATGATGATGATGATGAAGGAATGAAAAAAGATAAAGAAGACAGAGACTTGGAGAAGAAGAAGAAATAAATTTAAGAAAAACAAAATTACAGTTATCCCTCGATATTTACAGAGGTTAGATACCGCAGAAGGCTGCGAATACGAAAATCTGCGAATAATTTTTGCTGACCCCCAGAACCATTTCAGTCCCCAAAACTCATAAATCTTGTACCATAAACAATGAGCAAACACTTCACCATTCCCAATTTATAAATGTACAAATAAATGAATACAGTAAATTGTACGGAAAAAAAATTTGAATTCTACAACTTGATATCATTTTCTCAGGTGACAGATCCATCAGTTATAGTCGAATTGATGATCTTTATAGTTAAAAACATAAGAACAGCCTTTGTCAAGTCAGAAATCCTCTGTGAGTATGCAAGAATATTTTTTCCTTTTTCTCATAACTAACTTTATGCTGTTTGCACTTGAAACCAAAATTCAACTTCCAAAGATATTTGATTATTCTGATATGTCTCAAAAAATCATTAAAAAGTAGCTGTTTGTGAGGAAAGAAATATACAGATAGTAAATGAAAACCATAAATTTCATAAAACTTCTGTGTAATGATTAACAATTTTTTTTTCTTTTCCTTCACCTTCATCTTTATATTCTTACTGCTTTTTAAAAACTTTTATCTGATATGTGGAAAGTTGTGATAAAAAGTAACAAAAATATTAACATGAAGGCACATTGAAGCATAAAAATGAAAAGAATTATTAATAATGATTTATAATACTTAATCTATTAAAGATTAAATAAATTTCTTTTACAGCACAGTGAATGGGGAAAAGAACTGAAGTCCAGAATACTGTTTGACTAACCGATTCGTGAGTGTTTAATCCGCGTATAAACTGGCTTTGTATTGTCTACATATATAATTTGATAACGCAAATGCATTTGAGATTTCCCAAGCTTTCCACATCTTGTACATACAGCACAATGTATTTTCTATGATACGGCTTTTTGTGGGGCTCTGCAAATTCCCCCCCCTTCCCCGAATTCCCATAAAATTGTTCAAGATTGAACCACGAATTATTAAAACCATGAATGGAAAACCCATAAATATCGAGGAATAAATCTACATGTCTTATGGGATAACTGTAAATGATAAATATAAGAATGCTGAAGATGAACAGATATGGGGAAAGAAGATTGGAAAAAAAATGTTACAATGTAGAGGTAGAAAAAAATGATACTTACCATCGCAGTCAATGATTGGACAAGCATGGTGTCAAAATTTAAAGTTATGTGATGAAAATTCCATTAAAGAAAAAATATATTGTCAGAATAAATCCTACTTATGATATTACTGGTGTTTTCCACTGGAAAACATCTAAAATAGAGTACAAGAAACATCTAGATTCTGGAGAATCCAAATATTATTCATCATCAGTCTTTTATCGGTCGTCATTATATATAGATCTTCCACAGGATTCGCCACATCTCTCTATCTTGGGCGTTGCAGAGCCAGTATTTTTTTAAATCTGTCTAGTTTGTCTTTCCATCATGTATTCTGTCGGCCTCAGTTTTGCATGTGATCTCTGGATCAACATCCATCATTGCAACATGACCGGCCCATTGCCATTTAAGTTTTCTATTAGATTCTATGATGTCTCCAACTCCTGTTTTCTTCCTTATATACTGTGCTGTCTTGTGATCTCTCCATATAAGGTTGAGCATGATTCTCTCATGCGTGTGTTGAATGCTTCTCAGTTTGTGGGTTCATGTTTCAGCTCCATAAGTGACTTTTGATGAACCCTTTAGACTAAGGCTCCCCCCAAAAGCCATTCCCCCTAAAGAAGAAACATTTTTAGTAGCCTAGTGGAGTATTGATATCAATTTTCAAGTCTTTTGACATAATTGTTAGGCCAGGAGTGCTTGAACAAACAAACAAACAAAATGAGGCCCATAAAGAGTTTGGAATGTTTTTTTTCCCAAAATCATAAACAACATTTTTAGAAGGGCTCTAGTGGAGTACTGATGCCAATTTTCATATCTACAGACAAAACAGTATGGCCAGGAGTGCTGAAACAAATAACTAGCAAACAAACAAACAAACTCACGAACAAGCGCACAAACACACCCACATAAAAAAAGGATAGAACCCTTGCCCATCTTTGATGGCCATGATTGTTCAATATCAAATTTCCCTTTTGCTCTTAGTTGTAACCAGTGGAAATCCACCTGGGATGATCTTGTGGTAAAGTGCTGAATCTGATCCAGTCCTTACAAATTGGAAGACATTAATCAAACAGTTAATGTTCATTCAGCCATTTTTGTTGGTAGCTGTCATGTCTTATATACCCTCAGCAAGATTACCAAGGTACATTGTGACGCATAACACTTACAACTGTAATTTCTCTTGAGTGTGTGTTATATAGAATTACTCTTGATAAGCCATTTAATGATTCTAATTTTCGCTAAAGGAGAATTCTAACAAATGAAGCATACTTAGTAAATCAATGATTTTAAGATTCCCGCCATAAAATTGAATTCATTGAAATTTTTGAATCACCAAGGCTAACAAACGGTACAACCAACCAACCAGCCAGCCAACAGATCTTTGCTCACCTATGTATGTATGTATGTGTGTGTGTGTGTTCCCAGGTGCTCCTGGGCCCATTTTAGGGGCTACAATCTTGAAAATTTGCATCAATACACTATTAGGTACTATTTAAAGACGATTTTTTTTTTTTTCAAAAAACCCCAAACCTCATTTTTTAGATTATTTTAGATAAAAGATCTATTTCAAAAAAAGTTATTTTAGATTATCAATTCTGGTGCTCGTGCAAGATGTAGCGATTCAGTTATTTCTTTAATTTTTGTGATATCAAATGACAAGATAAATAAATCATTATATTTTTCAGATTCTTTCATCTTATAAAATGGGGAACACCAAATTATAGACATTGTATATATTTGAAGTTACTAAAAATGTTTGAATTCTGAATTGTTGTCTCTCTGAGACCAGGTTGCCAACCACAGCTGAAGATCCCCATGTGCCTTGCAATTTTACCTGTGGCTGGGGGAAGAATAGATGGATTCATGCCTTTACCAAAGATATTAGGTAAGAAAAAAGTTAATGCCATGAACATGTTAAAGATGTACTCTCTGAGATGCGTACGTTTTCTTGAATCCATTTGACATATCGCCTTTATAACCTTCCAAAGATTAAAAGTAAAGCCACTTCCTTTCACAGGGTCACCGGATATTTCCGGAGACATTTGAAACCGAAAGTGTTTCAAAGAATACTTTATACAAGACCAAAGAAAGCTAAAATAACCTTTGGTCTTGTTTGTGGTTATATGCCCATGAGTAAATTTTGTATCTAATTATTTTGAGGAATGGAAGACATAAAATTAAAATGGTGTTTGATTAGAATATTTTCATATTTAGAGTAGAACAAGCATATGTGGAATTGAAAAATATTAATTGAACCTGCAAACCCCACAACTGTAGGCAGTACTTGAGCTCTGGGGATGCAATATATCTGAGGAACCCCAGGAAATCTAAAAAATAATCTAAGAAAGATTTGCAGGGGTGGGGGGGCGAATCAGACCCAGCGCCGCCACTGATTAAATTTGATATAACCAGGGCAGAGCCCATTTCAAAGGTGCATGTTTGGAAGTGACTGGACTTTTTCCACTATAATTGTTGTGTAGAATGATTTTTTGTCCATTGTGTGAAACTATGGCTTCAAAGTATTTTGATTACTTCTCTTTAGTGTTGTCAATTTAGATATCTTATATCTAAATTTAGATGATTTGAAAGCGTGGTAATCAAGCATGATAATTTATAGAAATGTAGAAAGATCAATAATCTCTAATATCCTGAATAGTAAGATAGATATGGTCAAATCTGATAGGATAGGTGGTGCTGATCTTCAGAATAATTGGAGTCACCAGAGACCAATTTGGGATAAAAATTATCTTTGCAGCCAAAATATAAGCATGAATGCTGCCAGACACAAACTAGGGGATCAATAATTGCATAAACTTACATTGTTGATTGAGCTTGTCCCTAAAAACCAGTTTGGAGGTTGAATTTCTGAAAAACAAAAAAAACAAAACATTTTTGCTAGACATATTAAGGAATGAATGCTTAAATTATCAGCCCTCTAACTCAACTGCTGTGGCCTGTATAGTATGATACATACATAGCCAGCCAGAATCACTTAAAACTGAAGGAACCTATGTTGACAGTCTTTGTTGATGGTTTCTTATAAAAATACATTAAACAGAATTTATTATTCCAATTAAATGAAATGATCTTTATTAAAGAAATATACCTGAAATGGTTTTATTGTAGAAAAGTATCCAGGAAGATATATTGGTAAATGAATTCAAAAAGGTTTTACTGTAGACATATAAAACAATTGATTTATTGTAGAAATGAGTCATAAAATTATTTTTTTCCCATCATACAAATTCTCATTATTCACTTTTTAAAATTCATAATCTAAACTTTCCCCAAGATTTGCCACACTCCTCTATTTCTGAATTTGTTTTGTTTGTCTCTCCATCTAGTATTCTGCCAGCCTCTGTTGTGCATGTGATCTATGGGGTCCATTGGTTATCTGCCATTCTTGCAACATGACCAGCCCATTGCCATCTGAGCTTTCTAATTGACTCAATGATGTCTTAGACTCCTGTTTCATTCCTGATGTATTCTGCTGTCTTGTGATCTCTGTGTGTGAGGTTGAGCATAATTCTTTCATGTGCACGTTGCAAGTTTCTCAGTCTGCTAGTCAGTCTCTTAGTTGGGTTCCATGTTTCAGCTCCAGAAGTGGCTATTGGAAGGATGCACTTGTTGTATACCCTACTTTAGAAGACTCAAAAAGACCAACCATTTTCATGTTGACTGTTAGTGATACAAGGAAAGACAACTCATCAAATAGTGTGGATTTTTTTGTTTGGTATTCTTACACATTGAATATGATATTGATTTTTTGGAAGATGGTTGGAATTGTCTAGAACTATTGTGTGAAATCCCAGATGGTGAGAGTGTTCCATATTTTCTGGCATTTTTAATGCCATTTTGCACAAATGCTTAATGACTATACTGATTAGCATTCAAGTTAACAAAGAAAATTAAGCTCAAACCATCTGGGAGAAATAAAGAATCAGTTTTGATAGTGTCATTTTCTTGTCAATATAATATACATTTGTTTATTAAATATCAATAGTTTTACATGTCCATATTTTGCAGAAATGTTGTCTCAACCAGGGACAGCTCTTTAATGGTCTCTTAGACGTTTCCCAACATTCAGAATTTTTTTGGTTGTCTTTTGTAGCTTCCTCCTTCTCTTTCTATTTTTCTCTCCTCTCTTAAAGAAGTTGTAGCTACCTAATGAAGGGTATACGACCAATGCCTCCCCCTGATAGTCACCTATAGAGCTGAAACATGGAACCTAACCAGAAGATTGACCCACAAACTGAGAACCTTGCAACGTGCACAGGAGATTGAATCAGGTATCTGAAAAAAAGCCAGAGGGTACAACGACTAAAAACTAGCAGCAATAACAATTAAGTGAGGATAGTAATTTGAATAGATCATATTATGATAATTCCTCATTTGAGGAATTCAGAAAATCACTGTTTTTATTGTATACAAGGGACATCCGTGAATTGAATTGGTGGGGATTAGGCATTTGCCTCCCTCTCCCTTGTTCAGGCATTCTCACTGAGTGTTTGAAAGTTGGAACGTTATAGTTAATAAAAGATCATAGTACTCAGTTGAACTAAATGAAGAAAGCAAAAAGGTTATTCTCCATATGAACTTCATCAAAACAATTTTCATATACAACCAACATGGCAAGGACAAGGACTCATAATCAACAAAATGAAAAAATGCTGGGCTGAAGTAAGTAGTTCACTACATGTCAAGGATAATGAATCTCCATGACATTCTCAGAAGAATAAGGCAAGTGAAGAAACCTACGAGGTAGGCAAGCTCTTTGTTGAGCAAGCACAGCCTTCAAGAACAAGAAAATACCATTAGTCCTAAAAAGAAGAGTCTACAACCAATGCAACATCCCAATAGTCTCCTATCGAGCTGAAATATGGAACCTAACCAAAAGATTAACCCTCAAATTAAGAACCTTGTGACAAGCACATGAGAGAATCATGTGAAACATCACACGGAGAGATCAAAAAACATTGTAAAAAACAGGAGTTAGGGATATCATAGAAACTATTAGAAAACTCAATTGTAATGGGCAGGTCATGTTTGAGGACCAATCTTTTCATCAGGTTTGATGTTCCAGCTGGTTGGTATTGTCTTTTATTTCCTCTCCTCAGTTGAGGTAAATGTATTGAGGATTACCTCCCCTTACGTTAGCAGAGAGTTTCCAGTTTTACTTTAATTTTATTTTCAATTTCCGAGAATTTTCAACAATATTCTCAGTAATTTCAATAAATGCAAAGTAATTTTGGATTGAAGGTTTTAAAACGATTTAAAAAAATATCTTGACAGTGTTAATTCGCTTGAATTTTATATGAAATTGAACCCCAGTTCTTTTAATGGCAATATCAAACAGGGTAGTCCCCCCAGACACCAACAGAGTCGGAATTGGATATTCTTTATGGCATGCATCAGGGCTAACCACACTGGGACTGGCTGAACATCCCCCCCGGCACACATATTTCCAAAACTGACATTCTTTTTTATATCATCATCATCATCATCAGTCTTTTAACGTCCGTCATTGAACATAGACCTTCCCCTGGATCCGCCTCATTTCTCTGTCATGGGCGTCGCAGAGCCAGTATTTCCTGAATCTTTCTAGTTCATCTCTCCATCTTGTCTTCTGTTGGCCTCTGTTTCTTATGTAATCTCTGGAGATCCATGCTGTGAGACGTGATGTCCATTGGTTGTCTTTCATTCTTGCAACATGACCGGCCCATTGCCATTTGAGTTTTTTAATAGTTATTATGATGTCACGGACTACCATTTTCTTCCTTATATACTGTGCTGTCTTGTGATCTCTCCGTGTAAGGTTGAGTATGATTCTCTCAGGTGCATGTTGCATACTTCTCAGTTTGTAGGTCTGTCTCTTGGTTATGTTCCATGTTTCAGCTCCATAAGTAACTATCGGCTGAATGCATTGGTTGTATACTCTTCTTTTCAGGATTATTGGGATCGTCTGGTTTTTGAAAGATGAGCTTATGTTAGGACTTTATATATGACTATATAACAGTTTATCAAACTCTATAATCCTATCTGTAATAAAATTAAAATAAAAAAGAGAATTCTTTTCTTACAACACATTATATCTACTTTCTAATTGATTCAGAATCCTGCATGGTATCGAGAATCTGATTGGTTCACAGGTGTGCAGATAAATCAGTAATTTTCTACTGATTGAATATCAACAATTCAACTAAAAACAACGCAATGTTTTCTTTCTGAAGTCGATATCTCCAAATGTCCAGGGATTTTCTAACTCCTAAAAGATGAAAAGGAATTGATTGTTTTTTGAAAAATCCATCGTACGATAAAAAAAAAAGTTTTTTCTACAAAGTATTCAGTTCCAACATCAAAGTAAGTTGCTTCCGTTCTGATGTTGTTTCGAAATCTGGTGATCCAGATGGAATGGGGAATACCAAGGCTGAGAAAGAAAGACAAATAGAAAGGGAATACTTCATTAGTTAGAGATTAAAAGTTATGGAATGTGTATAGTTTCTCAAGGGTTGGTGTTTCAAGTAGATACATTTCTGGACAACGATAATTTCACCTAGCAAACGAAATTACGTGCAAAGTATGATTTGAACATTTTTCCGGATTATTAAATTGAATAGTTGACAATCATGGCAAATCAAGTTTAAAAAACAGTAGTTGATACAGATAAGAGAAAACAATTTCTTCTTATGTACGATGAATACACTGATATCACAAACAAGGAGTAACTTCCCTTATGTTAGCTCAGTTACCTCGTCCCTTCGTGTCCAAGAAGACATAATGACATAAAAAAAATAAGTGATACAATAGTTTCTGCTATAAAAGATATACTAATTAAAATGTAGTTATCTTAGTCCAACTAAATGGGGAATTGTATGAAGGTACCAGCAGCATGCTACTCCTACTTGTCAATACTTCCACAACTGCATCACCGGAGCGACCATTTCCACTGGTTCGTAGGATTAAGACATGTAACAATTTACCCGATCGTAACCATCTTAATTCTATGTCACAGCAGAGGTTCAATTGTCTATCTATGCTGAGCAACTATATGGAATTAACAAACGATATTGATCTTTTTAAAGTTGGAAACAATTCCGTTGCACTTCATGAGGGAGTTTCCACATTCGGTAAATTTAATAAATCGGAGTTTCAAATCTGATGATCGAAGTTTATATTGTAGTCTTATTTTTTTTTAAGGAGTTTTTATGTTGAAAAGAATTGCAGTCAAATATTGAAGGGTATTATGAACTTGACGCAATCGATCATGTTAAAAAAAACCCCAATGGACTTGGAAGAGCCCCAATCACGAAACAAGAAACGAAATAGACTACATCCTAACGGACAAAAACGATATCGTCAAGGACATCCAAGTCCTAAATCAAGTCAATGTAGGCAGCGACCACAGAATGGTACGATGTAAAGTACAAATAAACACCAATAAAGAACAAAATATAAATGAATGATAATCCTTAAATGCTGGATGAACTAAATGAAGAAAGCAAAAAAGTCGGCCTACAGATGAACTTCAGTAAAACGAAAGTCATGTGCAATAATCATGTTGAGAATAAGAACATAACTGTCAAGATAGAAAATGCATAACTCGGCAAGGTAGACCACTACATCTATTTAAGACAACAAATCTCCAGAAGATCCTCAAAAGAGGAGGAAATCAAGAATCACTCTGGGATGACAAGCCCTCGACAGAGCAAGCTCAACTTTCAAAAACCAGATGATCCCAATAATCCTGAAAAGAAGAGTATACAATCAATGCATGCTTCCGAAAGTCACTTATTGAACCGAAACGTGGAACCTAACCAAGAGACAGACCTACAAACTGAGAAGTATGCAATGTGCGCATGAGAGAATCATGCTCAACCCTACACGAAGAGATCACAAGACAGCACAGTATATCAGGAAGAAAACGGGAGTCCGTGAAATCATAGAAACTATTAAAAAACCCAAATGGCAATGGGCAGGCCATGTTGTAAGAATGAAAGACAACCGATGGACATTACGGCTCACAACATGGATCCCCAGAGATCACATAAGAAACTGAGGCTAACAGAAGACAAGATGGAGAGATGAACTAGACAAAATCTGGAAATACTGGCTCTGTGACCCCCATGATAGAGAATTGTAGTGAATCCTGGGGAAGGTCTATGTCCAACAACGGACATTAAAAGACTGATGATGAATCCTTGAATGCATTTTTCAGCAATCAAGTGGAGTCAAATTTTGAGATCTTCTCTAAGGCACAAACCACAGGGAAGCATCAAGCAAGCACTAATTTTGTGCCGCTTCACTTTTAAAACCGCATCGTGGTCCTTGACTCTCTTGTATAAGTCGCTGAGACATAACTGTCTGAATTTGTCTTATTTGGCTCTCCATCTAGTACTCTGCCGGGCTCAGTTATGCATGTGATCTCTGGGGATCCATGTTGTGAGTTGTGATGTCCATCAGTTGTCTGCCATTCTTACAACATGGCCAGCCCATTGCCATTTCAGTTTTTTGATTGACCTCTATGATGTCTCGGACTCCTGTTTTCTCCCTGATGTATTGTGCTTTCTCATAGTCTCTCCATGTGAGGTTGGGCATAATTCTTTGCACGTTGCATGGTTCTCAGTTTGCAGGTCAGTCTCTTAATTAGGTTCCATGTTCACCATGACTTATATGTATTTATGGAAAATGCTATATTGTTATCAATTTGCCTTTACTTTTCACCAGGGGGCATCAACAGGATTAAATATTCATGAATATTGATTTCAGCAGAATATTTTGATTAGTTCTGAGGGGTATATTTCAAGTGTATCTAGTGTTATTGTGCGATATTTGGAGGCATTTCACAGATTTTGGCAAATAGCTCTACCACCTTCACGTGTCTCCCTGATTAGGCTGTCTACATGGTGCTGGTATGGAGTGATATATTGTATTTGGGTTCTCTATGTTTCCTTGAATTATAATTTTCCAATAACTGGAAAATCAATAAATGTTCGTTAAATAACTAGAATAAACACACCCATAAAAAAAAACTGTTACGGATATTATGGATCAGTCCTAAAGAGATTACTGCTATTTCATTAAGTAATATATTTTTACTAATTCAATTATCCTTATTTTAAGTTTATTTCAAGTTCCAACTCGACTCAAGTTGTTTTGATATGTGATTAGACATGGAATCTCAAGAGTTTCTATGACACAATCTTCATTGTTATGTTACGACATGTTAATAATTTTACAATCTTTTTATTGTTTTATTAACTATGTTATTTCATCTCACATGAACCAATCTGTTATAAGTTTTAAGTTATAACAGAAATCATACAGGACCTCCGTACAACCATTATACGATCAGACATACTAATTTGTAAGGCTTTTTTACCGATAGATACTAGTTGATTACTAAGAAAAAAGGCTTACCTCGTAATCCAAAAGTAGAGCATAAAAGCCTTTCATGAACTGAAATGGCATAAAGTGAAGAAACAATTACCATTAATTCATATGAAAAAAAAATAATGTGATTTAAAAGAGTATATCATAGTCTGCTCAGATGATGTAATGGTTAGAATGGCCAACTCACACGCAGACGGATCCGGGTTTGATTCCTGGTATGAGCAAAGAGAGTAGAAAACTCTTCATTAGAACAAATTACTCTTTGCATTCAGCAGCTCACTTGGTAAACCCTAAGCTGAGGAATAAATTGGGATTGGGTCGTTCTATCGGCTGATTGAAAATAAAGTAGTGAAGGAAAGAGTAGCCTGTCAGCATAGTACAAGTTTTTGACTTGAACTGCCAGGTCAAAATATGTATATTACTGATAGAAAAAAAAATGTCCCTTGAATGTAAAGCTACGCAAAATAAAAAAAATTCTCTTTTATAGATAATGGAAGGGAAGAAAGGAAAAGGAAGTATTTCATTTTCAACTTTCATCAGGATACTCTTTTTTCTTTGATAGCTTGCCATTTAGAAATTTTGCCACTTAACCCCCCCCCCCCACCTTATGTGACTTATGTTCTAAATGCTGAAAAATTAAAAATGAATGAACACAAAAGACACTGGTATTCCAAAGGAAATTATGAATCACCTCCATCCGTATATGCTATTTTTTACCACAGAAATTAAGCTATGGTAGTGGTAAAATCTGGTTACCTCGACGGAAATATGACCAGTATATTATTTATTTCCTGAAAGGGAAGAAAAAAAATTACAGGCTTTCCTCCCAGGAAAATCGGACACACGGTCCAATGGGGGAGTCGGGCAGGTTTTTGGTCATCACTATCTTAACTTTAAACTTAGCTAGTCTCATTTACTGACCCGTTCGTACCAACATTGTTCCTTTCACCATAACATCTCATTTGTTCAGAAAAGAAAATCTTTCTTACTTCTATCACCAAAATCCCGCATGTTCTCAGTATGGTTTGAACCATAAATTTAAGATTAAGAAACAACAACAAAAAAACATGAACATAAACTAAGGGATCAATTAGTTATAAATTTACATTGCAAATTGAACCATCCAATAAAACCTATTCAGTAGAGCGGGGAAATTTGAAAAAAAAAACCAGAAAACAAAATTTTCTTCACACGTTGAGGAATATATGTAAGCAAACTTTCAAGTTTCTACTATAAATGGTTAGGGCTGTGTGAAATCCAGATAGAGACATACATATAAATGTCAGAATACATGAATAACCTAAATCCAACAACAGCGGATAAACTGGTCTGTTGTGGGTCATCATCATCATCATGATCCGTCTTTTAACGTCCGTCATTGAACAGACCTTCCACAGGATTCGCTACACTTCTCTGTCATGGGCGTCGCGGAGCCAGTACTTTCTGAATTTGTCTAGTTCATCTCTCCATCTTGTATTCTGTTGGCCTCGGTTTCGCATGTTATCTCTGGGGATCCATATTGTGAGTAGCAATGTCCATCGGTTATCCGCCATTCTTGCAACAAGGCCAGCCCACAGCCATTTGAGATTTTTAATGGATTCTGTGTGGTAGCGGTGATTAAAAATTCAAAAAAAATTTTTTTTCCCAAGGATAGAACCTTTGAGCTCAAAACTTTGCACATTGTTTTTGTCATTGTCACGAGATTGTTGGTAGAAGCAGTGATTGCGTATGCAATGACAGTTGCACTCCTACTGCTGACATTTGCAACATCAACTAACTCTATAAAATGTTGATGTTTCACTTTTGTAACCCACTTGGTTCTCGGAATAAATCCTATCCTATAATCCCATGTTTGAGTGGTTCATCTGAACATATTGTGTTCACCCAAATATTGCACTCCTACTATCATTTACAATGTCAACTTACACTAAAATGTTGATGTTTCACTTTTGTAACACTTGGTACTTGGAATAAACCCTGTCCTCTGATCATGTGTTCGAGTGGTCCCTCCGAGCACATTGCATCCACCCCAATATGACAGTTACCATAACAACTTCCTTCCTCCCCACAACTTCCTTCATCCCCCACGCCTTTATACTGCATTCCCTTGAGTTCTAACCAAATAGATGGGGGATTGTTTGCACAATAAAATGCTGCTTCACTGGACATTCACATCATAATAATTAATTGCGAAGAACACGGTGACACTGGTCAAATTACAAATCTAATTAATAAAGACATTTCCTATTCAACAGGTTGCACAATACTTCTTCTGTCACTATTAAACCACAGGAGAGAATTGGATCTAGTTAAGTAGTGACATGTCATTGTGAAATAATATATATGTGATGTTATGCCGAGTCGCGAAATTGCTTAATTGGTGAATAAAACTATGTATCTCCTTGAAGGAATTCATTTTTTTATATAAACTTTTGATAGTGAAAAAATAGTTATTTGATCTTTGTTTTGATTCAATAATCTTTTAATTGAATCAAATCTATGAATTTCCTGTATAAAAATTAAGATTGTGTAATTACTTTTTTTTCAACAAAAGAAATACAGTTTTATTTCAATGATACATCTATTCAATCAAGGACAAAATCAATCATATTTTACAATCAAAAGTTTATATAATCAAAAAATAAGTAGATAGGTAGTTTTATTTGTGAATTAGGCAATAGCATCAATTTGATGTTACATATATACATATACTCTCTATGTATATCTAGATGTTATTAAGAAACCTATCAAAATAAAGCTAAAAAAGGTCAAAAAAGCTTTTTTTTTCCAAAATAAAAAATAATAATTTTAGAATGGATTTAGTGGAGTACTGATGCCAATTTTCAAATCTGTAGACAAAATAGTATGGCCAGAAGCACTGGATCACATAAACAAATGTATAAAAAAAGATAGGAATCTTCACCATCTTTGATGGCTAGGGTATTTCAATACATATAAAACCAATGATTGGGCTTTTGGTCATGTCCATTGGTGGCCTTGATTGTCCTCGCTGGAATTCTCTCTTGGCCATTTAATTTTGCAGAAAGGTTAGAGTTTTAGATCATTGTAGAAAGACCTGGGGAAATTGTTCTGCCAAGAAAGATGGAAATTTCCTCTGCAGCGGATATCTCAAACACACCCCCTCAAGCCTTTCAAACTAATTCTTAATTGAACAACCATACCCACCAAGGGTGGCAAAAGATTCTATCTAGTGGCATATGGTGCTTTGTATCATTGGTGTGCTCTGAGCTACAGATACACAAAAACGAAGCAATATCATTTGATTGAGGTTTGTAACATCGAATGAGCGTGGGTGTGAAACTTTACAATTTTCAATCGGGACTACCTCCCCTACATTGTACCAAAAAAGATTTTACTGTCTATTTTTTTTTATAGACACTAAAATAATTTTGAGTTTTTGAGCATCCATAAATCAGAGAACTTCTGTTATACAAAGCACTGTACACTACTGGTTCTACCCCTTTCTTATATGTGTGTGTGTGTGTGTGTGTAATCCATGGCTCCTTACAGATTTTTCTAGATTTTTTTACCCTTTTTCAGATGTTTCTAGATGTTTTTGCTACTCCATTCTTGATGTTTCCAGAATTTTTTTTTTTACTCTATTTTAGATGTTTCCAAGTGAAAAACACCAGTGATGTCATAAATTGAATTCATTCTGACCATATCTATTCTTTAATGGAATTTTTTTTTTTTACATGACTTCAAATTCTGATGTTATGACCTTTGTATTATGACATATAAGACATTACAGTCAATAATTGGACATTATTGACTGTAATAGCGAGTCTTATATGTCATAATCCAAAGGCTTGAAAACTTTCCTTTATCATTGACAATTGTGTTGGCCTTGATACTTTGTCAATGTTTGATTGGGTCAACAGCTAAGCATCCAAATATTCAAGCAATCACCTTGAGAGTGACAAGTTATACTTAAATGAATTTTTCTGTTGCATACTCTGGACTGGAGTCACCAGACATTTCTTGTCTGGTATTGCTTTATAGACAGTGACTCGTCTGAGCAATGGAGTCAAGTATGTGAAACATGAGAAGACACAGGTTTCATTACATATACTACGTTTAATTTGCTGCTATTCATTCAAATTTTATCCCAAGTTAGTTGTCTGCTAGTAATAATGGTGTCTGTTCTTTTTAAATAGACGAGCAGGTTAGTGAGAAATGTTTTTGTTACTTGACTGCTGCTAATTAAAGAAGCCAAAATCCTTATTCTTAGTCCTTTAAATAGAATATGTGAATGATTTTAGAAGTATACTAGTAGGACTAAGTTAGTGAAGTATAGCTTTTTATTAAAAGAAAAAAGAAGAAATGATCTAATATTTTAGACTAGAAGTCTAAAAACAATTACATATATTACATAATTGAAGTTCACTCAATAGAGACTGTCGTATGACAAGACTCTTTTTAGAGCATGCTGTGTTGGGGAGATCAATTAGAATATTGGAAAAAGGGGTGATCAATCAATAAGTAACTTCTCTCTCCCTTTAGTGGTGATCAGTAAAAAAAGGCCTGAATTTTCAAGAAACAAGCATGAATGCTCTTGGAAACAAACTAAGTGATTAATTTAGCATAAACTTACATTGCAAATCGAACCTCTCCCCCGGCTAAAAAACAATCTAGGGTGGGAATTTTCAAAAAAAAAAATCGTTCTTTTTTTCCTAGACACAAGAAGGTATAAATGTTCAAATTTTCAGTCCCATGGCTCCAGTGATACAGCCTGTATGTAGGATGTATAGATAGCCAAGCCAGATCAACTTAAAAACTGAAGAAACCTATGTTGATAGTTTTGGCTGATGAATTCTACGACATACATGATTTCAGAAATATACAAGTAAAACTACCAAGTGACGTCTAGCTTCTTATCTAAAATAAATTAAAAGTACATTTTTGACTAAAAATCTAAATACATATGCATATAAGTTTTTTGCTTCTACAATTACAAGATGTTTACAAAGAAGCCTTCTGAAATTATCAAAGTGGGATTAGATTTATCTAATGTTAAAAGTATTCAATAGAAAATACATTGCATATTTCAGATAGATCATTCAAACACTTTATGTATATTTTAGTATACTCGTTAGGATTGCTAACAATTACTTTTTTGTACACATTGGGCAAGTATTAGGACAGGTCTGCTTAGTCACTTAATGGAAACCGTCAGGTGACCCACATCTTTTGGCAGCATGTTGTGTTGGGGGTTGTTTAATTGAAATATTTGATTGAAAAAGGATGATCAATGAATAAAAATAAATAATAAATCAATTAGCCATTTGCTGGATCACCCAAAAAGTCAAAATGCAGCAGGGCACAAACTAGGGACAAATTTAGCATAAACTTACATTGTGAATTGAGCACGCATTTAAAGACCTATTTGAAAAGGAATTATGAAAAAAAAAAAACACAAAAATATTTTTTCTAGACATAATAGTGAGTAAATGTTTAAACTTTCAACCCTCTAACTCTCTGGTTGATGCATTTATACATACATACATACATACATACATACATAGCTAGCCAGACCAACTTAAATACTGAAGAAACCTATGTTGACAGTTTTGGTTGACAGTTTGTAATAAATCATGTATGCAAAATTTGAAAATTTCTCTGATGCATTTAAAAAGATTTACTGAATGGAAGTGCAGAGTGACCTACTGGTTAAAGGCATGAGGAAAGGATTCAATAGGTCGAGTTCAAACCCTGGCAGAAGCAGTTTGTATTCACTTAGCACTAATGCCCTTAGGTGAGGCATGAATCCATCTCTTTACCCCCTGAACTATACGTGAATAGTTCAGTGGACTAGTCTCCCCCACCATTAATGACAATCAGTTTAGGTGACAGAACACTCTGTTTCCAAACTGACCTCAAGAAAGATGGCTTCATCAGACTCTGGCCCCTGACACGGCCATGATGAATGATCATCCATGGTACCCCAATGATCCTGCTCTGGGTTACAGGATAGGTAAAAAGGTAAGGTGCAGAATATAGAAAAACAATACACTCCCCATTAGATTTCTTCCTAGCTTTTTTTCTGATATGACAAGATGTGCAATATACTACGGGTAGAGTTTTAATGATTTTCACCAACATAAAACTTGCATTTGTCTGGGAATGAAGTCATATTAATATAAATGGAAGATCCTGTTTTAAAAGAAACAAAACAAAGGGCTATACGTCACATTTGTTGACCTGGCAGTGGCAGTCAACACTGAAGGCTGACTGGGTCTTTAAAAATCTCCTGCAAATTTGGTTGCCCACCAATAGTTAATATAGTCAATATAGTTATTCAACTGCATAAAGCACAGCTCGGAAAAGCTAGAATCAACAGTAACATTTCAAGGCCCTCCCCAATTACTCCAGTACTATTTTCAATATTCCTTTGCACAATGTTCAAAAAGTGGCCCCAGAGAAGATTGATAATGTGTAATCAAGTGACAACTTGTTAGATCTTGAGTGACTCAAAGCCCACACTTGGACTACAATAAAACTAGTGAGGGAACTTTTGTTTGCAGATGCTGCAGCTATAGTTGCCTAGTCAGAGCCAACCCTGTAAAATAAAATTGGTTTATTGATACCAAACTATTAACCGCTAAAAAGAAACATGGTGTATAAGAGGTCATGAGTTCAGGGATTTGATTTGGATTGAAGTAGGCGTGGTTGCATGTTCAATGGGTCAGCCTCCAGTATTGAGGGTCATGAGTTTGATTCTCACTTGGAACTTATCCTTTACTCTGTCCTTAATGTATTTGCTCACTGCTGAAGGGAACCCAATTAAGATGAAAGTACATAGGAGCAAGACAATGAATAATAATGATTTACAATATTTCATCAAATAAAATTAATTGAAATTAAGGTAACATCCTGCTTTGCAAAGGACTCTTTTGTCTAAAAGTCAGTCTGAAGAAAACTGTCATCCTCCAGTAACCTACACCTTGACAAGAGTACCATCCACTTTCCATATCTATTAGTTCAACTAAACTGAATATAGTTCGGGATTTTACCTACTTGGGATGTGTCATATCCATGGATACCAAGCTAGATGACGGACTGGCAAGAGAAAACGAAGGCCTTGATAAACAACACAAACGTCTGGATCAATAAGAATCTAATAAAACACACTAACGTCATTGTGCTGTCTACTCTCCTTTATGGCACTGAATCTTGGGTCATTTATCAATGACACGAATACCTCATTGTACATATCAGACAGCACTGCCTCTGCACCATTCCAAAAGTTTGCAGAAGTGACTTCATTCCAAATATTGAAGTCCTCAAGCACCACATGCACTGAGGCCACGCTGCAAAAAACACAGATGCACTGGGTTGGCCACGTATTGAGAATGGAAGACTATCAACTTCAGAAGACACTACTGTTCAGTAAGCTGACCTCTAGTAATTGAAACAGAAGGACACCACAGAAGAGCTGTGGGATTCCCTTGTAATGACCCTCGTCTCTTGCATAATTGACTACCAGTAATGAGAATCGGAGGCTACCGACAAGTAGACATGATGTGATGAGGTCTTTCAGGTGATCTCCCTTGCTAAATCCAACTACAGGATTAGATCAGAGGAAAGGAAGTAAGGCTATAAACTTGGTGTTTCCCCTAGCTAACATTCCTCCTGCACCTGCTGTAGATAGAATGCCTTGTCTTTAGCAAACCTCATCAGACACTGGCAGTCCGGTGACAAGATTGGAGTCCCTTCAAAGATCTTTGTTGGCCATGATAATGATGATGATGATAATGTTCGCAATATACATGACCATAAATTTCCATAACTTGCTATGAATATTCATTATATACATCTATATTTTATATCCATTTTTTCATATCTCTTCAACTTCTTTATTGACCTTTCGATATCATTATAGGAATCTTCACCCTCAGTATCAAGCTGCTCAATAAGCCAACTGAATATTCACCATTCATGAATCTATTAGAAACCATAAACCAAAATTGTTTCTCCTGCTTCTCAATGTGGCTGGCTGGCTGGCTGGCTGGCAGGCCTGAGACGGGCACCTGCCGCAGCCATCTGACGCGCTGTCTGGCTGGCTGGCTATCTATGCATGTGTTATGCGTACAGATTGCAACAGTGGAAAAATATTCTAAAAATTCCCCAAACAGGTTTCTAGTCAGGGTTAGAAAATACAATGTAAATTTATGCTAAATTGATCTCTAAATTTTTGTCCAGCTGTGTACATACAAGTTTTTTTTTCTTTTTTCAGACTTTTTAGACATCTTAGGCGAGAAAAGTAATTTATTCAATGCTCACCCCTTTTTCCAATTTTCTAATTGATCACTCCCCAACACACGACATGCTGCCAAATGATGTCGGTTATGTGACGGTCTCTATTGAGTGACCAGCCAGACCCTTTTATAAACTATTACTCCTACCAGTATGCCTTCTAATCCCACAGTTTTCTCATCTCACTAATTGTTGAAAAGTGGATACAAAAAGTCATTTTATTCTCCAGTTGATCATCAATGGTTTAAAACAGAAATATGAAATATATTTCAACACAATCTCCTACGACCAGTCCTGTTAGTGGATAAGAAAAATTCCCCCAAAGTGTATATATATATATATATATATATATATAGGCCTCCAGCAGCCCTGACAACACAACTTACCCACAATGCATAGCTGTGGCAGTAGACTCTGGTTCCACATGGGAAATTTTAATACACGCAGCACACACCACTGATGATGGGAAGAATCCCGAAACATGTATGGACATTTTACTCATAAGGATTAATAAACCTTACCTCCTAACACCTCACTCCCAAGTCTGTCTCACTCTCTACTGTACACATTATATATATATATATATATATATATATATATATATATATATATATATATATATGACGAATTCATCATGAGTATATATACATATACCTAAATGTATGGATATGAATCAGTGGTGGCGTTAAGTTCAACTTTGCACCCCTCCAACAAATTTGGGAAGATTATTAAAAAAATTTTTTTCCGCACAACTTATCAGATTCGTTGAATTATTTCTTAGATTTCCCAAGGTTCGTTAGATATATCGCACCCCTGGAATCCCCCCCTCCTCTCCCATTGCAGTATCTACGGATCCTACATGACACCTCAGATGTGAATATCGATGCTGGCTCTGGTCATAGTACCTACATTCCTAATGACATAATCCCAAATGTTGGACTCCCAGAAAAACACGATCCCCAAGGTTTAAAATCCCTCAAAAAATAGTTCTCAAAAGATATTTATCCACGGTTTTAAAGATGGATTTATTTGAAAGACATATCAAAACACTTTCTTCTTAGAAAAATAACCCTGAAAAAACAAACCCTAGTGCCAACCTCTTTGTATTCCATCGTGTCATAGCAAATATAGTAAGAAAGATCTGTGGATCCATGGATTGAATCAGATACCTGAAAAAAAAGCCAGAGGATACAATGACCAAAATATAGAGACTATAACAATTAAGATAAGGATAGCAATTTGAATAAATCAGTGGATAATTATAATAATTCCTCAACTCAGAAATACAGACAGAAAATCTCTGTTTTTATTGCATAACATGGGTGTCTATGGATTGCAAATGGGGCATTGTCCCCCCATGGATTAGTCTTTCTCATAGAGGGCTTGGAAATCAGAATCTTATAGTCAATGAAAAATAATGATACTTAGACAAACTAAATGAAGAAAGCAAGAAGGTTGGTCTCCACATGAATTTCAGCAAAATAAATGACATGTCAAACAAACATGTTGAGGACAAGGACACATGATCACAATCAAAAAATACAGAACTAGAGTAAGTAGACCACTACATCTACCAAGGATAGTGAATCTCTCTGAAATCTTCTAAAGAAGGAGAAATAAAGCAAAGAATCACACTAGGTTGGCAAGCTTGACTTTCAAGAACAAGAAAATTCCAGTAGTCCTAAGAACGAAGAGTATACAACCAATGCATCCTCCTGATAGTCACCTATTGAGCAGAGACATGGAGACTAATCAGAAGATTCACCCACAAACTAAAAATCATGCAATGCTTATGTGAGAGAATCATCTCAACCTCGCATGGAGAGATCATAAGACAGCACTGTATATTAGAGAAAAGACAGCAGTACGAGACATCATAAAATCCATTAGAAAACTCAAATGGCAATGGGCTGGCCATGTTGCAAGAATGTCAGACGACCGCTGGACATCACGAGTCACAACATGGATCCCCAGAGATCATACACTAAATTGTGGCCGACAGAAAGTAAGATGGTCTTATGAGCTAGACAACAGATGCTAAAAGACTGATGATGATGTAACCCTAATCAATGTACCGATATAAACATATGTTGTTATTATTTGATAGTAACAGGCTTGCCACCAAGATATATATGAATATATCCTATAGCACACCCGTATAACCCCACCCCCGGAAAGTGGTAGCGGATGTCCATGTTGTATAAATCGTATTTTGTGCAAGTTTCATTTAAAAACAAAATCATGTTTTGCTCGGCACAAAAATTGAAAAAAAGGAAATCATGTAACACTGCCACCCACCCAGAACGTCGGGTTTACACTGAACTTCAAAACTTCACTGAGGGTGTTTATTAGATATTATACCCAGCTTATAGGCATATCACTGATAATTATGTATAAAGTTTGTTTTGGCTACAGGGGAATAACATAAAATGTAAATCCAGTAACAATGAAGAAATTCGTAAAAAAATATATCATATAAATCTATTAGCAAATAGGCTTGGTTAGTCATTCAATAGAAACCATCATATGATGAACTTGTTTTGGCTGTATGTTATGTTGGGGATGATCAATTAAAAATTTTATAATAGAGGTGATCAATGAATAAGTTATTCTCCTTGCCTTTCGTTGGGAAGTGATTATCAAAAAGCCTGAATTTCCCTCCAAAACAGGTGCAAATGCTGTTGGTTACTGACTAATGGGTCAATTTAGCATAAACTTAGACTGAAAATTGAACCTTTGCAAAAAAAAGCCAGGGGTGGGGGGTTAAAGAACAAAAAAACCTGTTTTCTCTAGACATGATAGAGAGTAAATGTTTAAATTTTCAGCCCTCTAGCTCCATTGATGTGGCCTATATGAACGATATATATGTTCATACATATATTACCAGCCAGACCAACTTGAAAACAGGAGAAATCTATGCTGAGAGTTCTGTTTGATGGTTTTCTAACTGTAATTCTGAGTGAAATTATGAATCACTTCCACCTACCCTGTTGGGTGGGTTTATAACACTCCCACCATTGGTATCTATGTGTAAAGTTTATTTTGGCTAGAATAAAATAAGATATGAACATTCCAACCCCAGATCTGGCCTTTAGATAACCATAATCAAAAAAAAATCTTTTTTCGAAAAATGTGGCTTTGAAGTATAAAAGCTATGTCTGTATAACCGTCCAATGTTGATCAATGCTCCATTATGATTACAAACATAAACACATACCACTATTTCACTCCAATTTGTATTTTGTAAGCATCTACACATTGGCGATTGATCCAGGTGAGCAATTATGTAAATATATCTCAGGATGGGGAGAATTCCTGCCTTGCTTAGTTCCAGGTCTCTGTTGGACAAGTTGTAGCATTGGTGAGGCTCCCTCTGACATACTGGGGGTCAAAACACCAGAATGATCAGATGAGAGATGTACATGGTGTTGCTGAAATGTGAATGTCATTTGGACTAGGAGAGCAAATGAGATTTATCTATTTATTTAATTTTGAATTTAGAAATCTCACTAGTACATGACATGGTCTTCTGAATTGTCTTTTCACTCTCATATATATATATATATATATATATATATATATATATATATATATTATTGTGTCATCCACAGACAGCTGTTTCGTTGTATTACAACTCTTCAGTGTGGCTATAGACTATCCATCATCCCGTCCAGTACCACGAGGTAGGATCGAAACCTTAGCTTCAGATCCAGAGGCTGGTATCCTCCCTCTGCGCCATGGAACTGGACAGTCAGTAAGGTTGAATTTAAGCAATATATTTATCAACGCATAGATTCCCCATCCACCAGAGTGCTCCATTCCATGTTGGAAGATATATATATATATATATATATATTTCACAAAACTACAAAAAATTAAATACCCCTTCCCCCAAAAGATGACCACAAAGCAAATAAGCAAAAAGCATCCAAGACAAACTAAAAATCAACAATAGAGATAGGAAAACGACAAAAAAAAAAAATGCTTACATACAAAGACATATGAGTATGTAAGCAAAGGATTACAAGCTTGACTTCATAAACAAACCCACAATGATACTCATCAACCCCACCAAATCACAGATAGGAAGGATTAGTAAGAAAATATTAGAAAATATAAGTAATAGCATCAAACAATAGCTACAACTAATCCAATAGATTAATACCAATGATGCCATTACCTGGTTTAGCAACATTAAGAAGAAAAATACTTGCACCTTTATATGATTTGACATCATGGACTTCTACTCCCCTATACCCAAATACCCATGGGATTTGCTGAAATCTATACCAATATCAACAACAAAGACGTAGAACTAGTCAAACATTGCAGACAGACGGTACTATTCCGCACTCAAGAACAATAGACTAAAAAAGACATCTACAGTATTAATGTCTCTATGAGCAAGTTTGATTCAGTTGAGATGACAGATCTAATCAATCTGTATGTTTTATATAACCTCATCAGAAAAATAAATTTATAAAAATATAGGACTGTACCAAGATGACGGCCGACTAATCATAGAAAATAGCATGCACAAAAATATGAAAATATTAAAGAATATATCATGAAAGGAATAAAAAATGAACTTTAAAGTTGAAATCAAGACTAATGTTAAAATTTTACACTTAGATGTCACTTTTAATTTAGATAAGAACATCCATGAACCATATTAAAAAGAAAATTCTGTGATCAAATACTTTGATACTAGTTCAAACCAACCAAACAAAATCATTAATGCAACCCCCGAATCTATAGAAACTAGACTAATACATAATTCCTCAAATTGAATGATATTCAACAAGGTTAGAAATTAGATTATACTAAAGCCCTAAAAAATAGTGGTTTTACCAAAATAAACTTTAAATATGATAAAAATGTAAAATCCAACAGCAAAAAACAAAGAAAAAAACAAAAAATAGAGGTAGAAAAATCTTCTGGTATACACCACCATTCAACCTACAAGTAAAAACTAACTCAGGAAAATTATTGATCCAATTAATTGAAAAACGCTTCTCCCCAAGCAACTCACTGAGCAGAATATTTGACAAGAACAAACTAAAAATTTGCTTTAGTTGTATGGAAAATTTTGATACACTCATCACAAAACACAACAATAATATAATTAGAATTAACACTAAAGAAGAAAGCATTAATAAACTAGACCGCAACTGTACAAATAAAAATAAATTCCCTTTGCAAAACAAATGTTTCAAATCAAATATTATATACCAAGCCGAAATATCAATCCAAGAGAACCTCTAAAAGTGAAGAATTATATAGGAATATTGAAAACACCCTTTACACTCACATTAGCCAATCATATATCATCCTTTACCAGTGAAAAATATTGAAATAGTACATAACTGTCAACATATTATTGGAAAATGTGTGATCACAATTTTAAACCAAATGTAAAATGGAAAATTTTAAAACAAGCACACATACGCCAAAATATTAAAACTCCTTGCCACCTATGCCTAAAAAAGAAATTTGAAATCCTTAGTTTTGCCAATAAAACAAAAAGCATAGATTTATTTAACAGAAAAAATGAAATTGCATTAAAATGTCGGCACTGGTCAAAATTTCTATTAATGAACATAACTCAATAACCAACAGATAGATCTACCAAAAACGACAAACATAGATATTTTATTCATCAAGCCACCTCAAAGAACTATCCAATCAACATAATCAGCTTAGGCATGAGGATGTAGACCAAACCCAAGATAATTATACAACCCACTGAAGTCATATAAAAGGGATCCTAGCATGGGTAAATAAATCTAAGTAATTTAAGTCAGAATAAAACACTCCCATAGAGAATACACACCAACAACCACTGATACTGTAACTGCTCACACCATACTCCCCCCCCCAACTTGTAATTTACAACCACCAGTAAACAGACACAAACTACAAATCAAATAAAATAAAATCCATCCACATAGACACACCAACAAAAAAATGTCCCAATCAGGAATCTAAAATAATCCTGATCATTTGCCTGATGAAGCCTAGATAGGGCAGAAACATAAACATGCTTAAATAGCAAATCTCTATTCTACTATATTTCTAGCTTTACTGTAAACCAACTTAATTTTCAGAGTTGAATATATTGAGCATTCTATGAGATAAACCTATCATACATCAGATATTATAAGTTATATAGCATCCCTGATTTGTGCTGTGTGATATATATATATATATATATATATATACAAATATATATACATATAGATTTCTACCAAGAATTAAAAATGCATGATCCATAGTCTATGGACAATAAAGTATGCATATACTTCGAATTTTCTAGTAAAATAATGGAATACTTACCTTTATGTTTGTAGTAGTAACTTGTTTTTGATACAAAATACTAGTTAACAAGATACATTGTTTGAAAGCTGATGAAATTATTTTTCCAGTGATATGCCTATACACTTATCTCTACTGAGAAATAAATCCATAATCTGTAGACTGTGGGCAATCATTATCGATTTAGCATCCGTAGGTGGACATAGATCTTCTCCAAGATTTGTCAGGTATCACCAAACCAATACTTCCTGAACTTGTCTAGTTCATCACGCAATCTTATTTTTTGCTAGACCCATTTTTTTCTTTTGCATATGATCTCTGGGGATTCATTTTATTAGTCGTGATGTCCAGCTGTTGTCTGCCATTCTTGCGCTATGACCAGCACATTGTCCTCTGTCTTTTCTTATTAGTTTCTCTTGTATCTCTGACTCTGTTTTCTTATATAATGTGTTGGATTGTGATCTCTCCATGTGATTTTAAGCATGATCCCCTCCAGTGCACATTATACGGTTCTCAGTTAGAGGGCCTATGATTTGGTTTAGGTTCCATGTTTCAGCTCCATAGGTGACTATTGCAAGGATGCATCAGTGGTAAACCCTACTTTTCAGGGCGAATGGGATTTCCTTGGTCTTTGATTGGTCAAGATTGAGCTTGCTCAACTGAAAGGTTGCCAACCAAGAGTTACTCGTTGCTTGTTTTTCTCTGCTTTTGAGGATATTTGTTGTCCTAGGTAGATGTAATGGTCTACTTTCTTCAGCTCTGCGTTTTCGATTTTGATTGTTGTGTCTTTGTCCTCAACATATTTGCTGTACATGACATTTGTCTGATCGAAATTCCTATTCAAATTGCTAGCTTTTTTAATTCAGTTTGTCTAATATTATTTAAAGATCATAGAACACCTCAGCAAAAAGGAAAATATCGTCAGCAAATCTGAGATTGTTTAGGTATTTGCTGTCAATTTTGATTCCTTTATTTTCTCAGTTTAGGTTCCGGAAGATCATTGTAAGGCAAGCTGTAGAGACTTTGGTTAAGCTGGTATTGCCTCATCTTATCCCTTTTTTGAGCTAAAAGAGCTTAAAATCTTTAGGTAGTCTGATAAAGGGACCATTGTTGGGAGGTATGTTGCAAGGTATATACGGGATGTATGCTTTGTTGTATGATAACATCAATGACCTTGGGGATTACCACTGAGTTGTAAGCTTTCTTGAAGTCAACAAATACTACAGTGAATGGCATTTTATATTCTGCATCTTTCTGTTTTAGCTGATTTACCAAATGGAGATGATCAGTGGTCCAGTAACTTCTGAAGCCAGCCTATGTCCATGGTTAGTTCTCATTTTAGTGATACGGTTGGTGATCATTTCAATAAAAGTTTGTTGATGCAGTTGAGTAGGATTATTGGCTTGTAATTGTTTAGATCTTTTGGGTCTAGGCTTAATATCGTAGTGTTCTAATCTTTTGGTTCTGAGGCGTAAGTTTCCTATTGATGCCTGATATGCTCATTTTTATATTACTTACACAAATAATTTTTATATCAGAATTTTCTTTGGTCTTTCTTCTTGGTAATAATGCAAAGATTATCACAATAAAATCAACATTTTCAAATTTCAAGCATTTTTGTGTCATCTTTTAGTCAATAGTCAGTAGCTCACCCTACAATGACACTTAAATAAACCGTGCAGATTGGAACTATCCTGTGCTAATAATAAAAGACACAGAACATTATGAAGCAGATTTGGAATCAGCATCCTTGAATCATGTTGTATCAATTGTGGAAAGAATTCTACTCAAAAGTGACTTCCATTGTTTCTAAAAGGGCCAATTTTTATATTTGGACCTGATTATATTCTGTCGATTCTTTTTCTTTTCCTTTTTTAGTCCATGTCACTAAACAATAACTGACCATGTTTGTGAACATTGCAAAATAATGAAAATGGAAATTAGCAAATCATCCCCGAAAGTGACTTGTTATAGAATTAATCAAATTAAAAAAATATTTGTCATTCAATTAGAAAATTGAATAAAATGATATTCAACGCAGAGACAGAAAACTTTGACCAATTAACAACATTTCTCTCCTTGCCTGCTTGAAGCCATTGATAATGACCAAAACTTTCAAGAAAAAAAAAAGATTCCTGGGGTGGAATTAGTCAAATTAGAAAACATTTTTCATGATTCTTAAAGAGACTGATGTGATTAAAACAGAATAATTCAAATGATGTCCACAATCACACCAATACTTTGCTCATGGGTGCCCAGCGCCACTTTTCTGGGGGCACAAAAAGTATACGTCCTGGCAGTGTGGAAACAGAACCTTATATTTCCAGTGGTGGGACTGAAAGGTATGTTCGGAATTTATCTTAGTTGCACTGGTACACAATAGGCATTCTACTTACTATTCGTAGAGTAAGCAAGTATGACTTGCTGTATGTTCCAGATGTCGGTGTTAAATTTGACCATTGACAAAAGGGCGTGACCTGAACCAGGGATGACATCAGCGAATAACAATATAGTCTTCTTATATGGGAACATCAAGTTGGGGTTACATGAAAGAATTGTACTGCACCATTATTGTTTATTGATGATAATGTTCCAACTTTTTGACCCTTCAAGTGAGAAGTCCTGATCTGGTAGGGTGGGTAAATATCCTCCCTAGCGTATGCCCATAACTCTGTTGGTTGAATGATACTCAAAATGGTTCCTATGAATTTCTATGATATTTTAACTCTTGAATTCATATAAAAATATTTGAATGTACATTTCAAAGGTTGTAAATACAGCTTAAAGTTATCTCACTTTGATTTTTAGGTAGATTTTTAAAAAAAATTCTCTTCATAGAAAAGTTTCATTATTTTGATACTCTTCAGAAAGGAGTTCCAATGTGTATAGGAGTGGCTTCAAGCAGAGTTCAAATAAGAGTTAATCGTAAGAAAACTGACCTCACCGTTTAATTTTGTTATTCATATATGCTTGTATTGTGAAACCAGATGAAATCTTTTTGTATAAATTTTCTAGATGACATATCATTGGTGCAGTAAAAGAGTTTTGTCAGAGACGTCTCTGACATATAAATAAGGCAAATCTAAACCAGACATTTTTTTCATAACAGCTTTACTGATTGGTTAACTCAACAATGCTGATATATATGTTATGCGGGATTGGTGAAATTGCTTGATTGGCAAAATTTACTTGTTTTTTGTAAAAAAAGTTTTATATCATTTTGATTACATAAACTTCTGATCATAAAGAATAGTTGTTTAGTTGTTTATTTTGAAGAAAAAAAATCAAAACTACATATTTACTTATTTCTTGTGTAAATGTCTGATTTTATAAACTTTTGATTGTAAAAAAATAGTTGTTTTATATCCATGTTTTGATTACATGAAATTTTGATCCAATTGAAACCATACATTTATTTTTTTTGAGAAAAATTAAAATTTCATCAACATATCTATTTCTATTGGCTCTCATAAACATAACTTACAGCAAAGCATAAATGGGCAGTCAGTATCAAGTCTCTATGTCAGTCAAGCCTTAGAAATAGGTCACACATAGAATGAAGGATTACTTTTTAGTTTTCCAAAACAGTTAAGATGTGCAATGAGATTTTTATGCCTCTCGCAAGACATGAAGAAACTTGGATTTGTAAATAAAAATCATGGCAAACCACTTTAAAAAAAAAATTGTTCATTTCTCACTAACTAGTGTATAGGCAAGGCTGGGTTTTAAGCGAATTGGACCAATTGCTCCCGATTGGGATCTGTGTCTAAGGGGGGCCCAGGCATTTGGGTATATTTTAGTCTTGTCAAACATGCAATACCTCATTGCAGATGAACAATAATGATTTATAGAGAACAGCAATAATATTGATTTCTTTCTGAATTCTTGAAGATTCAACAATGTTGGTTAACACTGTCTATATTTTGAATTTTTTTTTTATTGTACTTGAATTAAATAATGTTAAGAGAAGTACATAAAAAATTATTTCTATGAAATTTTCAAGCAAACATTTCGATTACTTTCCATTATACAAACTATTAGGATTCTACAGACCTTGACTGGTAACCAGGGGCCCTCGCAAAAAAATGTTTACCAATTGGGCCCCACAGCTCCAAAGGCCGATCCTGTGTATAGGAGTCAATGTGCCATAAAACTAGATTCATAATTGTGGCAAGCACATCATTCAAATAACAACAAACATTCTACCACAAATAGTTACGGTTCAATTTGTCTTGACGTATTTCCCAATGCAATTTTGTGAAAAGGCAGAACATTAATAATGTGTTGTGTCAACAAAATGACAAAAAGTTGCTTTTATTCCTTAGTTCAATCCCTCGTTCAAACAATCCAGTCATCCATTTTTCTTTTAGAAACCGTAAAACCAAAACTGTCACCAAAACTGTCAACATAGGTTTCTTCAGTTTTCAAGTTGGTCTGGCTAGTTGGCTGGCTGGTCTGCTATGTATGTATGTATGTGAGTACGTAAATTTTCAGCCTCTTAGCTCCATTAGTGTGGTGTATATCATGCACACAGGCTGCACTAATAGAGCTAGAGGACTGAAAATTTACCCTTATCATATCTATCAATATCAAGAAAAAACTTTTTTTTTGTTGTGAAATTTCCCCCTAAATAGGTTCATTGTTAAGTTAATCCCTTAGCCTGTATCCAGGATCATCCATGCTTGTTTGTTTTTTTTTGAAAATTCAGACTTTTTAGTGATCCCTGTCCAACAAAAGGTGGGAGAAGTGACTTATCTATTGATCCCATTTACCAATCATTTTTAATTGATCACCCCCAATGCACAACATGCTGCCAAAGGATGATGGTCACTTGACGGTTTCTATTGAGTGACTAACCAGACCTGTATCGTGTTTTTTTTGGAAACTAGATTGAAATTCCATGTTTTCCTGGTGAAACTGGAACTCTGCGATGGGATGTCAAAATCTTCCCTGAGAATAAAATCAATTGGAAACAGCATGAATATTTATGAAGATGTTATTTGAGAGTGATGAATAGGACGAAGCCTGAAAGGTGGCAGATATTCTTTATTTACTTTCATTTTCTCTTTTCTTTTCTTACAGCTTCTCCTTTTTTTCATTATCAATATTGTTACTGAAAAAAATAAAATACAGGAAGTCCCCAGGTTACGAATGAGTTCCGTTTGTAGGTCTGTCTTTAAATCGGATTTTTATGTACAGAACAGTTATGTACGGCACATATCTAGGGTCAGTTAGTCAAATGTTTGTCATAATCTATAGTTTATATTTTACCTTTCTATTCGTGAAAACCATTAAGGAGACAATTAATAATAATAATAATAATAATAATAATAATAATAATGATGATGATGAAAATGATAACAACAACAATAATAATTATGATGATGACAATATGAAGAAAAGAAAAACAAGTTTTTAAAGATGATAACAAACAATACATCTCTGAATTTTTTAGATAAGGTATTATTATTATTTCTATTATTATTCGGACCATCCTCATCTTGGTTGTTTTTCATCTGTTTCGGCCGTTGTACTCTATGGCCTTCATCAGGTATCATCTGGTAGGTGTGGGGAAGTAACAAACTGAACCCTTTAATTAATAATAGAAATAATTATAACAAACAAGATGTTAATATCAACAGGTCTGGTTTGTTACTCAATAGAAACCAACCTGTCACCAGTATCTTTTAACAGCACGCTGTTTTGGCAGTGATCAATTAAAAAATTGAAAAAAGGGGTGATCAATGAATGTTACTTCTCTTCTTTTTTGTTGGGTAGTGATCACTTGGAGAGTCCAAACTTTCAAGAAACAAGTGTGGATGCTGCCACACACAAACTAAGGGGCCGATTTAGTATGAACTTACATTGCTAATTGAACCCTCCATTAAAACCTATATAGTGGGGGATTTTCAAAAATAAAAAAAAGAAGTTTTTTCAAGACATAATTTCAACCTGCTGGCTCCATTGGTGTGGCGTGCATCTATGATACATACATAAATAGCCAGCCAACCAGACCAACATAGAAACTGAAGAAACCTTTGTTAATGCTGACAGTTTTTGATATTATTACTTACAAGTAGTCTTATTTCCATGCTGTTTGGGCTGTTTGAGTTGAACAAGTGTTCAATCTTCATTTCATCGTCACTTGCATCGACTCCAGACAATCTATACTAATGAGGGCACTATCATCATCATCATCATCATCAACAGTCTTTTAACGTCCATTGTTGGACATAGACCTTCCCCAGGATTTGCCACACTTTTCTATCATGGGTGTTGCGGAGCCAGTACTTTCTGAATTGGTCTAGTTTGTTTCTCCATCTTGTATTCTGCCGGCCTCAGTTGCACATGTGATCTCTGGGGGTACAAACATGATAACATGCACACACACACACACAGAGAGCTTTAATGGCAGCTGTGGTCCATCTCGAAAGCACCAACAAAATAGTTATCTCTCCAGCCTATGAACTGTTCAAGACGTGCAAGGTTTTGATGTGCATTGTAAAGTAGTGCACCAGTTGTTATTACAAATTGTTGTCTGAAAGTCAATTAAAAGGAAAATAGGCTTCATGGCAGTGTTACCAAATACGGTTTGTTATTCATAGCTAAAACTGTCTTTAAAAGTTGCTAGAATCAACTAAAATTTTTCATTTCCCCGCTAACTTTATAGCTAGATTTGTTATTATGTTCTCGTGTTGTTCTTAAATGGATGAAAGAGAGAGAGAGAGAGAGAAGTTAACAGAAAAAACAAAGAAAAAAAGAGAGATCGACAGTCAGACAGAGCGAGTGACCAAAAGAGAGAGAGAGAAAGAGAGAGAGATAGAGAGTAGGGGATAGAATCTCCCAAAAAAGGGTTTTAGAAATCTCTCCCTCATTGTAACCCATCAAAATCTGTAACATAACAATCATTATAATCAAGCAAAAGACTACATGTCAGCGTTGCCAGATCTGGCGCCAAAGGGAGATTATCCTAGCTTCATCTCAGAGACTCACCCAACACAGGCATTTAAATAATGTTGAATTTGGAAATCAGGGAAGTCGGGAGGCAGAGATTCAATTCCAACCTCTTTGGTTGTTAATGAATGCAATATTTAGTTACTCAAATTTCTTCTAATAATTCTATGGTTATGAGTAAATTTTGCAAGTAAAATCATATCCAAAAGAATTATTATTAGTGTTTAAATAATACAGAAACTCACAAACAGACACAGACAACCACAATCAAGCCTTGTCATTCCTCTGTCTCCAGCCATTGATATTAACTGCTTAATTCTGAGGACCAAAATAGGTTTGCCTGTCACCAAAATGCAACAATAAGGTTACATGGATTTACATTATTCTGTCATCAAATCAACATGATTCTACAAATAAATATAGAATTTGTATTTAAAAAAAAATTACATGCATATCTTTGAATGAAAATCTTTTAAATTTCCACATTTTATTGAAAAAAAAAGAATAAAATTGTTCAGATTAAACAAAACCTTTCATAACTGTGGAGTCTTGATAACTAGAATGCATTAACAGCTATTAGAGATTATTGTCCTCACTGGAAGAAAAGCCAGGATTATCATTCACTGTTGGTGTTTGTTGTTGTTTTCATCATTGTCATTTCTTTTTTGTGCTCAATTGGATAACTTTGTCATTTCTTAATATATTTCGATTGAATTTTGTACGTGCACATGTGGAGAGATTCTACGTGATGGTGAGTAATTGCCGTTCTGATTGTTTGTTTACATTTTATAGCAACAACGTATTTGTTTCTGATAATAAAAATTCCTCAGATCTTGATCTATTTTGCTGAGATTTGGCTATAATGTTGATGAAATCACTGAAATTGAAAAGGGTGAGTTATGATCAATTCGATTGCTTGATTACATTTTATATGTAAGTAACCATACGTTGGGATGGCAAGCCTTCGGCAGAGCAATCTCAACTTTCAAGAACCAGATGATCCCAATAATCCTAAAAAGAAGAGTATACAACCAATGCATTCTCCTGATAGTCACTTATGGAGCCGAAACATGGAACCTAACCAAGAGACAGACCTTCAAACTGAGAAGTATGCAACGTGCGCTTGAGAGGATCATGCTCAACCTTACATGGAGAGATCACAAGACAGCACAGTATGTAATGTAGAAAACGGGTGTCCATGACATCATAGAATCTATTAAAAAACTCAAATGGCAACGGGCAGGCCATGTTGCAAGAATGAAAGACCACTGATAGACAACATGGATCCCCAGAGAAACCAAGGCCGACAGAACACAAGATAGAGAGATGAACTAAATGACAAATTCAGGAAATACTGGCTCTGCGACGCCCATGATAGAGAATTGTGGCAAATTCTGGGGAAGGTCTATGTCCAATGACGGACGTTAAAAAACTGATGATGATGATGATTTGTTCTCGTGTAAAAAACATTGCACTTCGGAACTGTTTAACTGATTTGGATGAAAATGAAAATTTTTATACAGGTTCTTGGGCACCTAATTACTTGAAATATACGTTTTAAAGAATTTTATGGTTTGGATGAAAAAAAAAAACAGATGTCTTGGAGTTGACAGTTTCAATGAACAAGTAATTGTCACTCTCTCTCTCTCTCTATTTTGATTGTTTTCTCCCTGGGACATTTATACAATAAATCAAAAGTGCTAGAGAAACAAAACAAAAATAAAAAACGAGCATCGCTTCGACAAAGAATTCAGACAGAACAGCTCTGCATCGTCAAAGCATGAGTGAATGGCTGAGCCAATGTAATGGAAACTGAATGTTTATCGTTTTGTGATTTTGATTTCTTGAATCTTTACAGCAATGAAACTATAAGCAGAGTTTAATTAATAAAAAGGTTTTTGATGAAGAGAAGCAAAAGAGAAAGATGAATTGATCTTTGATATAGAATGATTCAAATGGAAAAAGCCGGACGATCAATGCTATTAAATAGCTACAGATTTCAATTACATAGAATGAATTAGACAGATACAAAAAATCTGATGTATAGAATAATATAGAGCAGTGGTTTTGAAACTGTGAAAACTCAAGGCCCTCTTCTATGGGGAAAATATTATGGTGGAGCCCTGTTTTTAGACAGTAATCAAAGAGCTGCAATAATGAATAATAATAATAAACTGTCAACCCCTAAAAACCATATTCATTTTAAAAAGATTAAATTTATTTGAATTCTAATATATTGTATGGGTCAGTCTACAATGGATATTTCTCTACCAATCACAGTGTTAAGTTTAGAAAGAACACTACTTTGGACTCCTAAGAATTATTTGTTGGACCCCTGTTGGTACTCAGACCACCAGTTTCTAAAAAAGAAAAAAATTTCTATATGTATATTTATGTATTCTACATATAAACACGTGGTAAGAAGGTCTAAAATTGATGATTATATTTCCCCAATGAGAATCAAACTTAGATCTTTCACATAACAGACAGGGATACTTACCATGATATTTACCTAAAACTAGGCTGTATAATCTGTCATTATAAGAATTGAAATACTCTATTAGCATCTATTGTAAATTAGTGGCTAACAAGCTCTGGTATTTGTGATATAATAACAGAAACATACATAACTCCCTTTCCACAAAAACTGAGATCAGATTTATAAGCTTGTCTGACATCTATTAATCCATTATGGATAATTGAGAAGGATGACAACCACGAAGAGCCAATCATACCAACAGCAGATTGGGGTCTATAAAAGGTCCAACACTTGTAATATTCTTTTCTTCCTGAAGAAGATGGTTTACACACAGCAAAATATGTCAATGAAATAATTAGATTTCATTTCTAACATCAATTTTGCTTTTTGGTTGTCTTTTTGACAACATACTGTCAGATGAATTAGAATTTACATGTGGACATTGATATTATATATATATATATATATATATATATATATATATATATACACACACATATATATATATATATATATATAGTGGTACCTCTCTTAATGAGGACAATCTGTTCTGTTGAACGAAAATCTACCAAGTGAATAATAAATAAACCAACGGGATATCTGTAATTCGTTCCAAGTAAAAATATCTGACCCCTAAAACATTAACAATAACCTTGTAAATAATTTGTAATGTAGTAAGTACTTTCTAAATAATGTATAAATGCAAATGAACATATGAATAATGTAATAAATGAATAAATAGATATTCTTAATATAATTCAACAAATGTCTGTTTGTCTGCAAATAAGCATCTAGATACTTGATATAAATGTAGATAATTATAAAAAAAATTTAGATGATTCTGGATAATTTTATGAAATTTCATAGCTCTCTTTTTGACAATTGGGACCTTTTGCCAAGAGAAATTTAATTTTAAGAGCTGTTCGCTATGACTACATAATATATATACATATATATGTATATATATTTGTATGCTCTAGTGTCTATTAATCTTATGAAATATACACACATGACTTTGTTTCCATGAATACGGATAGATACACATGCATGCACACATACACATACAAGGGATGATCAATATGTCCGTAGCCTGACACATAATTATCAGCAGATTTGGTCTATGTAATTAATATCCACCACTGAATTGGGTGCACTGACAAAGAAAGAGATTAGATTGAAAAATGAATATTTGTTGTATGAAACAGATGCTTTCTTCATTGTTAGGATTGAAACTTGATGATATATTTATATATATATATGTACATAGTCTAGAAAGCTTTACAGCTTTAAACACTTTTCACATTTTTTTATATCCGTTGTTATGATTTATGTAATTATCTTCAGTGTTTTTTTAATGTTTTATATATACTTTGTCATTACGGTACAATGTGTAAATTTTCTCTTGTTGGGATCATTGTTTACCATATAGCTGTTTCCGGGGATTTTATATATATGGTTGTACATACATACATATATATGTATGTACATAAATACATATATATGTATATATATACATATATATGTACGTACATACATATATATGTATATATATACATATATATGTACGTACATACATATATATATATATATATATATATATATATATATATATATATATATGTGTGTTCATCGGATGGAAAAGTTGTATCGGACATAATGGTGAAAATTTATAGACAACAAGCAGGAATACCTGGCACAGCCTGGGGTAGGAGGGGGGAAATAACTTAAAATGTAGCCAAACAAGAAAAATGTTATTTGATATATTTCTTCTTACACAACACAACCAATGGAAAAACAATTATTTACACTAAGTAAACATGAAAAATTAGCTGCGGAAGGAGAAATATTCCATTACGCAAAAAAGAACAAATGATGTCAACGCTCAGTTTGACAGGCTTCTTAATGCGCTAAAAGTGTTTCTCCCATTGGTTGCTAGGATCCAACCCTAAAACAATCGATATAGGGTTGTTCCTGGGGAAAAGCATGGAGAACTCAGGTAAAGGCCAGTGATCTTGACAGTTTTAGCAGATCTCAGGAAAGGTCTATATCCAAGGACTGACATTAAAAAACTGATGATGGTAATGGCGGTTTTATATCAGAACTCAGCTACTCCCATAAACTGTCATCAATTTGAATCCAATGTTATAACCATTGAGTGATTCTCATAATGTAAGACTTCATCAATTTCAGTCCAATGTTATTACCAGTGAGTAATTCCTATGCAGTAAGAACTCATCATATACAGTCTAATGTTATAATCATTCGAATATTCCCATGCAGTAATACCGCATCATTTAAAGTTCAATTCTATAACCATTGGGATATTCCCATGCGGTAAGACCTCATTGTTTTAAGACCAATGTTAAAACCATTCAGATATTCCTATGCAGCTTGACCTCATCATTTTCAGTCCAATGTTGTAGCCATTGAGTTATCCCCGTGCAGTTAGATCTCATCAATTTCAGTCGGATGTTATAACCGTTGAACTGTTTACAATCTATAAGACCTCATAAAATTCAGTCCATTGTTGTTACCTTGAGATAATGGATAATCTTAATTGTCGACATCTATGAAGTTAGTATATCTCTGAATTTTTGAGATGTGGTGGTGGTGGTGTCGTCGTCGTCGTCATCATCATCATTTGGACCATCCTTATCATGGACATATAGCATAGTGGTTACAGAATCAGACAAAATTACTGCAAGTAATCTGATGGTTCTAGGTTCAATCCCAGTGTGAGACAATAATAATACTACTAATGCTAAGAGGGGAGTGCGGTCAATATATCCCTGTCGGTTAAATAAAGAGTTCGTTTGTTACTTCCCCACACCTACCAGATGATACCTGATGAAGGCCATAGAGTACAACGGCCGAAACGTTGTATGAAAAATAACCAAGATGAGGATAGTCCGAATAATAATAGAAATAATCTATGAAGTTTTTGTGGGTCCAGCTGATACTTTGTTAATCACTGCTAATAACAATACTGGTTTGAATACTGTTCCTGTGTTTAGGTTAAATACACTGGTCACCCTGAAGCTGAGGAAGAACACCTTTTCAATTATATTTCATCTGTTATGCGTGTAATGGTTATTATTATCATTGCTATTAATAATCATCACTGCCAACAAAATTCCAATTTAACTACTTATGCTGGGTTTGTGTTATTCATGAGTTCTGATATTTATATATTCTAGCCTTACTGAGGAAAATTCCATAGTTGTTACATTAATCATTATCTCATTCATCTTCACTTTTCTCATCCTCATCCTGTATCTTCTCATTCTCTCCCTTATCCCTTCCAATCTTTGTGGCCGGTCCATGATTTCATGTAAATGTTATAGAAACATGGAATAGGTTCAAATGAAAAATTTTCATCTATTAAACTACCTAATTTTCTTGCCTCCTCTCTCTTTCTACCTTCTTAAACTAACCTCCCTTTCTTCCCTTCTCTATTCCTCACCCCTTCAGTAAATTACCTATATTTCTCATATTTGTGCCCTAAATGAAATAAGGAATATTTTGAATGAAAATAATATCAATCAATGCTACCTACCACACTGGTTTATATACTGTTGTTGGGTGTAGGTTATTTATGTGTTCTGACATTCATATGTATCTATGTATCGGTCCGTACTGTGCTTGGCCTCAACCATTCATGGTTAGAACTTGATATTTTGCGCACACACACTCCCCTCAGTGAGTAGGGGGAATGATCTCTTTGTTTTTTGAAAATTCCCTCCAAAATTATGTTTTAGTGAGGGTTCAATTTTCAAGTGAAAAAGTGAAAAAAAATGTTCTCTACCACGATTTTGATCCATAAAATTGAAAAAAGGTTACTCCTTGATTTTGACCCCTAAAAGTGAAAGAAAAGGCTCCCCTGCAATTCTGACACCTTAAAGAAAAAGAGTTTCTACACCCTGATTTTAACACCAGAAAATGAAAATAAACTTCACTACTGCTTTTGACACCTTAATGTGAAAAAAGAGATCTCCTTCAATTCCCTGATTAACCCCTTTAAGAGATAAAAAAAAAGATCCTTTTTACTTTTGACCCTTAAAAGTCAATAAAAACAATTTCCCCTTTGATTTTGATTGCTAAAAGTGAGAAGAAAATTCCAGCTTTAAAAAAAATAAAAGTTCCCTTGATATTTTGAACCCTAAAAGAGAAAAATAATTCCTCTTGATTTTGGCCCATAAAAAATGGAAAGAAGTTCCCTCAATTTTGAGCCTTAAATGTTTAAAAAAGTTTCATCTTGATATTGACCCCTAAAAGTGAAAAAAAAGTTCCCACTTGATGTTGACTTCTGAAAGTTAAGAAGAAATCCCATCAATTGATATTGACTCCAAAATCTGAAAAAAAAGTTCCCCTTTGATTCAGATCCCTGAAAGTGACAAAAAATCTTTCCAAAATAAGTGTGTTCAGAATGAATGTTCTATGACATATTTATGACATCACAGCATTTTCACTAGCTGGACACAAATTGAGGTTCCAGATCAGTATCAGATCCATATAGTAAATAGAACTCCCCTCTAGAACTCTCAATGTTACAAATCACTCACATTTTGTTCACCCTCTACTCTTTCTCATTCTAGGGGTACCTTGGATTATTTCCCAAGTCACAAACTTGTGTGACAACAAAAGATGAAGGAATTAACTTATTCATTGATCACCTCTTTTTCATCCTCAACATGGCATGCTGCCTAAAGACATTAGTTTCAATCAAGTGACTAACCAGACCTGCTATTTTTTAATCATGAATTTATGGTTCAAACCATACTTGTAATATTCTCATCAAGGTAATTTAATTTCATCATCTCCACAGCTTAATTTACAAGATAAAAGGAAGCATATGGGTGGCCGTGATTCATAATTTCCCTTGGAATTCTAGCTTGTTTTTTTTATTCAATCCAGATGTCGGTTACAAAAATTTCTTGTTTCACACTACTTGCGTTTTTCTACATTCTTTCTTTTTTTGTTTTTTTATAAATTCCTGTAAAATCTACACACACACACACACACATATATATATATATATATATATATATATATATACATATATATATATATATATATAGTCTTGAAAGCTTTACAGTTTTAAACACTAAATTTATAAAAAAAACAACCTATACGCACACACACACACACATATATATATATATATGTATGAATATATATATATTTATATATATATATATATATAAATACAGATAATCAAGTATAAAATGTAAGCAACATTTTTGAACTCGTCAAGGTACGATGGAAACGGTGCTTATGATGTACCAACCTGATGAGTTCATGGTGTGCAATTTGATAAGGAAATGCATTTAATTTTATCATTACATTAATTTCTGATTAATAGCTTGTTTGATTATACTTTTTAATAAAAATTTATCCTTTCAAGAACCTCTTTATGACTTTTGGAGCCTTTCTCTACTGGTTTAACACTGCTGTAGGTTTACATGTGTTGAAGCAAAAATTACCATTATCACTTCCTGAAAAACGTGTATTTTCAAGATGAGCAATAAAGGAGAAGGACCTGACCTCAAAAATGGTGCAACACTTTAAAATCTAATAAAGTCAAAAAAGCCATATTTCCAAAAGAAATGAATACAATAATAGTACAACTGACTCACCATCACAGTCAATAATTAAACAATTGTAACGTAAGTCATGTAAAGAAATTCCATCGAAGAATAAAGATAGTCAGAATAAAGTCTATTTATGACATCATTGGTGTTTTCCATTTGGAAATATCTAAAAAAAACATCTATAGACATTTAGATTGTGAAGAATAGATCTGCAAATTGAGAACCATGCAACGTGCACATGAAAGAATTATGCTGGGCCTCACATGGAGAGATCACAAGACAGCACAGTACATCCAAGAAAATACAAGAGTCTGGGACATCATAGAATCCATTAAAAATCTCAAATGGCGATGGGCTGGCCATGTTGCAAGAATGGTGGACAACCGATGGACATTACAACTCATGACATGGATCCCCCGAGATCACATGCGCAACCAAGGCCGGCAGAATATTAGATGGAAAGATGAGCCAGATAAGTTCAGGAAGTACTTGCTCCACAACGCCCATGATAGAGAAGTGTTGCAAGTCCTGGGGAAGGTCTATGTCTAACGACGGACGTTAAAAGACTGATGATGATGATGATGATGATGATGAAGGAAACATCTAGATTCTGGTGGAGAATCTTGAGGTTATTTCCACTGGTAAACATTTAAACTATAGTAAAAAACATCTTGATTCTGGAGAATCTAGATTATTTCTACTGGAAAACATCTAGAAATATCTAGATTCTCCAGAATTGGATTTATTAGTAAACACATCAAAATAAGGCCCCCAAAAGACCAAAAAAAGCTTTTTTTTTTCCAAAGATCAAAAAAACATTTTTAGTGGTGTTTAAGTGGAGTACTGATGCCAATTTTCAAGTCTGTAGACAAAAGGGAATGGACAAGAGCATTGGAACACACAAACTCACACACATATGAAAAAGGATTAAACCCTTTACTAACCTTTAGTGGGATGAGTAGCTCAACTGGTTCAAGATGGGGGAGGTTTTACAAGAGTTTACAAACAGTTAAAGCAGGAATTTTTTTTCAAATTATTTCCTACAATCAATTGATATTTGATAAGCAATGAATTAATAAGGTCAAAGCATTTATTTTAGCCAGATTCCATAGAAATTATACTTTGGGATTTTATTGCAACTTAGTATTAACCAGTAAGAACAAATTTCCAAATTAATTCTATCAATTTGATTGACTTATTTTTTTAGGGAATAATAAATTTTATCTTGGTCAGCATTCAATTTAAATTGAAAATTTTCTCCATATTTCTGATGTTAACATTGAACAAATAATAGATTTATGTTCAGGAACATTAATAAATAATCATGATAAAATATAGATGTATATATACATGCCGGGAACTCTCCACTATGTAGCGTCATGGTATATTGACCCCAGGAGTCGATAAACATTTTCTGAGCCTCAGGCTTCGATTGCATGTCCAGGCCTTTTCCCCAGGTTCCTGATCTTGTTGTTGTTGTTGTTAGAAGAAGAAGAAGAAGAAGAAGAAGAAGAAGAAGAAGAAGAAGAAGAAGGAGAAGAAGAGGAAGATCTGGGACAAGATTGTGTCAGACAGAAGACAAAGTGCCCAAAAGTCAGATGGTCAAGCATAAAGCTGAACATTCTAATACCCTACTCTAAAGAAGAAATGCAATAACATTGAAATTTTATTAAAAGTTTTCCTTTGATTACTTCTTCATCAAAATACAGTGTAAACCGGGATAAAAAAATGTTGCAAATTAGAATTTTAAATCTAATTTTACTATTATCAATATTGATTGGATTTTTAGAGTGTACAGCTGTGTCGGAAGTGCCTTTATGATGATCTTATTCAGTTTTAGTTTTAATGCAATACAAAGCAAAATCCTCTGTTTTCTTTTTTAATTTAATTTCACTCATGGATTAATGCATTTCATTTTTCATGGATCTTGTTTTCTAAAATAAATACTTTCAATTGATTGTTATTTTTTTACTTCCAAAAAAAAAAACTTTTTCGGTTGCCCCTCTAGGATTATCAGGCTTCAGTCTATCAAGCTTATTGGGCCATTCACCACTGATCAACCTCGCAGAAGATTTATTTCTCTAAGTGGATCCTAGGGTACCATTACTTTGCCCAATTGAGATCTTGGCACAGAAAATATATTTTCTAACCAATCAGTTATTACTGTATCTAGATCCTTCCGGGATCCACGCTACCCTTAGAAAAAAAATTCTGAAATTCATAATAGACAGATGAACCCTTTTATCTTCATAAGTCCCTTTCTCAATAGACCCAACAATCTTCCACTATTCGTTTCAACTGGGTTTCATCAACCCATAACTTCTATATCTCTTGTTCTCACTTGGGTTTTGCTTATTCCAATTAATCAATCACTAACAATGTTGGCAATGTCCAAGATCTCCTTCCTTTCCATTTAAGCAAAGTCAAAGTGAAATTGGTCCTGACCTTTACCTACCTTGGATCCACAATCTCCAAGACCAATGACCTCAAATTGGAAAATCGTTGATGAGGACTCGCTTCAGGAGTCATGCAGTGCTGCAATGTTATAAGGCCTTCGGTGTGGGTCTGAGACCTGACCACTAAATAAGACCTTGAAAGCTAGACTTGACGGCTTTGACAACAGAGCACTTCAGAGTATTGAATGCATTCACTGGTCCCACCAGATCACAAACAAAGAGCTTCCAGGAAAGACCCAACAATTATCTGCTTCATACCTTGTGCCACAATGTGCATCTCTTGTTGTGGATACACCTTGCGGCTCCCCCCAGAACATCCAACTCAGGCTATCCTAAATTTTGAACCCCAGACAACTGGATGGAGGTGACCCAGAGGTTTATCATGCACCTGCTTACTTGATGTTCTTGCCCAAGACCTTATATAACCCTAAACATCAGAACTGCTTCCTTGGAATTGATCAATGTATATATTATAAAGTAATGGATGTATAATCCAACAGAATAATCATAAATGCATTATTTCTATTTGAAACTCTATTTGCACCGACCTCCTGTTTTTATATAGGGAATGTGCAGGTTGGCCTAGACAGTGTAGATAGAAAAGGCATTTAAAGAAATGGCCTGCCGCAGGAATCGAACCTGTGTCCAACAGGAGGCTGTCTTAATGTAATACAACTCTGCTCTTACCATCTGAGCAAAGCAGCCAGCAGATATGTCAGAGAACGGATGTCAGCTCAAATAGCTTCAAATGAAAATAAAGTGCGTATATATATATATATATATATATATATATATATACATATATATATATATATATATATATACATGATGCCACTACGTTATTAATTCTGGCAATTTCAGGCGTTATTCTAAGCTGAACCTCAAAGCTGCTGAGGCTACACAAAGAATTCGGGAAGTGGAAGGAAATGAAACAATATCCGACTGTACTGCCCTAAACTAATTCAAGTGTTTCAAGGTGATAACTTGTCCCTTGCCCAGAAGCGAATGATTATCAGTTGTCCATTATGATGGTTTAAAATTCAACAGAGAAGACAACCCGACCATCAGCAGTAGGAAACTTTCAAAAGAAAAGGAATCACTGAAAGATACCATTATATTACATATCTAGTATTAGAGAAAATTACTTATCTTACCTTTTGTTTGGCAGTGATCACTAAAAAATCCAAACTTCCAAAGACAAGTGTGGAAGATGCTAGACGCAAATAAAGGAACCAATATAGCATAAACTAATATTGGTTGAAAGAAAACCAAAAAAAGTTTTTTTCCTGAACTTAATATATTTATATTTAAATTTTCAGCCTTTTAGTTCCATGATTAGTCAGTCAATCAGCCAGCCAGCCAGAAAACTGAAGAAACTATGTTGACAGTTTTGTTGATGGTTTCTAAAAATGCATACATAAAGGCACAGAAAGTGTGTGTGAGATATATATATATATATATATATATATATATATATATATATATATATGATTATAAATTGCGTTATATTATACAGAAACTTATTTCAGATGATCTCCCATCATTAGACGGTTGATGTATCACTTGACCTAGACAACGTTATTAGAATAAACAATTAAAGAAAATGGGTCTGCTGCAGAAATCAAACCTACTACCTTCAACATAGCAAAGCTCTTACCGTTGAGCTAGACAGTCCCTAGTATTGCAAAGGTCCAAATAACTATTTTCACATGAAATTCTCATCTTGTTTATTCTTGGTCTATTTGTTTCTTTCTACACAACAGTTACGTATCAAGAAAATGGATATACATGATCTGACAGAATGATTATAAATTGCGTTATGTTATATAGGAACTTATTTGAGATGATCTCGCATCATTGCAATTGTACAAAAAAGAGTTGATTGAAGAAGCAAAATATCTATCTATCTATCTATCTCTCTATATATGTAAGTAAAGATTGATATGGATACGGATATATACGTGGGCGTTGACAAAAGGAGGCAAATAGGTGTATTTCTATGCCCCTGAATCACACCTCCCCAGCTAAGACAAGGGAATTTGAAAGTTGGAACCTTATAGTCAAAAAAGGATAATGGTACAGTACAACTGTTTCATGTAACCCCAACTTAATGTACCACTGTATAAAGATTTGATTATCATTCTTACTTTGTAGCAGGGTTGCCACTAAAATAGATTCCGAATATATCCTTTTGCCACCCCAACCCTGCCAAAGAAAATGGCAGCATATGCCAGTCAATATATATATATATACATATATATATATATATATATATATATATATATATATATATGTATATATATATATATATATATATATTGCTGAAATGTTGGTTTACACTCTCAGTCTGTTGGGCAGAATGAAAATGATCATACAACCTATTCTTCCAATTCTCTCAACTCCTCTGTTTTTTTCCTTTCCTTGTGTTTTCCTCCCTCTGTTCACTATTGCCAAAAGTCTTTATTCCCCATCTTCCTGCGCCATTCTCTGATCTCAGTGAAAATAAAAACAAAAACAAATGCAAACAAAAAAAAGGTAATGGAAGTCGAAATAATCAGAACCTATAAATCAATTCCTCGAGACAAAATATGCTCATTTATGCTAATAGAATTTACTTATATTAGGCTGAAAAAATATCTTGAAGAAAGGTTTATTAAATATAGATAAAGGAGAGAAGAAAAAAAGAGTAAAACTCTTGACTGAACAAAGTTATTGGCACTGAGGTCAGATCTTGGTGGTATTCCTTTGTAATATACGAGATAAGCCTTGGAATCAATTTTTTCATTTGAAATGCTTTGGGTTCTTCAACAGTTGTAACATCCCGGGAGTTATTAATGGCATTCTGGAGGTTAAAAAGGCTCAATATAGAGTGAAGCAACATTAATATGTAGATTATACAATGCACATTTTCACACATGTATATGTCAACCATTGTAATGCAGGTGAAGAAGACAGAACACTGTGAGCACATGCCTGTAGAGAAGAAAGTAGGTTGGTCATTTCAGAATTCACTGTTTTTATCAGATTTACCATTACATATTCATGAGAAATTATAGAATATTCAGACGACTGACATTCTTTTAATCTTGTTAGGATTCATAAGTATCAGTAAGAAAGAGTATACAGATCTGGTAAGTCACTCAAAAGAAACTGACCCAAGACCAACGTTTTTTGGCATCATGCCATGTTGGGAGGGGTGATAAATTAAAAAAAATTGGTAAAAATGGGTGATCAATCGATAAATCAGTTTTCTCTCTCTTTGTCTGGCGGTAATCATTTTAAAAGTCTGAATTTCAAAAAAACGAGCCTGAATGTTGCCGGACACGAGCTGAGGGTCTAATTTAGCAAAAAGTTACATTGAATCCCAATTAGATATTTATGAGGGGTTGGTTGAACGAACAAAAAAGCAACTTTTTCTAGATATAATAAGGAGTAAATCTTTGAACATTAAGCCCTGTAGCTCTATTGATGCAGCCTGTATGTGTGATGCATCTATACATAACCACTGGGCCAACCAGTTTTGCCGACAATCGTGGTTGACGGTTTGTAATTCCTATAACATAAATCAAGTTTCAGAATATTTTGATGATGTTCCATCTCTTAATAGGTGAACATCTATCTATCTGTGGTCATATCTATCTGTTTATCTATTCATCTATCTATCTGTCAGTCTGTTCATACCTATCAATCTATCTCAGTCTCTTCATACCTATTCAACTATTTATCCATCAGTCTATCTGATCATAACTATCTATCTATCTCAGTCTTATTGATACCAATCTATTCTTCTATCTACCTGTCTATATCTTTGCTCATATCTCACTCTGTTCATATCTATGTTTCTATCTATCTATCCCAGTTCACATCTAAGTCTGTTCCAATTTATCTCTGTTCATATCTATCTATCTCAGTCTATTCATATCTGTCTATCAATCTTTCTATCTATCCATTGAAGGAAATGTGGTTTGGTAATTATGTATGCGGTAAGAATGTGTCTAAGATTGATACTCAGGAATCACAGAGGGGTCCATAAAATTTGAGCAAAGTGAACCCGTGCAGCTGGAAAAGGGGGGGGGGGGGTCCGTGGCACTGTAAGCTCCTGTGGGTGATTCAAAAACATGACCAATTTTTTTTTTTGAGGGGGGGGGGAGATTAAAGCATAAGTATATGCATAACCCCCACCCACACCATTTCCAACATTTTATCAATCTATTTATGATTTTATTTGTTTCTCTTGTAATATTCATGACAGAACCAACTTATTTTATCCATGGAATCTGAATCAACTTGAAAGTTCCAATACACAACTCTACCCAAGAAACTATCTACCTTTTTCTGGGCCCTGCGGGCACCCCATTGTCCTATGGGCCCTGATGTGATGCACTGACTGCAGCCCCTTCTAGAAGCTCTGGACAGCTGTATTCTTGCAAGATCTTCCTTCAGCCAAAAGAATGTAGAAAGGTCTTGTTAGTCACTAACGTCATGTGACCAATGTCTTTTGGCAGTATGCTGTGCTGGGGGTGATCAATTAAAAAATTAGCAAAAAAAGATTATTGATAAATAAATTGATTCTCTTGTCTTTTGTTGGGTGGTGATCATTGGGAAACCTGAATTTTTAAAAAACAAATATGAATGCTGCCAGATACAATTGTATGCGTCATACACACATAGCCAGTCAGACTAACTTGAAAACTGAAAGAAACCTATTTTGATAGATTTGTTGACAGTTTCTTGTAGCTGTCAAATAGATAGGAATCTTTAATTTACTAGTTGAGCATTAATGTATTTGTGTCAGGGAAATGTTTATATCATTAAAACTCAAGCAACTTTGATACGAAGAGAAAAAAAGGAAACTTTCTTGATGCTGAGATACAGAGGTATGGCTAAAGATTTGGACACTTGGCTCCTTGAGGGGCTTCTTGTGGGGCTCTTTGTAGGGCCCCTCCAACATTTAGTGAGGTTTGGGAGTAGAGATACAGTAGATGAACTACTATTAGAAACTGTCAACCAAAACTATCAAAATAGGTTTCTTCAGTTTTCAATTGCATCTGGCTGGCTATGTATGTATATATGATGCATACAGGCCACACCAATGAAGCTAGAGGGCTGAAATTTTTGGCATTTATAACTTATTAAGTCTCTTTTTTTTCGAAATCCTCCCAAATAGGTTTTCAATGGAGAATCCAATTTACAATCTAAATTCATGCTGTAATTTGTTGCTAGTGTGTGCCCTTTTTTTAAAATTCTAATTTATTAGTGATCCAACAATAGGTGAAGGAGTAACTTATTCTTTGATCATCCCTTATTCCAATTTTTTTTGCTTGATCATCCCAAACACAGTATGCAGCCAAATAAAAATGTAATGGTTTATATTGAGTGATCAACCAGACCTATTTCTGAAACTTTTCGGTAAAAAGACAGGGGGCATACAATCTAAAATTAGAAAGCATCAACCAAAATTATTACCTAAGCTGTCAACATAAGTTTCTTTAGTTTTTAAGCTTATCTGGCTGGCTGACTGGCTATGTATGTATCATACAAACAACCCACACCGAAAGGGCTAAAAATTGAAACATTTACTCCTTACTACTTCTAAAAATAAGTTTTTTTTCTGAAAATACACCTCATCTGCAGGTCCTTGTAGAGGGTACAATTTACAACGTAAGTTTATCCTGAAATGATTCCTTAGTTTGTCTCCATCAGAATTTGCCCTTTTTTCCCTTTCAATTTGGACTTTTTTAGTGATCACTATCCTACAAAAGGCAGGAGATGTAAGTTATTCATTGATTATCCCTTATTCCAATTTTTTTTATTGATCATCCCAAACACAGCATGAAGCTAAAAGGTCTTCGATATGTAACGGTTTCTATTGAGTGACTAATCAGATCTGTTTTTGGAGCTTTTGGGAGGCTTTCTCCTATTGTGGCCCTTGGGGAAAGGGACAGGGAGCACGTTTCCAAATAGAAGCCCTCCCCGTTTCAGTCAAGTCCCCTGCAGTGATGTTGAGGATCTTTTGGTCACACGTGGTTATTGAATTCAACTTGGGGAAAAGAAATATTGCGGAAACGATCAGATAATGAAAAAAGGTGTCTCAGGAAAATTAGACGTAGATAAAACAGAGGAGGAGGTGATGTTGTAGATGAACTCAGCAACTTGTTATCAGGTCAGGAAAATTAGGGGAAAGTCTGGAATAATAATATTGCTTTAGGATTGATTGATTAATCAGTAGGTAAGTATGTAGGCCACTGGAAGAAAGATAAAGTTGAGATAAGATAAAAAGGTTAATTACTTATGTATATGTTGAGTAAACATAAATGGGTTAATTCAAGTAATGATATATGTACATACTTATATAAGCAATGTACGTATTTTGTATGTATTTGAGAATGTACATACATGTATAGGTGGACGATTGTGTGCATGCATGAGGTGTTTGTGTGGGTATTCCTGAGCATGATTGGTAATTGTTGTTATCTTCCTGCACTGATCAAGTCAGCAAACACACCTAAGCGGGCCAGTGCACACCCTCAGGCAGGTCTTTATACCCACTTCTAAAACCTTGAATATTAGTTTTTTTTCTCAAAACTGAGAATTAGTGTACTCACTTTTGGCATTAGTAATCAGCATGTGAAAACAGACCATTGGATTTAAGTTGCGCCCATGTTTTATTGCTGCATTTTGGCTGAGTTAGGGTTAGAGGTTGGTTTTTGCTTTTATTGTCAGGTTAGGGTTAGATTCAACTGAAGAATTTGACAATTTTTTTTTCTTTAACTGACCTTAAACTTAATTTTTCCAAATCGTATACCATCTCACCTCCATCAATTTGTTTTTTCCTTTGAATCATCAAAGGAATTATCCTTATGTACATGGTTGAAACAAAACCAAATCACTTTTTAGACAGAAGTAACACCTCAGTAGACTATTCTATTAATACACTTTGTCATTTTGCTACTTGGCAATCCATATATATATATATATATATATATATATATATATTATTGTGTCATCCACAAACAGCTGTTTCGATGTATTACATCTCTTCAGTGTGGCTATAGACTTCAACCCATCCAGTACCGCAAGGCAGAATTGAAACCCTCACATCGGATATATATATCGGACTACAGAACTGGGTGATCAGTAAGGCTGAATTTAAGCGATATATTCATTTTTACGCAGATATCTATATCTATAAAGTTTCCGCTAGGAGAGTGTAGTGGTTTGATTCCTGGTATGAGTAAAGAGTGTATAAAACTCTTCATTAGGACAAATTTGGTGTACAAGGGTAACTTGACCTTGGACTAAGAGATGGAAACTTTACCACACACACACATATATATATATATATATATATATATATATATTCAGGGTTGCGCACTGTTCAAGTGAAGTAACTTGTTCATTATAAGCTTATGCAATGCTCTTCCATAGGAATAGAGCACTGGTGGATGGGGAATATAAGCTAAATAAATATATTGCTTAAATTCAGCCTAACCCTTACTGACCATTCAGTTCCCTAGCACAGAGGTAGGACACCAATTTGCAGCCTGTAGAGTGCAGCCATTTCCCTGAGATTTGTTACACATGGGGTGGAGTGGTATCTTAAGAAATAACTCCCATTGGAGTATAAATGGCTCATGACACAGTCCCAAGCGAAGGTTCCAATCCTACCTCGTGGTACTGGATCGGATAATGGATAGTCTATAGCCACACTAAAAAGTTGTAATAGAACGAAACAGCTGTCTGCAGATGACACAATAAATATATATATATATATATATATATATAGTATAGTATAGTAGTCACAGCCATACATATACTTTGATTGAGAATATCTGGAACATGACAAATCTGATATCAGAAACACTGTACATCTGTTTCTGCTCCTGTATTCACATGAATATAAAACCACTGACAATGGAGTTTGACTGGGAAACATGTCTTTGTCAGATTAGGAAAAAGCTTCTGCATGCACCCTGTACACTCCTGTTCTGTCATGATTTGAATAATAAATCTGTATATATATATATGTATATTTGTATATATACATATGTATATATGTATATAGTCTAGAAAGCTTTATAGCTTGAAACACTAAACATCAAAAACTTTTTCAATAGATTTCAATTGATTTCAAATTTTGTGTCATTTCAGTCACCCATTTCCCAATATCTGTCGATGCAATTTATGAAATCTTCCCTAGTGTTTTCTTCCCTGTTTCCTGTACATTTTGCTATTATTGTATAATGTATTAATTGTCTCTAGTTAGGATCATCTGTGTTTCACCATGTAACTGATTCAGGAATTTTTGAATACGAAACAGTTATATATATATATATATATATATATATATATATATATACGTAAGCAGTACAAAGGAAACTAAAGAGTGCACTGATTAGACATTTTATTTTGTTCACTGTTGTTATGTTGTGTAGCAGTAACTTTGACCTTTTGTAATAAAAAAGAATTGTATAACTTGATGATTAATACCTGAGCTCTAAGTGCAAGAATGAGAGTGAGTGTTTGAGAGAATTATTATCAAAGAAGTGAAGATCCGTAAAAGTCAGGCAGCGATTTCCACAGATCACAGAATGCAGTTCTTCAATGTGATAATTGTTCTTTATTTTGGAAAGAAAAATTGCCATCAGCACCACAGGTACGTTCACTTGTATTGAGAGAAAATAGGAAGTATGAGGAGAGAGAGAGAACTGGTGTGAGAGGGAGAGAGAGAGAAGACAGGAAGTGTGAGGGAAAGAGAGAGAGAATAGGAAGTGTGAGGGAAAGACAGAGAGAATAGGAAGTGTGAGGGAAAGAGAGAGAGAATAGGAAGTGTGAGGGAAAGACAGAGAGAATAGGAAGTGCAAGGGAAAAAGAGAGAATAGGAAGTGTGAGAGGGAGAGAGAGAATAAGAAGTGTGAGAGGGAGAGAGAGAGAATAGGAAGTGTAAAGGAAAGAGAGAGAATAGGAAGTGTAAGGGAAAAAGAGTGAGAGAGAATAGGAAGTATGAGGGAAAGAGAGAGAATAGGAAGTGTGAGGGAAAGAGAGAGAGAATAGGAAGTGTGAGGGAAAGACAGAGAGAATAGGAAGTGTGAGGGAAAGACAGAGAGAATAGGAAGTGTGAGGGAAAGACAGAGAGAATAGGAAGTGTGAGGGAAAGACAGAGAGAATAGGAAGTGTAAGGGAAAAAGAGAGAATAGGAAGTGTGAGAGGGAGAGAGAGAATAAGAAGTGTGAGAGGGAGAGAGAGAGAATAGGAAGTGTAAAGGAAAGAGAGAGAATAGGAAGTGTAAGGGAAAAAGAGTGAGAGAGAATAGGAAGTATGAGGGAAAGAGAGAGAGAATAGGAAGTGTGAGGGAAAGAGAGAGAGAATAGGAAGTGTGAGGGAGAGAGAGAGATGTATATGCATATCATTTGGCCAATCTTGAATCTCTTATATTATTAACTATCAAATCATGAACATTTTGTGGATTTGTTTGATTATATATATATATATATATATATTTATGACTGCATAGATTTGTCTGTATAAACATATATTTATACATTTTAGTGCAAGTGAAAGTGGTATTAGTAAATCATAACATAACTACACATACAATAATATGTTTTCTCGTATTTGAATGACTATATAAATGTGTGCGTGCTAATAAAGTTGTTTCAATTGAAATAAAAATAGGTTTACTTTGTGCGAGAATCTCATGAAACGGTAAGCAATAAAAATCCCACTTAGGAGAAAAATTGATCATAAAAAGAATTGTGCTTTGTGGAGTAGATAGATATCACTTATGAATGAACGGATCTTTCTATCCCTGAGTATGATGTACTGCGTTTTATTATGAGAGCTCAGCAGGAAGTGCATACACAGACCAAAAACACGCAAGCAATAAATATGGCAGAGGATGCTGAAAATTAGATGAAGGAAAAAATAATTGGAAATTGGAATAGTTGTAAGATTTACTATTCCAGCACTATTAACACTCCTCCAGCAGCAAATACAAGCAGGTATGTGAAATGGAGTCTGGTAATGGCATGTGTGTGTTATGGAGGCTGATAAAGATATGTATAGATGATGAAGGCTGATTGAAGCATGTGTAATGGAGGCTGATAGAGGCATGTATGTGTTATGGAGGAAGATAAAGATGTGTGTGGGATGGAGGCTGATAGAGGTATGGCTGTGTTATGGAGGTTGATAAAGTTATGTATGTGTTGTGGAGGGAGATAAAGACTTGTATGTGTGTGATGGAGTTTGATAGAGGCATGTGTGATAAGGTCTTTGAGGCTAATAAAGATACGTATGTAGGAAGGAAGCTGATACAGACATGTGTGTGTGTGACTGAGGTAGATAAAGGCTTGGAAGCTAATAAAATGTATACACGAATGACGCTGATACAGGCTGGTATAGGCATATATGTATAATGGCTGACAAAGACATGTATGCATTGTGGAGGCTGCTAAAGGCATATATGTTATAGAGGCTGATAGTGGCATGTATGTGCTTTGGAGGCTGCATGTATGTGTTTTGGAGGCTGCTAAAGGCTTGTATGTGTTATGAAGGCTGATAGAGGCAGGTACGTGTCATGGAGGCTGATAGAGGCATGTACGTGTCATGGAGGCTGATAGAGGCACGTATGTGTTATGGAGGCTGATAGAGGCACGTACATGTTATGGAGGCTGATAGAGACACGTATGTGTCATGGAGGCTGATAGAGGTACATACGTGTTATGGAGGCTGATAGAGGCACGTACGTGTCATGGAGGCTGATAGAGACATGTATGTGTTATCGAGGAAGATCAAGGTATGTATGTGTTATGGAGGCTGATACAGGTGTGTACATGTGATAGATGACGGTGCAGGCATCTATTTGAAATGTTCACACGGATCAAGGATGGAAACATTTCTAAAATTTTTCTTTTCATTGGGCTTCGTTGTATTTTTTATCTTTCATTGATTTATTTTATCTATTTCTTGATGCTGATGTAAACATCTGTCAACATATTTGCAACTTCAACCCTACATCATAATTAATCAAATTGACAATGCATTTGCTGTTATACTTTTATGATAAATTCAGCAAGATTTTCGAGGATTTTAACATTTTCACATGACGTCATTGATAATCCAGTTTTTCTGTAGTTATATTCATTGATAAATATTTATGAATATAGATTGGCTTAGAAATTATATACTTGTAAATATAAGTCCTTTCAACTAAATTGCACAAACTTACCTATTGACTCTCTCCTCTCCCAAGTGAAAAAAAAAAAGTTCGGATAAACACCAAGAATAAACAATTTTCACACAAAATATTTCAGTGTCAAAACTCAATAGGGATATGATAACTACAGATTCTGAATTATGTCATGGAACATTGGAAGATTCTTTTTCTCACCTCTGTATGAACAATCATTTGGACATTTGGATTTTTTTATTCACACCATCTCAAACGGAATGGTGTAGTGTGAATTTTGCAGGGAGTATTGAAATTCTATTATCAGTGATTCCAAGATGATGATGATGATGGTGATGATGGGGAAATGATGATTATTACAATTTGAATATTAATGATTTCACAGTGATAGTAGTTTTATTTCAGCAAAACCAAGAACAAATAAATTTGAATAGTTATAAAAAATACGATTTTAAACACTTCTATTGCACTTGGTGATGATGATGATGATCTAGCAAAAAGTGGGTGTGGTCAGTCTAACAGACCTGTGGCTGAATCTGAAAGAGACTGAGGAAACAGATATATATAAAGAGCTTACTGAGGAATGGTGGAAATTTTTATTGTTGGAACCACTGGTTTATGATCTGAGAGAAAATTGAGTCACTCCAGACCATTGTGAGTGTTAATGTCGGTGAGAATGATCCAGAAAGTGTTGGAGGCTGCTGCAATACACTGAAGTAGACTTAATGAATCTTAATCTTCTCCGGATGATGACAACTTGCCACCATAGTCTATAAATGAACGACTGTTGCGTTAAAATTTTATGTCATGTAAAAAAATTCTATAAGAATAAATATTGTCAGAATAAATTCTATTTATGACATTAGTGCTGTTCTACATTGGAAAATATCTATAAGAGAGTAAATAAAAGCATCTAGATGTATCTTGATTCTCCAGAATCTAGATATTATTGATAAACCTGTTAGAATAAAGCTTTTTAAAAAAAAAAAAAACAACAGCCCCAAAATGAACATTTTTAGAAATGGTCCAGTTGAGTACTGACGCCAATTTTTAAGACTGTTGGCAAAACAGTGAATCCAGGAGTGCTGGAACACAAAACAAACATACAAACACATGCACATATAAAAAAATGATAGAACCTTTTGCCATCTTTGATGACTATGGTTGTTCAATAATTGATTAAAATAGGCTCATTACAATATTGCCTTTGATAATATTAATTTATATGGAGATTATTGTGATAATTCTAATATGAATAATAGTGGTATCTTTAATAGCAATAATTATGATAATCATTTTAAATATAATAAATGGAAATGATTTTAATTCAAGTAATTAAGTGATTTAAGATATTTTTACCCGGGGCCTACTTACTCCTTATCATAAAAAAAAAATAGAATTTATTAACAGATAAGTAAGAATAAATTGAGATAAATAGCTTGCTACCTTACTTGATACAAAAGAATTTACATTAGGTTGATGCAAAAATAATTGCGATTTTGGCCATTTTCAACTTTGATGCTTTTTTAGAATAAACTGTTGTTTAACAATGTTCATAGAATATACCATTTTAAATTGTGAGTTTTGCTCAAATTATTTAAGCTGAAAGTTTCCTTTTTGCTATTTATTCTATTATTTTTTTTAGGCTTTTGAATCAAGGAATTTGGCCAATGGTCCGTCCACAAATGTATTGCAAAACATTGGTTCCAAAAATTTTGTAACAGAGACAAGAACCTTAAAGATTAGAAGGATATACGGTAAGGTTGGGGTTTTGGGGACAGGGTATATAGTGAGGTTGGGGTTTTGGGGACTGGGTATGTGGTAAGGCTAAGTTCAGGGAACTTGCTCTAGGGAAAGGCTGTACTTAGGATTCCTGCTTGGGGATCACAGGGATGTCTATCAGGGATAAATGAAGTGAACCTTTGCAGCAGGAGATGGTGGGTCTCCATGAACACCTGTGGGTATTCTTTTTGAATATGGCCAATTTTTGGTAACATTTTGGTATTATACAGCCTACACTGAAACTGAGAAACAGGTATATGCATTACACCTATATACCGCACCATTTCAACCACTGGATTGATAAATCAACAGTTTGCATAAATACCTGTTCACATATCTGAATAGCTCTCTCTTTCTCACACAGGGAGAAAGAGAGAGATACAAGTATAGGTATATAAATGTTTGAATAATTAATTGGCTGAACCCAACAGGTAGATAAAATGATAAAATCTCTAGATTTTAATAAACGTTTATTCAGATGGAACGAGATTACATATGATTAGGTCCAGGGGCATAACTAATGATTTTTATGAGTGGGTTGGGTTCAAGCCTCTAATTTGATGACAATTTGTATTTTGAATTAAACATCAAGATAAGGTGAAGAAATTAGACACGGCTTATGAATGTACACAAAAAATTAATTTAAAAGATCTTACGAGTTTACTAAGTTTTTCAAATGAATCATGTTGAAATTAGCTGAGAATGGGGTAGAGTAATATAGCACTCACATCCCCACCTTCACTTCAGTCCATCCTGGACTAGAATGAATAATAAAAATCAAAATATATAAGTAAGTTTAGATTGAGAAATACCCTTTATGTATTTATCCATGACATCAAAACATATAATCTGAGTTCTACCCTTTTAATGTGAAATAAAAGAAACAAAGTGAAAAAAGAAAAAGAAAATAATGTATTTTTTTCTTCAAAAGAAGTCAGTAAGATCATAAAGAAAACTTTTTGAAGATTGACTCCAATGTTCCTGGGTAGATAAAGAGACGAGTAGACATATCAACAGCAAATGTCATTTATATTTACAAAAGCAAGTTTTTTTGAAAGACTGTCTATAAACATGTACAAACGTGGATTCTTTTTTGAAGGTAATATATTATGTCTTAATGTCTGTCCTTGCTTAATCATTTGCCATAAAGGAAAGACCATTTAGCAGACAATAAACGTAAGAACTCAATTAAAGTAACTAACGTAAGTTCTTTATAGAATAACTATGTGTTACTAAAGGCGACTGATGAGGACAAAATAATTACAAAAATATGAATAGATAGACAAATAAATAAATAGACTGGTCTGGTTAGTCATAAAACAGAAACCGTCATGTGACCAACGTCTTTTGGCAACATACCATGTTGGGGGTGATCAATTGAAAAATTGGAAAACAGAGAGATCGAAAAGCTACTTCTCTCAGCTTTCGTTGGATCACTAGGAAATTTTAATCAAAGGAAACAAAAAAGACAAAAATGTGAATGTGAATGCAGCTGGGCACAAACTAGGGACCAATTTAGCAAGTCTAGTTAGTCACTTAATAAAAGCTGTAACATGATCATTGTCTTTTGGCTGCATGTCATGTTGGGGATGATCAATGAGAAATAAATTGGAAAAAGGGTTGATCAATTCTTCCACCTTTTGTTAGGCCATGATTGCTAAAAAAAGACTGAATTTTCAAAAACAAGCAGAGACATTAATTGAAAGATAAATTTAGAATAAATTTACATTGCAAATTGAAATCTCCTAGAAACCTATTTGAGGGAGGAATTTAGATAGAAGAAAGAAAACGTTTTTAAGGAGTATATGTTTAAATTTTCTGACCTCTAACTCCATTTGTGTGATCAGTACACATTATACATACATAGCCAGCCAGCCAGCTGTACCAACTTCAAAACTGAAAGTGACCTATGTTGACAGTTTTGGTTGACAGTTTCTGACAAAAAGCAAAAAGTAATGCACTTGATGACTTGGCATAAATTCAGGGTCTCAATCCACAACATCCTAATTTTCTTGTCAAGCATGGCTGCCTCTCGCTGTTATGGTTGGAAGACCCTCTTATTCTTTTTGTTAGACTAAGAAAGAGTTTTGCAGAAGAGCTCCATGAATTTATATAATACTGGGAAGACTTTAAATTGAGTTCATTTAGAATGTGATATAATATTTCTTTTATGGTGTCTGAAAAGATGAATTTATTTTCTGTCAGGTAAATGGATGAAAGTTTATTTTTTGAAAAATTATTTCCTGTTTTTTTTTTTCTTTCTTTAAGGAACTCTGTTCATCTAAATGCAATTGCCCATCATAAAACTCTTTCTAGGAAGGGATAAATCATTAACCAAAACTGTAAACATTCAAGTTTTGCTGGCTGGCTGGCCATGAAATTTGTATACAGGCCGTACCAATGGAGCTAAAATGCTGAAATTTCCAACATTTACTCATTATCATGTGTAGGACCCAATAGGAAATGGACTTGGAAGAGTCCCGATCATGAAACAAAGAACAAAATAGACTACATCTTAACGGACAAAAACGATATTGTCAAGGACATCCAAGTCCTAAATCAAGTCAATGTAGGGAGCGACCACAGAATGGTACAATGTAAAATGCAAATAAACACCAACAAAGAATGCAGGAAAATGTTCCACACAAAACCGCAACCTCTAAACATACCAAAAGAGCACGCTCAATCTTACAAGCTCAATCTGAAAAACAGATTCAGAATTCTCACTGAACAAGATGACACTAACATCAACGAACTAAACAACAAAATGACAGCATCTATAATAGACGTCGCTACTATATTCAAACCAATGAGCACACAACCCATTAGTAAAATCTCAGACAAAACCAGAAATCTTATGGAAAAACGCAGAAACCTCAAGCCACTGACAGCAACAAGAAAAAAAATTGGAGAGGCTGAACTGAATGAATTAATCAAGAAAAAATGAGAAGAAGACAGTAGAAGATGCACAATAGCAATCATTGAATCAACTCTTGAAAGAGTTTGGGGCCTTAAAGCTATAAACAAAGGCCTCAACTCAGGACAAAAGCAAATAACCAATAAATTTGAGGAAAATGGAAACCCAACAATTGACAAAGACAGAATTGTGGAATGTGTCAAAGAATTCTACCGAAACTTTATTCGTCCAAACAAGGACTGCAAAACAATGAACTCGAGGACTTCCCACAAGTAACCCCGTGGGAGGTGAAACACATTAAACAGATGAAGAAAGGAACGGCCCCTGGACCAGACAACATCACCATTGACTTACTCCGAAAAGCAGGTAAAATCATCACTCTGAAACTGACCGTCTTTTTCAACTTGTGTCTAAAGTAAAGTCCCAGATGATTGGAACACAGCTATCATAATGCTTTTATATAAAAATGGAAACCCGAAAGACCTCAACAACTACAGGCCTATAAGCCTACTCAACTACGTATACAAACTTTTCACAAAGATCATCACCAAACGAATCACAAAATACTTAATGAAAACCAACCATGAGATCAAGCTGGCTTTAGAAGAAGCTACTTGACCATGGACCACCTGCATTTGATAAATCAACTGAAAGAAAAAGCCGCAGAATATAAACTACCACTTGCCGTAGCATTTATTGACTTCAAAAAGGCATTTGACTAAGTAGAAATCTCTAAGGTCATGGAGGCCATCACTGGACAAGGTATAGATCCAGTATATGTCGAAGTGCTGAAACATATATACAATCACAGCAGCTCCTCTCTCAGGCTACATAAGGAACATGGAAACTAACCAAGAGACAGATCCGCAAATTGAGAACCATGCAACGTGCACATGAAAGAATTATGCTGGGCCTCACATGGAGAGACCACAAGACAGCACAGTACATCTGGGAAATGACAGGAGTCAGGGACATCATAGAATCCATTAAAAAGCTCAAATGGCAGTGGGCTGGCCATGTTGCACGAATGGCGGACAACCAATGGACATCATGTCTCTTGACATGGATCCCCCGAGATCACATGCACAACCGGGGCTGGCAGAATATTAGATGGAGAGACAAGCTAGAAAAATTAAGAAAATACTGTCTCCGCGATGCCTATGATAGAGAAGTGTGGCAAATCGTGGGGAAGGTCTATGTCCAATGACGGATGTTGAAAGACTTTGCAATGTATGTTTATGCTAAATGGATTCCTTAGTGTTTTTTTTTATTCAGACTTTTTCAGTGAACATGGCCTAAGCAAAGGTGAGAGAAGTAACTTTAAGTTGTTCACTCCCTTTTCTGTTTTTTTCATTGATCACCCTCAACATGACAAGCAGCCAAAGAACATTCGTCAAGTCACAGTTTCTATTAAGTGACTAACCAGACTGACTTTTTATTTAAATAATGCAAGGAATGAATGGTTTCATGATTCACTGAGGCATTATTAATATGCTCATCTTGCAAGTGATTGAGAATGAACTTGATGTTTTCTGATTTTTCAATGATGACTGTATTGATAACAGGTCTGGTTAGTCTCACCCATTTGAAGGTGTCATATCTTTTGGCACATGGCATGTTTGAGTGGTCAATCTAATAATTAGAAAAAGGGGTGATCAATGAATGAGTTTCTTCTCTCGGCTTTTGTTGGGCAGTGATTACCAGAAAATTCTGAATTTTCAAAAAAATAAACTCAATCAACTCAGCATAAGCTTCAATTGCAAACAGACCCCCCTCCCCCCAAAAAACATGTACAGTGGGGGTAGAGTTTTTTCTAGATATAATAAGGAGTAAATGCTGAAAGTTGCAGCCCTCTAGCTCCTTTGGTGTGGCCTGGACACAATATGTATATATATATATATATATATATATATATATATGCATAATCTGCAAGTAAGTCTACCAGCCAGACCAACTTGAAAACTGGAGAAACTTATTTTGACAGCTTTGGTGACAGTTTCTAATATAGTGATGACAGTGAGAGAAATGGGTTTAGGACCTAGGGGTATGTTAAGGTCCACAGGACTGAGGTTGGGAACTCACCCTGAGTACCCCCCCACACCTCTCAATTCCATCTCTGGTTAGATAGTCCAGTGTTGCCAACTCAAAAAGTATTTTCATGCTAGTTTGACTGCCAAAAGGCACTAATTTAAAAAAAAATGCTGAAAATGGCCAAATAACACCCAGAAGGCGTGAAAATGATGAAAATTAAACACCTAAAAGTGGCCTGAATATTTAAGCATGTCTGTGCTAATTTAGTGGCCTTTCACACTGCCAAAGCTGAATTCAGCAAGAAAAGCATCAATTGGCGATACTGAGTCTTTAGATATATACATGAAATGAGCTTTGGAGTAGAAGTCTGTAAAAAAAAATTAAAATCCTATTGATACACCCGAATAATTTAGAAAAATGAAATAATTTGGAATTTTATGACTTATCCATTTACAAATTGGTCGCCTTAAAAATGGAAATACTCTACCTTTTTCCCCCCAATTCCCAACAATTTTTTGAAAGGTGATATTCTCCTTTCAGCCTTCTTCAATGTGAGGAATGAAGGAATGAATCATGCAATATTTCAGTTATAGGAAAACAACATAGTTTGTTTGTGGCTAAAAACTAATGATAGTATGCAAACAGGTCCAGTAGTTCACTCAATAGAAACCATCACGTGATCAATGTCTTTTGGCAGCATACCTTGTTGGGAGCGATCAATTGAAAAATTGCAAAAAAGGAGGATCTATGAATATTACTTCCCTTGTTTTTGCTGGCAGGTCATCACTAAAGAAGTCTGAATCCTCCCCAACCAAAAAAAGTGTGATTACTGCTGGATACTAACTAGCGATCATTTTATTAAAAACTTACGTGGTAAATTGAGCCTCCCACTGAAGACCCATTTTTGGGGTGGGAAAAAAAACAAACTTTTTTCTAGATCTAAAGAGAAGTGAATGATTAAATTTCCAGCTGTCTAGCTTCATTTGTGTGATATGTACATAGTCAGCCAGACCAACTTAGAAAGTGAAGGAACCTACGGCAACAGTTTTGAATACATTCCAAGTTAGTCAAATATGTACTTGGGTCTTTATTGTCACTGAATAGCATGGTTTTATTTTTTCTCCCATGCCTGGTTCAATAGCCTTCAATATGCTCAAATGGTTTTTGGAGTTTATTTTCTGTCTTTCATGATTAAAGTCAGATTGACCAGAAAATATGAAATGTAGGTGATTCAATAACTTATCTCGCATTTTAACAAATTTTTTCATCAATATTTTTGTTGTCTCTATTGACAGAGTAATGCTTTTTTACAAACACTCAATGCATAAAAAGTAGATTTTTATTCTTTGGAAATTTAGAATTTAGAAAAACAAAACACATTTCTTACAATGATATTTTGATATATATTATTGTATTGCAACATTAGTATCAATTTTGACTAGCTTTTACCGTCATTCTGTCAGTTGCTTTTTATCACAACTCTGAATCGGACCGTAATCCTACAATTTAAAAATTTAAAAACAATTTTTCAATTATATCATTATGATCATTGCTGTAGGATTACGGTCAGATTATAGTCAAAGTTGTGATAAAAAGCAACTGAAAGTTAGGATGAAGGTCAAAATTTGTCAAAATTAATAATAATGCATATCTAGTTGAATTTTTTTTAGATGAGGTGCATTAGTCCTTGTGCATGATATGGTTGGACTTTTTTCTTTGTCTATATGTTCATGTATTCCAAACGTTTCAGATGTGTTCTCTCAGGCTTTTGTTGGATATTGTTGGTTTTAGAATGTGGAATTACTTCCTAGAATGCATGCTCATATTGACTTGACATGCTACATCTATTTTTTGATATGTGTCCAATACAAACAGGTGTTTTAGGAGGTGATTCCAGAATCAAGAACATTCAACAAAGGCCTGAGGGTATATGGTTGAAAAAGACCATTACCACTAATCCAAGAACACCTGAGCAATACCACATGATATCGCTAGACTTTGTTGGTTCCCTACAACAATATGAGAGTTCCAAACTATGTAGATGCAACCATTGCCGGATCTTGGATTCTCATGATATATTTTTCTCTTCATAATGTTATCGTATCAAATTTAGCTCCTTAATATCAAAGCCAAGTTGGCAATAAATCTTCAACATCCTGCTTTGATAAGAAATATGTTTGTTTTCTGTATTCTCCTCTCAGATCTTCATATCAATCCAACTTGTGTTCATGACATAATTGACATTTTCCTCTAAAGGATCAGTCAAATCAGGTCTGTCTATCTATTTATCTATATACCTATCTATCTAATATTTATATACGATACACTCCTCTTTCAAAATTGGCCAATGAAATTAACCTCCCACTCTGTCCTACATGATAAAAGCCAAACTTATGCTCTATTAATCCTCCGCATTGGAGTCTGGTGTAGGCTCAATATGTCTCAATTTTATTTTTCTGACATATTTCATGTTTAGGGTGTATCCTATAAGCCGGCTCATTTTATATACCTCAAATATTGCATGTATGTGTATGTATGTGTGTGTGTAAGGACAAGAGTTAGTTTGATTCTTGCTTTCTACTAAATTTGAATAAGTTTAACAAGAATAGAAATAAGCTATAAAAAAAATCATGGTACATTCAAGTCATGATATTGAAAGTTTTATTACATATATTTTGGCAGATAAGACAACACTTGGAACATTCAACCATCCCCAAATGGGGTTGTCCTATTGGCTAGATACAAAAACTGACCAATCAGAGAGCTAAAACCATGAAATTCAGACTGGGATATTGCTTTATCTGAAGGTCACCTTATCTGCCAGGATATACAGTTCTCAAAAATTCAAAATACCTGTTGATATAAACAGAAATTCTTAAGAGTAAACAAAGCTTGTCCGAAACTTCAGAAAGCAACTTTGGGGCAAAAATAAAAGAATTACTGCTGAAAAATTTCAGAGCGTCTGAAATGAATAGAAATATATAAGAAGTTATGAGTCTTTTCTGATTACTGAACTTTTTGTTTGAGTTGTTAAGACAACGTTTTGGTTGATCCATTCTATGGCCTTCTTTAGGTGTACTCTCCAATTGGGATGGTGGTAAACAAAAATTTTATGCTCCGTTAGTAGCAATGTTTATCACATAGAGAAAAATTTCTATTTACCACTTGACATTTGGATAGTACTCTTGAAGAAGGCTATAGAATGAATTGGCTGAAACATGCCAACAGCACCAGAAACAAGACAGAGTTCAATCATTTGAAGAACTATTTAAATGTTAATGACCCTTCTCAAAACTATCGACAGTAAGTTATGAGTCATTTTAAATCAGTGTTGGACTAAAAAAAAACTGCATTTACAATGTAGATTATGTCTAAAAAGTATTAAAAATATCAAGTATTCCCTTCAAAACTTTGCTTTTGTAACTAGGACAGTGATCATTTGGAATCTCCGTATGTTCAATTGGACAACCGGCAAATTTGTACATTTTTAATGACACAAAGTAAGAAAAACAATTACAAATGAAAACCACTATCCTGTCAAAGAAAGCAAAGTTTGAAGGGAGTAATAGCAGTTTTTGGTACTTTTTAGTTATATATATGGCTGGTAGAAAAAGGTTTTCATGTATTTATTCTGAAGTAAGTACTTGATTGGCTTGAAATTCACAAATATCTTTACATTTCGGTGATATTGTTGACTCATTGATAGTTTGATTGAAGAATATTCATGCGTGTATGTATAGAGATATGTGTTGCTCTTACTATTGAGCTGAATAGTTTCCGGTCATGCAAAGGCCCAAATAACTGTTTCCACCCCTAATTCCCACTTTGCTTATTCACCCATATCTTAATAACATAACTCTCTGCATAGAAAGAAACAAATGGAGCAGATATAGTCCCTGAATAAACCAAGTGGGTATTTGGAGTTGAAACAGTTATTTGGGCCTTTGCATTACCAGCGACTGTTTAGCTCAATGGCAAGGATAATGCTACGTTGAAACGGCAACCCTGTTGGTCGCAAGTTCAATTCCTGCAGCAGCCCCATTTTCTTGAATTGTTTTTTCTATAGAGATATGTGTATAAACGTTATATATGTATATATGAAAAGGCATGATAGGTATGAGTGTTTGTCAATAATTCATAGATGTATGTATACAAATATTTATATGAGAGACTCACTAGTCTTGCAGACCATTACAACTATTGTAAGTTTGATTCTTGCCAGCTGCCCCACAAATGTGAATGGGTAATAGGCCCAGGCCAGGTGGGAAACGTTGGCCTGATTCCAAACTGCTCATTTTTGTAATCACTGTTAAACACAGGATTTGTGAAGGTATATACATGTAGTGTATACAATGTACTTACAAGTAGCAGAGCAGAATGAAAGGACTAGAATGATTTGTTAACTGTAGTAGCGCCCCTCAAAATTGAAGACCCATGCCAACTGGTCCATCTAGACTCCAACCCTCTGCCCAGGCCAGCATGTGACCTTGTACCAGGCTAGGCAAAGCTTTAAAAAAACCTCTGAAAATAGTTCTATCAGAATAAATCCGTAATACACATGTCTAGATATACATATTCACACATGCAAAGCAATTATGAACGGAGCCAAATACTTTTAGGTATCATTTTCCCCCATGAAGATCTGCTGTTATTCTTTGTGTAATTTTCTTTTCAAGAAGAAATGATTGAACAATTTCTGTTGAGTAAAAAGAATTCTGGATTTTTCAAAGAAAAAAAATCTCACAAGACCAGAAGAATTGTTTAGAAAAACATCAGAGACGTAATTCATCTTTTTTAATATTATAAGAGTGAAAAGAATTTTTTTTTTATGTAGATTAATTTTCCAGTATTTTTTGTTCCCTTTTTTAAGCACTGACATTCTCTGAAGCAATGTCTGTTTGCTTCTCTTTTTCATTTCGAGGTTGAAAAAGAACTTTAAATCTAATATTTTCAATATGCGAATTGAATGCTAAAGAAGAATAACTGATTTGTTATTCCATCGGTCTGTCCACGCAATATATCCAAAAGTTCACAGTGAATTTCAATGGATTTTTTTGTGGAAGAGCTGGTCATGAGGTAAGAAAGAAGTGACTGAACCAATCCATTGGTGATTAGTGAAGAGTGTCTTATTCATTTATAAATCTATAAACTATTGGTAAAAAATGGTGTTCTTTGTGAAAAGTCTTCCTTTTCTTCGGCTGAGTTGATCACTGAATCGGGTGTTTATTGTATCAGTTTGATGTACGTACTTTTTACATTCAAGTAAATATGAAAAGAAAATCTGCATGAAATGAGATGTTTTCATTTATGTTGACAGAGAGTCAGATGCAGCAGTTTGATCATCTCTAAAAACATTGAATGTGCATCTAGTTCAAAGAATCACCTGATTACCTGAACAGTATTGCTTTCTTTTATGCCTTTGCCAGGAATCATCAGTTTACTCAACCTGTTTTTTTAATAGATACTATTTCACGCATTCGTAATTTCTAACTGTGCACCTTTAATCTTGCTAAAAAATTCATATGCTTCCAGACTATTTTGCAATTAATTCCTATCATTCTTCATTTACAGGAAAGTCAACTTTATAATGACATACGGCCCCAGAATGATGATTTTTTTTCATTCAAAATTTAGAGTTACATACAGAAATGACTTTGCTTAATTGTGCTTTCTCAATGGCTGAACACAAAATCAGAAACATCTGGTGGAGACTTAAAGACATTCACGCATAAAAACATATCGCTTGATTCAGTCCTACTGACTGTCCAATTTTGGATAGGGGATAGTATACCATACCCCAAGTTTGGCGCGAAGGTTTCAATCCCACTTGGCGGCACTGGAGTGGATATCAAGTCTATAGCCACACTAAAGAGTCGTAATACGACTAAATGGCTGTCTGTAGATGATACTATTATTAATAATTATATATACTATATATTTATGTATATATAGATAGGTAGTGTTTGCCCAAAACTGTTGGGATGCAATGTTAATATGACTGTTTTGTTTTTAAAATCCCTGAAACAGTTACATGGTGAACAACTGATGATCCAAACAAGGGAAAATTTAATCATAATAAAAGCAGTGAAGAAAATTACATAAATTACATCAACAGATATTGGGAAATAAGTGACTAAAGCGATATAAAGCATTTTCGAAAAAGTTTTTTAATGTTTAGTGTTTAAAGCTGTAAAGCTTTCTTGACTATATATATATGTATGATTTGTCACTCAGTAGAAACTGTCACATGACCCACATGATTTGATAGCATGCCATGTTGAGGGTGATCAATTAATAAAATCAGAAAAAGGAATAATCAAAGAATAAAATATTTCTCTTGCCTTTCGTTAGGCAATGACTTTCTCAAAAAGTACAAATTAAAAAAAAAACACAGCGAATGCTACCAGGCACAAACTAAGGGATTAATTTAACAAAAACTTACATTGCAAATTAGAACCCACAAGTAACTTGATGGGGGGATTTTCAAAACAAAAGAAGTTTTATTTTAGTTATAATAAGGAATAAATATATGAATGTTCAGCCCTTTAACTCCATTGATGTGGCCTATACATTAACAATCAGCTAGGCATGCTGACCAATTAAAAAACTAAAGAAAACTATGTTGACATTTTGGTTTATGGTTTCTAATGTGTGTGTTTATATATATATATATATATATATATATATATATATATATATACACAAATGGAATCCTGGTACCTTTCTGCTTATATATATGTGTGTATATATAAATGTATAAAATAAAATTAACAAAGATATTTACCTGATTACGTCAACTTTTTGTGCTCTATGCAACTGGCTGTATATGTACACTAAAAATTTGGGAGAGAAATTCAGTATATTGTTTCATATTACATCGAGCACTTTTTATTTTGATTTGATGAAAATAATTAAATTTGAAAGTTTGATCACTTATCAAAATTTTTATCTGAATTAATCCTAAATACAGTTGTATTTTTGATACTAATCATCACCATTATGGCCTCCAATTCAATTTCCATTTTTGCTTTCAAAGCAAAACACTTGATGCTAAATTTGTTTTTTATGGAAACCTAGTCTTTTAACCACCTAAGGGTACACACGTTACTGAAGATTGGAACTCTTCTCAAAATATGTATAGAATACTAATTAATTTATCAATAAATAAAGTCTCTGTATACTTTTTACTCCTGAATTTGTCTCATTCCCAATTGCTCACTTATATATATGTATTCCATCGGGAAACTCAGAAAGTTTTTTTAATAGCTAGAAATTTATGTACATGTACAATTGGATGTTTTTGTTTCATCTTTTCTGGAGGCGAATCAGATGACATTGAATCAGATTGAAAGAACAACCAGTTTCCTGAAATAAAGTGGATGTCTAGACTAGTGTTTCTTGAGAGGGTGAATGATTCATCCAAGCGTGAATGAAATTATTTGGGGGGTGAATGAAACCGTAAGGGATGAATGAAGTTTGAATGAAACATGGGCACTGAATGAATGGGTTTACACAGATACTTATATTTTTCTAGATGAAAAAAAAAAAAGAACGTAATTTTTGTGGTGAACATGTACAATAAGAATCGGTTCTAAGAATTTTAAGTTCTAAGACTTGTTTACCAACTTTGATATAAAGTAGAAAAGTTCTAATAGTTTTTCTGTCTTACTTTTTTGTCTGTACTAGTTTTCTCTTCATACTTCCAGTTAATATTTGTAGCTCTTGATACAAAATGGGTTATTTATAAAATGATGCTCAAGGGAGAATAAGATGAAAATGGTAGAAAACATGGAGAAATTTAGTTAAGGGTGAATGGAATTCTGGGATAAAAGCCCAAGGATGAATGACACTGAAATGGTTTTTGAAACACTAATCTAAATGACTGTGGCTGCTTTGAGCCTATCTTCCAGACAGCAAAAAGTTTGTAGGTTCCATTATTGCTTTCATGAAGAAAACTCTATAAAAATGATGATATATCCTTTATGTTTTTTGGTTATGTTATATATGAATGATGTATGAAATGATACTCAAGAGAGAATAAGATGAAGATGATAAAAAACAAAAGGAAATTTAGTCATGAGTGAATGAAATTTTGAGATAAAGTCTCCAGGGTGAAAGACTCTGAAATAGTCTGAGAGACTCTTGTCGAGATAATGTCCCTCTTTTCTGCTCGCATCCATCATTAAATGCTTATTAGAAGAATGTCAACCAAAACTGTCGATACGGGTTTCTTCAGTTTTTAGGGCTGGCTGGCTGATTATGTATTCATCACGTGCTCAGGCTGCACCGATAGAGCTAGAGAGCTGAAAATTTCAACATTCATTCCTTATTAAAGCAGATCCCTACAGAATCAGGTGCATGGCTGTGGATATGGCTTCTATTCTATACTCTTTATATATAATTGTTATAAGTGTAAATCACGAATGGCTTGTGTTTTATACTCTTTATATATGATTATTATTATCATAAATCACAAATGGCTTCTGTTCTATACTCATTATGTACGGTTGTTATTATCGTAAATTACAAATGGCTTCCGTTGTATACTCTTTGTATATGATTGTTTTAATCATAAATTAAAAATATTCTATCCTTTGCATATATAATATAATGAAATTTGAAGAGTAAAGCAAGAAATTCCCACCAATCATTCATGTCTAAAATCAGCTCAAGTTTCTTACTCATATATACATGATAGCATGTCAGACGCAGATCAGTTATATAACAATGGCTAACCCCCTCCAAAAAAATTGGAAAGCCATTAAATGGGGAAATGTAGTGGAATACTTGAATTCTCCATGATGTTCTTCCATTGGGATTTATGGAAATCCCATAATTTGTATTCAAACTTTACAGATAAGCTTTATATGAGATGAAGTATCCGTCAGCTTTTGTCAATCAGGGTTTGAATTATTTTGACTGCAGCACAATACTCAAGCCAGTAATAGCAGGTTGATGGATAGGAACATTTTTTTTAGACCAAAATAAATTAGCTTTTCTGGTAGTGAACTCTACGGAACTGGTTGAATGGTCACATTGCAGGAAAAAAAATACCTGATGTCACTTATCATGGTTTACTGAATATTGCGATGATTAAAAAGTATTTGGAGGCTGAAAAATTAATTTGATTCTTGTTCATTTCGGAAGTTGTTGGAATAGAAGCTTGCACTATTCGAAACAGGTCTGGTTAGTCACTTAGTAGAAACCGTCATGTGACAAATGTCTTTTGGTTGTAGGCCATGTTGTGGGTGATCAATTAGGAAAAAAGGGTGATCAATGAATAAGTTACTTCTCTTGCCTTTTGATGGCTTGTGATCACCAAAAAGTCTGAATTTTCAAAAAACAAAAAACAAAAACAAAATGTAAATGCTGCCAGATACAAATCGAGGGATCAATTTAGCATAAACTCACATTGCAAATTGAAACCCCACTTGCAAACTATTTAGATGAGCAATAACAAAAAACAAAGAAAAATCTCTTTTCTAGACATAATAAGGAATAAAGGAGTGAATTTTCAGCTCTGTAGCTCCATTGGTACAGCCTCTATGCTGGATACATACACAGCCAGACCCACTTAAAAACTGAAGAAACCTATGTTGACAGTTTGGGTTCACAGTTTTTAAAATGACAAGAGGAAATAAAGTTAAGTGCTGTAGAGCAATGGAAAAATACCAGAGCCCAAATTTGACTTGTTTTTCCGTTATTCCATTTTAGTTTTTATGCATGGTTTCTAAGATTAAGTATGTGACTGAGCAGAAAATTCATGAAAGAAAAACTGAAGTTAATACATAGATTATATTTTTTATTGATTCAAATAAATTAAATTGTTTACATCTATGGAAAGAATCAACTTATGATAAATATTGTATAGCTGACATCACCCTTTGTAAGGTAAAAGGTAGAGTGTCCTGTCTCTTAAGAGACAACTCTCAATGGAGTATGGAAACTGGTAAACAAGTTCCAGTTTCTGTTATATGTGTCAGCTTGACTCGTTTTTCCTGCCAAGGAGGTGGTCATGCAACTTATAGAAATAAAGTCCTGGTCTCAACCAGACTTGGAACTTGCAAGTATCACTAAGCTGACACATGCAAAAGAAACCAGGACCTTTTCAAACTGGCTGTTTATACTCTAATGGGTGTTGTCTCTTAAAAGATGGACACTTTACCTTTTGTAAAGAAAAAGATTATGAATGAAAAAGCTGATACTGTTTTAGATGTTGGAAATAGCACCTGGAATTCAGAGAGGTACAGATCATTATTTAGCGTAGACTACAAAGTGAAGCTGAAGAATAGGATAACAAACATTGCAAAAGGAGAGAGTAACGTTTATGTACCTAATTGCCAGGGTTCTTCAAAATAAATACTGGAGTGGATATAGCTTGATATTTGCTTAATATGGTTATAATGTTAGAGGAGAAGCGTAGTGGTAAGAATCTCCTTTTTTAATACTTAGCTACTAATAGTACTATTAATAAGTGAAAGTTTGGTTTTGTCTTTTCTGGAGGTGAAACAGATGCTGATGTATCAGTTTTGAAGGAGAAACCAGTTTCCTTAAATCAGGTCAGCAAACTACGGCCCGTGGGTCAAATCTGGCTAGCAGCCTCATTTCATCTATCCTTCTGGTTTCATTGAATATGTAACATAGCATTATTTTTGTTTTCCTTTATCCATCTTGAGTGAGCAAACAGTGGAGTTTATTATTGAAATAAAGCAGTGGCCTGAAATGAATCAATGGTTTTTTAGATAAATGTTTCAACACTATGCATTTCCTCTGATGAATAAATAACAAACAAAATTTGAAAAACGATTCAACGATATTGAGTGCCTCCCCGCCGAAAAAATTCATAGTTCTAGTGTTTAATTAAAAAAAAATTGAAGTAAACAAAAAAACAAGATTTTTTAGTAGTCTTTTAAGATCATGGTTTTTTTTGTTGTTTTGGCTTGCAAGTCATTAAAAACTTTGTGATCTGACCAGCCTCCAGAAATAATCGAAGAAAAATTGTCTGGACCATCATTGTTAAATTCAAAAAAATAAAAATGTCTATCTCATCAGGCTATCATTGGCAGTGATTTCCTTCTGATCTTGTGACTGATTTTGTACAACAGGCTGTAACATTAATATCTATTCTGATTTCATCTTTCTAAAATGATCGATTTTCTCACCATGTATGATACAAAATATACCACTGAATAATAATAACTAGCATGACCCATGTAATCCATGTTTGATACAAAATATACCGCTGAATAATAATAACTAGCTTGACCAATGGAATTAATGCCTGATACAAAATGGATCCCTGAATAATAATAACTAGCTTGACCCGTGGAATTCATGTTTGATACAAATCATATCACTGAATTATAACTTGCATGGCAATACATCTTTGTGGTTTAGGAATGTAAGATATTTGTATCAACTGTTTTATATATTTTAACGCAATGAAAAAAAGAAATCACGTCTTTTGCTCATTTAAACAGTAATAAAAAAATTGGGTCTATCTTCAATTTTCAACAATGCATGAAAGAAAATGTTCTCGTAAAAAAGTCTCTGCTTGCAGAATATATTCCATAATGGTTAAATACTGGCTGTAGTAAATGAACTTCTGTTCAGTCAAAAGTTTCATATTATATGATTAGAAACTGCCAATCAAAACATTCAACATAGGTTTTTTCAGTTTTTACATGATTCTGGTTAGTTGGCTATGTATGTATGTAAGAATATATCATATGTACCGGCTGCACTAATGGAGATAGAGAGCTGAAAATTTTAACTTTTACTCTTTATTATCTTTTTGAGAAAACACTTTTGTTTTTCAAAAATGCCCCCCTAATAAGTTGTTAGTGGAAGGTTCAGTTGACAATGTAAGTTTATGCTAAATTGGTTCCTTAATTTGCGTCCGGCAGCATTCATGCTTATTTTTTTCTTCTTAGATGTCGACTTTTTAGTGATTGAAAAAAAGAAATTCTTGTGACAAACAACAAGTTCATTTATTTAATGAATTGTAATTTAAATTGTTGATAAATTAATATCAATAAGTATAGTATACGCCAGTATATATTTTCTCACTGTGAAACATAAATAGATAAATAGAAACTGTCAGCCAAAGCTGTCACCCAAATTGTTCACAGAGGTTTCTTAAGTTTTTAAGTTAGTCTGACTGGCTATCATACATACAGGTAGCACTGATGGAGCTTAAGGGCTGAAAAATTGAATATTTACTTTGTTTAGAAAATTATTTTTCTTTTTAAAATCCCTCCAAAGGTTTTATTTGGTGGTTCAATTAGCTATGTAAGTTTATGCTAAATTAGATCCTTAGTTTCTGTCTGGCACTGTTCACATGTTTTTTTGTTTTTTTTCTCGAAAAGTCAGATTTTTTGGTGATCTCTGCTCTACAAAAAGGCAAAAGAAGTAACTCATTCATTGATAATCTTTTTTTTTCCAATTTTCTTATTGATCATCCCAACACGGCATACTGCCAAAATATATTCATGACTTGATGGTTTCTATTGAGTCACTTATCAGACCTGTTTCTTTTTCAATGATTCCAGCAACTTAAAATTATTGTTATCTTTTCAATATTAATGAAATTAGAATAGACCTTGAGAAATAGAGAAAAATATTGATGAATTTTTTAAAAAATGGAGAAAAACTTGATATTTTCTCTTGGTCTAATTCCAACTATATCAACTAGTATTTTCAAGAAGCTTGGAGAACACAGATTCCCAAAGCTTTTTATTTAGGCTCTTGACTTTTTTATCAAGCATCATAAGGGAGGGATTCTTACCCAAGATCTGTAAGAGGCTTGCATTGAGCCATTTATCTGTAATAATATTTGATAAATATACTCAGTTGATTAATTTCTTAATCCTGGGAGTTTAGAAAATTTAATGAAAGGGACGTATTGATTAATGTTTAATTAACTTGCCTCCGATAATTCTATAAATAACAAACATCTTTATATCTTAACTTTTATCCTAATTTGGACAATATTAGGTTAACATGGTAGACGTATGGAGTCCTACTGTGGTTTATCATTTAGTTGAAAAATTAGTTCTTGAACATTTGGTGTCCAAGATTTTTGCTGAGATTTGATTTGAATATGTTTATCTTTGGAGACGAGGCTTTGGCCTCTGATAGCTTATTCCAGGTAGGAGCAGATCTGTTTAAGAAGCAGTGATTTCTAAATCTGGTGGCTGTTTGAATTTGTAGCTTCTTGCTGTGACCTCTGGTTGCATTGCTTAGGAATGGCTGTTGCATGATTTTATCTGGACAGATAAACAGTCTTGGTCAATGGTGTCTAGACTTAAGGTTATCCTGTATATTTCCAGCATGGCAAAGCAAAATTAGATTTTTTTTATTTTAAATGTCTTAAAAATATTCATTCTAAAGATATTTTATGAATAAAAGCACAGAAATAGTCTCAAGTAATCATAAATTAACTCCAAAACGAAAATTAATTATTTGTAAAAATATATTTTTCCATTTGGATCCCTCAATCAAGCTCAAAACTCTTAACCCAACTTTAATGAGTAGAGCACTAAAACTTTGATCTGTAGTCTCTGTGATGGCAAATATGTATGATTTTCTCTACTTTTATGGCTCAGGATTCTTCAAACTTTTTTGAATGTGATCCAGTTTAATGATTTTATTCAATAATCTCATGGACCACTGACTCATATCATACACAAGTACGAACAACCTTATCTTGTGAAAACAAATGTAGTAAGATGTATAAGTTTATTATGATTTAACTGTTTAACAATAAATTATTGATAGCAAAGGTGATAAAAAGGTTATTAAGTCTAATCATACTTCAAATCCTAATTATTTCATTGTCCCCCATATTTTTCTCACTTTCTTTTTATTCACATTTATTATAACCTTGTGACCCAATCAGCAGGACCTTGCGACCCAGTAATGGGTTGGGACATATATTTTGGAGAAGCGTGATCTAGCTGCACAATATGGCATAATTTCAGACCATTCGGATATTTTTCATTCCAAAAGTTTTCAGATACTCTATCAAAAGATGTAGAAATAGATTGACGAATCACTCTTGATTGGAAAGCTTCCAGCAGAGCAAGCCCAACCTTCAAAAACAAGAAAATTCTTTTAAAAAGAATGGTTGACAGCAAATACAACCTCCCGATAGTCATTTGTACATCTGACAAAAGATTGACCCTCAAACTGAGAGCCATGCAATGTGCACATGAGATAATCACACTAAACATCACATGTGGAGATCACAAAGGGAGAACAGTAAATTAAAGGAAAAACAGGAGTCTGAGATCATAGAATCCAATAGAAAACTCAAATGGCAATTGGCTGGTCATGTTGCGAGGATGTCAGTCAACTGATGGACATCACAGCTCATAACACAGATCCCCAAAGATCACAGGTGAAACTGAAGCCAACAAAATATAGGATGACGTGACAAACTTGACAAGTTCAGAAAGTACTGGCTCTGTGGTACCCATGAGAGATCTGGCAACTCTTGGGGAAGGTCAATGTCCAGCGACGGATGTTAAAAGGCTAATGATGATGATATGATATTCCGTTAATGAAAGCTAATAACGAATTGAAACATTGATTTGAAAACAACAAAGAAAAAGATATTTGTCCAAATTTATTTGAAGTCTGATATGTAATTATAATATCGCAGCACGGTACCTCTTAGTTTTTTGTAGTCTCCCAACACAGAAGGAGGAATGGACTGCAGTCGACACCAATCACTGACAAAAGAGTTTTATATTTTCACTGACCTTATTTTTCCACAGATCCAATATGGCTTCATTCACATCCAGCTCTATTATTCAGAAATAAATTGAAGTTGTCGCAGTAAAGTTGTGCATAGTTATTTATAAATAGGACCAAATTTCTTTCAGTTCCTTCCCTTTGCCTATTTATCTCAAAGTCAACTATTTTGGGACATAGAAGGAATTATTCAATGTAATGAATAACGAGGATAAAAGTAGAGAACTTGGACTGGGACCAGAATGGATTTTGCATAAGAAAGAAAAGAGTGGCCAATTTAGCACTTTTCAGGCTAAATTTAGTATGTTCCTTGTTTTGACATTACATTAATTTAACATTTTTCTGTTTTTAGTTGATTTTTAGTGCTATTTTTTCAGCATTCTAGTCAATCTTTAGCTATTTCCTAGCCATTTTGTGCTAATCTAGTCAATTTTAGCTATTAAAACCGGCTAACTGGCTAATAGTGTTTTCTGATGCTTTTTTAAATAATTTTTCAATGCTTTTTTGAGAATGGTTCAGTGTGAAATTTTTTTGCATTGGCAACATTATGAGAATTATGATGGGTTGCATTTTTCATTTAACTATAAAAAGAACTTTCAATAGCTTTAATTAGTTCATTATTTGTTCCTTTCTGTCTGGCTTTATTAATTGTCCTAATGATATTCAAGTGCAGATCCTTGATTTAATTTCATGAAGGAAACAATGAACTGTCCCAGATGAAAGGTTATCACATGTTGACAGGAATGCTAATATTTTTATTTATTAGAAACTGGCCACTGAAACTGTCTAAATAAGTTTCTTCAGTTTTCAAGTTGGTCCAGCTGGCTGGCTTGCTTTTCAATATTTACTCTCTATTATGTCAAAAAAAAAAAAGAAAAAAAAAGGCTTTTATTTTTCGAAAATTCACCTTACATTTACAATGTACATTTACGTTAGGTCTATCCTTTAGTTTGTGTCAGTCTGTTTTTTGAAAATTAAGACTTTTTTCAGTGATCACTGCTCAACTTATTCATTGATTACTCCTTTTTCCAATTTTCTAATTGATCATACCCAATGTGGCATGCTGCCAATAGACATGCTTTATGTGACGGTTTCTACTGAGTGACTTACCAGATCTGTACATGTTTTTCTTTATCATAATAATAATTACTCGCCATTACAGTCAATAGCTGAACAATCGTTGTGTCAAAATTGAAGTCATGTAGAAAAATTCTGTCAAGAATAAGTATGGTCAGAATAAATTCTATTTATGACACCATGATGTTTTTCCACTGGAAAATACACAAAATAGAATAAAGAAACATCCAGATTCTGGAGGATCTAGATCTTAATTATAAATCCGTGAGAATGAGGCTCAAAAAAGCTTTTTTTTCCATGTATAAGAAAAAACATTTTTAGAAAAAGTTTAGCAAAGTATTGATGCCAATTTCCAAGTCTGTAGACAAAATGGTATGGCCAGGAGAGCTTTAACAAACACATAAACAAATACGAACATATAAACAAACATATTTGCATATAAAAAATAGATAGAATTCTTTGCCACCTTTGATGGTGATGTTTTTTCTATGATAATAAGGATGATAATAATAGAATTACCAGGATTCGGCAAGGGAAGTGAGGAAGGTGTGGAACATGAAAGTTAGGGTAGTACCAGTAATATTAGGTGCACTCGGAACTGAAAACAAGATTAGAGTGAACTGGAAATAAGAGGAAGCATTGTGACTATACAGACCACAGCACTACTGGGGACTATGAATACTGAGGAGAGTACTGGAAATATGAGTCCTAATTAGTAGCAATGGTCTATCAGCCAAGAAAAAAGGTATGGTGGAGGTGGTACAAACCACAGCACTGCAATGATGGGTGAGGATGATATGAGAGGAGGGCTGGAGATTTGAGGAGACTTACTACAACACAGACTTCAGTGATGACCACGAAGCAACTGGTGTGAAACTCTTAACCACAGCACTGCTGTGGACTTTGAGGGTGACTTGCTGTCACTCAGGTAACTGGAACAAAAATGCCACTAATGATGATAATAATTAGTATTATTTTAAATTGACAGGCATCCCCGAAAAATCTGACTTCACATCAGGGAATTTGGACCGTTTTCATTCTTTTTCATTGTTGGCATTTTTACTTGGAAAGTCTTACCGTCTCAGAAACATGATACTTCCCCTGCTCAGCACTCGGTTGCCACGGTGACCGCCCTTGTAGACAGTTCATAAAAGCCGGGCACCCTGTTAACAAAGAGCCCAAGTTCTTCTAAACATAGGTTCACCTCAGTGATCAAGAGAAAAAAAAAACAAAATAGAAAATGGATGAGAATGAAAAGGAAAAAAAAATCGATTTTCATGGATGAAAAGTTGTTAACAAGGAACAGGTCGTTGATTTTTGAAGACCATCAGCTTTTTGAACTCTGGGTGGAGGTAACATTGATTTTGGGGGGCTAAAAAAGGGGAAAAAAAAAGATTGGGTGCACTCCACAACCTTCTGGCAATTTCCCAAATGAACCCCAAAAATGCAATAACAGAAGTCGCATGAAATCATATTGAAAAAACCCTGACAGAATTTGTCGATTATCAGAAATCATCAACCAAAGCTATCGAAGTAGGTTTCTTCAGTTTTTTCAGTCTGACTGGCTATGAATCTACGTACGTATCATGTGAACAGACCACAACAATGGAGCAAGACAATTGTCCACAAACTGGGTATTTAGAGGTGGGGGTCAATCTATAATGTAAGTGTATGCTAAATTGGTCACTTAGTTTGTGTCCAACAGCATTCATGCTTGTTTTTTGAAAATTCTAAATCTAAACATATACTCCTTATTCTAAAAAAAAAAACAAAAACATTTTTGTTTTTTGGGTGTTCCCGTCCAACATAGGTTTTATAATAGGGGTTTCAATTTGAAATGTAAGTTGATGCTAAATTGATCCCTTTGTGTACAGCAACATTCACACTTGTCAACGAAAGGCAAGAGAAGTAACTTACTCTTTGATCAGTCTTTTTCCAATTCTTTAACTGATCATCCCAAACACAGCATACAACCAAGAAACATTGGTCACTTGACGGTTTCTATTTTGAGAGAATAACTAGATCTTTCTACACAGATGATTAATCCAAATGTATGACACATATAAATCGAGTATATACCTGTACACAAACACAGATATATGACCGCAAAATGGCCCTTGAAAACACCTAAAATCAGCTCATTAATATCGTTTGTTATTTCCTTTGGATTTTGAATCTGAATCCAAAAGAAACTATCGATGACCGGTTGCTGACGAGTGTAAGAGTTTATGAATAGCTCTGTTTACTCGGTTAAATATTGAGCACTCTGATTAAACATCTGCAACAGATAAAATCTGTTTTCATTTGTTTTCTGTTTGTTACAAATTGAGACTATATATATATATATATATATATATGTATATATATATATATATATAGGAGGAGGGAGAAAGAGACATATACAGTGATAAACAGAGGAACATATAAGTAAATAGATTGATAAATATTGATAAACTTCTATAGATGGATGATTGATGAGGTTATTAGCCATGACTCTACAGTAGATACCCAAAGAGCAATTTCAAGTCTTACAATCACAAATTACATTGCCAAACTGTTGGTAAATATGATGGTAAGTATTGTTGCCTGTCATGTGGGAGTTGTTGGTTTGATTCCCTTTTCAATAAAATCATCAATTTTTGACCTTCTTTCTTTATGTGTGAATAAGAAATATATATATACACTCCTGGGCAAAAAAAAAAAAAAAAAATGAGCCAAGCACTTTCTATCATATAAAAGATCTTAACACCATAGAGAACGTGCATACTTATCTTAAGGCCAAACTGGTTGGGAGAAAATTTGGGAACACTGACCAGCTGTGAGAAGCAGTCAGAGATGAATGGAACAACATTGAATTAGTACACTGTAAACAACTACTGGATATCTTGACCAAATGGCTCAGTTTTCTGAGGGAAAACAAGGGCAAAGCGATTCTATACTAAAGTGTACTCTGTGCACAAACACTGCATGCACTGTTATACAACATTGGCAAATATTTCACCTGTAAGAGTAATCGCAAAACATTTGATAAAAAACTTGGTTTATTTTTTTCCTGCCTGAGAGTGTAGATTAGATGAAAATCTGCCCTTTTGGGCGGTTCTCAGCTAGTTACCCCTGGAAGGCCCCAACCTTAACTTCTTCGGGGTGGAGAGCATATCTACAACCATTGGCTGGACACTATTTGTATACCTTCAACACCAACCAACTCTTTAGAACACTGACTGACTGCTGTTCACAGGCCATTGGCTCGATAATTTTCAGATGCAAAAATAGCCCACAAAAAACAAAAAGTTCTATGAATAATAATTTTTCTTTTAGATTCAACCTAAAAATGTGTGCTGTTCATGGATTGAGACATACTGATTTCATGATATTTTTATTTTTTGTTTTGGACGCCAAAGATATTTTTAGAGGTGTATTCATTTTGGGATGGCAACATATTTATGTCTTTGACAACAGAGTTTCAATGCTGCAGAGTTTTATCATAAATAGTACTTGATAATATCCATTTTGATTTTGTAATGTTTTAATAGAAATCATTAAATCATATGTTTGGTTTAGAATTAAATTTAAAGAAAAAACTGATAGAGGTGTACTCGTTTATGTGTAACAATGTAGATAGATAGATATTGAATTTATAGACAAGCACAAGATTCATTTAAAGATAGATCATCATATGAAAAAAAAAAAATCAATTCAGAATACATGAAATTTTTCCAAAAGGAATGGTTAGTTTGATAGATAACGAAAGAAGAAAAAAAAATAATTCCAATATTTTTAACAAAATTTTCCTCCTTGAGAAGGAAAAGAAGCTGTGCTCCCCCCAAATGTCATCGGGGCACAGACAAACAATAAACTCTAACTTGTAAAACTGAATTCCCCATCTCCTCCGAATGGACATGTGGTCCGGATACATTACAAAGAAATCCGTGTTATCAGGAAATGCTTCTGGGGCCAACGTGATTGGAAACATTCCGAAAAAGCATATGTTCTTTATTCTCTTTTGCAGACTTAAGATCTTCATGCAAAGGTGAGCAGGAAGAAAAAGGTTGAATGAATTGGCCACAAGAATTCTTTATAACAATCAACTGGGAATCTTGCCAGAGGTGATGGCGCCAGAGGTTCTGGTACAATTTTGTCTTGTTAGTTGCTAGAATTTAAAAGCACTGTAACAAAATAACAAAATCATATACACATTATTTCAAAACCAAATATTCATCAATTAAATGTTTTTTTGAATATCATGTTTGTCTGATCGAGTTTAATGAAAACTGTCACCAAAACAGCCAAAATAGGTTTCTTCAGTTTTCAAGTTCATCTGGCTAGAGTTGGAGGGCTAAAAATTCAAGTATTCACCTTTTATTATGTCTACAATCTTTTGCAACTATTTACCTCCATCATGGTTGTTGCTGCCTTTAATCGCTACTAAACTCAGGCTGGTTTCCCGTCTCTAAATAAATTAACAGCATGGATCCCAATGAATAATTAGTTCCTGGTGGGAATTGAACTCACGATCTTCTATACAGGAGGGTGGCTTGCTTAATGCACAATCATTCTCCTGTGGTACACAAGGTCAAATTAATAATAATGATTTACAATTCTTCACCTGATGAAATGAATAAAAATAAAATAGGATTGTTTGTTTTACTTATTTTTTAAAAATTCTCTCAATATTATTAAATTGATCCCTTAGTTTGTGCCCAGCAGTGCTGACGTTTTTTTTTTTTTTAATATTCAAGCTTTTTTAGTAATGACAGAAGGTGAGAGAAGTAACTTTTCCCAATTTTTTCAGTTGATCACCCAAACGTTGCATGGTGCCAAAAAATGTTGGTCAGGTAACGGTTCCTGTAGAAAGATGGTGTCGTATAAATTTGAAAACCCTCTCCTTTCCCGCTCCCTCTCTCTGTTTATAGACATTCATACTTTCAAACACATCTGCCTAAAGACACCCACAACCACATATATATTATGAAGGTGGATCAGTAAGTCTATAGCCTGACACTAAGTTATTTGCTGAATTTTTCAGTGTATTATGTTGGATCTTTACTGATTAAGATTCACAACTGAATTAAGGAGATCATGTTGAAAAATGTAAATGTTTTTTTCATCATTAGACTGACAGATTGATAGATGGCAGACATACTGATAGATAGATGGATGGATGGAGAGATAGATACAGAGAGAGAGAGAGAGAGATTGAAAAAG